>OZ020617.1:37428750-38053125 GCA_963971575.1 Liopterus haemorrhoidalis
AGAGTAAAAGGGGATATGTGGAGTCAGTCTCTTGACAACGATGGATTCTTGAATCAACGCGACTTCGTTGCCAATAGACGGATTGGGTTTTCAATAGTTTTAAGGCGAGAGAGAATTGTAGTAAAAATTTAAATCGGGGTTTCGAAAAAGCGCTGGCTTCCCGATTCTAGCCCTCTTCCGGATTTTTCCTAACGGTATTGCCAACCGGAATACCGTTACCATTTTTCAACGTAATTAGTCACTGTTATGTAATTCCCGTGCAAAATTCCCTAGGGCAGTTGTAGCATAAGTAATCCAATCACATGTTACTGGGTATTTATACCGCATCACAAGTAATTCAGTTTGTCAATTTAAATTGTAATTAATTACCGGTTAAAGATTCAGTTGTTTAATTTCCTTTGGCCATTTGTGAGTACTTAGTTTTCTAAATTTTGGATTTAACTTAGATATTTTGCTCGTAGATTAAATAATTTATTTTTTTGTATTAACTTTGTCGTACTCCGAACTAAAAAGGGAATATTTAACTAGTCATTGATCTTGTAATTCTTAATATTTTGGTTATAAAATTTTGTTTATTGAGTATTCGCTTTGCGAATAATAATATTTATTTGGTTAATAGATTTTGCGTATTGAGTATTCATTTAGTGAATAATTTATTTTGTTTATAGATTTTGCGTATTGAGTATTCATTTAGTGGATAATTTATTTTGTTTATAGATTTTGCGTATTCAATATTCGTTTAACGAATAGTATTTATTTTGTTATTACTATTTGTTAGTTACTGATTTTTTTTGTTAATAAATTTGGTTATTGAGAATTTTGGTGTTTCTATTACGAGAACTCTATTCCTTCCCCTGGGGTTTTATTTTTCTTCCAGAATTTAGGGCAATAGAAGCGAAGTGACTGGCGCCGTATAAATTTTAGGCCGCACATCGACATTGATAATTACAGGACCACCCTGCATAGTCACATATACCTCTAGACTGGGCTGGCGGCCTTCTACCTTGCCCTGGACAGCTGATAGCCACTGGAGTCACTTCACAGTGGTTACGGAATTCATATTTTTCCCCATTTAGGTTTTTAGCGACCAATCAGAGAGCTGAGCGGACGCTGGCGTATGCCAACTATATAACGCTGGAGTCTGGCCGTAATATACGTTATACCGTATTATGTTTTATATTCATTTTAAATGTATCTCGTTCCCTCTCATGTACTGAAATTTTCTGCGAAATTAATCCAATGCTACACGTTCAATTGTTTTACAAACAATGAAAGAAAAAACTGTTCGTGCATTGTCAGAATCAACTGTAAAAATACACACAAATCAATTTCAATCATTCAGGACAATTTCATACATGAATATCATTCATTTACGTACAAATATACATTCCGATAATAATTTACGATATAAATCGAATTAGAGTTTTAATCTGTAAGTTCTAATATTGTTTTATCAAAAATATTGTTTATTATTTACTTGTCGTTTTGTTTTAAGGTGTCGTGGATAAGGAGGAAAGACTACCATCTACTGACAGTTGGTCTAACTACATACAGTAGTGATGACAGATTTCAAGCTGTGCATCTTCAGCACTCAGAGGTAAGAAACATAACAAAATAAATATATTAAAGCCCAACTCTACTTTACACCCATACAATTCACTACAATTTTTACAAAACTACATATATGCAACTTTAGATATACAGAGAAAGAAATATAACAAGGTAAAGCGTGCCCCAGGACCAGAACTTCAATCATTACTTCATTTATAGATATATGAAGTTTGATCTAAAATACGCGAATTGCGCACTTTACGCTATACCTTATAAGTGGACAGGGGGAATACATAGATATGATGCTGTTCACAAATAAATTGACTGCCGTTTAGTCTGTTAAATAATTTCGCTAAATAATTTCTTTCGAATTTTATAAAGATTTTTGTACATAAGAGGTTGACATAAGATTATTGTGGGATTTTTATATAATCTCGCATATGCATGTCAACCAGAGCCAACTGCGACAGACGACTTACAAAGACAGACAAATGGCTCTGTAACTAAGGACGCTAGTTATTATTGTTTTATTGTTTAATGGTTGGTAGAATTTGATAATTGTGTATTCACTTCTTTCAATATATTTTGTAATTATTAACAGATTTACAATATAATAGTGTGTTTTTTCATTTTGAAGACGGAAATCCTACTTTATTGTTACTCGATTTTCAATATCTCGACGATTTTTAAGCTGAATATGATCGAAGAGCACCGCGTCTCTGTGATATTCTGTTTTAAACTTAAAACGACTGCGCAAAAACACTTCAACTTTTGAAAATACCATTTTAAAAAAATATATAGTTACAGTCAATCTGCGTGTATTAAATGGATCGAGCGTTTTGAAGATGATAGAAATTCAGCCAAATCTAATGACAGGCCTTCAACCTGTAAAACCGACCAAAAGTTATCTAGGTTCATGAATTAATTCATACCAATCGACGATTGAATTTAAGGGAGATGGCAACAGAAGCAGGAATATCATACGCGACTTATCAAGAAATTGTGACCAATATCAACAAGCACGATAACGCACCAGAACACACTTCCTTATAGTTCGATAATTTTTGGCAAAGAACTTAGTCACTCTCGTTCTCTATCTGCTATACTCACTTGATTGGCTTCGTGTAACTTTTTTTGTTCCCAACACTGAAGCGTTTATTAAAATGAAGCCGTATGCAAAAGGTTGAAAAGATTTTTAAAAATCGGAAATTGATCTAAAAGCTATTGCAAAAATTACCTAAAAAAGTCGCAAAAGTGGCGATGAGTAGCTTCAGAACGGCATTATCTTGAAGGTGATAACTTAAATATAAAATAATATCATAGATATTAACTAAGTATTGTTCTAACTGTACTATTTATCATATAGATAAATAAGACAAACCTTACGTACCCATAATCATCAATTACTATATTAATTGGAAATTAATTATATTTGTACATCAAGAATATTGATATACTCAATAGATCTTGGTGTTAATAATTAATAATAAGCCAGTCACCGTGACGCAGTGGTTAGCGTAGCAGTAGTGCACTGCTACTTCTGGGCCATGGAGGCTCGGGTTCGAATCCCGGTTATGGCATGGATATTTTGTGTTGTCCAAAAAATGCTTTGTACGAAATTTAGACCTTAAATATTTTTCTTGCTCAAGAAGTATTGTCACAACTTGTGCACTAATACGTGGGTTACAATGCAAACCAAGAATTTATTTTCGCTAAAAATTGTAGATAGGAGTTATTGCCAGGTCACAAGCGATATTTATTTAACTAAAGAAGATAATTATATATTACACATACATAACTTACAATATAATTTATAATTTATGCGACACATTTTCATAAAAAAGCTTACATAGTCTTTCTTTTTCTAACATTACTTAAATTTACCACTTGTTTTATTTTATCATCTAACTTATTAAATAAATGCAGCTCCCCAATCCCCAATTACATAAATATATGTATCATCAGCAATTAATTTAATTTGATATATCATTAATATAGGTAAGAAATAAAAGTGGACCTAAAACGCTACCTTGTGGCACTTCATGATTTATTATTCCACAGATCAGAAATCACCCTATTCCAGTTGACTGCTTGCTAACCATCTTGCAAGTAGTTGGTTATCGTCTGCAATGCCCCACCATGTATCCCATACATTTGTAGTTTATTTAATTACATATCCCTATTAATTGTTTCAAAAGCTCTTTTCAAGTCAATTAATATAGCCACTATAACAAAAAATATCCAGAGATATATATTTATCGATATATTATTCAGGAAACCAAAGTTACTTTTATCATATATTTTACGGTAAATGAACTTTTTTCCCAATATTATAACAGCATCTGAAGTCTTATTTATTGATACTTTTTGACGGCAATCGTTTTAAAATGTTGACTTGACTTTTCCATCAATTTAAAATATTTAATTTTGAAGATTAAGTATATAAATTTCTTTTTCCAAAATTATTAGATATAATTTTTTGCAAATGAATGAAAAAGGAATCATTTAAAGTAAGGAGAGATCTCCAAACCCGTGAGTTGATGTCAGTAACAGACTTTACCGTATGATAAACGTTCTCAAAGGATGACGCCAAGCTTCCATTCATTACAACTGACCTCTTATTGATCCAAATTCACGAGATTTCGGCTCTGAGAGCGAGAATAGGATACGTGTTATGCATTCTTAATTATTTGTTGTAATTAATTATATGTCAGACATTAATCAAATGAATTAGAAGCAAAAACTTCATATTGAACCACGTGATCGGAGTTGAAATTTTTATTAATATAGATGCTAATTTTTGAAATATTCTTTTGTTATTTGACGAAACGAGAAATTGTTATTTGGTTCAATGAGTTTTAAAAATTTTTTCAATGGAATATTAATAAAATATTATCCTATCAAGGTTTTGAAATTCATGAAAAATTAAAGGAGAAAAGTATTACAGAAAAAAGACTAATAGCTAAGCCATAACAAGTGTGAGGCAATTCTTAGCTTACATTAAAAATTAGAAACAATAATTGGCAAAACTTTGGATGCATGGTTTATTTTAATGTTGTCAGGTGCCAGATTACATGAGGTTATTGATGTGAGTTGGGTAAATACCCAATAGGTAGTTACTTAAATAAGAAATCGATATTTTCCCGAGCTTTTTTGCGTTTTTATACAATAATTCGATAATTACACTGCACACATGATAGATTTTAGCAAAATATTTTTCTAAAATATAAAATACAGGTTTTTGCATTTGAATCAAAGTCATTTGTGTGTGATAGTATGAAAAAAAAAAAAACTAGGTTTTAAAGACTAGGCAAATGGAACATGATTCAATTTCTCTGTCTTTTATCCAGGTTTACAAAAAGCGTGTGCGCCAACTGATGGTCTCTCGCTCTCAGCTGTTGCGTCTTTGTCTTTTGCTTACGTTGGGGTTAGTTTGTTGTCCAATCGGTCCAATCAAGTGCCATATCTGCTACAGACATCGGCTACCATGGAAAGCCACTTGGTTCTATCGCCCGCTACACTAATTAGTTTTTGAAAATTTTGAGTCTCTGTCTCACTTATAATACTAGAAACAACAGTTATTCTTCTAGGTCTTCTTTCACATTTTTTGTCACATGGTCCACTACATAAGTTCCACTCTATATTTCTTTCCCTCACTATGTGACCAAAAAATGTTAACTGCTGTCTTTTAAGTTTACTTAATAGCTGTATGTTTACTTTCATTTTATTTAAGTTCTCTAGGTTATTCGCTCTGTCAGTCCTTTAAACATTTCCTATACACCCACATTTCACAGGCTTTTATTTTATTAATACTGTATTTATTTAACACCCAGCATTCACTTCGATACGTCAAAACACTCCAAAGATAGCAACTGATTACACGATTTTTAGTACCTGAATAAATATTTCTGTTCGTTAACAATGACCTAAGTTTATGAAATGCAGCTCATGCCTCATGCTTAGTCATGTCTATTCTGGTATTAATTAGTGCATCTGATTTGCCATTTTCTGATATAATACCCAAATATTTGTATTGTTTCACACGTTTTATTTCTGTGTTATTTATTTTTAGATTTTGGTAGGTATTGTTCACTTTTTTTGATATTACCATGTTAACTGTTAACTTGGTATTCAGTTGATTCAGTTGTTCTCTTTCTCTGTACAATTTCAATCAGTTGTACTAAATCCGCGTCACTTTCCGCCAGGAATAACCTGTCATCAGTTTGTTGTATAATTGTTATTTTTGAATATATTAAAAAAAAAAGATTTTGTAAGAACAACTAATTAATTTAATGAACTCGCATATAAACTTTTCAAAGTAAAAGTGTCAGCCGTCATAATAACACGATGTACGCATGCGCAAACAAAAATTTCCAAGTCTTAAATAATACTCAAATACTGTGTGATAAGTCAAAACCTTAAGACGTGAATCCTGAAAATAACCTACAAAAGTAAAACTTGGATGGCGTTCTAGTGTGATACTCGCTTTAGAGTTCAGTGCATAGTAATACGAATTACTGAAATGTGAAATTAAGCACAGAAATGAAAAAAAAGGAGGGAAGCAGACAAAGAAAAAGCTCGAAGACTAAAATTCAAGCTCGAGCTATTCTACTAAGACAGAGAACGATATGAAAAAGTCCTACGAAAAATCATATGACAATTATAAAATGGAATCGGAAGAGGACTACAATAGTGATGGTAAATCTACGGTACTTAAAAAATATTGGTTTATTTTTTTGTTAATTTCACATCAACAACAATAATTATTGCTATTCCTACAGGAATTAATTTTTTTCTAGTGATGCAAATTTACACGGATCTAAATTTAATTATAGACCAGCTTTATTGTGATCATTAGGGTTTGTGTTCTATTTACTATGGTTGGATTAACTGGTGTAGTATTAGCTAATCCATCTGTTGATATTATTTTGCATGATACATATTACGTTGTTGAGAATTTAACTAAGTAAAAACATTTCAATCTGTGTAATAGTTAATAAACTCAGAGACAAAAAAAAAAAAAACAAAAACCGGACACTTTGAAATATTGATTTTAAAGCTGCAATTTAACTGTTAATGCGTTGTTAGCTATTGCATAATAAGAAGGTAGCACAAAAATACTATTTTTTATTGACAAATAATGTTTTATTAATAATATTACACAAAAAAACCAGTGGCGAAGGGAAACCTCCGCTAGACTTGCCCTCCCACAAAAAAAAAAAAAAATTATTTAAAATTTTTTTTAAAAATATTTAGATAAATCTTCAAAAATACATCAAATTATGTTCTATACAAATTTTTGTCGAAGGCTTGGTTTACTAGTTACGAATTAATTATCATAACCATGGAAAAGTTACATATAAGATATAAGTATGAAAAAATATAAGATATGAGACAGAAAAATTTTAAATAATTTTACAAAATTTTTTCGAAATTTTTCGTTTTATCAAAAAACGTCTCAAATAAAAGTTATTAATTATTGCATTTATAGTAACTTTTGTTCAATAAATTTTTTCGAAATATTTTTCTGTTGCTAAATATTCACAAAAATCTTAAAATCGACAGGAGTAAATTCCCATTTCTAGTCAACCGATTTTCATAAAAAACAATAGGGTTCTTCCCATTTAATAGGAGAATTTTTTGTACCAGAACGAACTCTTTAAGTTAAACCATTTTTGAGTTATCGTGTATACACACAGACACACAGACACACAGACACACACACACACACACATACGAACGGCACTTCAAAAATAGGTTTTTTGGATTCCCTGGACCATGAAACATCCATCAAAATCTCGACATCGAAAATTTTCGCGATTACAATACTTGCCCCTTATATATTAAGGTCGGGCAAGTAAAAATCTGTAAAAACAGAAATAAAAATTGTATAAATTTGCGTTAGCAAAAGAGTTGCTAATAACGAGTATTGCCTCCCCTAGCTCTTATAATAACCCTTAGTCGCAGTGGCATACTTAGAATTAGATGATAAAACGTTTTTTGGGATATATCCCATACTTGTTTATTACTTGTTTATGACTGGACGTCGAACAGGCAACGGCAATAGACGAATTGCGACTTCATTTAGGTACTCCGTGGACACTATTTTTGTAGTACAATAGGCGTTTACGTTTAGTTAGTCAGAATAATCCGAGCGATCCGAGTGCTCCTGATCCGTTCGTAAAGTCAGTCGGAGCGTACACATTAGCTTATTTCTAGTCAATCCGATTGATCCGCCAGAGTAACGGTTGCGTACGGAGCACAGAGACGCGGGTCTCATTACTCCCATCTCTTTCAGATTTTTATCTTCCGATATTGTGCAGACAGATCTGAGGTCGACTCAGCCTCAAGTATTCAATACTAAAAATGAGTACCTGTTAATACAGGGACAATAGGACCGGTCGAAACGTCACACTGACCACGTAGCTTTCATATCTATGATCGGTGGTCTAGAAATAGAGAACTTACCATCTCTGCCCCTATGCGCCTATTTAGGCGTTCGGAAACCTATTACTTATTTATTGTTTTTTTTATATTGTTTTGACTCGAGTTAGACATAATTTGAATTAAAACACTTAACTCGTTCTTTAGCAACCTTCAATGGCATGTATATTGATAAGGTTATTAATGAATAAACGCCAATTCAATAATTAAAATAATTAACTGTCATGCCACATACACTGTTTAATGGAAATGCATTCCATCGATAGAAAACTCGATTAGTTAGAAAATATTCACGAGAACTGTGCTGAAATAGAGCGCATTTATATGATATAGATATAGATGACCACGTACCCACCTGTTACTATTTAAATGGAATATGTCTTTCATATCCGTCGAGTATTAATCGTGAAGAATTCTCCACGCAAACGACGTAAATGTTCCTTATACGTGGGTTGCCTCTTATATTTCAGGATTGCGCTAAACTAGTGCTGCCATCTGGCAACTGACGCTTCTATCGTAAAGTTTGACTTTTTTGACAGTATACGTACGCAGAACGTTTGCCGTTAGAGCGCTATTTGTGTTGTTTACAGTAACTTTAAAAAAACCATCTCGGCCAAAAATGGAATTAAATCGTGAACATTTACGAGCGATTATTTTTTACAACTTTCGACGTGGATTAACCCAAAAACAGTGCATTGATGAACGTAATTCGAATTTTGGCGATGAAGCACTATCAAGGCCTACTGTTTATCGATGGTTGGCTGACTTCAATCGTGGCCGTAGTTCGCTTAAGGACGAATTTCGTGAAGGTCGACCAAAATCGGTTGTGATTCAAAAAAACATCCATGCTGTGCGCAAAATGTTTGAAGAGGATCGGCTTGTGACTTACCGTGAGATTGAGACATCCTTTGGCATATCGCAGACTGCAATACATTCGATTTTGCACGAAAATTTAGTTGTGAAGAAGATGTTCCCGATCGATTCCCCATAATTTGTCCGAGGCTCAAAAAAAGCGTAGTAGTGTAAGGGAATGCTAAATAAATTAAACCTAGGCACTGCAAAATCCGTATACAACATCGTTACAGGTGACGAAATTTATTCATATCAACCGGAAACTAAGCAACAAACCACTGTTTGGGTCTTCCAAGATGAATCCCACAATAGTTGTTCTTACAAGAAGCACTTCCAAGAAAATGATCGCGTGTTTTTTCGGTTGTACTGGACATATCGCAACCATTCCTTTAGAGGATCGGAGAACAGTTAATACTGAATGGTATGCAACAATTTGTTTGCCAGAAATAATCGACAAAATCAGGAAAAACAATCCAAAATGTCGCATCATTCTTCATCATGACAATGCAAGCTCCTACACAGCATGTCAAACAACTGATTATTTGAAAAAGAAAAACATCGAGTTAATGTCTCTTTGCCCGTATTCACCCGATTTATTCCCTTACGATTTTTTTTTGTTCCCCTATGTCAAACAAAAAATGCGTAAACAGTGATTTTCATCACCTCAAGAACTGTTGAAGCCCTTGAAACCATGTTTTTGAGTTACCAACTTCAGAGTGGAAAAAATGTTTCGAGAATTATGCAAAAGTGTATAAATCTTAAAGGCGAATATTTTGAAAAGCAATAAAACGATTTGTTCCAAAAAATGTTTCTTTGTTAATTTTTTTAAAAAAATTAAAAGGTAGCCCTCGTATTGCACTAACGACTAGTTTTCCAATCAATAGTTAAGTCTCTTCTTAGTGGTTACCGAAGAAACTTATGCAAATCATATTGAAAATATGTAGTTAACCATTGATTTGAGCTAACCATTAATTAAATAACCAGACCTTAGATTATTACAAGTGTACAGTTATTAAAAATATACAGTATCTTCGTTTTAGTCTAGTTTCAAGGGCCCCAATGACAAATAGCTATCGTTGCAGTGCGCCAAAAATTTTAACTTTTACCAAGGGCCCCAAATCTCTATCACAAATATGTTATTATACTGGTTAAAATCAGTCAGTTTTTATTTTTCTTTTTTATTTTAAATTTAAATATCTAGCTTTAATTCAGCAGAATCTCTAAGGGTTCCCTAGAGCATTGCTTCTTAAACTTTTTGATGTTGCGGCACCCCTGCATCAACAATCGATAGACCACGGTCCACCTTTTTTTTGAACCCAGGTTGTATTAATAAAATATTTTTTTGTTTCAAATATACGACGGTAGGTCAATAAGTTCTTACAAAATCCAAGAGAACGCGCTAGTAGTATCGGAATAAAGTTTGTTTCTGCAAATTACCACATGTCAATAGACTGCTCTCAAATTTATAGCCATATTCTTTGCGTGGTTTCATTTTTACAATCGATTGAAACAAACAACTTGTTTGTTATTTTGGAACAGTGGGGAAAAAACGTGTATCGTGGAGGGATTAAACACTTTCATTTGAAAGGCAAAACACCGAAGGAAATAAAATCCGAGTTGGATGAAGTTCATGCCACATCTGCACCAGCGTTTAAAACTGATTACAATTGAGTGAATGAGTTTAAACATGGTCGTACATCCACAAGTGATGATCATCGTTCGCCACGTCCACTTGAAGTGATTACGCCAGAAATGATTGATAAAATCCACGATATCGTCTTGATTGATTGACGAGTCAAAGTGCGCGAACTAGTTGAGGCCACAAGCATATCACATGGCTCAGTAGTTTCAATTTTGCACAAAAAATTCTGTTTGAAAAAGATATTGTCAAGATGGGTGCCGCGTTTACCCACAGTGGAGACTAACCGCAATCGTGTGGTTGATGACGAAAATGCATGAATTACGCTTTGAATTGTTCTGTATTCACCAGATTTGGCCACCAGCTTCTTTTTCCTGTTTTCAAACATGAAGAAATGGATCGCCGGAAAAAGATTCACGTTGAACGAAGAGACATCATAAAAAGATACCTATTTTACCGCCTTCCGGATCTTAGTTTTTGGATGGCTTGAAAAAGTTGGATAAACGCTGGGCGAAGCTAAAAGGAGTCTATGTTGACAAATAAAAAGGAATCAATCCAAAATAATGTGTTTTTCTATTGTTTGTAAGGACTTTTTCATCTACCCTTTTTCATATATTTTTTTACGCTCAGTCATTCAATAATCTATTTACAATGAAGAATAATATTTATGTAGTATGAAAATTAAAGCTACTTATCCTTTTTAAATAATAAAAAATTAACAGGTGTTATATTCGCGGCTCTTTGCGGCCCCAGTGTGGGATGGTTACGGCCCCCTAGGGGGCCGCGGCCCACCACTTTAAGACGCCCAGCCCTAGAGCATTGGGCCCCCTAGTACATTGGGCCCCCTAGAGAATCGGGCCCCTATGCGACGGCATATCTTGCATACCCCTATTTACGCCACTGCTAAACGACTAACACATACCACCGAGGTTCACATGTTCTATGCTAAGCGTATTGGTGTACAAGCTACCAGGAAATGACAATGACACTTAACGTGAAGATGAAATGGGCCCAGAAGTCATTCCGTCTGATATTGCTCAAGAAGAGAGGGAGATAGTTACCGAGATAAAATCAGAAAATTTATTTTTTATCTCTTTTTCTAGCCTCACGCATTGTACAAAAAAACCGCTACTAATCTATTTGATCTTAATAGAAAAAATTACCGCTAACATTTTCTTTGCATCCCCATCTTTGTTGCAACGTGTCGTAAACATAAAACCTTTATTATTTCCTTTTTTTTTATAAATGCTTAAACTTCTTTTAAAACTTCAAACGAAAATTGAATTTTATTTTTCATTAACATTTTAACAAAAAGCTTAGAAGTGCACAAAAACTTTTAATTATTTTATTTTTTGCCTTTATCATGCGACATATTTTCATATCACAGTTTAATATTTCAAGACTGTTGTGATGAATTGTACTTGGTTCTGAAATAAGTCATTGTTAAGATGTGTAACGAAAATTAATTTTGTGCTAGGGGTATGAATCTTGGATTATTATCATTCTGAATTTCATTTGTTTTACAAACAATAAATTTATGTCACCATCAAAAAACCATTACTTGTCCTAGATAATAACAAAATTATTAAAGGTGAAAACAAATAACGCCAAAAAAATATATAACTGGTTGAAGAATACCTAATTTATTTAAATGTATAGGAGTAGAAGACGTTAAAACCTATAAGTAAATTTAAAATGTGAAAATAGATACGACATCATAAATAATACATTTGGGAAGCTGTGGGGGCATTTCTAGGATCGGTTGAAACGTCACTGTTAGCTTAATGAATTTAAATATTTTCATTGTACCTGACGGTACTTACTTTAAGGCCCTTTACATAGAGGGTTTCCAAAATTGCGAGTGGATCAAGCTAGAAACCCTAAAGGTCCGCTGGTCAGTTGCTTAGTTACTTAATCTGCGATTAATGTTTAGTTTAGACTGAAGTTAATAATTACACTAGAACCTACAATTATAAGATGGCTAGGAAATCCCAAGAGAGACACTCCACAGAAACCTCACAACCACTGTACACCACATAAGGTTTTTAAACACCTCACAAGCCGTTACATAACACTCACAGTGTTTAACCCGTTATCAAGGTTCGTTCAATTCATCAAAACTGTCCTCAACACTTCTGGTTTACTACACGCTACCGGGTTTACCAAAAATGCTTGGGAGGTTCATCCGTCTACGGTGCTGGTTTCTCACGTCTTCCCTGTGCCTCACACGATTTCCTAAGACCTTTTATTAAAACTAATAATTTGATCTCTGAACCCAAATTTTTGTGGTTGACTCATATTTCTATTCCAAATAATTCACAACCGCAAATAATTGATTTTGACTCTAATTACCTACGAAGTTCATATCACTGAAAATATATGGTCGCATATCAGCATCTGTATAAACATTCGACCATGTACTTGAGATAAACGGTGACAACATTTTAACCAAATCATATAATATACGAACGTAAATTCTACCCTTGTCTCTCAACATTTACCTAAAAAAATATATGACAGCTCAACTAATCTTTGAGGATGTTTATCTCAAAATAGATTAGTTTTTATATTTAAATAATTTGAAAAATTTTAACTAATTGAATAATTTCTTTTAAATAATAATGAATTTCTGAAATTACCGCTACCACAAAGCATATAATTGGCGAAATAATTCGTAGACGAAGAATTGTGATTATTTCAGCAAATTTAAAAATGAAAAATGATAAAAAACATACAGTCTGTTCCAAACGGTTAAGCGGAACTAAATGGGAATTTAGTTCTTTTAGGTTGTCACGAGAAGGGACCTTGCTTGGGTTATTTCATTTTTCACGTTGGGATGTCAAAATTTAAAATTCCAACAATGAAACCATGGAAACGAATGACATATGTCAAAATTAAATTATTTTTTTCACATATTTTAATGACAAAAAAATAAATAAATGGGAAATTTGTATTAAGAATGACACAAACAATCAAAATATAAAGAAAATTACATTTTAAAATGATATTAACCTTAACCAAAAAATGTTTATTGTAAATATGATTTACAAAGCTCAAACAAAACGGCCGAAAGGCACGAGTTAAACGATGAAAGTTACTAGATTGCAAAATCTAGTTCCGCTTAACCGTTTGGAACAGACTGTAGATTGTTGTTCCAGCCTATAGTAACTTTCGTTTGTAACAACAGATGGCAACACTTACTAATCCTAATTATGATTTGGTATGTATGAATGCTCTCCTAAATATAAATATAATTCTTGATTATAATTCTAAATTGTAAATATAGTTTGGTAACTCTACATGCAGCTTTAGATAAAAGAAGCTAATTAAGAAAATCATGATTCATAGAAAATAAGATCAGTTGTAATAAGATTCTATAAGAATGCTGCAAAGAAAAAGAAAATCACAGGCAAACAACCTGGGGAAATGAAACTAGACGTAATAGGAAAAAATAGGAAGAAAACAGGATGTAGTTAGTAGTAATGGTTTTATTTGATGCTTTTCGGCGAAAGAATCTACATATAACTTAACAGTTAACATTTAACAGTTAACTCTACATTGTAAAATTTATAAACTAAGTTACTTTTGCATTTGTATTTCTTGCTGCTTTTATCAATTCTATATCCAGGAATGTATAGTCGAGCATCTGGATAGTCGACGCTGTTCTCCATAAGCGTAATATGCAGATCTTACTCAGATGTTCTAATGTCTCTGGAGTAGATAAATAGGGAGGTTGCCCGACCACGAATTGCGTGATTGAAAAGAAAAATAGTGAGTCTCCCCAGGTTATGCTGGAAGAACCGGTGCCGCTCTGGCGCGCCCCTCTACTGCGTCCTCGCCTCTTACGTAGTGTTGCGAAAAAAATTCCGTGCTCGGTATTGTTAGCCCTTTAACTTATGCAGTCCAGCGTACGGCACGGTATTGCAGATTACATCGGCCCCTTAACTTATGTAGCCAAGCCTACGTCAGGGTATTACGGGGTTGCCTGACATGCTAGGCGCATGGTCGTGTGACAGGTGGCTCCGCCACACTCTTGTGGCCAAAACAGGGAAATCTCCCTGTTTTTCTACTCTCTGGACTTGATTCACGCTCAACATCTTCTCTTGCCGTTGACGTTCCAGTATCTGTTATTTCTTTCGAATAAAGCGTAGAATATGCTTACGAAAAATTATAAGCAAATATTTGAAATCATCCGTCTACCTTAAAAAGTCGGATTGTGTTCAACGTCATTCGGCAGAAAGAGCTTTTTTTTTCTTTTGGTAGCATATCGAGATCCTTGTTGACAAGTAAATCAAAACGTCACTTGTGAGAGAAACTCCATTTCATAAAACATTGAGTACAAAAATAATAGTCAAAACATTCAAATAATGTTAATCAAACGGCCAGAAATTCTTCCGTCTAAGTATAAAGCTAAAAATGATAAACTGGATGATTATCCGACTGCCGTACGATGTATTCGTTGAGCGGAGAGTTGAGTACGGCACCACCAGTCAGCTGTGACAAATGAGGATGATATCTGCACATAAAGAGATAAAGTAATCGGACTAAAGAGAGAGAAAGAGAGAGAAAGAGAGAGAGAGAGAGAGAGAGAGAGAGAGAAACAAAGAAAGAGAAAGAGAGAGAGAGAGAGAGAGAGAGAGAGAGAGAGAGAAAGAAAGAGAAAGAGAAAGACGTCGTTAATAACCATGCTCTCAATATATGTTTCTCGCCATTTGTCAATTATATGAAAATATGGTGCTGTACTCATCATTAGAGACAGTATCTATAAATCGGGATAACATATAATTCAGTTACTGCTAGGACTGGAAACAAAACAAACCTCCGTCTAATTCTACTCTCAGTAATAGTAACAGATTCTTGCATATATTATTATTTTCTTGTGGCTTTGTGCTCCTGTGTGCCTGATTTCAAAACGAGAATAAAAATATTTAATACATTTTTTAAATTATTTTTAAGGACTTCAAATGGATGAAAATAAAAGCAAAGTAAAATATTTCTTCTTCAGACATTCATGACTGTCCAATATTTGACATAGTCTTCCTCTTTTTTATTCCAACTTGCGCGGTCCTTTGCTATCATCAACCAGTGTTTTCCTGCAACCTCCTTTATATTGTCAGACCATCTTTTAGGTGGTCTGCCTACGCTTGTTTTGCCATATCTGGGACATCTGTGAACGATATTTGAAACCCACATTTCATCACTTCTTTTGATTTGCCCAGCCTGGTTTTACTTTTACCTTGCCATCGCCTGTATAATGTCCGAAACATCAGTTTTTTGCCATATCCAAATGTTACGTTTCCTAAAGATATTAATTTTGCTAGCTTAAAGGGAAATAGATTTAACTACATTTCATCACCGAGAAGTAGACAACAAACTTGTGTTGGAAAGTTCAGCAGTAACTAAATATATAAAACTTTATCTAAATAATATACGTAATTGTAATTTTTGACGCCTAATTTAATAACATTCCTCCCAAAGAATACATATTTGTTACGCTTCTGGTTGCAGAAACTCCATTAAAAGTTTTCACGAGCTGCCACTGACTGCTACTCAACGTTGCGTACATGTTGAATGATCATTAATTCTTCTCTAAAGTTTAATTTTCGGTTTTCAAGTCTTGGTAACGTAAAGTGTAGTACCATAGAAACCTTTAACCTTTGTTGGCATTTTTGGAGAATGTACACAATCGGCCATAAGTAGAGAAACATTTTAAAAATTATAATATTTTTTATTGAATGAAAAATTTGATAATACAAATTTGGTTTTTTGCTAAATAGTTAGTAATGAGTGGAGTATCCGTTATTATTTATTACTTCCTGGCATATATTATTCATAGATAGTAATAATATATCGGGTTTGTCACGATTTAAATTTTCCCATCTTTCCCTTAGCGTAAAAAATAATTCGTCTTTATGTTTGTATTTTTCTATTAACTTCCTCCCAGAGGTTCTCTATGGGATTTGAATCAGGGCTTTGAGCTGACTACTTCAACCTAGGATGATTAAGTAAAGGATGCGCTATTCGTATACTAACAACATTGACGATTGTGTGGAAACCCCTGTTGAGAAAGAAAGCAATATATGTCTGTACTGTGCACACTGCAACTACGTAATGCGCATGTGCTACATTTCAATTTGAAACAAGCGTATTTTTAAATGAAAATAATTATGGAATTTCTTAGAAATTATTCTAAAATCTCGTAATTTCACAGCAAATTTTATAACATATTTGAGAAATTTGTATAACACGGTGTTAATTTTCTGCGTATCGTGTCAAACGGACCTGAAACTGTATAAATGGGTATTTAAAATTTATCTAATCATTTTAAAATAATATTATTTGTCATTAAAACAATCTTTAATGATATTTTAAAAATTAAAGGCTGCCAATAAAAGAAGCAGTATTATGAATTTAATCAGTCAGTTAAAGGATAAAGTGGTAGTTACAATAAACTAAAATAAGCTTGAAAAATATTAGTGCCAAATAATACTACCCAAACATCTTGTTGCGAAAATTACATGACTATGGCCCGATTGCAAGAATCTCTATTAAATTTAATGATTCAAAATACCAGAGGTGGCTAGCTATGGGTCCTTTTCAAATATTCCGATAAGACGTTAAAGGGCCACATCCTTTGAGTATACCCCACAAACCAGAAATTCATTTAAATTTTTATCATTCGATTAATGAAGGATTGAAAGACGGATGTACAAAATGAAATATATGGGCGAGGGGGCGCAGAGGGGTTAATTTTGATATATATTTTTTTACATTACATAGAAATATTCTAATCTTTACCTATAAGGGATGGTTTGATAATTTTTATTTGGTTGTGATAATTGATTAAATGAAAGTATGGAAATAAAATATATAACACAAATAGATACACATATTTTTATTCGTTTTGAAATATCACAATTCTGTTGAACATTTTTCTTTTCGCCTCCTTGTGTATATCTAACAATTTAGCACAGTAATAGCGTCTTACGTGTGTACGCAGTACCGCGATATATATCTTTCTCACTCAGTAAGGGTTTCCACACATTTTACACACGAATAGCGCATCCTTTACTTAATCATCCTAGACTTCAACACATTAATTGACTCTTAACCAATCTTTGACAACTCCGTAGTGTGTTTCTGGTCGTTTTATGCTGGAAAATCCACTTTAGGGACATGTTTTCGTTCGACAAATGGTAACAAATTAGTCCATTATGCCACTGATTTTAATTAATACCGAAACCCCCGAAACATACCGAAACCCCAGAAACATCCCCACACAATCACACTAACCTCCGTGTTTTATAGTTGGTTTATTATATTTTGGATCCATTCTTTTATTGATAGAACGCCGAAGTCACTTCATCGGAGCCGAACAAATTAAATTCTCCGAAAAAATGACTGTTTTCCTTTTTCTAATTGACCATTTTATATGTCGTTTTGCAAATTCAAAGCTAGCCCTTAAATTCTTGGCAGATATTAAAGGCTTCTTAGCAGGTCTGCTTTCCCGTAAGCCGGCTTATCTAAAGCGACTTTTGGTTATAGTTAAAGAAATGTTTGGTCCATTTCCTTCACTTAATAATGTTTTTATTAGATGATGACGCAAAAGGGTTCTTAATCGACACCATTTTCATTTTTTTTTTTATCAACAATTGAGTCAGTTTTTCTAAGTCTACTTGGTTTTGGTAGTGCTATTGCACAATTTCTTTCATTAAAATTATAAATAGTTTTACTTACTACTGATCGGCGCAAATATAATTTACTTTTTGTTTGGCAATCAAAATTTGTAATAAATAAATATACACCACTTGGCATTTTTAATCTTCAAAATTGTTTTTTTGCTTTTCAAAATATTCGCTTTTAAGATTTATACATTTTGCACGTGTTTAAACAATTCTCGAAACATTTTTTCACTCTGAAGTTGGTTTTCTAAGGCTTCAACAGCTTCTTGAGGTGATGAAAATCGCTGTCTACGCATTTTTTGTTTGACATTAGGGAACAAAAAAAAAAAGCCGTTAGGGGATAAATCAGGTGAATACGGACAATGAGACATTAATTCGATGTTTATCTCCTTCAAATAATCAATTCTTTGACGTGCTGTGTGAGAGCTTGCATTGTCATGATAAAGAATGATGCGACTTTTTGGTTGGATTTCCTGATTTTATCGATGACTTCTGGCAAACAAATTGTTGTATACCATTCATCATTAACTGTTCTCCGATCCTCAAAAGAATGGTTGTGACATGTCCAGTACAACCGAAGTAACAAGCAATCATTTTCTTGGAAGTGCTTCGTGAACGAACAACTTTTGTGGGTTTCGGTTCATCTTGGAAGACCCAAATAGTGGATTGTTGCTTAGTTTCCGGTTCATATAAATGAATCCACCTTTTGTCACTGTAACGATGTTTTATAAGGATTTTTCAGTGCCTAGGTTGAATTTTTTAGCATTCCCTTACACCAATAAACACAAGCTTTTTTTTGAGCTACGGTCAAATTATGCGGAATCCATCGGGAACAGATCTTTTTCACAGCTAAATGTTCATGCAAAATCGAATGTATTGCGTGTATTGCCAAAGGATGTTTCTATCTCACGGTAAGTCACATGCCGATCTTCTTCAATAATTTTGCGCACAGCATCGGTATTTTTTTCAATCACAACCGATTTTGGTTGACCTTCCCGAGATTCATCACTGACGGACGCACAACCACGACAAAATTCTGCAAACCAATTGTAAACAGTCTTTTCTGATGGTGCTTTATTACCAAAAGTTGAACGAAGCGAATCTATGCATTGTTGTTGAGTTAGGCCTTTACTAAAATCGTAAAAAGCATCCAACGAAAACCTTAACGAGTAATATCCATTTTTTCACAAATTTGTTACCGACCGCCAACATACATATATAAGGGAGGTATTGTGATCATACCGATTTTGACGTTTCGAGATTTCGATGGATCTCCACGAACTGAGGTCCCTACATAACGTTTTGACTATTTTTAGCATGATGTCTGTTGGTCTGTCTGTCCGTCCGTCTGTCTGTCTGTCTGTCCGTCTGTCCATCTGTCCGTCTGTCCGTCTGTCCGTCTGTCCGTCTGTCCGTCTGTCCGTCTGTCCGTCTGTCCGTCTGTCCGTCCGTCCGTCTGTCTGTATGTGTACACGTGCAGAGAAAATTCGGCTGAAATGATTTTTATGAAACTTCATATTTAAGCTTCTGCCATCAATGGCACGAGTTGATCAACTTTTGGTAAAAATCGGTTGACTAAAAATGGGAGTTTACTCGTGTCTCGTGTATTGAAAAAGATTTTTGCGAATATTTCACAATAGAAAAATATTTCGGAGTTGCTATAAAAGCAATAACTAACAACTTTTGTTTGATACATTTTTTGATAAAACAAAAAAAAAAAAATTGAAAAATTATTGGAAACTTTTTCATACTTATATGTAAAGTTTCCATGGTCATGATAAATAATATCTCTGTTAGAAAATATTAGGCCAAGTTTTTTCTACTCTGCTGCTAGAATGTATTTTATACAAGTACTTTATGATGGCGGTCGGTCCTGTGGTGGCCGCAGCTGATTTTTTTTTAACGCTCACTGTAAGCAAATTACTTTGTCAGTTTATCAGCTGCCACTGATTTCAAAATAACAAATATCAAATCTTACGATTATAGTAATGACACATTTCAATATTGCCATCTAGTAGTCGTTTGTAAAAACATAAAAGATAAAAACCCTCGTATAATAAGCTTCCCAAGTTATACTGAATAAAAATATTGTTTCTCTATTTATAACAGATTTTAATAAATTTGTTATCATTTTTACAACAAATATTGTTAAGAGCAGGTTCTAACTTACTATATACTTATATCGGTATTTATGAAAATATTTAAAAAAATCAGCTGTGGCCACCACAGGACCGACCGCCATCATAAAGTACTTATATAAAATAGATTCTAGCAGCAGAGTAGACATAACTTGGCCTAATATTTTCTAACAGAGATATTATTTATCATGACCATGGAAACGTTACATATAAGTATGAAAAAAAATTTCGTTTTATCAGAAAACGTCACAAATAAAAGTTATTAGTTATTGCTTTTATAGCAACTTTTGTTCAATAAATTTTTTCTAAATATTTGTTGTTCTGAAATATTCACAAAAATCTTAAAATCGAAACGAATAATCTCCCATTTTTACCAAAAGTTGATCAACTCGTGCCATTGATGGCAGAAGCTTAAATATGAAGTTTCATAAAAATCCTTTTAGCCGAATTTGCTCTGCACGTGTACACAGACAGACAGACGGACGGACAGACAGACAGACAGACAGACGGACGGACGGACAGACAGACCGACAGACATCATGGTAAAAATAGTCAAAACGTTATGTAGGGACCTCAATTCGTGGAGATCCATCGAAATCTCGAAATGTCAAAATCGGTATGACACAATACCTCCCTTATATATGTTGACGGTCGGTAAAAATAGTTTTGTTTCTCTACTTATGGCTGATAGTGTAGGTCTGATTCACATTTAATTTATATCGTTAATTTATTCGTTTCATCGATTTGTAAATATTGAGGGAATACATTTTTGCTTTTATTTTATGAAGTCATCATCCTCACATGGACATAAAACTAGTGGTTTTCAATTTGTCGTTAAACTATAAAGCAATATACAAAAGCTCTATAATAACTTTATATTTGGATTTGTAACGTTGAAGAAAGGGTCTTATAAATAAAATTCCAATATCAACGTCGTCTGTGCAGTGAAGTGTATGTGTGTGCAGCGAGGGAGAGGGTGGAAGTGCATTTAATTCAATCATTCGCCATCGCGTTCGTTGCCTATCTTCCCTTAACACTGCAGCATTCACTCCGATCCATTATTCCACTTAATCGAATATCTGCTCGTCTTCAGACGATGGTTTCAATGAATACAGCCTCTTTGGACGCCTTACCTGACTGTAGGGATATTGTACTTACCAATCAAATTCGTTTTTGTTTTGTACATTGATGGAATAGTATTGTTAAGAGTTAGTTTTTACAAAGTGCAGTACTAATAAAGAATGACTATAAAGTTATTAAATTTACCTAGAAACCAGTAGCGTGCCGTGACTTTACAATGAGCAGCTTTTTTTCTATAATATTTATTTAATTATTTTTTTATGTTTATTTATTTTTTTTACAACCAATTAAATACTAAATCAATACGCCTGTTTTTCTAACAAAATATTTCCAGCACTTTATCATAAAAATCTGTCATGGTCCATAGTAATTTTAAGAATTCTTTTTCTATTGAACATATCGATACATATGGTACCCTATTGTTTCTGATATTTTAGTGTGGAAAATGTTTTTTCTACTGAAGCTTTGCTATATTGAATAGTAATAATTAGTAACTTACATAATTTAAACATGAGATAATGCTTTCTCTAACCCATTAATTTTAGAATATTTTAAATATTTTTTTATGCTGAATATTTAATGAACTATACAAAAGCGTTAGCTCACTGGTTAGCCGACAAAATCAAATTTCTCTGCGTAGTCCTATTTCAAAGATAAAATTTTAGGAAATTTCTTTATTTACGACTATCAAATAATAAACGTGTCTAGCTGTAAATATATAGAGCCGCTAATATTGCACGCCGTGTAAAAAAGTGACGTATTCATCCATGAAAAATTAACGTTCTTTTACACTGCAAGTTTTTATTTAGCAAGTTAGTTAGTTAGTTTAAATGCTTGTTGCTAAGCAACTATGGGTACTTGCGCTTCACGCAGCCCTAATTTATAATTAGAATATATATATAAATTAGAATAAATAAAAAAATAAATAATAGTATTTTTTTTTTTTTTTAAGTTTTAATGGCCTTTGCTACTGTGGCAAAGTAGTATTTAAAACATTGTTGTATATTACAATCAGCTGTTGGTTCGATAGCCATTTTGATGACTTATATTATGAAGTTTAACAATTGACGCTCAAAATTTCTGTGTTAAATTAAATTTACTAATTATTTAATAATATAACTACATAGTTGTATTTGACTCGCAGATAATATACATTCGGATATATTACTTCGTGCAATGTAGCCTCTATTATATGCTTGTTAAATAAAATACTACTTTTTGTATAGTGAACATTTTACTGATTAATAACTCTAAAAGCGATTTCAAAGACAATAGAGAGATATTGCAACCTCTGTTCTACTGATCTTTTAATAAAGTTTTCCTTTATTTGACATGTGCGCATGCGCAGTTGATATATCCTTAATTTCTTTCTTTTATTAAAATACAGGCTACCTTTATTTAATTTAAATAACGACAAAGCATTTTTATTTAAAGCGCCTGAATTTTGACAGGTCTTCTGTCAATTTAACCTCAAAATTAACAACAGAGTAAATTCGAACATAAAATTTGTTGAGTTTTCTTGTGAGTACTTGTGAGTAATGATGCAAGTTAAAGATAAAAAACGTTTACGATTGAAATACGAGGACCATGTTATTTTTCTCCGAGAAATTGTGTCACGAAACCCTTTTGCGAATGGTGGTGCACTGTGGGAAGAAGTTAAAAATAGTCTGCTGCAGTTAACTCATATAAGGGTTGCAGTTAACTTCTATATTCATTACGATTTCGATCTATCAATTTGGCATATTTGTCAAAATAAAGTATGAAGCAAGAGCACCGTTGCAATAACACTCACATAACTTTAAAACATTATGAAAAATTTTAATACAGGATACTTATTAGAGGTTTCTTTTAATAAAGTCAGATTTTTTTCACTTTGCAATATCTCTCTAATAGTGTCTAAAATTTCGTAGAACATTCTTTTATAATAATTCGATAATATAGTCCTTAGCACTGCAGGACAAGTTGAGCAAAACCAGTGACAATCTTTCATTGTCATTCATTTTAGTTGAAAATGATAAATGAAAAGAGAGAAAAAAAATAATAATAATAACAATACAAAATACAAAAGTATATAAAAAACAATGATATTGTATTAGTAACTGAAACAGTTTTAACAATAATTTAAACTAAAGAAATATAATTCAACAATAGAAAAGAGGGTCGTGGTACCACTCTATTAGCAAATTTATTTAGTCATAACTGGTATTCGGTTAAAATGTTAAAACGATTAAATTGCAACCATCTAAATCAAAAGAATATGTTCAAAAGAATACGGTACACCAGTGCATATTCTAGAAAAGGACGCAGTTTGCCTCGGGCGCCAAAAGAGGCTCTGAATACAACTTCTATCGCCGGCTCTGAATACAACTTCTATCGCCGGCTCTGAATACAACTAGCCACTCACATCCCTTGAATCAGGCTGCTAGGTAAACAGAAAATATTCAGATTTCTTGTGGCCTATCAAAATGTTCTGAAGCGAAATGAACAACATAGATTTGTACTAACCAATAATATAACTAAATAAGGTCATAATAATCACTGCATACACTTATATTGTTTTAATACTGGGTTTTAATAAGTATTAATGGTATTTTTACTTATTTAATCACATTTACATAACTGAGCAGCAGAGTTTATTCTGTTGCTATGGACCATATGCCACTGCTAGAAGCATAGAAAGAATTAAAAGATGTGAATTGGTATACCCAGTGACGGACTAAGGAAAATCGGGGCCCTAGACAAGGCTCTCATTGTGTGCCTTACAAGTTAATTATAAAATATAAAATTATAAAATAATAGAAAAAATTTATAATAAAACCGTCTTGCGGGCCCCAAAAAAACACGGGCCATAGGCAGTTGCCTAGTTTGACTTAGCTAAAATCCGCTCCTGGGTATACCTGACCAAAAGCCATGCAATCCTCATCTGTTGTACACTATAGTATTGAAGACATATAGTCAAAATACAGTGTGAGCAAAAATTCTTGTTACCAGAGTTTTCATGAACCAGATTAACCAGATATTTTAATTTTTTCGGTAAATATTGTTTTGTGATGTTGATAATTCTAATTTGCTTACAATTTTCCGTCAGCGAATTTCATACTGTTTGTTATTGTTATATATTTACCGTAACCCTATTTAAAATATGTATATATATAATAGGTAATCCGATTGAGAAGTTTTATTTTACTATATATATATATATATATATATATATATATATATATATATATATATATATATATATATATATATATATATCCAAGACGGTTAATCTATTAACCGTTGCTGCGGATTAACCGTTCCTGTCCATTCCATACATTTTAATGTGGAAATATTTGACATGATTTTTTACAAATTGACTACAATATTGGACTGAGGATTATTGGATACCCAATCGAAACGTCTCTGTAACATTTTACAATAAATTTATGATGATTGAGACAAGAATTTTATTCAATAACCTATATTAACTTCGTCAAGAACATTCTTTCGAATATATATATATATATATATGACAAATCGGGAAATGATTTTCTTATAAAAAAGCTAAATTAAAATTTTAAGTAAAATATAAAAACTTAATGTTGATATTTTTCATATGATTGAACCTTTTTTTAAATATAAGGTAGGTATATTTTTAAAATCTCAAAAATTTGCATACAATTCCGGTCATAATTAGATTTTGTATAGATACATCGACTCATCCAACAAAGATTGTAGTAATTTAATATTTTGTATCATGTAATCTTTCCGTGAAAAAAAAAAATGTATCTCACAAAACAGGAAAGATTCACGATAATCTAATATTAACTTACATAATTTAAAAGAATAAAAATATTGAATATCGAAAATCTTTGTTGGGTGTGTTGACATGTTTCTATTGTTTAAATTTTTAGCTGAGTTTTTCGTTGGTCTACGTTTTGTTTATTATTGAAAATATATCCTCGTTTAAGGACCTTTAAATCAAGAGCCCGCCGGCTAACTCCCCGGGCTTTAATTACTGTGACACGATTTACGGATCTTCCCTGTCGTATTTCAATTCGAAAAGAATTCAGAAAGCGTAAAACTACAGTGTGCGTTTCATATTAGAACTAAAGAAAAGGGAACCTACTTCCTAACACCTGAGGAAGTTAGGATGGTTAAGCATGTCTGAAAGAAGACACTTGCATTACGCATGTTTCATTTACAAAACCTTAAGCACAAATAAACCTAGCTATCTAGTCGATAAAATCATAAAAGTTAACAATAAAAATACTAGGAACTCTCACATGATGCAAATGAAACCTCTTCTGTAACAGGACCAAGCAAGGTTTTAAACGGCTCGCCGGCAGTCACCCGAGGTGATCCTTGGCCAAGTTTCCAGGTTTCGTGATCATACTTTCAATTTGTGTACATTCAGGAAAATTAAAATTCTTATTGTTTAGCACCCACAGAAAGGCACGTATAGTTTATAGCCGGTTGAGAACGGCTAAGCAGAGTTCGTAATCGTACATATATAATTAGCAAGTGTCTGTATGTAGTATCGGTAACATTGTGACGTCAATTTTTCCTAAGGTTCTCGTGATTGACTAATTGGGGACACCCTGTCTCATGTTGTTTTTCGAAAATACCTGACATGGTGGTATATTTTTTAGTTAATTATACGAAATTAAGATACGTTAACAAATAAAACCAAATACACATACAAACAATTTAAATTTTTATATTATAAATCCGTATAAATTATTGACGGGTAATAACCAAGCTTGTATAAATATTTTTATACATAAATTATTTGACATAGTTAAGATTCGAACCAACGTCTATGCCCTTCTAGGGGTCACCGTGATGAATAAATGGTTTAGCGCTTAAAACCACAGGTTTACTCAAAATATAAATAAATATGTAAATTAATAAACATATATAAAGAAAAGTCTTCCTGAGAATTTTATAATTATTATTTTAGAGCATTTAACATATTTTTTTAACAACTTTGTTTTGTTTTTATTTTCCTTTAATTTTAATGTCAAATATAACAAAGGTTAAACAGAACTGGTGTTGAAAACCCAGCACACATTTTTTTTTATTACAGCCCTTTTTTTAAGTAATCTAATTTAAACTAGAAGTGTGACGAAATAAACTTGACAAAAATTTATATATTTTAACTAATTTTTCAAGTAGTTTTTTGCAAAACGTTAGCTGTCAGTGTAATTTTTTGTTACTTTAAAGAGCGTTAAGGCAGGGATAAACACAAAAAATGTGAAAAATGAATAATGTTTCTTACTTTATAGCATTATGCCAGCAGATTTTGTAATGATTATAATTTAAATGATTAATTAGTTTATAAAATTAATAATTAGAATTTTGAAATACGACAAATACTTAAATTGAGAAAAATAAGAAGAAAACATTAATATTCAATCTTCCTTGTTGAAACTTAATTAGATTTTCTCTGCATCCCCCTCACGCCCCTATCTCTTTCTCCCCCTTCTCTCTCGCCCCGCTATTTTCTTGGACATTGTTAATCAGGTTTACTTTTGGTTTGCCTTAGAAAGTACTCTGATATGCTTTGTTGAATGCCAGGTCTTTTCAAGTATTTTGAATCCTTACATTCGCTATTCGCGACTACAAATAACAGTGAGACATCTGGGGGTGACTGGCTAAATTAAACAGAAGCGTATATTTGGATAATATTTTTAGCGTATTGTGCTGCAGTTTATGTGAATTAAGAAGTATTTTAAAATATAGTGACTTAAATACAGTGCTTTTTTGCCGAAATATTGTTTGAACAGATAAATATTAAGAAAAAACTTCTGACATATACGCTTCTCGTCCGCCATCAGCTGTTGTACGCAGCGCCGCCAACGTTAGTTTCAGTCGCGAATACTGTGTGTTTGCAGTCTTTTTATTTCTTGTTTACTGGGTGATACTACAGGTCAAATGAAGGCGAAGAATCTCTAAACACCTTAGTAAAAATTTTATGATAAAATAGATATTAATTTTTTAAGTTTTTATAGGGAAGTGATAAATTATGTTAGAAAAACTTGTAGTAACCTGCGAACTAACAAATTCCATTTGTTTTAAATGCTGAACATTTTATATTTTTTTGTAAAATAATTTGTCAGAACTTTTAGAAGATATTTCACGTACGTCAAAAAATGTGGTTCCTTCAAGACGGTGCACCCGCGCATTTCAACCGTTCCGTTCGTCAACACTCAAACAATGTATTTAAAAATAAGTGGATTGGTCGGGGCGGTCCTGTTCCTTCACCTTCCTGGTCACCAGACTTAACACCATTAGACTTTTATTTGTGGGGGCATTTGAAGACCATGGTATACACCACCGAAATTATGGACCTGAAGGAGCTCCGTAAACGGGTGGAAGCAGCAGCGACGGAAATTCTACAAGTCACGGGCCTTGCAGCATACGCTAATTCATGGATACGCCGAGCACGACTTTGCATACAACAGCAGGGTGCAAACTTCGAACATCTTCTGTAAAAGTGCTTATCATTTTCTTTTGATCCTATAAAAATAAAAACATAAAAAAAATTAATATCTCTATTATTATAAAACTTTTACTAAGGTCTTATAATGTTTTTCGCCTTCTTTTGACAAAACTTTAATTAAAACAATTTAAAAAAAAAAACACTCCATCGCTCCGGGTATCGTGCGTTGATTACCGGGAATGTAGAGCTAGTTCAAAATAAGAGGCAAAAAATAATCAAAATATAATCGGGTACTTTCTTTACATTTAGTTTTCCAAGTATTTTTACTAGCAGAATTAAGCGTAATATTCGGCGAATTTCTTTATTGTTTTATTATTATACAAAGTGAGAATGTGTCTTTCAATTGAGGTCTTCAACTCTGAATTGTGTTTCGTCTTTTGTTAACTGTTATCAGTATGATGAAACTACAAATCTTAACGAGAATTAGTAGTTATATGACAGTTTTCAAATTAAGTATTTAAAAGCTCTGTATATAACTCTTTCAGTATTATTTTTTTAAAAAAAGTTTGTGATAGTAATTACTTGATTCATATCTCGAAATTGAAACTGCAGAGGAAAATTAAAAACACTCCGTATATCAAGTAACAAAGTTCAGATTACAGCGGCTGTAAAAAATACGACACTTTCTACGTAAACTTTTTATTCGTGCTAACAAAAACTACAATAATTAATAATATAATCTTGAGTTACAACAGGTACATGTAATCTGTACGTACATAAAGAAATTTTTACCGTGTAGATATTCGAGCTGTTCTTGAAAATACGACTGTGCTCGTTCTGCATACTGCACTATGCATTACGAGGTTTGTTTTAAACTCATATGTATGTGAAAAAATTTTAGATCATGTTACACTAAAACCATAGAAGCTTGAGTACAGTATAATTCCCTCAGCGGTGTAATAGTCAAAGACAAGCACTGAAAAAATGTATGATAATATTTATTTTAAAACAAAATATATAATTACAACGATATATCATTTCATTCAGGATGAAGAAAAGAGAAAAATACATTGAAAATAAAAGAAAATTATGCACACGCTACAGAAGGAAAAAGGTAAAATCAGACAGAATCTGCGAACCACAATGACTGTCTCGTTGCAGTTCGCTGATGGTAAGAAGAAACAGATAGACAAAAAAGTTTTTTCCACGGGGCATTACGAATGGGGAGCAGACAAGAAAACTCTACTAATGTTATACAAAACAGTTGTTAAATCTAAGTTAGACTATGGTAGCACAATATATGGAACAGCCAAACCTCATATCCTCCAAAAACTGAATATAATTCAGAATTCAGCTCTAAGGTTTATTACTGGAGCATATCGAAATAGTCCTGTTACAAGCATCCGCAGTGAAGCTGGCGAGGCTGAATTAGAAAACAGGAGAACGAGGCTGAATTAGAAATCAGTGTTGTTAACTAAATATGCAGTGAAAATAGCCACAAACCCATCCCACCCAACATTTAATTCCCTATTTACCAATAAAAAAAAAAAAAAACGGAAAGATCACTCCAAAATCAGAAACTCACATCCAAAAAAATGTTTAAAATGATAGTCTCACAATCCTTAAAACCAAACCAAACAAATTAGATATAACACAATACACCTTCATGGGAAATATTAAAAATCTACGCCTCAGTCAATTCAAGAAAAAATCCACCACTAACGAAAAATACCAAGAAGAATTTAATAAAATCTGTGAAAAACCACCAATTGATACAACATTCTACTATACGGACGCCTCATGCCAAAACGATATGGTCACTATAGGATTTAAAACTGGTTGCACTACTAAATGCTATAATCTCGAACCAACAATATCCATCAAAACCGCTGAGCTAAATAGCATAAAAATAGCGCTAGAATATGCAGCTACATATTATAGCGCTATTCTAGTACCAGAAAAAAACAACATCGTCATATATATAGATTCCCTCAGTGCCATTAGAAGCTTAAATAATGTAAAAACTAAGCAAAAACCTATACAGAAGATCCAGAAAATAATCCACTTCTACCATAAATATACCAGACAAAAAATAACGCTTCTTTGGGTGCCAAGTCATAAAGGTATACCAGGAAACGAGGAAATAGACAACATTATAAACACTCGAAGTGATGCACCACAACTAAGGACCGAGATACCAATGGAGTACAGCTTCCAAATAATCACAGACTACATGATCAAGCAACAAAGACATAAATGACTAAGTACCGACATCTCCAACAAGCTAAGAAATATAATAAAGGATACGAACATGTGGAATCTCTTTATGATCGCAAAATACAAACATCACTCACAAGACTACCAATTGGCCATACGAAACTAACACACGAATATCTACTATAAAAGGAAAATGCTATAGGTACGTATTATTAACTGTATAAAGAAAGACGCTAAAAACCTTGAAGTTGAAACGTCAATAAATAGTCTATGTAAAAAAAAAGTTTTTTGTAACTTTTCTGTTACGTCGGGATCTGTTTATATTATTGAACAATAAACAAGCTTCCTTCATATCAAGGAAGAAAAACTATCCAAAGGCAGCTTCTTCTTGTGTTCTAATTTATATACAAGAAAGAAGAGCCAACATTTGAAGATGCCGGTAGCCAGATTTGTACCCCAGTATTTGGCAACACTGATTTTCTTCTTTGACGGAAAATTTTATTATTTTAGATTGGCAAACCTTAATATTTTGTATATATTGTAGCAGTTCCATAGTAGCTTACTGTAGACGTTAAATTGAATTCAACTAAAGCACCCTACCTCGGCTCAGCTCTAGGCTAAAGAGGATTAGTGGCGTAAATTTATAAACGAAAACCAGTTAAGGTCCTTTGAGGTACTTTCTTCATGGTAGAATCCCACAAACTATTTTACCGCAGATCTTCGATAGACTTCGAGTTAAATTTCCCCATAATAAATAGTGTAAATTGAATTAAACCAGTCCAGACCCCCAAAATTACCTAATATAAAATCTTTTAAGTACCTATTCCAAAGATCATATTGGTAAATAATGATAAAACATTATTATTTTATTTTATAATAATAATTTTTCGTATTAGTCCAGTAACCTAGTACATCATAAGTTGCATAGAGTGGGGGTAGTTAGTTTCGTTTTTTTTTCTTGTATGGGTTGTGCCTGAGATGCAAAATCCAAGTTTTCGACCTCGGCAGCCTTCCGGAACACTTTTGAATTTCGCAAAAACTGCTAAATTTTCGCACTCTTTTCGGTTTCTGCCCATTTTGACCATAAAGGAGCACGTTTTCGACAAACACCATTCAATGCATTTTTAAACTAGATTAAATTTTCTACAATTTGAGATCAAAATAGGCTCGGTAGTCTTAATAGTTTCCGAGATACAGCTTTTCAAAGTTTGAAAAAATCTCCAAACTTGAAAATTGTATGCTACATCATGCTCAGGGGCACTGTTTATTTTTAGAAGTGAAAACTACTCCTTATTGTCAAAAATTATAAAATAATATTGCAAAACCTTATATTGCTGCCGAAAATACTGGTTATGTAGATTATTACGCTCCGAACCGTGCTATTCGAATGTTTCGAAAAAAAAATTATTGGTTTTTTAAACATAGCTCCTTCATTTTTAGTGATAGAAAGTTTTTTCAAAAACGATTTTGCAGGGCTTTTTAAGAACTATAAGACTGTGTAAATTAAATTCCTTAAGATCCCTTAGTTTTTAAATGGGATGAGTTTGAAGGGCTCGAATAAGGTGGTGTTCGCTTGTAAATAGAGGTTTTAAGGGTGCGCACAACCGTACGGTTTCCTATACAAGACTAACAACCTGAAATAAAATTAGTAACAATCTATACATCAACATTTTTAGCGAATTTTTATCTATCTAATAGGATATTTTTAATTGTTAAAAGAACTGTCATGTAATAGTGAATAAACAACTTGCATTATAGACGGCATCTTGTAAACCATTCGACGCATATTTGTGTACCATGCGGCAAATTTTAGCTAAAGCTTCATTCTACAAATATGTTTGGAGATAATTTGTTCTATTGTGAACATTACTTATAGTTATTGTACTTGGTAATCTACTTTTGCCGCCACCTCGAATCTGCCGCGGTTCTCAATATAAGTGCGGCGGATAAAAATGTTTAATTTTATGTAAAGAATACTTGTACCAAGTGGCATTTCATTATCATCAAGTATAATATTTTTCGACGAAGGCTCTAAACTATAAACAATCATGTCGAAAAAAATGTTAACGTATTATTTGAACATTTCTACACAAAACTATATAAATATAAAAATTATTTGAAACCCATAAATATATGTAAAAAATTACAGAACATTGTTGTGTAGTACCTATTATTAAGTTATTTAGCAATAACATTTTTACAATAATTTTTTCTACAATCAAAAATATCGTATTAGATAGATAAAAATTCTGTGCAAAATTTGATGTATAGAGTGTCACTAATTTTATTTCAGATTGTTAGTTTTGTATAAGAAACTAATAATCTCTGGGGGTTGTACGTAGCGTTAAACGGCTATATCTCGCCAAATATTCACTGTACAGAAAATATATGCACAGAGAAATTTAAGTCATTAAAAAAGCTACAATTTAGTGCTATATCATTTTTTTCGTATCTCCAGTAATTTCGGAGATATTTTGAAGAAAAGGGTGAAAAATACGAAATCGCAAAAAATCGTTTTTTCTTTAAACTCCAATTTTTTTAAAATTAGGCATTTTAAATTGGTCAAACTTCTTGGGTGTACTGAAAATACATATATGAAGAGAACCACAGAAGGGTGAGGATCAATTTTAATTAGGGGGGTAAATAGGCGGTTGTTTTCACTGACTTTTTCGTAGAAAAAAGTAGGTACCGACCTTATTTTGATCATAAGTCGCTTAATTTTTATACTAGAGACTTTTTTTGTTTTTTGTTTCAAAGGTCTAATCAAATACTTTAAAAAATATTTAATGAGTTTTCTTCGAAAAATGCAAATTTTTCCTGTTATTTGACTTTGAATCTTTCAAATTATGCATTTGGCGAAAAAATGTTAACCATTAACATGCCGTATCTCGGTTCGTATTGGTCGTAGAAAAATAATAAAAAAAAGGATTTTGTTTGTTATTTTAAAAGCTACATTTTGCTTTGTACAGTTTTTTTGATAAAATGCATATTTTTCGAGTTATTCGCAAAAAACTTTTTAAAAACATCGATTTTTTCGTAGAAAAACTGTTGCACTCTTATTGTAGTTGAAAGTTACCATTATTTATAATAATTAATTCTTACCCACATGCTATAGATACCATATTACTTCTATTTATTAATGTTTACTTCACTGACTCATGTTAGACAGGTTGTTGAAGATATAAAGGCAATTGTATATGATGAAACATGAAAATTAGCATAAAATTTTCAAGTTTGGAGATTTTTTCAAATTTTGAAAAGCTGTATCTCAGAAACTATTAAAGCTACTGAACCCATTCTGGTCTTAAATTGTAGAAAATTTAATCTAGTTTAAAAATGCATTGAATAATGTTTGTCAAAAACGTGTTCCTTTATGGTCATAATGGTAAGAAACCGAAAAAAGTTCGAAAATTTAGTAGTTTTTGAGAAATTCAAAAGTGTTCCGGAGGGCTGCCGAGGTCGAAAACTTGGATTTTGCATCTCAGGCATATCCCATACAAGAAAAAAAGACGAAACTAACTACCCCCACTTGATGCAACTTTTGCCCCATAATCATGACAAGGTTACTGGACTATATAATATAATAATATTATTCAACTAAATATTAATAGAATGAATAAATATTAATACTTAATTTATTAAATTTAAATAATGTGGAAGAACTTTTTTAAATATTATTTTAGGCTACGTCTCGAGTAATGCTATACTGTCAGTATAGTCCATTGATGAAAGCCATTTTTTAACAATCCTCCTATAATTTAAAACGGATAAGTGAATGTTATTATTTTTTAAATAATTATTAAAGGTATTGTATATTTTACTGACAAAATAAGAGTAGTAATATTTGGATTTTGTTTTGTTGAATTTTCTGTTTACCGCTTGACTAGATGACATATTTCTAGTAGAGTATGAGTGATCTACAAAAAAACCTTGATATCACTACTGATTATTTTAAAAAATGGTGCATTAAACTAAATACAACTAAATGCAAAATAAAAATGTTCACGCTAAGAAAAACTAGCAACCTGCCAGATATAATTATTAACAACAAAATTATTCCATGGAACCCGCCTAACCAAGCAATAAGATATTTAGGGGTGCATCTCGATAATAGACTAACATGGAGACACCATATTACGAAAAAACTACGAGAAGCCCAAACCAAATTAGCGATGCTCTATCCATTACTAAATAGGAAATCAACCCTAAAAAGAAAATGTTCCCTCTTAATATATAAAGGTATACTGAGACCTACCTTGACCTATGCGTGCATGGTATGGGGTGCTGCACACCGAACACACATTAAAAAACTGCAAGCTTTTCAGTCGAAAGTATTACGGATCGCCACCAACAGCCCGTGGTTTATCAGGAACAGCCATTTACACGAGGAACTGGGTATAATGACAATACAAGAATTTATGAAAAAGCTGTCAACAACATTTTTCCACAGAATTGGACAGTGCTCCGGTGCCACACACTATGAACTGGGCAAGCGAAAAATCCACAGAAGATTAAAGAGAAAATTACCACAAGACACTATAATAGACAGTGACAGTGATAGTGCGGATAGCGAACAATCTAATTAAACATAGTAGCGAATCAACAGACATAAAGTGAAGTGACAGGGGAGTTCTTCGAACCGACCCCACAACGTGACAAACCCTGACAAACACTGTATTATCAGAACTATGTGTTACATCATGTATGTAGATCTAGTTAAATAAAGAGTATTAATTAAAAAAAAAAGAGTGATCCAAGAATGTTACAATGGCAGGATTTTTAATTAGGTATGCAGCAATGGCTGATATATATAATTTATTAAAATTGAATATATTAGATACTGAGAATAACAATTTAGACGGGTATCTTGCGGTTTTATTACACATTATTTTTATAAGTTTTTTTTTGTAGGACAAGTATTTTATTTTTATACAGTTTAGCCGCACCACCCCAAACAAGAATGGCATATTGCATTAAAGATTGTACAAGACCGAAGTAAAAGGTTTTTAATTGTAATGAATTGAGTATTTTCTTTAATTTTTTAAATATGTAAAGAGTTTTGCTCAAATTTTTAGCAAATCTCTCAATATGGTGATCCCATCTCAGATGTTGATCTATTACAATGCCAAGATACTTCAATCTATCTTTATTATTATTATATATAAATATAATAATAATAATCATAGGAAGGATATTACTTTCACTGGGAGATGAATTTCATCTGGAATCCACGTGATACTAGGTTCAACTTTCGAGGTTTTCTTCAAGTTTCAAAATTGGATTTTCCATATTTTTTTGTTCAAGATTCAAGTTGTTCGAATATCAAACCCTTCGAAGATCAAGGGTACACCGTATTTGCCGCAAATTTATTCAAAGTAATAATTTTTTATATTATGCAACACAGATTTCCCTGTTTGACAGAAAATGTTATTATTTTACGTTGGAAAATCTAAATACTTTATTATACAAGGTGTCTCAAAAGAAATTTTATATTTAGTGGATCGATTAAAAAAAAAGTAAGCCGTATATAGAAAAAATGATTATTAATTATTTAAATACACTTTTTGTGGATTTATTCCTTAAAAATAATATCGTCTAAATGTAGACCCTCGCGTTCTCGGCACTCATTTAATCGAACAGTAAAATTACTTATGACGTCTCGGCAGGTGGACTCAGGAATGGCTGTCATTTCGTGACGGATATTTTCTTTCAAATGCGCCAGTGAAGTCGGTTTATTGGCGTAAACTTTAGATTTAAGATAACCCCATAGGAAAAAGTCCATAGGGGTTAAATCTGGACTGCGTGGAGGCCAATTTATGTCACCTCTCCGGGAGATCAATTTGCCTGAGAAAATTTCACGAACACGTGGCAGAGACATATTGGACGTGTGTGAAGTTGCTCCGTCCTGTTGGAACCATGTTCTTTGGTTATAGCCAGGAAAGTTTTGCAGTTCAGGTACCAAGAAGTTGTCTAACATCTCCACATAACGCTCTGAATTCACTGTAACTGCACGCCCCCTTTCGTCTTCAAAAAAGTAAGGGCCGATAATTCCTCGCGCCCACATCGCAGCCCATACGGACACTTTAGGCGAATGTAGGGGTTTCTGATGTTTGCGTTTCGGATTCGTTGCACTCCAGTAGCGGCAGTTCTGCTTATTTACGTGGCCATTAAAATGAAAATGAGCTTCATCCGAAAACAAAATGTTGGTAAACGTTGAAAATCGCTCAATCACCTGATTTACGAAATTAAGCCTCTGACTGGCATCTTGGGGCTTTAATTCTTGCACCAATTGAATTTTGTAGGGGTGCAGCTTTAGGTCTTTGTGCATAATGCGATGTAATGATGATCTATGCACATTTAAATCACTTGCGCGCTTCCGAATTGAAAGGTTCGGGTCGTCACGAACAGACTGATTAATATTCTCCACGTTTTCTACCGTTCTTGATGACCTAGGTCGCCTGGATTTTGATTTATCCCGCGTTGTACCAGTCTCTTCAAACTTTTTAACCCAATGTCGAATGAGAGGAATGCTTGGCGCATCATTTAAGTGGCGAAAACCTCGAATACTGCAGAATTTTCTACGCGCTACAGTCGCCGAATCACCGTTTTTGTAAAACTCTCGCACGCATAACGCGCGGTCTGCTCCCGAGAAACGCTCCATAGTGACTAAATTCCCAAGAGCCAGGCTACCGATTGACATAACCCCCGCGCCCCTCGGATACGTTGCGTTCACGCAGTAAGCTAAATAAATATAAAATTTCTTTTGAGACACCTTGTATATTGTAACAATTTACACTGGAATTGTTGCCTACTGTAGACGTTAAACTGAATTCAACCAAAGCACCCTAGTCAGCACTTTTTAAATAAAAATAATTAAAAATCACAATGTTTTTCATTTTACCAGTTATTAACATGACATGACTGCCACAAAGAATCACAATTTTAACTTTTCCTAATACCATCTATTTTCCTTTTTTCATGTGTATATTCTGTCTTGCTTTATTCCTAACCGTTAAATTCTGCCCTTCAACTCGAGACGTAATAAAAAATCCTTTGTAGCTCATTTAAAAAAAAACATATTTTCCAAATCACCTTTTCTTCTCTGACAATGTCTACGTCCTTGATGTGGTTAGCTGAGAACGTATATTCGTATAACGAGTAGTGATGATTGTAGCTTGTTGAGTAGATATACGTATCATATAATGTTTCATATAATATGTTGTGTGTGTTTATTTTCAGGACTGGACGTTACAGATAAAATTCGTCCAGACAAGGGATGCTGGTATCTATGAGTGCCAAGTATCCTCTCATCCGCCCACCAGCATTTTCATTCATCTCAATGTAGTCGGTAAGTTTTATTTCTTTATCTTACAATATGCTTTAATAAGAGTTGTCGTGGCTCCGTGGTAAGATGATTGTCTACGGAGCACAAGGACTCGGGTTCGAGTCTCCTCACCTCCTTCAGATTTTTATCATTTGATATTATACAGTCAGTTCTGGGGTCGACTCAGCCAATTCAAGTATTTAATACTTAAAAGGCGTACCTGTTTGTACAGGAATAATTGGGTCGACCGTAACATACCACTGATCACGTGGCTTTCATATTTATGGCCGAAGGTATAGAAACGGAGAACTTACCTTCTCTATCCATATACGAGTACGCCTATCTAGGCGTTGGAAACCCATTTTTTATTTATTATTATCCTTTAATAAAGTGCTAGAAAATATAGAACTCAGTTCAAGAATTATTTAATTAATTTTTGTAAAAATTTCAAAGTCGGATTTTTTTACAGTCCGCCAACATATATAAGGAAGGTATTGTGATCATACCGATTTTTACAATTCGAGATTGCGATGGATCTCTACGAATTAAGGTCCCTACATAACGATTTGACTATTTTTAGCATGATGTCTGTCTGTCTGTCTGTCTGTCTGTCTGTCTGTCTGTCTGTCTGTCTGTCTGTCTGTCTGTCTGTCCGTCAGTCTGTGTACATTTGCGGAGCAAATTCGGCTTAAAGGATATTTAAGCTTTTGACATCAACTTTTTATAAAAGCCATTTAACTAGAAATGGGATTTTACTCGTCTCGGTTTTAAGATTTTTGCGAATATTTCACAACCGAGAAATATTTCGAAAAAAATTATTTAACAAGTTGCTATGAAAGCAATAACTAACTTTATTTGAGACATTTTTTCTTTTCTTTTTTGTATGTATGGAGGTTCGTTTCCATGGTTATCGCAAATTATAAACACACATTAAATTATCAACTTAATATAATACGTTATTTTCTTTTACAATAATAACTACTCTGCTGCTAGAATGTATTTTACACAAGTCCTTTATGATGGCGGTCGGTCCTGTGGTGACCAGAGCTGATTTTTTTAAATTTTATATACTGAAGAGATCTGACTTGTCTTATTCTCTAAATCAAAAGTAAGAAATTGGGGGCCCGCTAACGGCATGTGGCCCACGGAATGGTTTCATGCTCTAATAAAAAATACAATGTTTAGTTTTCTTAGCCAACATATTACCGCTGAATTGCTCTAACCCAACAGACTATAAATTTCTTATACACTAATTTATAATTAACAATCTGAAATAACATTACTATGCATCAAAATTTGCAGCGAATTCTGTCTAAATGGATATATTAAATTGTTAAAAAGAAAATTGTAAAAATGTTATCGCTCCATAACTTGGTAACAGGCAACAGTTATCTTTATTTTTGAAAAAATATTTATGACCTCCAAATAATTTTTACCTGTAGATAGTTTAAAAAAAAAAACCTAAATTTTTAATTTTTTTTAACCTCACTTAGTACATGTATTATTTTCAAAAATAAAATTATTTTATCCCACAGCACCTATTTATGAACCTCGCCAGATTCAAGTTGTTAGCAACACTAGATCACCAAGTACAATAACTATAAGAAGTTTTCACAAGAATAAAATAGGTACAAAGATAATTGTACCATAAATTACAATTTGTCACGTGTGACATACTCAAATGTGCGTCGATTGGCTTACAACAGGAGTCGGCAACTGGCGAACTGACCCGCAGGACGAGTGCGTCTCACCGAACAATTTTATGCTGCGCACCAATAAGAAAATATAGCTTCTTATATACTAGGCGTATATATGCCAACGTAAATACGTGCACACCGTCATTGACAAGAACTTAAGATCGTAAAAAGTAAAAATTTCAAAAATAAGTATGGCTTACCAGAAAATTTAGTATACAATGAGGCCCGCAATATATAAATAAAAAAACAAGTTACTGAATGCAGACCGCCATATAAAAAAGTTGACGACTCCTGGTATACAATATTGTGTCTATAATGCAATTTGTTTAATTATAATTACATAATATATTTTTTCCACGACCACTATAGAATATACTAATTCTAAAACCAATTTTGACTACAGAAAGTTAATGTTCTAATACAAGAGTTAGAATGTTATTCTAAAGTACTTATTTTCTTACGCATTTTGCGTGTATTTCATTCCATCACGTGAATAACTATTCCATGCTTGTTTTCATTTGTTTTTGTAGGGTTACATTAAAATATATGCAATGTTTACACTAAATAAATGCAACATAACTTCCTAAAAGTACTAAAATAGTGGCCGATGTGCAGCAAATTAAATTAAAATTAAACAAATAATAAATAAAAAAATAAGTTTAATTAATTGATTAATTTGTTATGTAATATTAAATTATTTTTTAAGATAAAATGTTTGTTAAAATAATTATTTATATATTTTTTTCTTTCTGGTGGTCGTGGAGAAAGTAGGGTCTGTGACTCGGTTGGAAGAGAAAATTCGATGCTCGTGGTTCCTCACGCTCGCCTGCGGCTCTCGTCTGAATGTTCCACTCGCATTGAATTTTCTCATACCAACCTTGTTACAGAATATACTATTTTGAGCGACCATATCAAAAACAGTTCTTTATTATCATCTAGTACTGGCCATAAAGTAAATCTTTTTGCACCTAGGCCGATTCACTTATTTTTTGGCCGCTGGATGCTAGAGCCATCTAAGTATCATTTCTCAACTTACAAGACCTCCATGGTTACAATGAAACAATTGGCAGTCGAACAATTAGAATTGCAATAATTGTTCAGTAATCATAAACTATCCAATGTTAATAAATAAATATAACTTTTCTAATAAAATTTTCTTTTGGTCGTCCAAAAAATCTATGTGCACCTTGGCCAAAAAGATCTTTTTCGTCCTTCTCTGTTTTAAGTCCTCGGCTGCGTCTCGGCCTTTGAATTCAGATGCGGCCGAAAAAGATCTACTTTTTGGCCAAGGTACACAAATAACTATTATATTCACTACACAATTTGATGCATAGATTGTTACTAATTTTATTTCTGGTTATGTGTAAGAAACTTATAACTTTTTTTTTACCTTCCCTTAAGTTATGTTTATATCATCAAGGATCAAATGTTTCCTGCTGGATTATTTATGGTGTTTAAACATTTCGTCACACATCGTAACGTATCAGTTCTTTTAATGTACAATTTTCAATTTGAAACCTAATTGGATAGGTGTCATTATAAAAATATTTCGTCATCTGTCTAATAAAGATTGATTGATGATTTCATTTTTAGGTGAAGGGGAAGATTAGGAAAATAATAAATGTCGTAAGCGCTTTGCTGTCCATTTTCCGTCATTTAAAAAAGGGAGACAGAAGACGAATATTAGACATTATTAAAATAATTGATTGATGATGAAGAAAGATTTTTTTTTCAATATTTTTGTTTGTCATGTTCTCAATTTAATGTGACATTAAAATAATCAAGATAATGATGAGACGCAACACCGCTTTTAAGGAAGCAATTACTCCTTGGTAAAAATTAGCTATTTTTTCCATAATTAATTGTTCATAAATAGTAACACAAATATATCTCTTTCTGAAAAATTTGCAGATTAAAAACTGAACGCGACGGATAACATATTCGGTACCGGATTACGTCGCTTCGGGGTTCTTAGGCATAAACAGTCTTAAGCAAAATTTTGGAGTCCTGTAAGTATGTGTAAAATGGGCTCCTATTGATAGGAGCTTCTAGGCACCTGCCTACTGTGCCAAGTTCCAGCATGGACTGTCATCGTCATCACTGCGTTACACTCCTAAACGGAGTTTAGCATCCTCCACGATCAACCTCCACTCCTCTATTCCTAGCCTTCTCTTTCCAATTGACCACCTTGAACTCTCCCAGAGCGCCTGTGACATTACCGATCCATCTATTCTTCAGAAGGTCTTCTCCGAGAACGTTTACTTCTGGGCTTACTTTGGATGATCTTTTCTGGGAGCCTACAGTCTAATATCCTCTCAACATGGCCTATCCATCTTAAACGATGAGCTTTGATCGTTACTACTATGTCCTGTTCTTGGAATAAGTTGTAAAGCTCATAGTGCATTCTCGTTCGCCACTTGTGTGGTTCCTCCTAACGTGCATGTTTCATCCTATGATTGGTGCATGATGATACCGGTTAATCAATATTGATTGATCGTGACGTAGTAATAATTTTACTCCGTTTAGTATAAAATTTTGTTCTAAGAAATGAATTCTGTAAGAAATGTCTCTTCTGCGCACGCGCAACCATCATCTTTTTGCAAAGTTATACATAGGTGGCGTATGACAAATTTCTTTTGTTTGTCTACAGTTACATATTGTTCAACATTTATTTAGTTTAATTCCAGTAATTAATTTTCTGCTTCTGTATTAATTAACAACTATATTGAGAATTGTGCTCCCGTGATCGTTATCAAATGTGTTTAGTCTAGTTCTCCATAATTGGTAAGCGGACAAAATAATATTGCAATGGAGCGGCCAAGAAAATCAATATTGATCACCCGGAATGAACATACCTTTCGATTTTTTACACACCAGGCATATCTGCGTCGGCGTAAATACTAGTAGATTGATTAAAAGAAGCAGAGGAACCTATAATCAGAAAAATCTGAATTGCAAAAAGAAGTATAACATGCCAGAGATTGTTGTTAGACAATGTGATCCACGACGTGAAAAAGGTTGACAACACCTGCTCTAAACGTCAGGTTTCTGCTTCTTAACTCGCAACAACCTTGATTAGTCGTTTTTAACCTTTTCGAAATCGCAGAATAATTTTGATCATACATCTATTTTTATTTTCACCAAAATCAGTACCGTATATTCACAAAACGACTAAGTTATAATTTCGTGGAACACTTGTAACTTGTAATATTCACTGAGCACTAGTATTCCGCGGGACAGTGGTTAAGAACCACTGACCTAGAGGTATTATGTATATTTAGTTAAACTATCTTTACCTGGATTTTTGGATACTTGGTTGACTATCAGTCATCCTGAATTTTGTTGTCACTCACAAAAAATTTCCTTCTTTAGAAGTCCTGTGTATGTTCCCAGTCGTTCAAAATATCTTATATACCATTGTTTCTCAAAGTTGGTATCAGGGTACCCTGAATTTCACAGAAAATTTCTGGGGTTCCGCCAGACCAGACAGTGTTTTTTAATAATGAATTACTTATAATTGAATAAGGATATATTTTGAACTTTTACTACAATGAAGAAATTCTGTCACTATAACAATTTTTGCCTCGTTTATTCTCCTATAAAAATTGGGGAGGGGCATAAAATATAGGTGCTGCAATGGTTCATGGCGAATTGTGCAAGGATTCCGGAGTACCCGACCAGCGGTAACCAAAATAATTTTAGGTACCGCTGTTATATACCAATACTCTCTAGTCAACTTTAACATCAGGCCCGTGCAACCTACGGCCCGCGGGCCGCATGCGGCCCTCTAGCTTTATTTTGCGGCCCACGGAGCGAAATTGAATTAGATTACTATTAAATACTATTATGTATAAATTTCCTTATAAAATTCCTTTCACAACTATTTCAAGAATCAAATGATATATTTTGTGCAATATTTACGCAATAATTTGTTTGTTTTTCTAAATGATAAATATTTTATTTATTTTTCTGCATAAGCGGTTAATATTGATAATCTTGTGCAATATATCTTACCAAAGAGGTGTTTTTGTTAACTTTTTATATAATAAAGCTACAAATATCAAAATTTATGTGAACCCACCAGACCCAGGGAACAGAGCCGCAGTAAGGGGGGCGGAGGGGTGACGGCCCTGGGCGCACTAAGGAAAGGGGCGTTGAGGGGCTTGACTAAGGGGTGCCATTACGAAGGCGAGGACGTTTTTGTTGTACAGTGGTACCTTAGTTTTCGTTGACTTCGGTTATCGTCGATTTCAGTTTTCGTCGATTTTTTCGCGAAAAATTTGTCTCGGTTTTCGTCGGTTGCCTCGGATTTCGTCGGCGTACCGCGACCCACGCCCTACGCAGTGTTGCGTTGTTTCTCGTTGTGTGAGCATCTAGCCGCCCATCTAGCCAAACAATTCCATTGCTTTCCAGTGTTAAGTGTTTTTGTGCTTTTTTTATTGATTGCGAGTGCTAATACATTCATATGAAAATAATTGCCTCAGTTTTCGTCGGTTTCGGATTTCAACAACTTTTTCGGAAGATTATCGACGAAAACCGAGGTACCACTGTATTTCGAAAGGTGAGGACCTTTTGGTTGCTCATCACTCAGATTTTAGGAGGTAAGGAGGACCTTTTTTTTGCTCATCACTTGGATTTTGGAAGGACTTTGTTTTTATTTGCCAAGGGCGCCAAAAACACGGCTCTGCCCCTAGCGCAAGTTTTTCTTACTGCGGCTCTGCCAGGACACTGGCCTGTTTTACATGGTCCTTATATTTGACTAATAAGATCTCAACAAATATGTGTCATTTAGCTCTATCTCCCGTTAAATATTTTCGCTCTTTCCAGAATTTTCCACTATTAGCTGTTTCCTTTAGCATATGTCGACGCCAGGTTTCATTTGGTGTTCCACGTTTACGACTGCTTTGTGGGTTCCTTTCTGGGTCCTTTCTTGGGGTTTGACTGATCCAATTTCACTTTTATCGACATTTTTGTCAGTTAAATTTGCAGCAAAAGGCAGAATTCATCTTTCACATTATTACGGCCAGTCCAAATTGTTTTTAAGAAGCATAAATGCTTCGTGCTCCTTAAAAACTTGTGATCTAGACAAAACCTGATCTCCGTTAGCCCATTTCAATTTGTTGTTCTGTCTTTAATTGTCAAACAATATTTGATTAAATAAGGTTGTTTATTATTTCATAGTCCATATTTGTGACGCATCACTAAAACATGCACCCGCGTTACTTATTGCAGATTCGCACGTATTACTGCAATCGAGTTGAAACTTATGCTGAACATAAGAGAGGAATTCACGTCTGGAATCATCTCGTATATCTCTTCTTTTAAACACCTCGTACATCTCAATAATGTAATTAGCTTAACGTTTATTGCATTCAATTAATCTAAAATTGTTTAGAACTCGTTTAAAAAAGTTAAACAACTGCCCAGTTAAAATTGCACCTTTAAAAGTACGGTATTGGATCGTGATTGAGTTTATACCGTTAACAATTTAAATGAACATGTAGTTCTAATTGGCAGATGCACAGAGCATAGTTGACGCTTTTGTAATTACAAATTCTGATATATACATGTTAGTTATGTCACATAAACATATAAACGTGACATTTCGAATCATTCATGCATTGGGATAACGCGTCTACTAATTTTGGGTTTATTTGCTAATAGAAAAGAGAATTCGTGGAATTTATTGTACCAGGAAGAGTATTAAAACCAGTGTTTCTCAACCCAAAACTGACTGTAGACCGGCAATTTATTCTTTTTTTATGAGAACCGGTGGAAATATTATTTTAAAAATAGTTTTTATTTAATATATTTATTATCTCATACAACGATACAACTTGCACGTCCTATGGTGTCAAAGAATAATAAATTATTTGTTTTGAATCAAGTAACCTTATAAAAACTTATAATTTTAAGATTTGGTTCTTTTGATATCCACATCATATGATTTTTGATATTTGCAGGACTAGCAAAATTAGTCTGCTTGTTCACTTATAAAACTTATTAACAAATATTATTTTATTTTTGAGGATGAGGTTTTGCCTCATCCTCTGACATCCTTTGCATCCTTGCAAATTAGTAAAAGTAATTTAAAAATAAAGAAATTTCAATTGTTAAACTTCAGACGTGAGGCCATAAGATGGCGATGGATACCGAATCATCAACAATTGCAACAATTGTTTGTAATCTACAACAATCATTAAATAGCATATTATTATACAAGTTTTATAAGACGATGTATTGTCACATGAAGTGTGATAAGTCGTATAAAACGAGCATAATATATTATTTTTTGATACTTTGCATCACTTCTTTTATAGAAATTTAAAAATTTCATTAAAAATAAATATCGGATTATAATCTAGGGATTTTTGTGAAATACGGTCACCATAGCAACAATGTATAATAAAACAATTTCTGTGATAACACAACACAACAGTAATTTGCACGGTGGTTCGAGTAGACAGGGAAAACTGGAAACACGGACAAGAGAGACAGATATACAAAAAGGCAGTCTGTTTCACAAGATAGCCTGCTATGCGCAGTAGTCGTATTTTGTTTCATTAGACCGTCGGATTCAGTTACGTTCTACGACATAGCGTCATCTCATACTACCTTCTATTGCCAATACATAAGACAGAGTGAGAAGCGATTTATTTTCATCGAAGCTTCGTCAGTTGTCGGCATTAGTTCATAACAGTTTTATTTGTTTTGTGGTTCTTAACCTAAATTTTCACATGAATTTTTGTTATAATTTCTGTGATTTCGTTATTAGTCGGTTTATGTTAGCGTTTTACATTTCATAGTTTAGCATTTAATTAGTTATTAGGTTTATTATGTACCACCTTATTTGTGGCCTTCCAGCACCATCAGTTATGTCACCAGGCCGACAGTATCAATTCCAAGAAGTGACACTGAAGAAAGTGGCTACTAAATTCAATAATAAATAAGCAATAGTTGGAATTTGGCAATTCATACAAACATCATGGACTTCGGCTTGGGAACCATGAAAGATACCCACTTCAGGCTTAAGAACCTAGAATAAGCTGCCCAATCATTGGCTTGGGAACCGGACAGATATCAACACAAGGCTTTGGAACCTTAACGAAGAAACCAAATTAGAGGCTTGGGATCCTCAACCAAGAAACCCACCCGTGTCTGGTATTGCACGGCTATCGGGCGTGAACCCTATGGCGATGGGGTTACTGGTTCAAGTTTCTGAACTGGTAGTGACAATGTCACCATGGATCAACGCAATTTAGGTACTTATAATGCCTGTATAAAACAAACAAGATGAAAAATAATAGAATGCATGCGATATTGCGATAGCAGCATGTGATAGAAACGTTCTCAACTTTGTCCCTATTTCTAAGGCCTTATATACCAGGGATGAAAAACCAATCCTACTTTTTTATGGGGATTAAAACATGCTCTTTCTAATGAAAATAATTTAAAACAGTTTCCAGAAGGTATATTTTTGTAAAAGTGGGCTAAATATACCCTGTTTTTAGCATTTTCACAAAAATCATCAACTTTACACTCAATTCCTGAACTAATGAAAAATATTAGGAGTGTGAAATTTTATATTCGTTAACCTTGTATTGATAAGTTATTATGTGCAAAATTTCACGTTTATCGTACCTTTACTTTCAGAGGTATAAAAAGTCAAACTTTAAAATTTTTTCGAGTTGCAAATTTTTTAGGCCAAGTTTGATCCAAATTTTCTTCACGGGAATCGCTCATGAAGACTTGTTTATTATTTTGTTTAATAGAGCGCAAAAAGTTGTATAAGTTGGCAAAGTTTTGTTTCTCTCAACAAAATATTGCCAGAGATACTGTGTCTCAAAATTGCCGAAATCTCGGAGTCATACCATAGAAGGCTGCGGTTTGGGGTCAAACAAATTACTAAATCTCAGCAAGTATTGCATGGATGAACGTAAAACTTTACCAATGTTCGTTGGGGACATGTGTGAATGTCCATACAAAATTTCATCGAAATCCGTGATGGTCGAGCAGGGCACTTCTCTGAAATCAGACCACTTGACATGGAATGACCCATTAGCACCATATATTATTGTACTAACCTAATAATTATTGCCATTTATTTTGCTCCATACTAACATGTATTTGTACTTGTATTGCTTTGCTAACAATACTTGTATTGTATTGCTTATATGACTGACTAAAAAACAATGTTTTATTTTGTATTATGGTCAATAAATAAATTATTATTATTATTATTATGGGGTTTGTCAGGTCTTGACAAGCGTCCACTAATCTCAAACTTCAGCAACCTTTTGAGCCGCGTCATACTAGAGACTAGTGACTAGTGACATTTGATTTGTTTACCAACTTATCATAGACACAGGAAAAAAACAATGTACTATATTACCTATTATTTTCAAGGTGATAAGAAGGATTTCCGCCAAATTTCACTAAAATAATAAGAAGGACTCAAGTTTTAATTTTATTTACTACAACCAATTAAAATGCGCAAATTTTATTCAACCGTTTTTATTTTTATGAGCCGTGATATTATTATTTATATATGTTTTATTGTGTTTATTATCTAGTCATTAGTTTAATGTTTAATATCAGAGGTGACTCTTAGATTTTACTTTGTAAGTATTTTTAAACAATCATTGTAAAAAATGTTGTACTAATTTAAATAAATTTTCAGCCCTTGAAGAAGGTCTAAAAAATTAGACCGAAATACCTTAGTAACTTTTGAGTTTACTGCGTCGATACAGAGCCGCAGTAAGGGGGGGCGGAGGGGGCGACGGCCCTGGGCGCACTAAGGAAAAGGGCGCTGACGGGCTTGACTAAGGGGCGCCATTGCAAAAGGCGAGGACCTTTTTTTTTTGCTCGTCACTTGGATTTTGGGAGGTGAAGACCCTTTGTTTTTACTCATCACTTAAATTTTGAAAGGTGAGAACCTTGTTTTTATTTGCCAAGGGCGCCAAAACACGACTCTGCCCCTAGCGCAAGTTTTCCTTACTGCGGCTCTGCGCCGATATTATTAATTTATATACATGATTGAAATGAATGAGTTTTGATCCGCCTCGTGTAACAATGAGAATCTAATTAATGAACTATGTTATATAGTAATTTTAACCACGCGTTCGGAAAATAAGTACTTGCATTTTCTCGTCACGGGGTAATTTTACATTACTTGTATTTCATGTAATCTCTGCACGTGGAAAGTTTGAACGTCATGCTACAAATTGCAATAATTAATACAGATGTCTATATCAGAAAGTTATTTGAAAATCTTCTTATTATAATGTGAATTTATAGAAAGTTAGTTATGTATTTGCCCCAGGATAGTAAGGATAATTTATAAATTAAATGAAATAATGTAATACATATAATAAAAATAAATGTTTTTAGAATACAGGTTTCTGGTGCTGAAAAAAAAATCTTTTTATCTTTCTTACTTTTCTCTCTCGCTCTTTCTCTATCTCCCTCTCTCTCTCTTTCTCTCTCTCTCTCTCTCTCTCTCTCTCTCAGTGTCTTTCTCATCATCGTCTTCATCATCTACATAATCATTGGCGCAATAGTCGGAGATGAGCCTATATTTCTTGTTTACAGGTTTTCTGACCTGTAAACATATTTTTGGTGTACATTCAGGAGTGATATGGTCAGTATTACGTTCATTGTTAGGGTTTTGTAGGTATGACAAAAAAACTCTTATCCCTCATGTGTCTGTTTATACCAGTGGTACTCAACCTGGTCCCTACCGCCTACTAGTGGGCGGTAGGGGTTTTGTCCAATGCTGGCTACTTTCCGTTTTTTTTTAGATTTAATTGTCGTTTTAAAAACATTAAAATGGAAATTTTTTAATGTACTATTTAAAAAAATTTCATAGCATTATTGAAAAACATTTTCATTAAGTTTTCATGAAATTCTTTACTGTTTATAGTTAAATTTCTCAAAATATACAATTGCCACGTTTTGGTGCATGTATATTTGTTGTGTTTAATAATAAGAGATGATGCAGTAAGTTGTTTTATAAAGATTTTTGCAGCTAAATTTTGCGAAAGTATTTGGTAAGTTATTAATATTATACAACAGGTGGGCGATATGAAAATTTTTCTACCAATAGAGATGCTAAAGTGGGCGGTAGGTATGAAAAGGTTGAGTACACTTGGTTTATACGGAAGAAATTGTGGCCAAGCGGCTGGAACTAGAAAGTTGAAACTGGGCATATTTATACAACTGTTTATTAACTCGTACCCTCTCAAAAATAGACGGTTATTTATTAATAAAACATACAACAAAAACGCAGCCCAAAATTCTCCTATGTGTAGAATTATGAGAACCATGAATGACTTGAACATTGAAATTGATTGCTTTTCTTCGCTACTATATTTTAAAAATTGTTTAAAATTATATTTTAAGATTAGTTCAACGAGAATTATTAATTAGATTAATTTGCGAAAACTTTTTGCATCTTTGAAAAAAATATTTATTATTTTTAAAATTTATTGTGTGCTATAATAAAAGCATCACCTAATTTGAGAGTTGGACTCACGCAGGGTCGCCGAGAGGACTTCTGGGGCCCTGGGGAGAAACTTTCTTTACGAGCCCCGGGTAATGATCAATTCTATACCCGGGGCCGTCAAGAGCGTGAAAACTAATTCTTTCAGCTCGGACTCTGGACCATATACAAATGAAGCGGGAATTTTTATTATAATGCAGGTGAAAATATAACTGATGACCTAAAAAATAGGTCCTCAAATCCAAAATACAAGTGACCAGCAAAAAAAAAAATGGTCCTTACTTGCAAAATACAAGTGAGCGACGGACACGCGCCCCTGGTACTGCTCCGATGCCAGGCCGTTCCTACGGCTCTGCCCAAGACCCCGGGGCCCCAAGAACCCTGGGGCTCCTGGAATTTTTCCCGGGTACACCACCCCTCTTGTCGGGCCAGAACTCACGTCCACACCCTTGCCAGTGGCCACAGACTTTCTCTCTCCATCTCTTTCTCTGTCTCGTTATCTTCCTCTCTCTCTTTTTCTCTAACTAACTCTTTACTCTTTGTCTCCTCGCTCTCTTTTTCTATACTTTTTTACTAGTAATCAATTAACTAACATAATTTAAGGTTAATTTTCTTCAGCCCTACAAAATTTCAATTTGTTTTGTTATGTGGTTAAGTAAATGTGTTATATATAGTAAAAAATAATTGATATCTTTCAAGATTTAAGTTGCCCCCCACCCCGTTATACCTCAAATATCTATCTAATTGATAAAATTTCTAGAACAGAAAAGTTTTTTTGTATTTTAAATAACTTTTGTTATACATTTAGCAATAATAAGTGATATATAAATTTATTTATCACCTCGAAACCCCCATTAGAATAAAGATTTTGAGACGCCACATAGCCGACGTTCGAATAAAGTATTTGTTCTTACATCATACAAAATTACGTGTAAATATGTTGTTATCTTTATATATAAAAGAGAATATTTGTGGCTATGTCCGGAAATTCTAACCCACTTCCAGATATGCTACCGAGTTGAAATTTTGCATAGAGGTAGGAAATGCCTTCATCATAACTAGAAAAATCGAAAATCTCAAAAAAGTCCCATCAGAAATGAGAAATTAATAATTTTGTTTTTAATTATATTGGACCATTGAAATCTTTATGGGACTTTCAGCGAGAAAGCAGGAATTTCTCTTCAATACTTGACTGTATGACTATACTGACTTCGTCGAGCGTTGAGCCAATATCGGAAATGGCGCGACCTAAACATTAATGTCAGTGGATGGATGCTTTGTTAGAACTGATTAGAGTTTTCGTTATTCAGTTATTTAACAAAACTTAAGATCATAGTTTTTGATTAGTGTATGCAGAGGCAAAACCTGTTTTCTGGTTTTTTATTTTTGCGGATATATATGAATTTTGTTATTTTATTTATTTATTTTTTCGACGAAGGTCCATTAGAGTGCGCTTGATTAGCATTTTTTTTTGTGTGAGGTATTTGCTTATTCTTCTATTTTTGTTTAATAAAATCTTCTTCTATACATATAAAAGAGAATATTTATGTGTATGTCCCGAAACTCTAATCCATTTGCAGATATGGTACCGCGTTAAAATTTGATATATAGATAGAAATACCGTTAATATAACAGAAAAAAAAAGTCGTTTCAGAAAAAAGAAATCATGAATTTTGGTTTTAGTCACATCGGTACCTCTATATACTTCTGAAATATACAATTAGAAGACAAGAATTTCCTGTAACTGTTCAAGTCGCCTGATATTTAATATGCTAACATTGAGTTTTATATTTTTTAATAACTGAAACATTTCTCAATTCATATGGGCTTACATTATCTATATAAATAAAACTAAAGGCTACATCTGTTTGTTTATTTTTTTAAATATTTATCTCCCTCATATTTGTTTTTTAAACGTTTCAGAATATCATAGTGATGTAAATATAAGAAGATATTCGCAATATAATCAATTTCTCTCTGTCTGTTTGTCCGAGTTTCACGCAAAAACGGCTGAATATATTTTAACGTAATTTGGTGTGATGATAGAGTAAAACCAGAATTAAAACATAGGCTATAAGGCATCTCAAAAAATTTATTCTAAGAGAGTGTTTCGAGGTTAAAACTATTTACTAAAAAACTTAACATATCTCTGTTCTTATAGACTTGACAGCAAAAAAATATATAACAAATATTATTAATAATAAGAAAAAAAATCTTTTCTGTTCTATGCATTTTTTCAGTTGGTTGAATATTTGAGAAATTAAGAGGGAGACCCAAAAATTAAAAATTTTAAATATCTCCCTTATTATTTACATCAGCAAAAACGTGTATAAAAAAAAAAAAATCTGAATGAATTATTTCATTTCAATGAATATTTTGGGATGTTGCGGGGAGGACACCCTAAAAAAACTGTTTAAATATTTCACATATTATTGACTTAACAGCAAAAACGTATAGGACAAAAATGATTTATAATAAGAAAATAGATTATTTATGTTCTATGTATTTATTATTATTTTTTTTTTTTTCAATTGGATGAATATTTTGGTGAGTTACGGGAGGACACCTTGAAATAATACTTTTAAAATAACTTATTTATTAATAAAAAAAACGCATGAGTGAAATTTGTTTACAATAAGAAAATAAATAATTTTTGTTCCACGCCTTTTCTTTTAGAACTGGGGGGGGGGGTATCTAAAGCAAAAATCTTGAAATATCTCACTTTTTATTTATTATACATCAAAAATATACATATATAAGACAATTTTCTTAGAATGAAGAAACGATTATTTTCTGTTTAGTGCTGTTTTTTATGCATATTTGGGGGGCTAGAGTAAATATATCACTTATTATGGACTTAACATAAAACATTTTGTTTAACGACAAAAGATGTTTAAAATAAATAAACAAATCTTTTCTATTTAATACATCTATACATAAATATAAAGTTTGAGATTCTGTTTGTACATTACACATTTTCTTAGTGTTTTGACTTTAATAGCTTTATTATACTTACACAATTTTAACTGTTTTAGAATTATTATCTGTCTGTCTGTCTGTGATTTTTTTTCCAATAAATTCTTAATACCTGTTGGACGGACTTTTGGACGGAAATTTTGTATATATGGTTAAAATATTGTCAGTTCCATGATAGGATACTTTTTATCGGCGTACCTCGGTTAACGAATTCCCACTTTAACGAACTTTAAGAACCAATATCCATCTATATTTCCGTCAGTCTGTTTCTTTCTAATACAAGACCCAATCGAGGTTTATTTTTATGTGATCTCGGTTAACGAATTTCTGTTTTAAAATCTGTTTTAATGTTTGTATATTTGCTATAAAAAAAAACAGTGTGTTTCTCTCTTCTGATAACTTTGATTCTAAAATATCATTCACGTAACATCCTATAAGAAATATTTATTCGGAAATATTAGTCGGAAATATATTATTAGTACGATAGAATATAAAATATTCTGTGTTATTAACAAAGAAGTCCTTACTTAAATCATTTGTGTATGAAATGGTACGAGTAAAACAAAATAATATATAATTGGACCATAATAAAATGATTCGCACCAAACTAAATTGAACCCACTGCGACATAAACCCGGTCTAAACTGGCTACGGCTGCTTTTTTCCGGTAGAGAAGCATCGGGTACTCTGTTAGTTTTGTATAAATCTAAGACAGACATAAATTGATTTTTTTGTGGATATCGTCTTACGATCACCTGAATCGTATCTAAAACCATGTATTTTTCAATTGAATGGAGTAAGAGAGGTCAGTTCTATTTGCTATTCTAGTGGTTCCCAAACTTTTTGACTTACGGAGCCCTTTTTAGAATCAATTCCTATGGTGGAGCCCCTTAGACCCAACCTATGTCTTACAAATTAATGGTGTTCAAAAATCATGTAACGGGGGAGGCAATAGATATTTTCACTACAAATTTCACTATAAATACACTTAACTCTTTCACAGCTCACTTATTAATAGATACAGAGATATTTATAAAATGAAGCAAATAATCAAAATACACGCAGATTATTTCAAGAATGCATCTTGCCAATCACATTCTACATAGAGTCATAAACCGGCTAGAGTCAGAAATCACTCGGACATACATTCATCTTGGCAAATTTTGCTTCAGAATGTAATTTACAGTTTTCTTATTTTTATTGTTTTTTAATTTTAATTCTTTTGATTTTATTCAATTTTTATTTAATTTATATCCTGGAATGGCTGCAGAACCCCTGAAAAGTGCATGTGAAGCACTTAGGGCTCGGCGGAGCACAGATTGGGAACCGATGTGCTTCTTTGTTCATCTTTTGCGGCGTCTTCCGACTGGACGATTTAAACTTTCTTCCCAGAATCTAAGCTCTTACTACAGAAAGAGAAGTTTTAATTTGTCCAAGATGTCATTAAATTTACGCCAATCAAGTTACGACAAGTCAGTGTAATGCTCTTGCTATAGTATTAAGTCATGATGTAGTCAAAAACATGTCATCTTTAAAATTAAACAAATATTCAAGGAATATTTACTTTTACAACCCTTTTGTTAGATATTTTCATTGTTTTTCTATTCGTAAATTTCTTGATATTGATTCTAAATTTTTTATTTTTTCAGAAGCAAAAGCCGACATATCAGGACCATCAGAAAAATATCTGAAACCTGGTTCTGGTTTACGTCTTCAATGTAGCGTTATACAAAGCACAGAGATTCCAACATACGTATTTTGGTACCATAACAATCGAATGATAAATTACGACGTTGATCGAGGCATCAACGTTACAACAGATTTGTCTGCTAAGACAAGTACCCTCAGCATCACTAGCGCTGCCACTAAACATTCTGGGAACTATTCGTGCGTACCAAGCAACGCTCAACCCGCCAGCACTTACGTGCACATCTTAAATGGTAAGTACGATGTAAATTCATGTACGATGAGGAGTCATGTTTCATTTTAATGGGATACAGTTTGTAAGTCAACGTCTCTTATAAACATCAATAACTTACTACTCTTCACTAGTTCATAACGAATTTAAATTGCACTGAAATGTTGAGGCAATGTTTCAGAAGTCATAGACGTCAGAAGAAGTATTTCTTTTTAGATTAATTACTGATAACAGCCTCTTATATCAAGTTGAATAAAGTCAGAGCAATTTGAAATGAAAGTGGCATAAATACAAAAATGGGCTCCCGAAGATTTTTTTCAACGGGAGAGCTATGAATGAAGGCACACTTTTGACAACATTTAGTAATTTATTAACGGCCGTTTGTACCGGTCATAGTTACAAAATTGTTTAACTATTTATAACTATCTATCTACGTGCAGTTTTTTTTTACCGTAATTTTAGTTTTCCGAGGGGTCGAGCGGAATTATTGCCATCCCGGGCAAGGAATTATTGTATTAGAGGGTCAAACCCTCTACATAGTCTTTTCGAGGCTCGATGTGCTTTAGTGTTGCGAGGCTTTTAAATACAAACTTGTGACGAGTTAATGCACATGAACTAAAAGTTATAAAACAGACAAATATAAAAGTTGTAGCAAGCCCCGATACGTTACTTTACATCGTACTTTTTATTATCAACTAGGTAGCGAGCCTGTGATATAATATTACGTCCGATCTCAAACTGAAATGAGATTTCTGACTAAAGGAGTTCGGGTACCAGGCGTGATAGTTACCCAAGGTTCATCATTACGATATATGTATCAAATGATATGTATTAGTGTACTTACCAACCGACTGATCAGGCATCTTGTAATTAGTCTGGATATTAGCTTTGCACTTAAGTTCTTAAAGGTGAAGGTTTACACACGGTAAGAAAGACGATTTAAAACTGATGAATTTGATTTATAATAATATACTATTTGCTAACGGAGTGGCCGAGCTCGTTAAATCGCAGTTTTAACTTGTAACAACAGTCTGAATTGTGAGGCTGTTATTTCAAGGCTCCGTTGGTGATATTATTCGGGCGAGAAAAATATGTTTACATTACTCCCATTTTCACAATCATTCACTCCTCATCCAGGTGTAGGAGCTCGCCCCCTGGCATCGGTGATTAGCCTCGGCGCAGAAATAGGCCGATGTAAAATAAATAAAAATAAAAAATATATATATATATATATATATACTATTTACAAGAGTAAGTTTCAAAGATTAAAATATAGGTAAAAATAATGACAAAGATTAAAACAAATAGAACCGGATAGACTGCAGAAACAGTCGAAACAGTGCCTCTAAGAATTCAGCAACTGATGTTTACTCTAACCGGACCGATACTTTCTGCTCTCGTCTTCGGAGAGACGGGTGTTTTTATAAGGCATTTCTAGGAATAAGGGTATAAAGATTGTTCAAGGAATTGTTTAAGTTATTAGAAAAAACCTTTGAACAAAAGTATCCTTGAACAATAAACATTTAAAAAAATATATTTAAAGTTACGTGTTGTAAAAGTAAGGTTTCTACTTTTCTATTTTATTATCTGATTTCTTACAAATTTTGACTGTAAGGTACCCTTTAAAATCTCTAAAAAATAATAATTTTCAAAGAAATTCTTGCAACTGGTGGTTTGTGAAAGTTTGACTAACCGATTCGTTGCAAAGTAAATAAATTTTAGAACAAAAAAACATAAGGATTTGGAATAAAACACTTAAAAGGTAAGGTTCCAGAAGGGTACAAATGCCCTCTTGCTCCTTCCTGCGGGCGTCCATGAATACAACGATGAAAAGTGTACAATTCCATTTGGAATCAAAACTAAAAAGGCCCTTTGCAAAGGTAAAAAAATATTGGGGTTGATTTTCACTCGTGTCTGCCTAGAAGTACTCCACAACCTTTTCTCATCAACGGAACAGAATTGCGGTACGCGAAATCTCTTCCCAAGATTTCGGGGCACATAAGCAAACAAATGTATACAGAGTTTTTCAAGATAGAGGAAAAATTATTTTTCTAAAAAATGATGTGTAAGTTAGAAAAAGTTATTTCATGACCGATTTTTACCCAAAAAGTAATATGGAAGTATTACATTTTTCCGGAACAAACCGGAAATATAGAATATCAAGAAGAATTTTGATTTTTTAAATGGGAACGCATATCATATTGTGTACATTTTATAGAACTTTTGAAAAGAAACAACAGTTGCTTAAACATTTTTATAATATTATTTATGGTTCACGAAAAATGGTGTTCTCGAAAGTAAGGTGTTCAAAGTGACTTTGATTTAAAACTTTCGAATTTTAATTCTTGAGCTATCTGTAAATCGGAGCATGATAAAAATAAAAATAATTAAAAATATTTCATTTTCAAATATTTCCAAGTTGTAAATTCAAGAATTTACAAGTTTGTGCTCGGTCAACAATCGTCTAACCTCGGAGCACTTCTGCAGGATTGATTCATTGAAATATTAATCTGGGAGAAAGGCCATAATATATTTATTTTTGTAAAACAATTTGATTGGTTAATCGGCAGCTGTGAAGATCTCGGTTAAATGCTCACTATATTCCGTTCTTACCAACCACTGACTTCCTCAGCAAAGGTATCGCAACAATCATCCTAATTAAAGACCAATTCATATACCAGATTTCTGAACGATGCTCTAAAGTTAAACGGTATGATATGAAATCATGTTCTGCTATCGAAAGCTATAGCCTGCTGACTGAAAATTAAATATTAATATATATTAAACACAATGGAAATGTACTTTAAAAAAATGACATCCTAGTGTTGTGAGGTTAATTTACAGTTATCTTATGGGAATCTAGCTGTATTATGCGGGTTGCCTCTTATATTTCAGGATTGCACTAAACTAGTGCTGCCATCTGGCAACTGACGCTTCTATCGTAAAGTTTGATATTTTTTACGGTATATGTACTCAGAACGTTTTGACGTACGAGCGCTATTTGTGTTGTTTATAGTAACTTGAAAAAATTCATCTCGGATAAAAATAGAATTAAACCGTGAATATTTTCGAGCGATTATTTTTTACAAGTTTCGACGTGGATTACAACAGTGCATCGAACATTACAAATGAACTTATTTCGACTTTTGGTGATGAAGCACCATCAAGGACTACTGTTTATCGATGGTTGCCGACTTCAATCATGGCCGTAGTTCACTTAACGCTACGTACAACCCCCAGAGAATATTAGTTTCTCATACAAAACTAACAATCTGAAATAAAATTATCGACAATCTATACATCAAATTTTGCACAGAATTTTTATCTATCTAATAGGATATTTTTGATTGTAGAAAAAGATATTGTAAAAATGTTATTGCTCAATAACTTGTATATAATAGGTATCACACAACAATGTTCTGTAATTTTTAAAATATATTTGTGGGTTTCAAATAATTTTTATATTTATATAGTTTTGTGTAAAAATGTTCAAATAATAGGACAACATTTTTTCTACATGATTGTTTATAGTTTAGAGCCTTCGCCGAAAAATATTATACTTGATAATAATGAAATGCCACTTGGTATAAGTATTCTTTACATAAAAAAAAATCATTTTTATCCGAAGCATCTATATTAAGAACCACGGCAGAATCAAAATGTCGGCAAAAGTAGATTACCAAGTACAATAACTATAAGTAATTTTCACAATAGAACAAATTATCTCCAAACATATTTGTAGGATGGAGCTTTAGCTACAATTTGCCGCATGGTACACAAATATCCGTCGAATGGTTTACAATATGGCGTCTATAACTCAATTTATTTATTTACAATTACAGGACAGTCATTTTTACAATTAAGAATATCCTATTAGATAGATAAAAATTCGCTGAAAATTTTGATGTATAGATTGTTACTAATTTTATTTCAGGTTGTTAGTCTTGTATAAGAAACTGTACGGTTGTGCGCACCCTTAAGGACGAATTTCGTGAAGGTTGTCCAAAATCGGTTGTAGTTTCGGAAAACATTGATGCTGTGCGTGAACTGATACTGTAAGATCGTCATGTGACTTATCGTGAGATTGAGGTATCCTTGGGCATTAATGGTACCAGCATACATTCACTATTGCATGAACATTTGGATCCCACATAGTTTGCGTTGGATCCCACATAATTTGACGGCCATGACAATGCGAGCACTCACAAATCGTCTCAAACAAGTGACTTTTTGAGCACTTAAAACGACGATTTGATGGGTCATTCGCCGTATTGTCCTGATTTAGCACCCAATGACTCCTTTTTATTCCCGCATATCAAGAATATATTGCGAAGGTAACGTTTTTTGACACCTGAAGAAGCGGTTGTTGCGTTAAAAATGCATGTTTTGGAAGTGCTTCAATTGGAGTGGAAAATTGGTTCAAACGCATGCAAAAGTGTGATTGATCTTCAAGAAGAATATTTTGAAAAACAGTAAAGCCACTTTTGTTGATAAATAATTGATTTTAATCTCAAATCCCGAAATATAAAACGCAACTCTCGTAATAATGTCATACAGAATAAAGAAAATGCACAATTATTCTTATAACAAAACGTATTTTTTTATTATTTTTTACGCCAAACATTATATTCGTATTAGAAATAGATTGCGTCTGAAAATAAATTAGATGAAACAATTTTATGTGTTTTTAATGCTCAAATTAATACCATTTACTTATAATTTGATAACATGTTATTAATTTATTTGGCAGTATGACAAAATTTTGAGGTTGACAATTTGTCTGTCAAGAGTTTCAGTCAATAATATTCAGTATTTTGATTTGATTGATGGAAAAAAGTATTCTAACCAATGTAGTCTGCCGATACAGTGCAAATATTAACATGCCCCTAATCAGAGGCAAACCTATGCAATCGATTGCCTACTAAACTAAAAGCGGTGAACAACATTCAATTCAAAAGAAAATTGAAAATATTTTGTTCAGAAGGTTCATTATGTAATATCAATAAATTTACACGTAATATTAATGATGCGAATGAATAAATGTAATGAAATAACCTTTGACTTGAATTAATGTATCACTGTTGTACAAAAAAACACCAATAATAAATTATTATTATAAATATTATTCAGGAGTTTATTGGCTCTATCTAAGCATAAGCTGAGAAAACATTTACTCCAGGTGGGGGACTTATTATTTATTATAATAATTATTATAAAAATATTATATAATATTCCTCTATGTCTGTTATTTTACACGTACCTATCGTGTATATTTGGAAAGCTTCCTATACACCTCATTTTGCGTCGTAGATATGTTCGAAAATTTTGTGACGCAGACTGAAACAACCTAAAGTGAATAAAAATTTTGTATGAGAAACTAAGTAAATATTGAAGATAGGTGCCCAAAAAAAATTCCACAAAAAAAAACTAATAAAATTAATAATTTAAGAAACATAAATAAAAGAAACGATTTTTAGTTTAAACCATTTGGGCTACAGGCTGTGGGACACATTTTTTTTGCACAATTTTGGCAAAAATCGCATCAAAATAATTTATTTTGCAAAAATAAAATTTTGATCGTTAATCCACGTACTAAATGCTTTCATTTGATATCCTACTCAGAATTTTAAAAACATATATTGCAATTTTTACCGAACAGATAGACAGACAGACAGACATACGACAAAATGACGGTATGACGGCAAAAGAGTTTTTTTGTCATACGTACAAAACTCTAAAAACAAACATCTTTCCTTCAGTCGTCGCAGTCCTCCAGAAAAATTACACCGGCTGTTGGCGGTCCATGGACTAATTGTTCATTATTACACTATTCAAATATTACGCTATTTCATTAAGCAATTTGATTAAGAAATTCTTGCAGTGTACTGAAGAATCTATATTTTAAGAAATAGCACTTTTTATCCACGATTCGTAGACTATAAGTTTGTCTCACTTCTGGTGAAGATGACGTACTTCAATATGCTTCAATACACAGCGTTTGTGGAAGTTGGTATTCATTGGTAGCGAATAATTAACGGGTAATTGTGAGCTATTTTGAGTATTGGTGTTTATAGATCAGCATTTTGTTATAAAAAAATGTCTCATAATTGGATCCTTTCTCATAATTGGAAAAATGAAAAGACGGAAACAGGTTGCAGGTGGCAATTTGCCTTCTTCTTTCTTTAAGAACAGCGGGTAATTAACGGATAGTGGGTAATTAGCGCGTAATACCACCGGGTATAATGGCACCGGGTACCCGGTTCCAGAAATTTCTACTTCTCGTAATTCTATGCTATGTTAAATAACAAATATAAATACCATAGCAGCCTGCATTAATGCTATTTATTAGTAGGCTTACCATACATCCCGGATTGACCGAGACTGTCCCGGTTTGAAGGTATGGTCCCGACGTCCTGGCCAGTTTGTCATTTTATCCCGGATATTTGGTAAAAATTAAAAAGTGCCGATTATACATGCAGTACAAAAAGTAGAGCCTCTGAAAATGGCGATTAGGCTACTAATTAAAAATAACAAAAAAAAATTAATAGTATAGTAATCCCTCGTTATTCGATTTGTTTAAACCATCTGGGCTACAGGGTGTGAGATAAAAATATTTTTGGCAAAAATCGCGACAAAATAATTTATTTTGCAAAAATAAAATTTTGATCGTTAATCCACGTATCAAGGGCTTTCATTTGATACGCTACACAGAATTGTAATTTTTTTTTTTGGCGAACATATGTTTGTTTGTATTTTTAGGGTAATATGTTTTTTAGATGTTTTAGTATTTTTCCTATATACGGGTCAAAGAGTTGAATAAGCATGCCAAATTTCAACTCTCTAGGTTTAGCCGTTTTGCTACAATTTTTACCGAACAGACAGACAGACGAGAAAATGACGGTATAAGTGTTTTTTGGTCATACCTACAAAACCCTAAAAATGCATTGTAAAAGCGAATGTTGGAATAAACATCGGAATAAACTTATACCTCAGATAGTTATACCGCTACTTCTCCAAGGTTTGTAAAAGTGGCCCTAAGAGTAGTTAAAAATTATTACTACATAATTTTTGTTTTTTGTTAACCACTCGGTAATTTAGCCTTTTCAATATTATACACTTAGCGAAGAAGGTGCTACTTTCTGTTTTGAGCAAAATCTCAAAATTGTTCCGGTTTGAGAAACAAATATTATGGTAAGTCTATGTATTAGACATATTGAAGTACGTCACTATCACCCGAAGTGAGACAATCGTATAGTTTACGGACCGTGCTTTTTACCTACGAGCAATCCCACACTTGCTCTACATTACAGATAATTTATTCTGCGCCAATCAACGTGGGATGATCCATATTTTATTAAAAAGATAGTTCTAGGAAATATGAAATTATTTTTACAAATACATTGTCACGTAGGTTGTTATGTAGGCATATCGTTGTACATGGAAAACACGTATCTGCCCTTTTTACATACTTCTGATGGTTGTTTCAGTTTCCAATTAATTGGGTTAAAAATACATCAAATTTTGCTCGTGCCAAAATATTAATAAGTAAAAATTAATTAGATTTAATCATTTTGCGTTGACGTCAAATGCTTTGTATGGAACCTTCCAAACATATATTCAATTGTTCTGGGAAATTGATGAGGCTTTCCCTTTGATAATTATTATGATTTTGTTGATTATTAAGCTATTGATTTATGTATATGCGTATGTATATGACAAAGGTAACCCGAAATGAAATGCTTTGTAATGTCTGTCAAGAGTGATGTTTTAAATTAATATAATACAACATAATCTTAATTATTATTAATTAGTTTGATGTCAAAAATAGAACAGATGATTGTCTATTTAGAAATTAAAATATCATTAGTAACTGAACTAATAAGGAATCTATGATTATCCTGCTATACTTTGACTTCAACATTTATCTAATGAGTGAGGATTCGAATCCCAATTTAAGCGGAACTATTTGGATATTCGCGTGATGTTAAATTAAAGTTTTGCCGATGACACTACGCTTAAAGCAAGCACCGAGGTAAGTGCCGATGGGGCTTCACATCAACTACTATAACACTAACATTATGATAGTAGATTGACAAAACAACAACAGGTCTGAAATGAAAACTATCGTTAACTTCGCTAAATTTCAGTATAGGTATACTAAAATTAATTCACAGTACCTACAAATCCTATAAAATTCTAAAAACAAGGGTACTGTTAGAGTTTTGTAGATATGACCTAAAAACCCTTATAACTTCACTCATGTATCTGTATATCTGTCTCTGTCTGTCCGTCTGTTTATGCGCCTGTCTGTCCGTTCGCCTGTCTGTCTGTCCGTTTGTGTGTCCGTCCGTAAGTCCGTCTATCTGTTTGTCTGTATGTCTATCTGTCCATCTCTGCATCTGTCTGTCTGTCTGTATGGGCCTCAACATATTTGCCTTTACACATACGAAGCGACGTAAGATACCATAAGATTTCTGTAAAGATTTAAGCCAAATGGAGAATTTTATGTGAGGCTAAAACGTAACCAGACTGCGCAATAAGTTATTCCGTCAGAAATTAAATTTTAAATTTTATTTTATTAATATCAGTATTTCTATTCAAAAGTTAACATAGTATTTTTTTAAAAATAACAAATTTAACATTACCATATGTTTCCATTGTCGAGCCAGTCTCTCACGTATTAGTATTAACAAACAAAATTTAATTTGTATATATAAAAGGCAAAAGCACATGTCGACATTTAGTAGTTGTACGTGCTTTCCAACTTGCGGCCAACAGGCATTTTGTTCGAGTTTACGAAGTTGAAAATAAAGCAATGTTTTCAATAAAGAGATTGAAAAAAGAAAAAATTAAATAAAATGCTACTGAACAATATGTTACGGCCTATCTAAGCTGACACCACCGCTTACAAAACTACCTTAACGTAACCTACCTTAACGTACAAAAACTTATGCTATTCTCATTAAAGGATACAGTATTGTGTATTTTTGCGAAACAACTGACTAGCCTCCTGACAATCTACTTAAAAGTAGCCGTTCTTGCTACAGAAATATAAATTAACATCTGAATTCTCGTATTCTGTCAAAAACTTTTAGGTTATGTCATTTTGACACATGGGAATAATCACATTCTTTTGCATTTTGGAGTATGAATACTTCATTAGAACCTGGAAATTACAGACTATTAGCGTGTATTACGTATATAAGGAACATACTTACAACTTGTAATAAAATACAATGTTGACATTCGTGATTTTTAACGCCGATAAGAAAGAATGTTGTCATTTTTGATAACTGTCTGAGTCACGTGGTTTTGCCCACGTGAGTCTAGTGTCCATCAGACAGTTGTAGGAAAGGTGGAAGTGGTGAAGGGGGGGCATATATAATGGAATGTTATATGCCATTTTGTCTCTTCAATGTCGTAATTCAAGAAGTATAGAGGTTCCCTAAGGGGTGGAGACTCAGTAACACGTGCCAAATTTTATTCCACAAGTTTTTGTGAAAATTATTTGAGAAGATAATGCTGGTTCACCTGTGGATTCGCTAAGCGGAAAAGGCACGTGATACATCATGTTTTGGGAATGCAAAACGCGACTTACGTCGGAATTAGGAGTTTTCTACCCCTAGATGGCAATTGAGTTACGACGTTTCGCCACTAAAACACCGAGGTATGTTTCTTTTATACAGTATTACCCGCTAATCAGTTTTGAATAATCCAGTGTTCTAATGTAAAGTATTTCTTTGTATTTTGTAAATTTAGTGGCAACATGGACGGGCCTAAGTTGAGTATTCTTTCTCGAGCGAGGATCCTGCTTTCGAGATTATACTGTCCCCCACGTGTAAGGGTTGAAGAGCCGATTTTGGAGCGATCCGTGGAAGATGTAGCGTGAAAATTATTGTATCAATTGAGACCTGTTGCTACAGGGTGTTGCGAGAATTACTGTGTTTCAGCTGAGTATACTTTGGAAATGTTTGAAATTTTGTAACAGAAGCGACTCTGCCCTATTAACGTATTGGAATTCCCGTTTGGGGATGTTTTTTTTTTGTGATTCTTAACGTTAATAGTGTAGGGCTGCGTCTGGTACACCCTTATGAGTTATGGCCATGATTATTAAGTGTGTGTTATTTTTGTACTGTATTATTAGCTGAAATGCATTGAGGTTTCTCAAGTTTTGTTGTATCTTGAGATATTTTTGAGTTATTGAGATATGTTTTTGGATTTATTGAGTACGCTGTTGCGTGTACGGTTGGGCGTGTCGCCACCGTATTTATTTTTGGAGGTACAATAATTTTTGGTTCACGAATCGCTCATTTTAAATTGTTGCCGCGTAATGTAAATTCAGTCTGTCCGTAAAGTATTTTTCCTTGATAACTGGAGGTTGTGAATTAGCTTTCAAACACGCAGGTTACTCCTTACTTTGAATACTTACTGGTCAAGTATTCGTGTTACTTGCTGTTCACGTTATCGAGGATCGGGTTTGTATTATTTTGGGAGGAATTAACGTTAACTTCAATCGGGCAGAACCTCAGCCACAAGCATCGTTTTTTTTTATTTATTTTTTTTTTGACCAGTCTTCCTTAATTTTTTTTTGTCTCGATAATTTTTTTAAATTTTGATCATTTCCGTCGAGTCAGTGGGTAGGGTGGTCGTCAATTTTTTTTGGGCATCTCGCGGAGATTTTTTTTTTGTTGACGTATCACGGGTTTTTAAGAGTAAAAGGGGATATGTGGAGTCAGTCTCTTGACAACGATGGATTCTTGAATCAACGCGACTTCGTTGCCAATAGACGGATTGGGATTTCAATAGTTTTAAGGCGAGAGAATTGTAGTAAAAATTTAAATCGGGTTTCGAAAAAGCGCTGGCTTTCCGATTCTAGCCCTCTTCCGGATTTTTCCTAACGGTATTGCCAACCGGAATACCGTTACCATTTTTCAACGTAATTAATCATTGTAGTATTTTTTATATTAAGTATAATTTATTCCTGTGCAAAAGTTCACGCAGCCCTAGGGCAGTTGTAGCATAAGTAATCCAATCACATGTTACTGGGTATTTATACCGCATTACAAGTAATTCAGTTGTTAGTTTAAATTGTAATTAATTACCGGTTAAAGATTCAGTTGTTTAATTTCCTTTGGCCATTTGTGAGTACTTAGTTTTCTAAATTTTGGATTTAACTTAGATATTTTGCTCGTAGATTAAATAATTTATTTTTTTTGTATTAACTTTGTCGTACTCCGAACTAAAAAGGGAAATATTTAACTAGTCATTGATCTTGTAATTATTAATATTTTGGTTATAAATTTTGCGTATTGAGTATTCATTGAGTGAATAATTTATTTTGTTTATAGATTTTGCGTATTGAGTATTCATTTAGTGAATAATTTATTTTGTTTATAGATTTTGCGTATTGAGTATTCATTTAGTGAATAATTGATTTTGTTTATAGATTTTGCGTATTGAATATTCGTTTAGCGGATATTATTTATTTTGTTATTGCTATTTGTTAGTAACTGATTTTTTGTTAATAAATTTAGTTATTGAGAATTTTGGTGTTTCTATTAAGAGAACTCTATTCCTTCCCCTGGGGTTTTATTTTTCTTCCAGAATTTAGGGCAATAGAAGCGAAGTGACTGGCGCCGTATAAATTTTAGGCCGCACATCGACATTGATAATTACAGGACCACCCTGCATGGTCACATCTACCTCTAGACTGGGCTGGCGGCCTTCTACCTTGCCCTGGACAGCTGATAGCCGCTGGAGTCACTTCACAGTGGTTACGGAATTCATATTTTTCCCCATTTAGGTTTTTAGCGACCGATCAGAGAGCTGAGCGGACGCTGGCGTATGCCAACTATATAACGCTGGAGTCTGGCCGTAATATACGTTATATATTTCTGGCGCCCAACGTGGGGCCAAACTAACGTGGAGCTCACATTTGTTAAGCAATGTGGGGCTCCGATTTGTTAAGGAACGTTATATATTTCGTGCCTTTGCCGAAAAGGACGTTACATATTCTGACTTGAGGTTTGTGGATTTAGGCGTTTGCTGAGAAGGAATCACGTATTTGGATGTCCGAGATGAGAGGGGCTGTTTTGAGAAGACCATATTTTTATTTCAGTTTGGAGCTGTTTGGATTTTTTTTGTGTGTTATAGGAAAATATGGGTCTTATATTGATTGGTTGTATTCCTTTTGTTCCTAAACCCAACCCTAAAGAGTTCTCGTAATATGAAATTTAATTTATTTGTTTGAAAAGTTGATTGGATTACTTTCGCTATGTTATTCATCGTTTATATTGCTATGATCTGTTAGGTATTTGGACGACATATTGTACACATTGTTTAGATTTTGAGTTAGTCTCAGTTGATGAGCTAAATAGTTTTTTGTTGTAAGAGTGAGTAAGTTACTGTGTCTGAGTTGTTAGTAACATTGAGTGAGAGGACTCTAATGTATATCCCTGTGAAAATTTTGTGTTGCATTGTATGGCAACAATTGTTGGTAGAATTTTAATTGCAACATTGGTTATGTTGAATTATATTGGTGACAAGCCGAGTGACTCGGTTGTCAAATTGGTTCAGTGTCTGGTAGAGACATTTGTATTGGTGAGCCAGTTTAGGGCGAACCATTGAGATTCACACGGGATTCGCTTAGCGGAAAATTAGTTTACTCATATTTACGGTATTAAGTACCGAGCTGGTTTATCCAGGAGAATCACTCAACGGTTTAGAGTATTGGAGAAGAACAGTAGACTTGCTCCGCGATTTGTGTTGTACAATATTTGATTCCTGGTTAGGATATATTTTGGACGTGACCTAGAGTACACAGGTCAGGACCGAATCAGATCTAGTAAGTTGAATATAGAGAAATTCGCTGTTGTTAATGCGTATGTCAGACTGTTTTTGAGTTAAGTAGGAATTGTCGTAGCGGACATGTCAGTTGGTTGTCGTTTTGAGAAATCCCTTATTTTTGGGTGAGATATTTGAGATAGCAAGTTAGAATTGCCGTTATTAGTGCGTTTGTGAATAACGCTTTGTATTTTTGAGTTTGAAGTTAAGTACGTAGAAGTGAGCGTAGGACAGTTAGGTCGGTACGCGTGTCAGTTAGGCTTTCTTTTTTGTGTGAGATAGATTCCCTTCGTGAATGGTTTAGTTAAGATTATGAGTGCGTTGCATAGATTTAGCTAGTTAGTAGTTGTACAAAGTTAGTTAGGAAATAGTGGAATCCAACCTTTTTTTTGTAGGGCGCCGACTGCTGTTAGTTTTTCGCTGGAGCTTATCCGCAGTATGCGCGACGTCAAACCTACTCGCCCTCCTTGCCTTGTTGGCAATATTATCACCTCCATGGCCTGTTGGTGATAATACCCGTCTGTGCGTTTTGCACATTAGCACCTTGTCTTCGTTGTCTGCAGCAACTACCTTGCCTCCCGTGGCTGTTACCGCGTCTTCGCGAACGCCACCCCTATTAGTTAGGAATTCCGTGTGTTCCACTATTTAGGATGTAAGTAGGATAGAATTGTAAATAGTTTATTGATAGTTTTTTTTTGAGCGATTGTTTCGTGCGAATGCAATTTAGTATAAAGATACGGGGTCTTTAGAGACCCGCGTCTCTTTTTAAGCAAAGGGGGAGTTGTTACGGCCTATCTAAGCTGACACCACCGCTTACAAAACTACCTTAACGTAACCTACCTTAACGTACAAAAACTTATGCTATTCTCATTAAAGGATACAGTATTGTGTATTTTTGCGAAACAACTGACTAGCCTCCTGACAATCTACTTAAAAGTAGCCGTTCTTGCTACAGAAATATAAATTAACATCTGAATTCTCGTATTCTGTCAAAAACTTTTAGGTTATGTCATTTTGACACATGGGAATAATCACATTCTTTTGCATTTTGGAGTATGAATACTTCATTAGAACCTGGAAATTACAGACTATTAGCGTGTATTACGTATATAAGGAACATACTTACAACTTGTAATAAAATACAATGTTGACATTCGTGATTTTTAACGCCGATAAGAAAGAATGTTGTCATTTTTGATAACTGTCTGAGTCACGTGGTTTTGCCCACGTGAGTCTAGTGTCCATCAGACAGTTGTAGGAAAGGTGGAAGTGGTGAAGGGGGGGCATATATAATGGAATGTTATATGCCATTTTGTCTCTTCAATGTCGTAATTCAAGAAGTATAGAGGTTCCCTAAGGGGTGGAGACTCAGTAACACGTGCCAAATTTTATTCCACAAGTTTTTGTGAAAATTATTTGAGAAGATAATGCTGGTTCACCTGTGGATTCGCTAAGCGGAAAAGGCACGTGATACATCATGTTTTGGGAATGCAAAACGCGACTTACGTCGGAATTAGGAGTTTTCTACCCCTAGATGGCAATTGAGTTACGACGTTTCGCCACTAAAACACCGAGGTATGTTTCTTTTATACAGTATTACCCGCTAATCAGTTTTGAATAATCCAGTGTTCTAATGTAAAGTATTTCTTTGTATTTTGTAAATTTAGTGGCAACATGGACGGGCCTAAGTTGAGTATTCTTTCTCGAGCGAGGATCCTGCTTTCGAGATTATACTGTCCCCCACGTGTAAGGGTTGAAGAGCCGATTTTGGAGCGATCCGTGGAAGATGTAGCGTGAAAATTATTGTATCAATTGAGACCTGTTGCTACAGGGTGTTGCGAGAATTACTGTGTTTCAGCTGAGTATACTTTGGAAATGTTTGAAATTTTGTAACAGAAGCGACTCTGCCCTATTAACGTATTGGAATTCCCGTTTGGGGATGTTTTTTTTTTGTGATTCTTAACGTTAATAGTGTAGGGCTGCGTCTGGTACACCCTTATGAGTTATGGCCATGATTATTAAGTGTGTGTTATTTTTGTACTGTATTATTAGCTGAAATGCATTGAGGTTTCTCAAGTTTTGTTGTATCTTGAGATATTTTTGAGTTATTGAGATATGTTTTTGGATTTATTGAGTACGCTGTTGCGTGTACGGTTGGGCGTGTCGCCACCGTATTTATTTTTGGAGGTACAATAATTTTTGGTTCACGAATCGCTCATTTTAAATTGTTGCCGCGTAATGTAAATTCAGTCTGTCCGTAAAGTATTTTTCCTTGATAACTGGAGGTTGTGAATTAGCTTTCAAACACGCAGGTTACTCCTTACTTTGAATACTTACTGGTCAAGTATTCGTGTTACTTGCTGTTCACGTTATCGAGGATCGGGTTTGTATTATTTTGGGAGGAATTAACGTTAACTTCAATCGGGCAGAACCTCAGCCACAAGCATCGTTTTTTTTTATTTATTTTTTTTTTTGACCAGTCTTCCTTAATTTTTTTTTGTCTCGATAATTTTTTTAAATTTTGATCATTTCCGTCGAGTCAGTGGGTAGGGTGGTCGTCAATTTTTTTTGGGCATCTCGCGGAGATTTTTTTTTTTGTTGACGTATCACGGGTTTTTAAGAGTAAAAGGGGATATGTGGAGTCAGTCTCTTGACAACGATGGATTCTTGAATCAACGCGACTTCGTTGCCAATAGACGGATTGGGATTTCAATAGTTTTAAGGCGAGAGAATTGTAGTAAAAATTTAAATCGGGTTTCGAAAAAGCGCTGGCTTTCCGATTCTAGCCCTCTTCCGGATTTTTCCTAACGGTATTGCCAACCGGAATACCGTTACCATTTTTCAACGTAATTAATCATTGTAGTATTTTTTATATTAAGTATAATTTATTCCTGTGCAAAAGTTCACGCAGCCCTAGGGCAGTTGTAGCATAAGTAATCCAATCACATGTTACTGGGTATTTATACCGCATTACAAGTAATTCAGTTGTTAGTTTAAATTGTAATTAATTACCGGTTAAAGATTCAGTTGTTTAATTTCCTTTGGCCATTTGTGAGTACTTAGTTTTCTAAATTTTGGATTTAACTTAGATATTTTGCTCGTAGATTAAATAATTTATTTTTTTTGTATTAACTTTGTCGTACTCCGAACTAAAAAGGGAAATATTTAACTAGTCATTGATCTTGTAATTATTAATATTTTGGTTATAAATTTTGCGTATTGAGTATTCATTGAGTGAATAATTTATTTTGTTTATAGATTTTGCGTATTGAGTATTCATTTAGTGAATAATTTATTTTGTTTATAGATTTTGCGTATTGAGTATTCATTTAGTGAATAATTGATTTTGTTTATAGATTTTGCGTATTGAATATTCGTTTAGCGGATATTATTTATTTTGTTATTGCTATTTGTTAGTAACTGATTTTTTGTTAATAAATTTAGTTATTGAGAATTTTGGTGTTTCTATTAAGAGAACTCTATTCCTTCCCCTGGGGTTTTATTTTTCTTCCAGAATTTAGGGCAATAGAAGCGAAGTGACTGGCGCCGTATAAATTTTAGGCCGCACATCGACATTGATAATTACAGGACCACCCTGCATGGTCACATCTACCTCTAGACTGGGCTGGCGGCCTTCTACCTTGCCCTGGACAGCTGATAGCCGCTGGAGTCACTTCACAGTGGTTACGGAATTCATATTTTTCCCCATTTAGGTTTTTAGCGACCGATCAGAGAGCTGAGCGGACGCTGGCGTATGCCAACTATATAACGCTGGAGTCTGGCCGTAATATACGTTATAAATAACAATACAAAATAAGAACACATATAGGAATACAGTTTTTAAATTTATATTTAGATTTATCTCTATCTCCTCTTTCTCTCTTGTACAGTCAGTCAAGGTATACTTTAGACTTCAGTCACACAGGTTTTCCACCTTGCTATATTAGATTCTTTGTTTTTTTAAGTATCTTGTATACCATTAGCATGCAATTATTAATGCTCATGCCTTATCAAATGCTCATGTTTTATCAAAACGAACCGTTAAAATCGCAATTTTCCATATAAAACTTCCATAAAAACAGTCCGTTTTGATATAACAAAGCATTATACAACAATGAACGTTTATGAAGACGGGCATTAATAAGATATAGAGTTGGGAAATCTCTCGAGCAGTAGACCAACAGAAAACAATAGAGTTATCAACCGAGACTCAATACAGATTCTGATCTAGTAAATATCTATAATTATTAGTTAATATATACAATTAATTTATACCACAAAACATCCAGTTTCACTATTCTGCATTGTCGCACCCGACCGTTAGGTGAAAACGCAACAATAGGTGAAAAGTATGAACAGCAAGGGCCCCAACAGTGATCCTTGTGACACACCACAATGTTTTGAAGGTATTTCTAAGGGAACTATTATGATTTGGTGAAGCCTGATTTTAGTATGGGGTGACCAACAATTAATTTTTCAGATTTTATTTCAAATAATGCCTATAATAAAAAATATATAACAATATATTAATGCTTTATTTGAACCTTACAGTTATTTAAGTAATATAATATCGACTAAATACTCACCTGTTGCTGCCACACAAATGCGAGCTCTTTCAAGAGCATTTCTTATAATATGTACACAAATTTCAGGCAATTCAATTATTGCTGTTGCAATATTGTTCTTTATTTGTTCAATCAACAATGGCTTGTTGGAACAGGTGTGGCCTTTAAGATAACATCGCAGAATTCAGTGTGAATTGGGTAAATCTCAAGCTATCAGCTAGATGATTTCACCATTTCTGAAAATTAATCGGTCTGGCAACGTTTTGTTAAAATTTTTGATTGCGGCTCATGTTGCGAGACATGTTGCGCAATCTTGGTGAAACCATATGTTTTCCAAACCCATTTCATCAAATTGATGTAACAGAAAATTCTCGATCATGTCACGGTTAGTTCCAATTGCACCTCCTGACCAAATTTAACATTACACTCACGTTGAGAGAGCGCAATGTTTTCTGAAGAACTCCGTATGCATTTTCAGAACGTCAATAACGATTTTTTTGTGGGTTGAGAAGGCGTTTTTTTATTACCCAGAACTGGAAGCTATTTTCTATGGCTCACCGTAATCGAAGACTGAGGCGCAAATAGTCTTTTTACTGTGCGCCAAAAATTTTAACTAACTAACTAATTGAAGACTGATTTTCGTAGTACATTGTAATAATAATAAAGCGTTCTTAAAACGTAGGATGGTCCATAATAAACTTTCCACGCCTGCAAAGCTTCATTAACAAATACGAACTGTTAAAATTGAACTAAACCAAAATGATGTCCGATATAAACTGTAGAGTTAATCTTTAGTCACCCAATATTCCGAAACAAGAACCTCTTTGAAGAGTGAGCAAAGCTGTTAATCAGTGGTCAGGGAACCATAGTAATTACCATAGATGAAATAAATATTAAAATCTCAGGAGTAATGAAGACTCAGTATACATATAAATAAAATTGTACAAAACATTATCGTTTAATAAGCCAAGCTAATTATCAGTTGTATTTTTTCTCCAACAAATTATTTGTAGTTGCTTCATATAATTAAAATATTACAAAAATGAAGGACGCATTTTTCAGAACAAGGCAGATCTGTCTTTTTTTGGACGTCTAAAGTTGAAAAGGCTTTCAAAATTGCACATGAGTAAACAATAAAAGTGCTGCTACCGTTAAAAACAACCTAACTTTGCGAAAAAGGATTTTCCACTCTCGTGATCTTAAAAACAAAGAACAGCGATAGGTTGAACCCCAAAGACACTACACAAATTGCTTTGACATCAAAAAGATGTTGCACCAAATTTGAAACAACATTATTTTTCCAAAACTAAAATTGAAAATGTTTTCAATGCTGTTCTTAATTTTGCCAATGAGATTTTTGTTAATATTGCCCGTTAATGTTACCTTATTTCATGCAGTTTATGTTTCATTTGAATATTTTTTAAATGTTCAGTTGATTATTTTTCAGCTTGTATGATTTCATTCTCTATACAAATGGAGGTAATAAACTATTTTGCATTTGTATGCTTTAGGTATTTCCCAGTTTTAGTAGTTACGCAATAATTATTATTCAAATCTAGGCAATCTAACAATATCATGGTAAAAAAAGAGTCCTGTACAGTATTGCCTAGTTGTTCTGACATTTCTGCTTTCATTAAATATATATTTACGTATAGACTGGAGAGAATTTTTGTTTTTCCTAAGTGAAACATATTAAATAAAAATTATCAATTAAAACACTAATTGTTTTCACTTACACATTTATTTACTCAATACGATATGATCGGAAAAAAGGCGTCTAGCAGGCCGTGATTTTGCTTTAAACATATGCTGTGTTGCAAGATCTGTCCAGCCGGTCGCTATGGCGTAGTGGTCAGCTCATTTGACTACCAACCATGGGGGCTCGGGTTCAAATCCCGGTTATGGCATGGAAATTTTCTCAAACTAAAATTGTCCTGGCTAATTGCCACAGTAGCAAAGGCCATTAAAAATTAAAAAAAAAAAAAAAAAAAAGATCTGTCCAGCTTATAATTTTTTATGAATATGTCAAGTTTGACAGTATGAGCTTATATATTATCTGTCTCATTTTGTAATACGAAACTAACAGGGAAACTTCATTGATTTATGTTGTATATTTAAAATATCATCTTAGGGTGGTAGTTCTGAAGTAACACCTTAAATATTTGACAATTCATAATTGACATTAAATTATATGTCAACTTACTAACACAAATTGTATAAAACACAAATTGACAATAATTTGAAATATATTTTATACAACCAGAACAGAAATTATGAATAAGCGAAATAAAATTAAATAAATATTTGTATATAATTCAAAATATTAGACATGTCAATCACAAATTTGACATGTCAATTTGGTATCTGACTTGTAGTTTTTGAGTGAATATAACCTCAGTATAATGAAACTTCACCAAAAATGTAAAAGCCAGATTTACAAGTTTACATGGTTTCAAAAAAGTCTATTTACACCACAACAGTCACCAAAGTAACCAGATCTAGTTTCGTATTACAAATTGAGATAGATTATATAATCTAATTTTTGGCCAGAATAACAAAATATTCATCATCGAAAGTTACTTTTCTAATGGACATCCTTTTAAGATTTTACTTTAGTTTCTTGTGATTATAATATGTATTCTTCAATTATAACAGAAATATTTTTTTTACAGATATAAGCAGGTCACTTTTTTAAGAACAAACTAAAAGGAAATTTTGTTTTCAATAGTTTGCACCTTCGAAGCTGTATGTCATGTTAGTATTAAAAAATGTAACTTTTTTAAAATCTCTATCCATTTGACATATGTCATAATGAAAAATGATATTATCTGTCTCATTTTGGAATACGTAACTAACAGGGAGTTCATTTTTTATGTTGTATATTGACAATACATTTATAATATTATCATAGTATTGGTTCACACGGATACGCCAAAGTTTGTTTACACCACAACAGTCACCAAAGTAACCAGATCTAGTTTCGTATTACAAATTGAGACGGATTATATTTTAATTATAATGATTATAACCTTATTAACCTAAAGTCGATTCTACAGCGTAAGAAATATTTTTAATTGACATTTAAAGTCACTAACACACCATAAAAGTAACCAAAATAACCAGATCTAGTTTGTTCTTACAACTGCTTTATATAAAAAAGACTTCCAAAAGTTCAAATGGAACTAGATTTTGAAATCTAGTAATTTTTATCTATTAAATCGGACTTTTAGCCACTTTGTTTAAGCTTTATAGATCATACTTTCATTGCAAATTGTAGGTTAAATTGACTTATATTATAAAATGTCATTTTCATTACATTTTGATTTTTTTTTTTTGTTAATACAAATTTTCCATTTATTATTTTTGTTTGTCTTCAAAAAATGCAAAAATATATAATATATTATATTTTGTAGAATAAATGTCACTCGTTTCCATGGTTTGACTATTGAAATTTTGAATTTTCACATACCAACATGAAACTTTGGGAGGAGCCATTTTAACATAGTCTAAGTTACGCCCCGCACGTAAAAATATAATTATAAATAGAGATTTATTAACAGAATATTATACACGCACCCAGCTATTAATATAAAGTATACAGTGATATTAAATATAATTATAGTTTATATCTTAAAATTTTAAAGTGTGTTTCAAAAATCATCAGTTTAAGTCGAAAAAAGAAAACACTTGAGAAGGGACACATTTTCATTTTAAAAAACGTGGCAATATTACATCACGAGGTATTTATTACATCATGTCACAAATCTATATTAATAAGTATAGGCTATATTTGTTTTTTTTTTATTATTATTTTTTCGGCCTCATATTTGGTTTCTACTCCTTTCAGATGATTATAAGACGATAACTGCAAAAAAATACAATGTTTGTCTGTCTGTCTGTCTGTCTGTCAGAGAGTCACACAACAACGGCTGGACATATTGTAACAAAATTTGGTACAATGATAAAGTAGAACCAGGATTCAAACATAGGCTATATATTATCTCAAACTTTTCAAGGGAGTTTTTTCGGGGTTAAAACTGTTAACTAAAAAATTTTAAACACCTCCTTTATTTTTGAACTGAACAAAAAATCTATTTTACAAAAAAAAAAAAATATATATATATATATATATATAATAATAAAACAAATTATATTTATTCTGTGGATTTTTTCAATTAGATTAATATTTGTAGAGTTACGGGGGAACACCTTAAAACTAATCTTTCAAATATCTCCCTTAGTGTTAACTAAACATCAAAAACGTGTATAACAAAATTTAATTATAATAAAAAAAAACATCTTTTCTGATCTATGCATTTTTTTCAACTTGATGAATATTTGGGGAGTTATGCTAAGACACCCCAAAATTAAATCTTAAAATATAGCAATTATTCACTTTGCATAATTTAAAAGCATGCATATATTAAAAAAAAAATCAGCTGTGGCCACCACAGGACCGACCGCCATCATAAAGTACTTATATAAAATAGATTCTAGCAGCAGAGTAGAAATAACTTGGCCTAATATTTTCTAACAGAGATATTATTTATCATGACCATGGAAACGTTACATATAAGTATGAAAAAATCAGCTGTGGCCACCACAGGACCGCCCGCCATCGTAAAGTACTTATATAAAATACATTCTAGCAGCAGAGTAGAAATAACTTGGCCTAATATTTTCTAACAGAGATATTATTTATCATGCCCATGGAAACGTTACATATAAGTATGAAAAATATTCGAAAAATTTTACAGAAATTATTCGAAATTTTTCGTTTTATCAAAAAACGTCTTAAATAAAAGTTATTAGTTATTGCTTTTATAGCAATATTTGTTCAATAATTTTTTTCGAAATATTTTTCTGTTGTGAAATATTCACAAAAATCTTAAAATCGACACGAGTAAACTCCCATTTTTAGTCAACCGATTTTTACCAAAAGTTGATCAACTCGTGCCATTGACGGCAGAAGCTTAAATATGAAGTTTCATAAAAATCCTTTCAGCCGAATTGGCTCTGCACGTGTACACAGACGGACAGACAGACAGACGGACAGATAGACGGACAGACAGACAGACGGACGGACAGACAGACCAACAGACATCATGCTAAAAATAGTCAAAACGTTATGTAGGGACCTCAATTCGTGGAGATCCATCGAAATCTCGAAATGTCAAAATCAGTATGATCACAATACCTCCCTTATATATGTTGACGGTCGGTAAAAAAATGTTTCAAATGCAAGACACAATCCTTTTATGTTCAGTAAGATAGGGGGGGGCGAGCTCTACGTATACGTACAGTCTGTTTCAAAGGCTTAGGCGGAACTAAATGGGAATTTCGTTCTTTTAGGTTGTCACGACAAGGGACCTTGCTTGGGTTATTTCATTTTTTACGTTGGAATGGCAAAATTTAAAATTACAACAATGAAACCATGGAAACGAATGACCTATGTCAAAATTAAATTATTTTTTTATATATTTTAATGACAAAAAAATAAATAAATGGGAAATTTGTATTAAGAATGACACAAAAAATCAAAATATAAAGAAAATGACATTTTAAAATGATATTAACCTTAACCAAAAATGTTTATTGTAAGTATGATTTACAAAGCTTAAACAAAACGGTCGAAAAGCACGATTTAAACGATGAAAGTAACTAGATTGCAAAATTTAGTTCCGCTTAACCGTTTGGAACAGACTGTAATATCTCACTTATTATTTACTTGACAACAAAAAAATATATAATAAAAGTGGTTAATATTATTACCGACCGCCAACATATATAAGGGAGGTATTGTGATCATACCGATTTTGACATTTCGAGATTTCGATGAATCTCCACGAATTGAGGTCCCTACATAACGTTTTGACTACTTTTAGCATGATGTCTGTCGGTCTGTCTGTCCGTCCGTCTGTCTGTCCGTCTGTCTGTCTGTCCGTCTGTGTACACGTGCAGAGCAAATTCGGCTGAAAGGATTTTTATGAAACTTCATATTTAAGCTTCCGCCATCAATGGCACGAGTTGATCAACTTTTGGTAAAAATCGGTTGACTAAAAATGGGAGTTCGATTTTAAGATTTTTGTGAATATTTCACAACAGAAAAATATTTCGAAAAAATTTATTGGTCACAAGTTGCTATAAAAGCAATAACTAATAACCTTTATTTGAGACGTTTTTTGATAAAAGGAAAAATTTTGAATAATTTCTGTAAAATTTTTCGAAATTTTTTCCAAGTCTCAATTTTTTCGTACGTATATGTAACGTTTCCATGGCCATGAAAAATAATATCTCTGTTAGAAAATATTAGGCCAAGTTATTTCTACTCTGCTGCTAGAATCTATTTTATATAAGTACTTTATGATGGCGGTCGGTCCTGTGGTGGCCACAGCTGATTTTTTTCTGTTGAATGTAGTTTTTAATAAGTTCAATATTTGGAGGGCTATAGGGAATGTTTCTTTTACACGTTAAACATCTAACTTATTATTTACCTAATAGCAAAATATATATGAGTAAAGTAGATAAGAATGAAGAAACGATTATTTTCTGTTGAATGTAGTTTTTAATAAGATTAATATTTGGAGGGCCATGAGGAACACTACCTATACACTTGAAATATCTCAGTTATCATCAAAGCAATAACAAAAATGTATTTAACAAAAACCTTACGATGTATGGGTATATCAGCTTGTGCATTTTTAAAGACCATATCTTGGCAGTGGCGGCTGAGACAGGGTGGCGCTGGGACAGTGTCCTACTAAAAAAAATTTAAAACTGAGTTTAATATCTTATTTATACTTCAAAATTGCATTAAACTACCAATGATTGAGCTCGGAGCTTAATAAACAAAATATATATAATAAAAAATTATTCACCTTCAACTCGTACTTGGAAGCATAAATTGAAAGCGAATTTTTTTAAATTATTTATAATGGCATGGGCAACTTAGGACTTTAAATTTTTTTACTAACTTACACATCGCATTTTTGAGAAAAATCATGTTCCTTCTACCTTAATACATTGTGTATATGAATTCTATATATGTTTCACAGGCCAGATTGAGTTAGATTGGGAGTCAGATATTTAAAAGTCACAGAGGACGGGTGTGCTAAATTCTGAAAATCATTTTAGAACGTGGGGAAGAAATTCTGAAAATCAATTAAGGACAGAGGAAGTGGAGACCTTCCGAAAATCTTTTGAGGAAGGGGGAAGGTGATTCTAAAAAAACAAGGGGTAGAAATTTCATGCGAGCCGTTTGAATCTTATTGTTGGGCCAGATTCGACCCGCGGGCCGTCAGCTGGACCCTGCAATATATTGATCAAAAAGTATCTCTCCAAATATTTTACCCACCAGCCGCTACTGTATCTTGGGCCAAAAAAGTTTACCAACCATTGCTTTAAATGAAAGTCGTATATCAGAAAATGTTTCAATTACACGACTTGAAGATTTGAGATCTAATAATCTGTTATGTTACAATAGTATTGCACTGTATAACCAATTTTCTAAGAAACATAAGTTTCATTAAAGTAGATCGCTGTTTTGTTTCCACGTATCCCACCTGTCCTATAAACATACCTTTGTAACAATAATTGTTTTTGTTCTTTTCATATTACCTTCCCTCACGTGTACACTTCACCATTCATTTTAATCTTTCTATATATTTTGTAAGACCGTCCTTGGAGTAAAAATTAATTTTTGGGTTTCGCAAGCGCGTCGAAGAGTAACGACGAAGAACGACTACGCTTTGACCGTGACCAAATATAATAAATTTTTATATATTGTATAACGAGGAAAAGGGAAGACAATGTATTTTTTTCCCGCAATATGTGGTTATTAAATTTTGGTATGGAGTGACAAAAATAATATTGTATTTCAGAAAAAGATCAACTACTGCCAAATGTCAAATAAAGTATATTTAAAACACAGGAAAACAGAAATAAAAATAAATACACTTGATGCAAGTTCCACAATATAAAACAAAGTATCTTGATACATGTATTTCAGTTGTTAAGCTATTCTCAAAAGACTACAAGAACGAAATTGTTGTTACTATTCTATAGTATTAAACAAAATGATGCAAAATCTACTAAACAAAAGGAATACAATTGTAAAATATTTTTTCTTCTATACAGGGTGGTTTTGGGAACTGCTTTATCATTTCTTCTCAATTATAATAATAATTAGTTTTATTATCCTAAAATATACTATTAGATGCACAAATGAATAATCCAATTTTTTCAACTACTTTCAAGGTTTATTTTAAAAGAAAGAAAATTAACTTGTTCAATCAAAGTATTCGCCCTTGCTTTCTATAACTTTAAGCCATCTTTCAAGCAGCTGATGAATTCCATCTCGGAAAAATGTTACGTCTTTGGACACGGTAAAGTCGTCAAGCCATTTTCGGATCTCATCCACTGATTGGAAGTGCATATCGGACAAGGCGTGTTGCAGCGACCAGAACAAGTGATGATCGGATGGAGCAATGTCTGGTGAATACGCCGGGTGCTGCAAGACGTCCCAACCAAGACTCATTATGGTGTCTTTTGTATTGGAAGCAATGTGCGGCTTGGCGTTGTCATTCAACAATTTCCCTGGACGTTCACCTTTGCCAGTATACGGGTGTTTTCGTTCCAATTCTTGAATCAAGTAGATTAATTGACGTTGGTACCAGTCCGGTACCAACAGTAACTGTTTCACCCGGTTCCAAAAATTCATAATAAAGCACGCCCTTGATATCCCACCAAATGAAGAGAAGAACCTTGTTTCCGAAGCGATTGGGTTTTGCGATCGATTTTGATGATTCGCCGGGATTTACCCATGACTTTCTGCTTTTTGGATTGTCATAGAGTATCCATTTATCATTTCCCGTAACGATTTTCCACAAGAAAGACATTCGAAGCTGCTTATTGAGAAGACAAAGACACGCTGTCACTCGTTGATTTTTCATGGTTTCAGTGAATTCATGCGGAGCCCATTTTCCTTCTTTCTGGATCTTTCCCATCTCATGTAAGTGTGTGGAAATCGTTTGCTGCGTTACTCCCAACTGTTCTGCAAGCTCCTTTTGCGTTTGTGCCGAATTTTCAGCGAACAGCTTCTCCAAAACATAGTCGTCGCACTTTCGAGAGTCTCCAGGGCGTTATTTGTCGTTCAGGCCGAGAAAGGAACAAATTGATTCACACGTTCTTGCAGTATTTTTTCCTTGTTGGAATTCGTAAAGGACACAATGTCGGATATGCACCTTATCTGTTGCCATTTTCAACTGTACTGAACTGAATACTTTTGAAAGTTATGTTAGGCTTTCAGGCATACCAAATCTCATTTTTAATAACTATATTTCAACACTATATAACCGCAAAAGAGCGGGAAAATCAATTGATTTTAAAATTAATTTCTTAACTGCTTAAAATATTTTGGATAATTAATTTGTACACCTAATATTTGCATCATAACTTACAGAATAGAGGACTAGAGTTCCTATATCTATACCTCTATAACTATTTTTTAATGACAAAACTATATAGTTGTAGCTAAAGTATTGTGTTTGACTAGCATATAATGGCTATACAGTGGAACTCCAATATTCGTTATTAATCCGTTCCTGAGGGTAGGATGAATATTGCCTATCTATTCTTTAACAAACATAAAAATCACCTTCCATTATGATATCAGGTAATATCACTTCTGCTGATTGATGTCTTGATGATTCAATAGCATTTCCAGACACTTCACCAGCACTCGTTTTTTTAAAGAAGATATCCAATGTGGTTTGTATTGCTTTGTTTTCTTAAATTTTCCGAAAGTGTCCAAATACATCATCAAATGAATTGAGATGCTTCTTAACTACAGCGATGTTTGGGTGCCATTAATCGATGAAAACCTGCTTTTTGCTCAAGTGGACAGCTATTTTTTCACTTGGAATTTCAGCACTTGGAACCGGCCCATCATCTGCTTGTCTCTCATATGACTTTTTACGACCCATGGTGACTTACAGTACTGCATTTATAAAAAAATTAACTGTAAAAACACTTAAATATTAAGAACAAAATAAAGTATTAAACGATAGTTATGTGTACACTTTAATCACTGCTCGAGACTGAGTTAGTCAAAAGACGATCAGCTGCCTCGGCAGCCACGTCGGCGGTAGGAGGTAGGAAGAATATTGACTTTTCGGAGACGAATATCAAACAAAAATTTCAGCAAAAAAACAGGACGAATATCAAAAAAGACGAACATTGGCGTGGACGAATATTGGAGTTCCACTGGATTTCACTTGGATGATTCATCCTCGTGAAATATAGCCTTCATTATATGGTTGATCAATAAAATAATATTTTTTGAAATCTCGTTCATTTGACATTGCTTTCGAATTTAATATTCTTATTTGAAGAGTCAAATATTTGATCTGTCGTAATTTATATCCATAAATTAGGTATCTCTTATAATAAAGAAGTTAACAATACATAAATCTATTCTGAAAAACTCCCTGTGTATTGTTAATATTAAATATACCTGTATATTAAATGTTTAAGACATATCAACATAGATATTTTGTCTGCAAATAATAAAACTGTAGTTTTATTGTTCGAGTTGGATGTATTCAACTATTTTTTTACACGGTAAATACGTTCCAACGAAAACCATGTAAAAAACAAACATGTAATAAAATTGAAAATACAATTTTTCGTAAACAGTAAAAGATATTTAAAAAAAAAAATCTTTCCGAAGTAAAAGTTGTTTGTTTTCGAAAGCTCTATCCACAGATACCCAACTCGACATACGCAATACTACCATTCGATTATTTTAGTAGACTTTTTAGTAGTTTTAGGTCATAAAATATTTTCCCAACTTGGTCACACATTGCGTTTTCGAGAGGTTTAAAAGAGGTGAATGTGTGGTATTGTTCTAAAAAACCGTGCCAAACATTGAAATAATGAAAAGTCATACGTTTGCCTATGTATTTTTTGAAACTATGTCACAAAATTCGAAAAACTCGACCAAAATTTAAAATATTTTGTAGAAAACCACCTAAAACTTACATAAACTATGCGTTATTTCGGAAATATTTTTTTTTTTGGCCACATATTAGATTATGTACGTCATCTTTTAATCCAGTGACGCATATCTGCCTATTGAAAACTGAAACTAAGGATTTATTCTATAAATACATATTTAGCTATTTTGCTTTTTCGTGAAAATTAGTTGACAGCTTCGCAGAACTCTTGCCTGAATTATATTTACGTCAACCCCCTCATTTTAACAATATATTAAATGAAATAAAGTTTTTTTAGTAGTAAAGAATTTTTTCAATGTTAATAATTAATGTTATATACAGTGGCGGTGAAAGGCAAGGGCAACCGGGGCATAGGCTCACGGCGCCAGCTCTTAGGGGCGCCAAAACAAACACTTAAATATACATATTCTCATAAGATTTTCTATTTTTATTTAGATCATAATATAATTTTTTGTCTATATTAATCTTGTGCCTATTAAATACAAAATTGAATTTAAAGATGTACACATTTATTGATTATATAATAATATTTAGTCTTATTTTGGACTTCTGCAAAATATTTAAAGCATCATATATGCATATATTTGTATATAAATAACAAAGAAAGTCTATTTGTCAATCTTCTTACTTGTTTAAAGACGGTGTTTCGAAGATAGTTTTTTAAATAATGTAACGTAGAAAATGATCGTTCAGTTGTACGTTGTTTACTGGTAACGTTAATTATATTTTTACCAGCTTCTATATTTGATTAACTTTCTTACACTAGAGATGGGTCGTTCATGAACGAACCGGCTCACTGAGCCGGCTTAGTACACTGACCGAAGTGACACGGTTCACCAAATTGAAATGAGCCGGCTCACGGCTCACTGTATTTTTTCAAGGATACGATTGGTTGGGCGATTCTGAGCAGTGACCGAAGTGATCCGGATCTGGATCGATGTCATGTTGAACTTCACGAGAACTCGGCTTGTAATGTATTATCATAAAGTGTATTTTGTCATCAATTTGTAGGGCAGTTTATTTGAAACTAATAGGCTTAGTCTGTATTTTGTTACAACCATACTATATAAAAATATTAAAAATATTGCCCAAATCCCAGATGTCCGATTTATAAGGGCAATAAACATTGCCATAAACTTAACACATCTGGTTTAAAATACAGTAGCTACGGAAAGTGAATTGTTTGTTTAAAAAATGTTAGATAAGAGCCGGAGCTAAGCGACGTTCTACCTACGAGCGAACGTCCGACAACTGACTGACCTGTGTCTCGGGATCATGTTCATATATTGCTAAGCGACGTTCTACTTACGACCGAACGACTGACCGACCTGTGTATCGGGATCATGTTTACAGTTCATATATTGCAATAACCGGCTCTAAGCAAGAGCCGGCTCTAAACAACGTTCTATCTACGACCGAACGACCGACCGACCTGTGTCTCGGGATCATTTTAACAGTTCATATATTGCAAGAACCGGCTCTAAGCAAGAGCCGGCTCTAAGCGACGTTCTAGATACGAACTAACGACCGACCTGTGTCTCGGAAACATGTTTACTTAACCGGATCACTGAGCCGGATCAATGAACCGACTCAACAAACTGAACGACCTCCACTGATCCGGTTCCGCAAACTGAGCCGAAATTCCCATCTCTATCTTACACATCTGAAAACATCTATAACTGATTTTGGTTGCACATTTATATATTCAATGGCACCTTGACTTACAAACTTAATTAGTCCCTGACCGCGGTTTGTATATTAAAAAGTATGTATTTAGAAACTCAATTTTCCATTATATCTTATAAGAAATTAATTAATCCGTTCCAGATTAAAATTTTTTAAAGAAAATCCAAAAAATTTAAAATAAAACTATTCTCAACTAAATGAAGAAAATGCAAAGAAATGGAGAATGAGTGAGGAGCAATTTTTCATTATAAATATGCAATTTGTATACCATTACATATTAATTTTTAATTATGAAATTTTCTGTTTTATATGATTAGTACGAAATTCATCTTCCATTAAATTGTAAAAAAAAGAACAACTTTCTTGTGTCTGGTTTTGTGGTTCAGGAGTTCACGATTTGTTGCTTGTAGTAGTAGCCTTTTAGTATCCTGTTTCTAGTACTAGGGAAAAAAGTTAAAAAAGTATAAAGTTAACAGGCTTTAATTCATTTGAAAAAAAATAAACATCACGGTTCGTATTTAAAGATCAAAATGGGATATGAAAATAGTTTGTGTCTTGAAAAGTTCGTATGTCGAGAGGTTTGTAAGTCGAGGTACCACAATATTAGCAAATTTACTGAGCCATAACTAAATTCGGTTATATCCCCACCCCATTTTCGGTACGCCACTTATATTCTAACAAAAGGGTGCAGTTAAGAGGGGTTGCCCCGGGCGCCAAAATATGCTAGCGCGGGCTCTGCTTATATATTATTAAATATAATAAATAGAGGTAGAATGCGTGCGAGTTTTAAGTCTCACTTAAATATATATCTTGCAACAACGACAATGTTCATAGCAAATTCAGTGTCATTGCTGAACCATGGTTGTACAGTACATGCGATGCCAGAAAATATAAAAGAACCTGAACGTAAAAACGTGTCTTGCAAGGGACTAGAAAGTAATTATAGTTTAAAAGTACTCTAATAAAACAATAGAACTAAAAATTAATTTGTAATTAAAGTGCTTATAACCAGGACTCCACAAATCCGGTGGCCTGGATGGGTACTAGATTTTTCCACCTGGTGCTGTAAATTACTACAGCGAGTTCGATTTCGAGTAACTCTTTTGCCTGGAGGCTAAGATTCGTCATGTCTGTGTGAATCCTGCTAAGATCAATATATGGGAAGTACCTACATGTGCACAACATATTACTGTAATTGTCGAAACAATTGATTAAGACGCTGACATTTCGCATCGAAAATTCTGTTTGCGAATGGCATAATATGAAACTTTAACGAGGAATTATTGACTACTTACAGTCATTGTGCCTATCCAAATTAATGGCATATGGAAAAACTACAAGAATGAAGATATAGGCGTACTATACTCAGATGTGAGTATCACAAAAGATATCATAGACCTACATTTACAGTGGATAGTACACGAGGTGAAATTGAAAGAAGACATAATGAAATGTTTTTCTAAATAGCACGATTTTGTCTGGTCCATTTGTTGAAAAAAACTTTTAAAACAAGTTAAAAGATTGGTTTTTGGTGTTCTCCACAATATATTTACGCTGTCAACTTTGCATTTCACGTAAATCTTACTGGTTTACAAATTACCGTTCCTGTCCTAATCAGATAGACGAAAAACGAATTTAAAAATCGAAAAGGGATTCCGATCACAGCCTGCATAAAGCCGCGATCAATGGTGTGCAAATTTAATCAGAAATAATTTCTCGCTTTTTTCTGGAAAATCGTAAATTCCATTCTAATACGGTAGATATTGAACCATTTTTCTTATATAAAAGAATAGGAATACAGGAAGTGTGGAATTTCAAATATTCATCCCGACTATTCACAAGATAGGAATTATTTCCCACTGGATATCGAGACAATAGCGTTAGCAAATATTTTAAATTTCTTATCTACAACATGTCCAAATTAAACTGAAAGTTATAAAGAGGTTGTCACATAGTGACGCACTTATATATATTCTCATTATATTCTTCACTTCCTTTATCCATTCCTTATGTTGGCCATGATCATGCCAATACGCACATTGCTCGCTGCCATCTTAAGTAGTTCTCTAGGTGTTACTATGATTCTTAGTCTGTCAGAGCATATTTTCCCTTAAATCTATTCCTGTACATTATTTTGTAAGATATAGTCTCGTCGAGTGCATTAACACGATAACAAATTAAAGTGCTCACTGGTTCACAAGGAAACGATTTTTAAAATGTTTTTTTCCACGACTTTATGAACGTATGAACGTATATCTGGTCATTACAGGCGTGTCAGTGATTAGTAAATGTAGCACATTCCCCACTACTTTTAATTACACACCGTTACGTACCAGTGACCAATTACGTAATGAGCTCATTACGTAACAGGTTGATCTCATTATACAACAGGTTCAAGCAGCAATGACCGCCGTTGCTAGGAAGCGTAATAAATAGGTTGAAAGCATATGTCGAATTATTGATAGTTTGTAAAGGAACCCGGATTTAAATTAAATAATATAGTTAAAGTTTTCGAATTTTGCAAATATAATTTTTAATAGAGTTAGTCTTGGTCAGTCAGTTAATCAGTTGACGCAAGAATTTTTTTTTTTTTTTTTAAATTACATTTTTTGATCTTTGCTTCGATGGCCATTAACCAGGATATCTTTATTTTATCGATACATTAGAAATTTTATAACAAATACAAACATCCATGTCATCACCGGGATTCGAACCCGAGCCCCCATGATTATCAGTCAAATGAGCTGACCACTACGCCATAGCGACCGGCTAATTGTTATTTTAACTGAATTTACATTCCGTATGACAGCGTACATGGTCGTTGTTAGGCAACGTAATAAATAGGTTGAAATCAACTGTCAAATTATTGTTAGTTTCTAAAGGGAACTGAATAAAAATTAATTGAGCAATAAAGTTATGGACGTGGAAAAAGCATAGTATGAAACTTGCATGGAATAGTCATTCCATGCACGTTGCATAATATACTATTTTCAAACCACTGCGAAATGTTGTTTATATATTTGAATATAGATCTTGTCGAAAGCTTTAAACGATACCACGCACAGTCGTGTTGCGCTCACGGTTGCCGAGATGGATTAAATGAAACGCGGCGGCACACCCAGATATTGCATAATTTCACTTGATAGGCGTTTGAATTCATCGCTAGCTGTTTTTACCCTAGCTGTAGATCACACATTTGAACATAAACATAGCTACGGATATAATTTTTCATTGACAGCTGTCTGATATTATTCAGTATCTATTATTCCTTTCTTAGTTTCGTGCAACTAGATTTTGCCTGTAAAATCTAGTGACTTTGAATGATTGAAGTGGACTTTATGACCGATTGTTTTAATATAGAAAATTAGGCTTTTTAAGACAGTTTAAGTTATAAATGTTAATTTTAACAGAACTTGATTTTAAAATAATAATGAAATACTACCTTGAGAACTGTTGCAATACTATCTAGCCTCGTTGCAGAAATAGGCCGATGTAAAATAAATAAAATAATAAAAAAACTGTATAACTTTTATAGTTTGATTCGAGCTTTTGACCATTTTGGTTAAGCTACAAATCATACTTACAATAAAACAATTTTAAGTGAAGGTAAATATCATTATAAAATGTTATTTTCAGTATATTTTAATTTTTTCATTATTGTCATTCTTAATACAAATTTCCCATTTATTTATTTTATTTGTCTTTAAAATATTTAAAATTGTGTCATATTTTTAATAAATGTCATTTGTTTCCATGGTTTCACAGTTGGAATTTTAAATTTTCACATACCAACGTGAAAAATGACAGCAAGGTACCTTATTGTGACAACCTAAAAGAACGAAATTTCCATATAGTTCCGCCTAAAGGTTTGGCATAGCCTTTAATAATCTAACATGACAATTTAAATAAAATTTCATCATTTGAAACATAAACTGACATATTTTAGGCAGATTAGCCATCGTTAAAAAATCACTTAATATTTGAGATTCAGGCAAAAAACATTTTTTTTTTGAGTTTAACCAAAAGATTAAACTCGGCTAAGCTTTCAGAAACCGGCCCTTAGAGTGCATTTTTTTATTACACTTATTTATTTTTGTTAACTCACCGAAACTTGAAAAAAAGCTCTCGTATATACAATATACACAATTTTGTTTAGTTGCTTATTGACAGAAAAGACAAGAATTACAATTATAGAAAGGAAATATCAAATCGTGTAGTTTATTGTGACTTACTGAAAGATGATAAAGACAAAGTACAAAGTACAATATACTACAAATGCAACACAATTCTATTCATTTTGTAGCGGCTTTTCTCATCACAGTTGTTTCTGAATTATGCAAAGAGATACAACACGAGTATCTCATCTTCATCCATTTTCTGTGGTACCTATCTGTAATGCGTAAAATAAAAATTATATGACCTCATAAATTTGGAATTATTAAATTTCATACGTGATTCTAATTCAAATACTCGATCATTGCTGTACGAATTAGAGGATTAGAATTCAGTCAGTGCAGTACTTAATCAATATTCATTAATTTAATTAATTCATGAGGGTGATCATTGATGTAAGGTATTAGTCGCATCAGGAAACAACCAGTTCATACAATTTCAATAGGGCCTACATAAAATTTGATCTGACAATACAATCAATTAAGTATCCCCAAATCTGAAATCCAGTATTTGCTATTTCAAAATGAAGATAATAGCTTTGTTTGCTGGTGAAGTTTCAAACAAGGTACAAAGAGTTAAGGAATAAGTTTATGAATAGTTTTAATGCGCATGCCCGACTTGATACATGTAATATATTCTTATAATTGTGAATACTAACTTTGTCTGACTGACAAGAATGTTATCACGGTGTAAATTTAAGTAAGTGTAAAAAATTGATGTGAAGTGTGAATTTTCACACATTTCAGGGTTTTGCAGGTATTTAGTAAGTGAATGATGATTATTTGGGGTGCCAAAACAAATTTTATGACAAAATATTTTTTTATGAATTTTAATTCGAATGCCTATTACCATTATTTAAGTTTTTAAAGATGTGCAGTATTTTTTTTTTTATATATCAAGGTTCATTAAGATTTTGAAAATTGCGCCTATGGCTTCCATTGGTTGTTTTTAGTCATAGCTCCTCCCCTTTGATTTCGTGTACATTCAAATATATAATTAAATTATAATTTCAACAATTTCCACTGGTTATTAAATTTACGCTATTAAAAATTAAATGCAACAATTGCCAAAATATAATTAAAATTTTGAAAAAATAATTTAAACAATATAAAAATGCAAAAAATAAATAAAAAATAATATTGTCTCCGTAGGACTCGAACATGAGTCCGATTACGAATTCTTGGACAGAACGCAAGTATCTTAGCCACAGCACCAAGAAACACGTTACTGTTGAGCGTATTATATAACTATAAGTTGTCAACATTATTAGCAAAAAAACACAAAAAATGCTTTTTTTTCCAAAAACATAATCTGATCAAAAATTCCTGTTGAACTATTCCGGTTCACACCAATGTACATTACTTAGAATTTTTTCAGATTTTTAGTTTAAACCATCTGGGCTACAGGGTGTGGGACAAAATTTTTTTTGCACAATATTGGCGAAAATCGCTTCAAAATAATTTATTTTGGAAAAATAAAAATTTGATCGTTAATTCACGTACCAAGGGCTTTCATTTGATACCCTACTCAGAATTTAAAAAAAATATTTTTTTTTTCGATGAGCACATATTTGTTTATATTTTTAGGGGGATATGTTTTTTAGATGTTTTAGTATTTTTCCTATGTGCGGGTCAACGAGTTGTATAAGCATGCCAAATTTCAACTCTCTAGGTTTAGCCGTTCGGCTACAATTTTTACCGAACAGACAGACAGACAGACAGACAGACAGACAGACAGACAGACAGACAGACAGACGACAAAATGACGGTATAAGGGTTTTTTGGTCATACCTACAAAACCCTAAAAAGTAAATTTAAGAAAGAGAACTTTATTAAGAGGAAAAAGAAAGAATATAAGATAGGAATGGTCAGGGACAGAAATTGAAGAAGTAAAAAGTATGAAGTACCTCGGATATGTTCTAACGAGGAACAACAGAGCAGAGCAGCATGTTAGAGAAAGGGTGAAGAAAGCAAGAATGGTTATGGGGAAGCTATGGAGCATGGGAGAGAGGAGGTTTGACGACGATATCAGGTGGAGGATGAAATTGTTTGACGGGATAGTGAAGAGTATCCTCATGTACGGAGTAGAGATCTGGGGATGGAAAGAATGGGAGATAGTAGAAAGGGTACAAGAGGGATACATGAGATGGATTATGGGATTAGACAGAACGACACCAGGATATATAGTGAGAGAGGAAATGAAAAGGGAAAAGCTGAGAGTGGGAGTCGGGGCGAGGGCGGCGAAGTATGAGGAGAAAATCAGAAGGGACGAAAGAAGGTAGTTTTTAAGAGAATGCTGGTAAAAAAGAATGAATGGAGAACAAAAGGGTAATCCAGGGGTATGAAACTCATATACACGGCCTTGAAACGGTTTTAAGTTATATTCCATCCACCGACAGCGCTAAAAGCGTTTTTTTTAACCAACATTTTGAGAACACTTCATTATCGGCAACTTGCGGCAATTGTTTTTGACGTTGTAACGATAGGTGACAGTAAATTGTGATTGTGACAGTGATGAATTTTATAAGAAATTTTAAATATTAGCACCACATTTTTTATTTTCAAATGGTGTAGTGTAATTAATAATATTTTAAATGGTAAATGCAAAAGAAATATAAATAAAAACTAAATTTAATATGTCCAATAAATATAAAAGTAAAAAATAAATACTTGTTTATTTATTTCATATCCTTGCTTGCAAATAAAATAATAAAACTTAATGCTTACTGAAGTATTAACTTTTAACAATTGTAATTAATTTTAATTTTAGGAAATTAATTAGGAGAGTTGTAAATAAATTAATCATAATTTTCGGTTCAAGGCAATCTTAAATATTCTACCAAAATTACATTTTATTTTTCAATTTTGGTAGAAAATTAATGATCGCGCGATTCATAGCAATTTAAAATATAAAAATATATTTGTGTGCACTGCGGGTTGCATACTACCTAATCCTAGTTCATATTACAACCACAAATGTCGCAACTATCGCTGTCCAAGGCCGTAACGTGGGAGTCCGCTATCTTCCTTGTTTTATAATTTGTGTGTAGAAGTTGCAAAACGCGTTGTCTAAACGAAATAGCATTGTCCAAACAAAAATGATAGTCTTACAAGCGTACATGAGTATAGTTATACTCATGTACGCTTGTCCAGCTTGGAGCAACACTTCGAAACTCAACATCGTAAAATTACTTTTTACGATTTGAGTAATTTTTTTGTTTTCGATACTTGCTTATGTATTTTATTAAGTTATAGCAATGAAAGTATATAAATACAGTAAACATTGTGATGATCTCGTTAATAGTGTGGGACCTACCAGAGTTCAACACGTATGGGTTCTGTTGGACCTGAAAGTCTTTTTCCCCAAAATAATATTTAGGTGCACAGTTCAACAAAATAAGAGACAAGTTCTAACAAATTTATTCCCTAGCAATGAAATACAAAATATATCTATCTATATATATAAAATCAAGTGTCCTGACTGACTGACTCATCACCGCCCAGCCCAAACCCTTGGGCCTAGAAACTTGAAATTTGGAGAGTATATTCCCTCCATGACGTAAACACCCACTAAGAAGGGATTTTTCGAAATTCAACCCCTAAGGGGCGAAAAGGGGTGAAATGTGATTTCACGGATTCTTTAATATCTCTTCGGGTCGATGGGATATCGACTTAGTTTTTGCTTACAAAGATTACACATACATATGCCGAAAAACTTATTTCAGGATTTTGTCCTAATCAACCCCTAAAGGGGTGAATTTACAATCGGGGTGAATTTTACATCCCGTCGTATTTCCTGTGTTTGTTGAGTTATAAGGTTTCTTTTTGGCACATAGGTGTCTTTTTATAATATCTCGAAATTGTTTTGACAGTTTTTTAAAATTTCACCCCTAAAGGGTGAAAAGGGATAATATGTGATTTTAGGGATTCTTTAATATCTCTTAGGACCAATAAGATATCCACTTGCTTTTTGCTTACAAAAAATACCCATACAAAACCGAAAAACTAATTCCAGCATTTTGTCCTTATCAACCCCTAAAGGGGCGGATCTACAATTGGGGCGAATTATATATCCCGCAGTATTTCCTGTGATTGTTGAGATGTGACATTACTTTTTGGCACATAGGTGTATTTTTGAAATATTTCGAAATGGTTTTGACAGTTTTTTAAAATTTCAGCTCCAAAGGGTGAAAAGGGGTGACATGTGATTTCAAGGATTCCTTAATATTTCTTAGGACCAATAAGATATCAACTTAGTTTTTGCTTACAAAGATTACCCATACAAATGCCGAAAAACCAATTTCGAGATTTTGCCCTAATCAACCCCTAAAGGGGTGAACCTACAATAGGGGTGGATTATACATCCCGTCGTATTTCCTGTGTTTGTTGGGTTATAAGGTTTCTTTTTGGCACATAGGTGTCTTTTTAAAATACCTCGAAATAATTTTGACAGTTTTTTTAAATTTCACCTTTAAAGGGGTAAATGGGTATTTTTTTATTCGATAGAACGTTTTTTGGACATAGATACATGAAATTCGCAAAGTATATTCTTTCCATGACGTAAGCACCTACTAATAAGATATTTTTCGAAGTTGACCTCGAAGGGTCTAAAAAGGGGGTCAAATATGGATTTCAGGGATTCCTCAATATCTCTTAGAACCGATCAGATATCGACTTGGTTTTTACTTACAATGGTTATCTAAACAAATGTTTAAATAACATAGGAATTTAGATTTTTGTCTTAATTAATCTCTAAATTGAACCCTTCGTATTTCCAGTTTCTTAGTTCCAATCTTTGTTGAGTTATAACACTCATTTTTGATAGAACATCTCTTGGACATAGAGACATGAAATAAGACACCCACTAAGAAGGGGTTTTATGAAATTCCAGCCCTAAGGCGTGAAAAGGGATGCAATTTGATTTCAAGGATTCCTCAATATCTCTTAGGACTAATGAGATATAGACTTGATTTTTGCTTAAAGAGGTTACCCATAAATTTTTTTTTTTTTTATTCAGGATTTTTCCCTAATCAACCCCTAAACGGGTGAATCTACATTCGGGTTGAATTATAGAAACCTTTGTATTTCCTGAGTTATAACATTTCATTTTGGTGCATAGGTTTCTATTCAAAATATTTAGAAAGCGCTTTTACAGTTTTTTTAATTTCATTCCTAACGGGGTAAATTGGTATTTTTATTCGATAGAACGTCCCTTGACATACAGACATTCGGGAAATATATTCCCTCCATGACGTAAGCACCCACTAATATGGAATTTTTCAAAATTCGGTCTATAAGGGGGTGAAATTGGCTGAAATGTGATTTCACGGTTTCCTCAATATCTCTTAGGACCATTGAGATATCGACTTGGTTTTTACTTACAAAGGTTACCCATAAAAATATAAAGTTATGTCAAAATTATACCCTAATCAACCCCTAGAGAAGAATTAAAAAACTCTTCGCATTTTCTTCGTTTGTTGAGTTATAATATTCCTTTTAACATATATATGTCTTTCTAAAATGTTTAAAAAGTTTTACAGTTTTTTTTTACTCAGTAGTTCGAGCCCTATATAGTGTAAAAGGGTATAATGTTTTTTCATGGTTTCCTCAATATCTCTTGATAGGACAGATGAGATATCGACTAGGTTTTTGCTTACAAAGGTTACCCATACACATGTTTAAAAACAAACTGAGGATTTTACACTAATGCGTCCGTCGGTATACCGTAGCGAAGCACGGGTACTCAGCTAGTATATATATAAAAGGCAGTGTCCTGACTGACTGACTGACTCACTCATCACCGCCCAGCCCGAACACCTGGGCCTAGAAACTTGAAATTAGGAGAGTATGTTCCCTTCATGACGTAAACACCCACTAAGAAGGGATTTTTCGAAATTCTACTCCTAAGGGATGAAAAGGTTTTGCTTACAAGTATTACCCATATAAATGCCGAAAAACCAATTTCGAGATTTTGCCCTAATCAACCCCTAAAGGGGTGAACCTACAATAGGGGTGGATTATACATCCCGTTGTATTTCCTGTGTTCGTTTAGTTGCAAGATTACTTTTTGGCACATAGGTGTCTTTTTAAAATATCTCGAAATGGTATTGACGGTTTTTAGAAATTTCACCCCTAAAGGGTGAAAAGGGGTAAATTGTGATTTCAAGTATTCCTTAATACATCTTAGAAACAATAAGATATCGTCTTGCTTTTTGCTTACAAAGATTACCCATACAAAAACCGAAAAACATATTTCAGGTTTTTGTCCTAATTAACCCCTAAAGGGGTGGATCTACAATCGGGGTGAATTATACACCCGTCGTATTTCCTGTGTTCATTAGTTGCAGCATTACTTTTTGGCACATAGGTGTCTTTTTAAAATATCTCGAAATGGGTTAGACAGTTTTTAAAATTTCACCCCTAAGGGTTGAAAAGGGGTGAATTGTGATTTCAAGGATTCCTTAATATCTCTAAGGACCAATAAGATATGGATTTACTGTTTGCTTGCAAAGATTATCCATACAATTACCGAAAAACTTATTTCAGGAACTTGTCCTAATCAACCCCTAAAGGGCTGGATCTACAATCGGGGTGAGTTATACATTCCGTCGTATTTCCTGTGTTCGTTTAGTTGCAACATTACTTTTTAGCACATAGGTGTCTTTTTAAAATATCTCGAAAAGGTTTTGATAGTTTTTTAAAATTTCACCCCTAAAGGGTGAAAAGGGGTGAATTGTGATTTCAAGTATTCTTTAAATCTCTTAAGGCCAATAAGATATTGACTTGCTTTTTGCTTACAAAGATTACCCATACAAATACCGAAAAATATGTTTCAGGATTTTGTCCTAATCAACCCCTAAAGGATGGATCTACAATCGGGGTGAATTATACATCCCGTCGTATTTCCTGTGTTTATTGAGATATAAGTTTTCTTTTTGGCACATAGGCGTCTTTTTAAAATATATCGAAATGGTTTTGACAACTTTTTTAAATTTAACCCCTAAAGGGTGAAAAGGGGTGAAATGTGATTTCAAGGATTGTCTAATATTTTTTAACACCAATAAGATATCGACTTGGTTTTTTCTTACAAAAACCACCCTTGCAAATGCCGAAAAACCAATCTTTTGATTTTGTCCTAATCAACCCCTTAAGGGGTGGATCTACAATCGGGGTGAATTATACATCCCGCCGTATTTCCTGTGTTCGTTTAGTTGCAACATTACTTTTTGGTACATAGGTATCGTTTTAAAATATCTCGAAATAGTTTTGACATTTTTTTAAAATTACCCCCTAAAGGGTGAAAAGGGATGAATTGTAATTTCAAGGATTCCTTAATATCTCTTAGGACCAATAAGATATCGACTTGCTTTTTGCTTACGAAGATTACCCATACAAATACCGAAAAACCTATTTCAGGATTTGGTCCTAATCAACCCCTAAAGGGATGGATCTACAATCAAGGTGAATTATACATCCCGTCGTATTTCCCCTGTTCGTTTAGTTGCAACATTAATTTTTGGCACATAGATGTCTTTTTAAAATAACTCGAAAAGGTTTTGGTAGTTTTTTAAATTTTCACCCCTATAGGTTGAAAAGGGGTGAATTATGATTTCAAGTATTCCTTAATATCTCTTAGAACCAATAAGATATCGACTTGCTTTTTGCTTACAAAGATTACCTATACAAATACCGAAAAACATATTTCAGGTTTTTGTCCTAATCAACCCCTAAAGGGGTGGATCTACAATCAGGGTGAATTATACATCCCGTCGTATTTCCTGTGTTCATTAGTTGCAGCATTACTTTTTGGCACATAGATGTCTTTTTAAAATATCTCGTAATGGGTTTGACAGTTTTTTAAAATTCCACCCCTAAGGGTTGAAAAGGGATGAATTGTGATTTCAAGGATTCCTTAATATCTCTTAGGACCAATAAGATATCGACTTGCTTTTTGCTTACAAAGATTACCCATACAAATACGGAAAAATATATTTCAGGATTTTGTCCTAATCAACCCCTAAACGGTGGATCTACAATTGGGGTGAATTATACATCCCGTAGAATTCCCTGTGTTTGTTGAGTTATAAGGTTTCTTTTTGGCACATAGGCGTATTTTTAAAATATCTCGAAATGGTTTTGACAATTTTTTTAAATTTAACCCCTAAAGGGTAAAAATGGGTAAAATGTGATTCAAGGATTGTTTAACATTTTTTAGGACCAATAAGATATCGACTTGGTTTTTGCTTACAAAAACTACCCATGCAAATACCGAAAACCAATTTTTGGATTTTGTCCTAATCAACCCTTTAAGGGGTGGATCTACAATCGGGATGAATTATACATCCCGTCGTATTTCCTGTGTTCCTTTAGTTGCAACATTACTTTTTGGCACATAGGTGTTTTTTTTTAAGATCTCGAAATGATTTTGTCATTTTTTTTTAAATTTCACCCCTTAAGGGTGAAAAGTGGTGAAATGTGATTTCAGTAATTCCTTAATTCTTTTAGGACCAATAAGATATCGACTTGGTGTTTGCTTACAAAAATTATCCATACAAATGCCGAAAAACTTATTTCAGGATTTTGTCCTAATCAACCCCTAAAGGGGTAATTCTACAAACGGGGTAGATTATACATCGCGTCGTATTTCCTGTGTTTGTTGAGTTATAACGTTTCTTTTTGGCTCATAGGTGTCTTTTTAAAATGTCTCAAAATGGTTTTAACAGTTTTTACCTTTAACAAATATCACCCCTAAAGGGTGAAAAGAGGGAATTGTGATTTCAAGGACGCCTTAATATCTTCTAGGATCAATAAGATATAGACTTGGTTTTTGCTTATAAAGATTACCCATACAAATGCCGAAAAACGAATTTCAGGATTTTATCTTAATCAACCCCTAAAGGGGTGAATCTACATTCGGGGTGAATTATAGAACCCTTTGTATTTCCAGCGGTTGTTGAGTTATAACATTCCATTTTGGCATATATGTGTTTTGACAGTTTTCTTTCACTCCTAAAGGGTAAATTAGTATTTTTTTGTTAGAAATAAAAAATTCGGAGAGTACATTTTTCAGTATGACGTAAGAACCCACTAAGAAAGGATTTTTTCAAGTTCGACCCCTATCTGGTGAAAAGGAGTAAAATGTTTTTTCCTCAATATCTCTTGTTCCTCAATATCTCTTAGGACAGATGAGATATCGAGTAGAATTTTTGTTACAAAGGTTACCCATACACAAGTTTAAAAACAAACTGCAGATTTTATGCCAATGAGACCATCAATATACCGTAGCGAAGCACGGGTTTTCAGCTAGTTTGATATATAATTAAATTAAATTGAATAAAAATTGAAAATTATATATTAACAATATGGTTAAATTAAGAATAAAAAAGAAATTACACAAGTTAAAGTAATATTACAAACTTATTACGAATATTGGAGAGCAGGGTCAAAATTTTTGAGATTTCTCACCCATATTCTGATTTCTGTTGCTAGTACTTAAAGAATTTTCGATAATTATATTCTGATTTTGTTTACGATTTAGACACGTATTTACTAATTACTTTTGTTTTTTCACAAAACAAGTAACAATGAATTCAAATATTTTTATCCGATAATAAAACGTGACTTCATGACATTCCTTAAGCTTACGTTATTCCATAAAAACAAATATTAAACCATTCCAACAAAAAATCAAATTAATTATACTGATTTACAAAGTCTAATATTTAACACTTCAGGTCGGTTCATGACATAAAACTGAATATATTAAAAAAAAAAAAAACAACTACATGCCTTAAGAACTGAATCTGTCGGCGAATACTAAAAATATCCAGTTCCTCCAGTATCTCCAAGCTCCAAGTCAGCAACGATCAAGTCATCCGAAGAATTAGTTGCTATACTGAAAGCTTGCAGATCGTAAAGAAAACGAAGATATAATATGACATGTGAGGAGCAGAAATACTGTATTCAGGGTCGTCGCAAACTGAACACCGTTTGCACCGCACATGAGCAGATCATCAAAGGGGTGCCATTTTAGGGTCGATTTTAGTATAATCTTAATAGTAGAGAGTGGTTTTAGGAAAGTAACTACATAATACATACACAATATTACAGAGTTTAACAAGTAAAACCTAAACATTCATTTGGGTTCATTTCTACTGGAAAGCGGTCTTATGAATGTTTGCATACGAGTGGCTGACACCCACGCGGCGTTCCTGACCGCATTCTACAAAATATTGTACATAAAAAAGTTGAAGGGAGAACAGACCCCGAAATAATAAGTCTTCGGTCTCCCTAACTTAAGGAAATGGTCGATTGTGTCATCATAGAACTATTTCGGATGGCAACTAGTATGGTGCGGATTTCAAGGATTTTTTTACTGTTATTATTATTATTTTGTATGTCATACTGCCTTTGTGTCAGAGATTTTCAGGTAGCGACTAGCACTCTGATATAACCTGATGAATAATTTTTACGGTAACCAGCTTTACTTGCCTTACGAAGCCTGCTCCATATTACCGAATATTAATTCAGTGATACAGGTACTCATTTAATCACTACACAACTACAACCGCTTAATTAATTACCATGATAATAACCAATATTCGGAACGGATAATACAAGAGAAAATGGAGAAAAATGCATGGTGTTAGCGAATGCTGATTAAGTTGGCTAGAATACCTTCAAAGACTAAACCGCTCGATAATAGTCAAACATATGCTTGATAAAAAACTTGATAAAAAATGTTGAAGTAGACCTAACTTATGTTGGAAAGATAATGTTGAAAAAGACCTGAAGATATTACAAATTAGAAAGAAAATGTAAGATAAAAATGAGTGGAGACGAACTATGGAGGAGATTATATAATTATTTAAAAAATTTGACGCTCAGTGGTTTTTTTTTTTTAGCAGAAATATGACATTTATTTTTTTCCAAGAAGGTAGACCACCTAGGTATTCCTCCCTTGACTAGTCCACTACCATCTCTCCACCCAATCATTTATATCCGCACTTCCGATCAGTGCCCAAAGACAATCCCAACTGGCGGTATTACACAGTGTTGTACTTTATACAACGCGCGACTGGTAGAGTTGCACTTTTTTCTTAAAATTTGACATTTAATTTTTTATCTATTTGCAAGTTTTAAAGATTATCAGTATTATGGCATCAAGAATAAAGTTTAGTGATATTCCGCTTATTCTTCAAAAGCTTTCAGATGACGAAAATGGTGGCGATTTGGATGTTTTTGAAAGTGACGGTGATCTTAGTGACGAAAACATAGAACCAGATGATTATTGCAAGCTGAGCAAGATCAGGCTGAGCAATAAGCACATTCTTCTTTGAACGAACCAGCAAAGAAAAAAGGACCATGTTGTATCTGCGGGAGAAAAAATTACTCATCAGCCACCATGAAGTGTGACCAGTATTATCGTTTCATTTGCAAAAAACATGCAAAAAAACAAACAGTTTGTTTGACATGTGTAGAAGAAAAATGAATGGATTTTGCTACCTCGAATAATATTATTTTAGTTTTTAGTTGTTTTTTTTTTTTTCCTTTAAAAATTTGTGCAACAAAAGTGTGCTTCTTCAGTTTACGTACTTAATTTTGTGCTACGTACTTATTATCGATGTTTTTTGATAAATAAATCAAGTAAAAAAAATATATTTATCATAAAATATCTTAACATTGGTTAAATCTATAATTAAACGATAAAAAATATGATTTTTATGGATGTTGTAAAAAGTACACCGCGTGACTGCTCGTGAGCCTTTTTAGGGCGCGACTGCCGAAAGGTTAAAATATAGTAGCATCCTAAGTTGCAAACCTTGTAATTCCCAAACGTTTAACTTTAGATTAGAACAATGAATTCTCTTAATTTTTTACAGCAAAAGAGATACGAGTATTTTCAAGCCACTTTTTATTTATTTAATTATTTACTTTATTTTTTGAATTAGCAGGTATATCTCCTCATCATTGCGTTTTATTGATGTTACATTGATGTTTGTAAATGATTGGTAAAACAAACTTTTTTTTTGAAAAATAGAGATATGAGGTTTGCAAATTAGTGATGATATGTGATATATGTAGCAAACAATTAAAATAAACAAGTGTTAGATTTAAAGTTAACATTGACAATATCTAAATCTTTCTTGTCATAAAAACCATTACAACTTTCCCCAGTAGAAAATTCTTTATATCTCTTTATGACATTCTTTTAAAGTAATTTAGTCTTAATAACTACCTGACCTTATCTGAAGATCCAGGTATATAAGAATTTACGATAATTTGCACATTCGAGATAAGGGCGTTCTGGATATAGGCACTCAGGATAATTTCCTGAACATATTCGCATTTTATACACGCACACTGCTCAGATGTTAAAGATAAATTACAATATTAAAAAATCAAAATGTTCTCATGAATGTTAAAAGAAGCAATATACTTACTATACTTATGGTCGTATTCACCAAGACCTTCTTATTGGTTCAATAGTTATGGGAGCCATATAAGCTATGGGTTCCATAATACAGTTTGGTATTCACCAACCCAAATCTTTCAATAAATAACTACAGGGAGATTTAACAAGTTGCCATAGTTATTTTTCATGTTTAAGTTGTAACTTTGTTACAATTTAACGCTAATCTGGTCAATGTAACCTAAAAAGTTTATGGGCTCCGTGAAGTTAGCAGGTCACTGAAAGCACTAACGAAAATTCGTCGGCCATCCGTTAGTGCTTCGTTAGTGCCTGTTAGTGCTTCATAAAAACCGTTTAAAGCCACCCTAATCGTTTAAAAAAAAAGCAATTCAAAATGGACTGCTAACTTCACGCTTCGTTGGAAGCACTAACGAAAATTCGTCGGCCATCCGTTAGTGCCTCGTTAGTGCCTGTTAGGGCTTCATTAAATTTTGAATCCACCCTAACCGTTTTTGAGAAATTGAGCTTTCAATAAATCGACCGAGAAGTTAGCAGGACATGGAAAGCACTATCGAAAATTCGTCAGCCATCCGTTAGTGCCTCGTTAGTGCCTGTTAGTGCTTCATTAAAATTGGAATCCACCCTAACCGTTTTTGAGAAATTGAGCAATCAAAAAAATAATCGTGAAGTTAGCAGGTCATGAAAAGCACTAACGAAAATTCGTCGGCCATCCGTTAGTGCCTCGTTAGTGCCTGTTAGTGCTTCAATTAAATCAGTATCCACCCTAACCGTTTTTGAGAAATTGAGCATTCAAAAAAATAAGCGTGAAGTTAGCAGGTCATGAAAAGCACTGACAAAAATTAACTGGTCTGATACTGAATAAACGGGTCTATTCTGTATCTTTTGTGGTTAAAAAGATTTGGTTAAAAATGATGGTTAAAAAGTAACATTTTAACTAGTAGTTAAAATTTTAACCTTGTTTCTTATTCTTTAAGTTCTATCTTTTTATCCTTATGGTTAAAAGTATGTTGTGAAATTATCTACAAGGGAAGGTATTTTGCTTGTGTAAATGTGGATTAGTAATGTAAACAATCGGTAGCGGTTGAATCGTGAATAAACATCGATCAAATATAATAGATCTATATTGCGAAATGTACAATATTTATACATAAATAATTCTGGGTGCAAAAAGTAAATAATATAATATTACCATAACAAACAAATGTATCAATATTTTTTATCTCTTTTCTTTCTTATATATTAAGATGCTTTTATTTTCAGGTTATATTAACCTTATTTTTATTTTTATTGACAAACAGAGAAATCAAAATTTATAAATGCATCACAATTTTAAAATCATAAATACTGACTTGCAATATATTGGGAAATCTTTTGGTTCTTCTCGGATTTTCAAAATCGCAACATTTGAAAAACGAAATATTCCGTAGAAGTTTTAGACAAATGAAAATATTTTAAGATGTTTCTTCAGGTAAATTAAAAGGGTCACTCATGTCACGCAGTTGCCTTTGTTTAATTCGAACTGATCTAAAAAGCATTTGTATATATATTTTTATTCACCTATAATAATTTTATACTTTTAACCTCTTGTTGTTCAATTTGTTCTAGTAATAATTGGTTTCAAATAAACAGACTTGCCATGATTAATTCTAAAAATTGATTTTTTCTTGCTATTTGACGTTTAGAGGTTAGAATTACAGCTGGTTAAAAAGTTAACACCATGTATTTGGCTGGAGTTAAAATTCCAAATATAACCTACTGATTTAACCACATCGCGGTTAAAATTTTTGCGCCATAGAGTTACAGAATATCAAAATATTGTAAAGCGTGGTTAAATTTTTTTAACTTCGACCTTGAGGTTAATTTTTAACTTTTTGAGATAAAAAATAGGCCCGAGATAGCGTTGAAAAATCAAACATATTTTTGTATAATATCTAAATAATAATTCAAACACAAGTTATCAAATTATCAATAATCAGAAGGGAAAAGTTTCACCGAGGGTGTAGCAAACAAACTGTTTACTGTATTCTCTATCATTCACAAAGAATAACACCTAAACTCATCTTTTTCCTTCATGTTTTTCAGTCCATTTTTATATTTTCCAGTGAACTCGTTTCACATAACTATGCAAGTGGATTCCGAGTACGTCAGACTTTTCTCAAATTCACGTGTAGAATTTTATGTTCCGTTAAACCATCTGTCAAAATTTACATCAAATATAATATTTCAAGGATGTGACGCGTTAGGAATGCACGCCACTGCTGATAGCTGCGGCTTAGACTGCAATACGTGCGGGCTATTACAAAGATTGTGACGCACATTCTAAGAGAAACTCTGGAGGAAGATGAAAGGAAGATAGCTAGACAATTTTAGTCAGGAACAGTTGAAATACATCACATTATCTCTAGCCGTGCGAGTTTCACAAATGTCTCCATTAAATATAGAGATATCTCAAGAGAATATTTTAATTCACGCTTTGTCAACAGAGATATTCTACAGAAATTACATTAAAAATTTTACAGGCAATTTTAATTATGACCTCGAGTCAATAAAAAAGCTGTTGTCTGGCTGTTCTTTATATCTTCTTAAATACTGGTCGATTGCTTGAATTTTGTCCTCCTCCACTCAAATCATTCTTCTTACTTTAAGCGAACCCTTTGACTTCTTGACCTCTATACTATACAGTTATCCTGTATACAAGAGGAGTCAACTAATTTTTACAATAGATCTTCTTTACCAGTAAAAATCAGTCCGCGTTCTACTCTTTCAAAAATTTGAGGGCGTAAATGGTATGTTCAAAAAAATTAGTAAGTAGACAAAAATATCGGCATTATACAGTCGAACTTCCCTAAGTCGAATCATCATAGTTCACTGAAAAAAATTCGAGATATGGAAAATTCGAGTTACAAATATAACTACAAAATAACGCTTTCATTTGAATTTATTGACAGTAAATACATATATGACTACATGAAATCAAATAACTTAGTCGATGTCCTCGTAGATACAAATTTTAAAACGTTTATGAACATTGGTTTCACCATTTCCGGCTTTCTTCAGAATTTCTTCGCGGTTTTTTATAATTGTAGAAAATGTACTGGGGTGAACCAAAGCCTGTGGCACTCTACTTTTTCTTTCTTATACCTTTGTCAATTTCACTTATCAACCTCACTTTGTCAGATAGTGATTGCGTATTAATTTTTTTTTTCTAGTCACTCATATTCGCAATTATTACGACAGCGGTAATTAACAGTAACTACAGCTTACCTGTAGTTACTATTCAAATTCAGTTACGATTTCAAATGATCCGTTTAAAAGAAGATCTTTGTAGTTCTGAAGATTTTAAAAAGATATTTTAAAATAACCAAGGTTGGGTATAAGCAAGCGCATTCACGTGACAGTGTATAGGAATCGACAAATATGATAATAATAGCGAGATGGCTCTCAAATATTACCTGTATTATACACGTCAAATACAAGGCCGCTAACCTAGGTTGAGTTCACGAGATAAGCAGGGATTCCACACAAAGATTTATACCCTAAAACAGAAAATTTTTATTTACACATTATATATTTCACCAGCGATTTGAATCTACAAAATTTCAAATTCTATTTTACCCCGTCTGGGGAAAAGGTTCGCCATCGCTGGCCTAGCCCATAAATATAGGCGTAACTCGATATACGCCGGTTCAATTTAAGCCGATTCACTTTTGCGCCTAAATTAACAAATACGGAGAAAATATGCATTACAAAAATTCGTTCATCGTCTTGAAAAATTCCAAACTGTACTTCGAAGTTCTAGAAAAAATTTACTTGATCTAGAAAAATTCGAGATATAGAAACAATTTTTCTGTAAAATGCTATCTTGACGCAAAAATATTCGAGATATATAAAAACTTGACTTATAGAAGTTCGAGTTATGGAAGTTCGACTGTACTTACTTGAAAATCCACAAGGTGCTTGAAGAAATTGTAATTTTAATTTTAGTAATTAACACATATAACTTATATATAATCATTTAAAATAAATAAGAGTGTTTGTAATTATTTTTTTATTATTTATAAAGGTAAAAAATAACATTATTTAGTGACATGTAAAAAGGCATGCAAATAATATGACCGAAATTTTCCATTTTTTATTTTTGCAACTTTTCTTATTATTTATGATGTGATGGGCTTCCTCGGCATGCATGCCATTTTGTATTTGAGCTAAAAACAACATTATTTAGTGAAATGCAAAAAGGCATGCAAAATAATATGACTCATATTTTAAAAAAAAAATTTACAACTTTTTTATTATTCTGATGTGATGAGCTTTCTCGGCATGCATGCCATTTTGTATTTGAACTAAAAACAACATTATTTAGTGAAATGCAAAAAGGCATTCAAAATAATATGACCTAAATTTTCCAATTTTTTTTGCAACTTTTCTTATTATTTATGATGTGAGGGGCTTCCTCGGCATGTATGCCATTTAAATTTTGGACATTTTACACTATAAAATTAACATTTTACTTTATTTGGTGTTCTTTAAGATCACGTAAAATCCTATTAAAATTTTTACAAATATTTTCCGATATTTTTCACACTTGGGCTGCATGTCAATTTTTTTATAGAAGTTTATGACACAAACTTTAATTCTTTTCATCGGCATGCTGTATGAAAACGCGGAAAATCTAATTTTTTTATTACAAGATCCCTTTTTTGTTGTCACAAGGTAAATATTCTCTCCTCCAAAAGGCATGCCGTATGAAATCGGAGACCAAAAACTGTCATGAACTCCCGGTCTAATAGATACACCTTAAACAAGAAACACCACCCAGTTTTCAAAATGTACACTTCTGGCCACACATCAGTAGAAGGTACATTACGAAGGTACATTCACGAAGTTTCATGAAAATATTTTTAATATTGAGGAATCTTTCAACCGCTAGAACGAGATGGTGTATGAAGTTCACGTGAAGCTTGAGAGTAAACGCTGACGATCCAGAGGAGCCAGTACCCTGATTCAGTTATGATTTCATGGGGCGGGAGCTATGACGTTACCAATAAGCTTCATTTTTAAGAGAAAGGGGTAAAATCGTTGCTCAAAATTTACTAGAATACTGTGTTGAAATCGATAGTTATAAAACTGAAGAAATTCTTCTTCGCTGGTCACCAGTGGATTGAAAGCAATGTATCGAAATTTATTTCTCCTGCTGATTGGCCACCTATCACTTCGGAACTCGAAACCCTGGCCAGCAAATTTTGGTCTGTACTTAAGCTGGATGTACTCAAGCTGATCCGTACTCCGTACTGAAGCCGGATCCGTACTCAAGCTGGATCACTACAAGTTGGATGAAATATTGAACACTTATAATTTTGAAGAGGATTATGTTGTTGAAGTTTTGCATAGGAACTTGGACTAACTTCTAATGCGGATCCTAGGGGTCCGTGGACCACACTTTAGGAAACACTGATCTATAGAGTAAAAAAAGAATTTTTAACGAGATGAAACGAAGTATTCTTAATAAGCCATATCTTACTGCACCTTTTATGTGCATTTGAAAGACATATTTTTAATGTAAATTAGGACACGATTTTATAATATTTATATTAAACTTTATTTAGCAATATATTGACGGTTCTTTTGATGGCGTCATAATCATCATCATTATAAGACTTTCTTAGGCTCTGTTGAAATTAGGTTGGCATATATTTTTTTGATGATTTGTCCTGTGCTATTTGCAGCCAGTATCATCTTTTGATACCCTCAATTCCCCTTATAGATTTCCTTCTATTCTTTGTTGATTTCTCTGGTAGAAAAATATTTTTCTGATTCATCTATCATTTTAAAATCTAGACAAGAGAATGACCTAGTTTCATTTCAATTTCACTAATTTATCTACCAAGTCAAGACATTAAAGTAAGGTTTTGTTGGTAAATTATAATATTCCATTATGTAATTGATTTATTTTTATGAATAGCAAAACAACAATAGCAAATAAGTGAAATTTAAAATATTCAATACATTTAAAAATGCTTTATAATAATTAAATTCATATTTCAGGAAATTAAACATCGATTTATAAAAATAAGAAAGAAATTTATTTCCCAAAGGATATTATTTCATATTGTTGTGAAAGAATTTGAAATTACTTTGAATTTGCTGTCATGACAACCCGATACTTGACGTACGATATTTTCACAAATAAGCTGTCAATTTGATACCAATTTATTAGGTCGTGGAGAAGACTCTTGGAACATATTTCAAATTTTAACAACCTTGCGGAAAAATTCTTTTTCTTTTTGATCCACCCTCTCTCTCACACCTTGAACACTGTCAGTCTATTCGTAAAGAACATGCAGTTGATGCAAGCATTAGAGCTACGGCACTATTGCTGTAATTGGACGAAAAGACCTTAAAAATTATTTAAATGCCTATTCGTCCAATAACAACAAAAATTACATAATTGAAATATTTACAACAATTGCATTTTCTACGCGAATAGTTTATAGTTCACTTTGGAATTCACTTACTTCCTCCATCTTCATTTCCTCAAGATAGTTCAAAAAGTTTCGATCAGAAAATTATCCCGAAAACGGAAAGCCAACAAAAGTGGACAACCAAAATCGAAGGAAATCCAACTTTATCTATTCGAAAAATCACTGGAAACTTGATATGCTTGGTCAACTGCGTGGACGAAGGGACAGAACTAAAAAAAAAACAATGCATGACTGTAATAAATTCCAAGATATTCAAGATATCCAAATAAATTCCAGATTTACAAAGCAGTTGTAGACACGATCGTCACATACTACCATTGAATAAAAAGATTAAAGGAAGGAGTATTACATGCTATTTGGTAAGACCGAGATGGTGGACAATATTTTCCGGCTGTACAATGGCGTAGGACCATTTACTAAAATAATTGTTATCGGTACTAAAAGAAAAATACCAATCTTGATATTCACAAAAGTAGCTAAATATAGGAGATACAAACAATCAATAAAACACTATTATACATTTGTAATTTATTAATTAACTTATAGCACAAAATTATGACAGTACGCCATTTCCATAAGTAACGTGTATGTTGACATTTATCCAAATATAATTAATTCAATTACATAATATGAATAGAAAATACTTACGAATGAAAATTTCTTCTTTTAGTCTTTGTATTTTGTTCGGCCGCAAATAGTATAGCTAACCATTTTGACAAGATAAATGCGTCAAAATACTTAAATGCGTAATGTTATATTAAATAATAAAATAACTAAAAAATGTTTTAGTCCTCTCGTTTATTAAATTATGAGTGTACTTTAAATTATCAAAATAATTGTTAATAATCAATTTTTAATACGAAAACAACTAAATATTGTCAGCCATTGTGGTCGTTGTAATGACGTAATTTCGATCAGAATTTTTTTTATGTAAAACAGGAGGTCGGTAATCTACGTACAGCGGGCTACATTAAGTCCGTCTAATATTAGGAGACGACCTGACGTAACACGAGTGTTCGAAACGAAAATAAAGTTAGTTTTACTTTTTATTTTTGAATCTTAGCTTAATATCCATTTAACTGTGTAATCCAGAAACTTCCGTCAAACCTTTGGCTTTATTTAAGCGACCTTGTATCTCTGACCGTTCTCGGGATCCCCATGCTTAACAAGTTATTCGCGATACCCTGTATAGATCAACAGATCTCTCAGGGAAATGTGCAATCTGCAGGATGTGGCGGTAATAGACAAGTTTAGAAAATGGTATTGGAACGACCGTGTGGAAAGAAGGAAAACAATCTCGCATTTCTCAAGAAGGACAAACAACAAGAACGAAGACCCAGACGATTGCTCACGAGATGGGGACAGACTTGGTTCCCATCGTCAGCGGAATAGGACAAATTAACATGAGAAAATCTAATCAAAAGGCGGAGTTAAAAAAACATGTTAAAAAATCGTAAAGGTGTGAATAAAAGAGAAATGGATACTACATCGAGTGTAAATAAAACAAAGTGTGTAATGACAAATGCTCCATCTTCAAACGAACCAAATAACAACCTGACTCTTAATGGTGCTGTTATAGAAAGGTCCAACGTCATTTTTCTAACTTGGGCAGGAAATAAGTATCGCTAAAAAGAATCTTAAAGCTGTCTTAAAGAAACGCATATCACTGGGTTGGCTGCATTTAACTAAATGTAACTCATTATGATTACTAATTTTTTTAAAATCCTTTACAACTTAAAAGTCCGAGTATTTAATTAGTGCATATTGCCAGTGCTCACGTACAAAACTCATGCGTGCACAATGGATTAAATAATTGCGAGAAAATTACAGATAATGCAAAGAGCGATGTAGAGACGTATAATAGGCGGTAACTTGCGAGATAGAATATAACTAACAAATCTATATGCAGTTCATCAAAAGCCACAAATGTTGTGAGAAGGATTTATCAACTCAGATGAAGCTGGACTTATATGTAGAATCAGTAATAGCCGATTAACCCGAAGACTGTTGAAGTGAAAATCAAGACCACATAAATGCCCAATCAAAAGACCTCAAACAAGATAGACGGACGATATTAAAAGGCATACAGAACAAAAGTGGATGGTATAGCAAAGACTCCAATAGAGACGAATGGAAGACTATAAATATCCACTGAAAAGGCTTTACTTGTCTATATATTAAAATATTGATTAGCGACATGTATGTGTCATTCGTTGTTTGCCTAAAAGCTTTTTTCGAGCAGGAGAGCGGAACGTCAAACTGCATCTGACCTGGGAGGTTTTATCCTATTGCTGAAGAGCATTTCTATCATTTTGGAGGGTCAAGATTATTTTAAATTAAAGAAACACTTGTATTTTTTGGACGGTTTGTCTACGTGTTTTTTATAAGCAGGCGCAAAATAATATACGGTATGCGGAAACAAGTGAATAATAAGTTTGTTCCAACAGAAAACTCACAGCAGTTCAGAACGTGAATCAGAACTGCTTAGAATCCATGTGCGAACATATAGTTCTAGAATCATCCTAACTAGTGTTGGGACGAGAACTGTTGAAAATATGGTTTGTTTATCTTAACCTATAAAATGACGAAATCAAAACACCATCTGTAAGAAAACATTGTTCCTTGTATTTTTAAACTGAAGAAATGAAACTAACGGAAAGATTGGATTACATTTGGAAGTCTTCTTTGCCGAAAATGTCTTTCAATAACGACCTTTTCCTCGTTATTTTGTCATTTTATTATATTGTTAGATTTTTTGCTCAAGAAATATGGAATTCGGACTAATACTCTCTCCAAACTACTTTTGGAAATATCAAACCTATCTGCTACATCTCGAAAACTTGCAGTCTGATGGCTAATATACCAGAGAAATATAAGAAGTTGATCCTGAGCACTAATTTTACCATTTTGGCCAGAATGATACTTATAGTATTAACATGCTTCAAAACTTGCTTCTAGTGGTTCAAAAACATTTCAACTAACTCGAAAATGTTCAAAAAAAACCTGATCACTATATTGTGGTACTATCATCCGTAGGTAATTTTCACTGTTTTGTCTTATTTCAACAATAACATCATCCAAGGATTCTCCATCATTATCACTTTCGCTTGAAAATCCTGATAAAACAGAAAAATCACTGTCTTCTTCCATTACTACTACTAATTTAATCAAACAAACAAAAACAAATAAGTGAGGTTAGATAACACGTTAAACTTATTCAGAATTAAAAATACTTGTAAAATCCTGGAACTTTAAGAACAATTCAGAATCAGTTCAGAACACAATTCACTCGTTCTTGGAACATATCATTAAATATCATTAAATTTTATGTTTCAAACGACCGGGGGTCTTTATAATGCAAATTAAATGTCGACTGTAAAAAAAAATCTATGTAAAAGCTGGAATTGATCATAGGAATACGCATTTGATCTGGAATTTGTATAAAAACGAAACTAGTGTTATTAAGATCGGCAACACAACGGAAGAAGCTGGGATCCAGAAAGGTGTAAGACAGGGCTGCGCTTTATCGCCAATTATATTTAACGCCTACATTCAGGAAGCCATAAATTCTGTCAGAGAAAAATTTAACATAGGCATAAAAATACATAGACATAACATCGACATGTTGAGATATGCGGACGATATCGCTATGCTGGCAAATTGTGAAGAAGAACTGCAATCTGCTTTGGAATTAATGTCGTCAGCCTTAAATGATGAATTCTTTATGAGACTGAATAAAGCCAAAACCAAAATATGGTGTGGCAGAAATACCGGAGATGGTACAACATTAAAACATTCATTCAACAATTAAAATAGACGCCCAGACGTTATCACATGTCAAAGAATTCACATACTTAGGATCTGTTATCACGAACGATAACAGATCAAAGAGGGACATCACAAGTAGAAATGCTCAGACTAAGTTAGCTTTTAACAAGAAACGAAATTCAGCTCGAATAATATCGCAATAACACTGAGGAAGAAGCTTCTAAAAACATATGTATGGAGCATAGCACTCTATGGTTGTGAAACGTGGAAAGATTGGAAGCCTTCGAGACATGGTGTTTTCGACGCATGTTAAAAGTGAAACGGGTTGACAAAGTCTCGAACAAAGAGGTGCTTCAAAGAACTGAAGCAAGAAGATTTCTGCTTCAAAATATAAATAAAAGACGCTTGATGGGGCATATTTTCCGACATGAGGGTTTGATGAAAATAATCGTGGAAGGTATGGTCCAAGAAACAAACCCTAAAGGAAGACCCTCCTTAAACAATATGAGTCAGTTGTAGGAGCAGCTTAACTGTCAGAAATATGTCGATCTCAAGAGAAAAGCAGAAGTCAGGGAGAAATGGACAGCTGCTGCCAACCAATCTTAGGATTGGAATCTTTAATAGAACAAATGTTAGCACATTTTTAAGAATGAAATTACCAATCGCAATAAAATGTTTATGATTTTCTGAAGAAATGTTATATATCTATCGTGATTTTATGCACTATTACAGGTCAGGAACAAAGCTCCCGGCTTCACATAGGACCTCTCAGTTTCTCGCTCTATTTAAAAAACTATATTTTCGGTACGCCTAATATATTTTATTTAAAGTATTAACAGTCACCAAATTGGAAAAGAATTAAACAAATTTTTCTTATTATCCTTCATTAATCATTATTAATTTCTTCTCGACTTTGTAATCATTTAACATTTTTAATCTAAATAATGTACTTTGAAGAACAAATTTAATATCTTAAATTGAAATTTTATCCAAGTCCATCCCTGTATATTGCTGTAAACATATATCCTAATGTAGCAGTATTAAGAGCATTTTAAATTAGTTGGCAAAAGAGAACTTATACTTTATTAACTCACTTCATTATAAATTTACACAATACTGCTTTTTTTTCGAAACAGAAACTGTTCTTTTTTTATTTTATAACTTTCGGTTAAAATTTTCAAGGAAACTTTATAATTCTCTGCAGTAAAACTTGTGCTCTTAGTAATTTTTTCTTGTTAATTAGTTAAGGAAAAATGATGTTGGAAAATACAATTAAAAATACCGAACACGCATATTCATCTTCTTTTTCATCTTACAATGAAGAAGAAAATGAAGGAAAGTATTGAAAATTAATTTATTAGATTAATGGGATGGTGAAAAAAATTAATGACAAATTTTTATAATTATAGTAGTTACCCTCGCCAGAATTCACTCGAGGATAAATAGTTATTTTTATCTTATATTTTATGCAAATAGCCATTGTTGCTGTGCGCCAAAAAATTTAAATAACTGATCTATATGTTCTTGGAACTTACGACATTACTTTTCCAGTAAATATTGTCGTACTTTTCGAACTTATGACCCGATTTTAAAAATTCATTCAGTTCTGATTAGTGCATTAATCGTGTACCAACTTTGCCGCTGACGAAACCTATGTTGTCGCTGGTAATTTCAAGAAAATACGTCAAATATGAACGAAAAACATGGATTTTGTTTGACTGGCACGAACAAATATCATTATTAGTTTGGAACTACCGAACCGATTTTAGTAAAACATAGCTGAAAACTTCACATGATGATGAAAAATTTTATGAAAATCGTATTAGCAGTTATCGAGTAAAAAAAAAAAAAAAAAAACGCACGAGTGAAAATAACTGACAGACAGACAGGAAGACGTTGCTTTTTATATATGACAAAAATATACCAAAAAATATGGGAAAATCAGCTTACCATATATCAAACAGGTATTATTAGACGGTATAGATGGAAAGACCTGATACTTAATAGATGAAGATGGACTTACGTAAGTGAGATCAAAATCAGTCCGACTGCCAGTACCCCAAGAAGAAGAAGAATGAGTTATCGTGGCTCCTGATAAATATGATAAATATTTACTATACAACTCAAAATAACTGACAAACCCATTGAGCAGGTAGCATATTACATATACTTAAAACACAGCATCATAATTGGTCGATTTAACCCTTTCAGAACCGGAACCGGATAAACACGCAAACAAGACGTGTTCTCCAGACCGAACCCGTGTACACAAGCACGCTGAAAGATTTGATTCAGAACCGAAATCGAAGTAACACGCAAATTGCATGTGGTTTTACGTCTATTTTGACCATGCCCACGCCATAATTTCAGTCGTCAGCGTTTACCTAGCGCCTGCTGTGCAAAACTGAAGTTAGTGCAAAGCAAAAAAAAAAAAAGAAAGTTATCTTTGTACACTTTGCAATATACCACTATATGTGTAATAAAGCAGTTTTGATATATATCACCCTGTTGCACAATTGTAGGGACATATGATGTTTTATTTGTTTCATGAGCAAATATGTGCAATAATTTTATTTTTCTTATTTTGTGAATAAATACGTATTTTTGTTTTTGTTTGTGTGATTGTATTAATATATATTTTGCCATAAAAGATATTCATTAATTTAAAAATTAGACCAAAAATCCCGTTTATACTGATGTCCTTTCTGGACCGGAACCGGACGAATAAGCAACCGCTTTCCGCGGCCCTAGCGTATTGTCATTTGAAACCGGTCTGGTCCTAAAAGGGTTAAGCAAACTGTCGAAATATAGAGACGCATTGGTCTAGGATGGACGCTCTTACGATAATTGTCTAAAACTGACCACTGTTAGTTCAAGATAAAAAGATTTGGATAAGAAATTAGGACACTCCCAGTAGTAGACTAATTTATCTCGTAGATTATGTTGCGTAGTTGTAAACTTTAATAATGTTCTCTACAAATCATCTTTAAACAAATGGACTGGCCAAATAATGGTATCAATATCAATGGCAACAGTTTAATTTAGTTACGCTTTATGGACGATATAGTATTGATAGCAACTAGTGAAGAAGACGTCAAATGATGCTAACCAACCTGTATAAAGAGTAAAAAACAGAACTACTCATGAATAAAATCAAAAATAATTTCATTAAGTCCTCAACACTGGGATATAATAATAGATGGCATATTGAAAATGCGACGTCATGTACATACTTTGGCCATTAAACTGGCGAACGAAAACCAGGACGTGGAAATAAATAGGAGAATAGCTTGGGGTGGACAACTTTCTCTAAGCTCTCTCATATACTCTGCAATAAAAAATGTCCCCTCAAGCAAAAGAATATTTTTTTACTCTTGTGTGATGCCTGTCCTAACTTACAGGTTTGAAACAACAATTTTCAAGCAGGAAATTCTATGGGCTATGCTGCGCAGAATTCTAGTAATAACCCTGTGGGAGAGGAAATGTAATATTTGGATACGACAAAATCTGGTATTACGGGCATCTTACAGGCGGTGAGAAACTGAGCTAGGCATATCATCAGAAGAATTGTAAGGTGTGCAACAAATGTTGCTCACTGGCGTCCCTGATACGACAAATGAATCGTAGGCCGACCGCCTAAATGATGGTCTGATAGTATTAAAGGAGGTAGCCTGAAAACACTGATTGAGGATAGCAAAGGATCTTGCAAGTTGGAAGGGACAAAACGAGGACTATGTTCAATATTAGACAAATATGAATGTCTGAAGCAGATGGAGAATTATAAACTTTAATGTAATAAGTATATTCAAATTTATTATGAAGTTTTATTCCTGAATTACCAAATTATCAAGATATTTTAGAAAATATAAACGGTATCTAAAATGCTTACAATAAAAATAATATTACTTAACACGTAAATAATTTTGCAAATTTTCATAGAATCAGGTGTGCAAATTGCAGCTTTAGTTCCTTGATGTTTAATGCAATTTAGTAATTATAACTGTTTCTATTTCTAGGTGAGAACCCCGCAGCAATGCAGCATGGTGGTCGTGGTTTATCCTGGTTGAGAAGTCCTTCATCCTGGCTGTTGTCTTTGTCACTAGTGTTAGTACTATCCTAGTTTACGCTTACACAGGACATCCATCTGCGCAAGAGACGCTAATCATATGTGTTTCAAGCTCCAATTTCTCATACAAAGTCTGAATTTTATTAAAAAAATGTGCTAAGTATAAAAAGTTACTTCCAAATGTTAAGATAATATTTGATTGTTTATTGTATTTTTATAATAATTATTTCAAAATGTTAAGAATTTATTTTAATAAACAGTTCATTTTATTTTGTTTTTTTATTATTTTTCATAATTTAATTTTGAAAGAATTTGAAGGATAAGGATAAGGAATTTTTCATATATGTCCTTAAAGAAGATATTTCAAAACAAATGGTTTTTATCAAACAACTTTAATACAGGTTTCGAATCTGGCTTTTGAATGATATCGGTTGATATTGAGCAATACGTTTTTGAAAATTTATCACAGTAGAAGAAGTATGTCACTAGTAAAACCATGCTGGCGGTAGAGAGCTGGCAGGTTCCAATTAAGATGAATAAATGATGTTGAACAGGAATTCAAATGGCTAGGAATAAACGATCAGGGGAATGTTGCTAAATCATAATTAGAAGAACAAATTTTTTTGAGAAGGCAAGGTAATAATGACAACAATAGGATTAACTTAAGACTGTTTTATTGAACTTTTCAATAATGCCGACTGGCGTAGCGTAGCGGTTACACATCTGCTCTACGTTGCTAAGGTCTCGGGTTCGAATCCCGTTCAAGCATGGAAATTTCGAAATTAGAATTATCCTGGCTAATTGCCGAAGCAGCAAAGGCCATTAAAATAAAATAAAATAAAAAACTTTTCAATAATCTTGTGAGTAAGATCTCAGATTGATTTTATCTTTGTAATGGACCGTGTAATGTCTGTTGTTCCAAATTATATAAATCGCAAGGTTTTAAAATTTCACCTAAATGATTACTATGACTTTTAACCGTTCTTAAGGGAAGGCAGAATAGTATAGTTCTTACTGAAAATCTGAAATAAAGTTAAACTATATGCTGTTCACTTTTGAAAAAACAAACAAAGGGGGAATTTTAATTTCAATAGTTTGCACCTTTGAAATTGTTTGTCATGCTAATACTAGTGGTAGCAATACTGCCTTGCGTTGCTAAGGCCTTGGGTTCAAATCCCGCTCAGGTATGGATTTTAAAAAAATTAAGAATAATCCTGGCTTATTGCTAAAGTAGAAAAAGCCATAAAATAAAAAATAAAAATACACTTCAAAATTATAAAAAGTGTCACTTACATAATACGTCATTCCATTTGACATTTGTCATAGTGAAAAATGATATCTTGGTTATTATGATCATTACCAAGAAATCTGATGTAAGTTTTACAGCGTAAGGAATTTTTTTAAAATGACATTTAAAGTCTGTTATACATTATAAAAGTAACCAAAATAACCAGATCTGGTTTGTCCTTACAAAAGTGAGCACAATATAATACTATATATAATCTACACATCAACATTTGCAGCGAATTTTTATCTGTCTAATAGAATTATATTTTAATTGTAAATAAATTTTTACTTATGTAGTTCTAAATAACGCATTAAAGATGCAATCTTGTAAATAAATCGATGCATATTTGCGTAAGACGCGGCAAATTGTAGGTACATATTCACTCAACAAAGAAGTTTCTAGCTATCTTCATCTATTGTGAAATTTCGATATTTTTTTTGCCTTTGCTACTTTGGCAATTAGCCAGGATAGTGTAATTTTTGAAAATTCCATACCTGAACGGGATTCGAACCCGAGACCTTAGGGCACTGCGCTACGCCGGTCGGCGAATTTTAGTTATTCTACTTGGTGTTCTATTTTTGCTGCCATCTTGATCTGTCTCGGTTCTCAGTATAGATGCTGAGGGTAAATACGTATTTAAATTTCCTAAATAACACTTGTACCAAGTGGCATTCTATTTACAAGTATAATATTTTCGACGAAGGTTCTCAACTATTATCAATCATGTCTAAAAATTGCTGATGTATTATTTGAACTTTTCTACACAAAACTATATAAACATAGAAGTTATTTGAAACCCCCAAATATATTGGAAAAATTACAGAATATTGTTCTGTGATAATTATTATGTTATTGAGCGATAACATTTTTAGACTTTTTTCTATAGTTTAAGTAACCTGTTAGATAACAATTCGATGCAAATTTTGATACATAAATTGTTACTTATTTAATTTCAAATTAATTTATATAAGAAATTTATAATATGTGGGTATTATACCTACCATTAAGGGTGTTTTTCTAGAACACTGGAGACGAAAGTGCTTATTATATATTACAGATCTTTTTAAAGCTAAAATACTGTTGGAAAATAGAAAATTACGTTGCACCGGACATGCGATGAGCTTGAACATGGTTAAGATGGTACAGAGGATATAGAAATACTGACTAAAATACTGAAAAATCAACGAATAGCGGATATATAGCGAATATTGGTTTACAAAATATCTACAAAATTCTGACATATACCAGAGCAGAAAATTCTGACGCATGACACATGCAGAATAAGTGTGAGATAGAATAAGAGCGAGGCAAAAATCAGGGGATTTGCACGTTACCATGGATCTTAAACCAAATCCACACGAAATAAAATTTATTCTCGTCTTAGAAATACTTTTCTTTGTAATATTCAGTCAAATTAATTAAAAATAAGAAAATTTTTCAAAAATTCTGGTAGAAGAATTCTAAAAATATAAGGTGGTAAAACAAGATTTGTCTTTATCATTTACCAGTTAACCTGTCACAAAAATACTTTGTTACTTTGAGATTAAGATGGGCTTAAAATTTGGACCATGGACATCTTATTTGATCCTAAATCCATGAATTTACAAAATTAATAAACCCTCAACCATAAGAAAGTAAGGTAGTTCAAAGCTAAAAGGATGAAGTACACCGTCAAATTGGACCAAGCCATGAAAACAACCGAATAGTTGAACAAACAAAAGTATGAGATTCGGTGCTGGAATTAGAAATAATAGAACTCTATTCTATGGTTGACAAAAAAAGAAGAAAAAAAAAAAACAATCCTTACTTGGCCACCACCAATTGAATCGCTATATTAGCAATAATAGAATAGAATTCTGTCATTGTAGTCCCACCACATGTCTATTAGGGTCTGTTGATAATGTTGATGACATCTCACATTATAAAACCGTTTTAATAAATACTAAAAGTCGGAATATTGTCCCATACATACAAGATTTTCACTGTCATGTTGCTATACACCAAATTTCACACCTACAAGTCTGTTATTTTTATACTTACCTTTCTTTATACGAAGTTATTCAAGAGCCAGATAAAAGTATGGTATTAAACTTCCAAAAATAAAGAGGAAAGAAAAATAAAGAATTTAAAAAAAACTTTTAACAAGATTTGAATTTACGATAATTATTTTAGAAAAGTTGAAATATGAAACAGTTTCATACGACCTTTTTAATGGAATAACTACTCTTTTATTAAATATATGTTGGTTTTATTTAAATTTGGAATCTTTAAGAGCTAGCTGTTAAAACCATGTTTAAAAATTAATTAATTATAAATTAACCCTTTAGCTGTATGACCAAAAACTAGCGTTGATACCATAGTAGTGGCTATTGAAAGTCACTGCCGAACCCTTGCGGTACAACAACTGTAGTGGCCGTTCGTACGCAGTACCAGCCGCAGAATTCCACTAGAGTGTTCATTTCTACGTATCTATAGCACAGATGATGTTCAAAAACACAAAACTGTGAGACAACTATTGTGCCTGTCCGTACGCAGCGGTAGACTCTAACGGATACCGTCTATAGTGGACATTTGTACGTAGAGATAGGTCTACAAGACGGCCAGTATATTGCCGTTCGTTCGAAGACGTACTTTACGGGACGGCCACCATATAGTGATTTTTCGTACGCAGTGGCAGCCTCGACGGATGTCCACTATGGTGGCCATTTTAACGAGATAGGTATACGAGATTTTCACTTGTTAAAGCGCTTTTCCCACGAGATCAGATCAAAGACGACATCTTATATTAGCCAAATAATGACGTCAAACCAATCGCAATATAGTTTGCAGCTGGTTCTACGTTCGGTGCTTAGCAACGAAGTGACTGTACTAATTCTGGTTACTACGCATGTCACGTAATTGGTCTAATCTCGTAGGCAAAGCACTCTACCGTTTCTTAACAAAACTAAATCTAGGGTATCACTATAGATGTCGTACGCATCAGCTGTCTCTACAGATATTGACTATGGTGGCAACTGTACTCAAAGATATATCCGGAAGACGGCCACATTAGCTGCCGTTTATTCAAAACCATATATAAATCTAGGACACAATTTCTTAAACTACGGGTTTATCCAAACCTGGGTCGCGTACGATGTTAAAAAGTTCGCCATAGATTAATTTTTCCTAAGATTTATATATCCTGACGGTCGTGTAATAGTTGGTATAATATATTAGTGGATCGCGAGGTGCAAAGTTTAAAAAACACTGGTCTTGGGCACTGTTTCTCAACCACCGGTCTGCGAAAAAATGTAACCAGTCCGCGAAAATTTTAAAAATGATATATGGCTAGAAGAACTTGTATATAAAATTGCAAATTTATATAAGTTTACTTAAGACAACAGGGGAGCGTGCGAGTTCAAATTGTGTCGCTGTATCAGACAGTAAATATTTTTAAAATAACAATCGCAGTCCCGCGTGAATAGATTGGATATTTTATCGACCCGTTATAAGATTTAAGTTGAGAAACACTGGTTTACGATACGATCACTATAGTTGTCGCACCCAGCAGTTGCCTAGAAGGATGTCAACTGTAGTTGCTATTGTACGTGGATGAAGGTCTACTGGTCGGCCATTTGTTGTAGCAAAAGGGTGAAATATATTAATATAATTTTTGTTTTACCTAAGAAAACATTCCATATTAAATTGTGATAAATCAAAATTATCAATAACATAGGAAGTAACTGTGAATAGTGGAATAAATAAAGTGAAATACACCAGTGAAAATGAGTGAATGAAAAGAAAAGACTAATTTAGAATAAAGCGAAATGTTTATAATGTTGATTATGTCCTACCTAGAGCAGTTTATCATATACTATCAATTATGTACAAGATTATTTGTAAATTGGTATTATTTGTAAATTTTATAAGTGAACAAGCAGACTAAAGTATACTAAATAAATTGTGAGAATGGACAGAATTGAGAAAGGACTTTTAATATTGGAATATACTATCATAATACTAAGTCATATAAACGTTTAATGTTCACTTATTAATGTATTATTTAATAATATTGTGAACGATTGTTACAATACTACTGTGTTACTCTACAATATCATACGTGTAAAAATATTATTTTAATAAAAGTGTAAATAATTACAAAATATTTATCTCAACTGTATTTTTTATGAGGTACTCTTTTTGATACAGCACTCAGTATGTATGTACCACTCGGAGATTCTTCAGCCATGTTTCTTTACAACCGACGTTTTTCTTGCTTAAAATCTTTCTCTGGGTAAGTTTTTGCAGCTTATACTTCCTTCTTTTCATGTTGTCAGATATTCCAATTTTTACTTCATGATTGTGTGAAACAGTTTCAATTTTTTTTTAATTTTTATTATCTGCAAGACTTACTGTCCTGCTATCCTAAACTGGCCGGATGCGCAGTAGTTAGAAAAATAACAAGGCGCGTTTTTATTATTCATGCAATAGTCGTGTGGTACAGTAACTCGAAAAAATAATTTTCAAAGCAAATTGGGAAGCGCTTGCACGTTAAAAGTCAATCGTGCGATTCTTTCCAACCGTACTTATGTGTCACAAAATAAGTCTCACTCACTTACAATACTGTCGCATTCTGCGCAGTATAGTCACTCACCGGCCCGCTTAAGATAACGGAACTGTAATTAGTTTTTACTCAACCTGTCCATATTATTCTCTAAAAATATTTTCAAACCCAGATCTCTAAGGATTCTATCTTCCTAAAGGCGCGTCCACACTGAAGTGAACATTGTAGCTAACAGCATTCGTTTACATGCTCACTAAAATTTGTTTTCAGGATGTAAAATATACTAACATTTTGCGATATATATAACAATGCTAACTAATAACAATGTTCAGTAACAAAAGTTGATGTTCCATCAATAGGCGGTAAAATTCAAAGAAATAAATGTTATTACGATACTCAAACTTGTTGATGCAGGTCTTGACAGCATAAATATATTTTGTATTATTATATAAGTTGGTGTATATAGTTCTTATTACAAATTTACAGTTCTTAAATTAGCGTTTTGTTGAGCTTAATAAAATTTATCAATATTCAAAGTCTGATGGTAAAATCATAAAATTTTTGAAGTTATTGCCGTCTTTCACTTGCAAATTCGAGAAATTTCTGTTCGTTCTATTAATAAAGTTTTAACCCACCATGTTCATTTTTTTTTGCTGCTTTCAACTGCTGCATCTCTACGCGCAGAATAATATGCTTGTGAGTGCTTGATGACCAAGGGCTTTCCTAGAGTGGGGAGCAGAAATTCAAAAAATCACTTGAAGATCGAGAAGCAGACATTCTTTTTTAGGAGCTCCTTCCTTTCTTCTAGAGCGGCCCTGTTCATAACATCACTTTTTGTACTGCAGCGAACGTATTTTGTTATTTTAGTGTGAACATCACATGTTAACTAACGTTCCTAGCAACAACTGTTCACGAACTACATTGCTGAACACTGGTTCTTCTGTTCGACAACAAATTATTACTTTACTTAGACTAAAAACTCGTTTGCCACAGAAGAAGTTTAGAATACATTATTTTGTCTATCAAATCAAAATACTGAACATTATTGTCAAACAAACTGTCAATCTCAAAATTCTGTTAAGCTGCCAGATAAATTAATAAGATGTTATCAAAGTATAAATCAGAGAGTCGAACCCAAATGTATTTCGTTCCGGTTTCCGGTTCAGTTCCGGTTCGAATAAAAAGTTAAAATCGAGTCTATTAGAAAATACCTACCGGTATAAATTTTGGTTTAATTTTATTTGCCAAATTTCCTTCTAATTCTTGTTTTTCAATTATAAAATTGAAAATACAAAAGAAATAGAACTTAATAAAAATATTATTATTTTATTGTCAAAAACAAAATGAAATAATTTGAGAACATAAAAATGAAAACACAAAAATGAAATATTGCACGTAAATAAAATAAAATTCTAACAAATTACAAAAGGAGAAAATTACAAAAATAACTAGACACAGGGACGGTTCCGATTAATTTCGGTTTTCGGTTCGGTTCCGGTTCGACTCTCTGGTATAAATACATGGTATTATTTTATGCACTTAACATATAAAATGGTGTCATTTGATTGGTTCGTAGATGCAACCTATTTTTAAATTTAATATTTGCTGGCATGTGTCATTTAGTTTTATTTTATCTACACTGCTTTCTCCACTGAAAACAAGTAGTCTTGGCAACCCTTCAGGCCCAGCCATACCCTCTATGTGCTACTTTCTATACCAAGAGACTTTATTGATGAACACTTGTTTGTTAATAACAACTGATAGATAACAATATTCGCTTCAGTGAGGACTCGTCATAAAGTGTGGACTCGCCATAAAGAAGATATGCATAGCATTTTAGTATGTGCAGATGCAATTTTTCAAGCAATCTTTTGTTGTATTTTATTTGTTTTTGTTCGTGTAAGGTTACTTTTATTATGGACTTTTGTAAACACTTATCTATCAATGTATTTATAGTTTGCTACGAGATCAGTTTGACGTTTCGACGGTCCTATTACCCCTCTTTAAACAGGTAGGTATTCATAAGAATTTTAAGTTAGTATTTTAATCAAATGTTTGGACTGTGTTAAAGGCAAATAGTTATTGTTGCTGTGCCCCAAATATTCTAAATCGAAATTGGTAGATTTTGAATTTCTAGTTTAAGTTCAGTGTTTTAAAGAAATCTGTTCAATTGAATCCGTTCATTTGAACGAATCAACAACCATATTATTTATATATGAGGAGGCACAATGCAAAACCGTCTTTATCACATATATTTTTTTTTTAAATCGAGATATCACTTGATTATCATTTCTTACCTTTAAAGCTATTCAGAAAACAGAAAAAATATGAACAAAATCAACGATATCCCTTTATAATGTCACATCGAATTGTGCAAGACAAAACAGAACCAACTTTATTCACAAGCCAGTCTGGTGCAAAATCAACTCTTTCCGTTTCAGCCAATCACATCACTCCATTATTTTCTCTACTTGCCCAGGTTAAAAACACATGTAGATAAATACAAGTTGACAATAACAAGTCATAACAAGTTCACTGCCGGTTTTACGTTTAGTTTTGTTATTTTTTATCTTTTGTGCGCTAGTTCTTAAGAAATGAGATTTGGTCAAAAACCAACTTTATCCAGTCAAATCTCAGCAAAACCTACTTTATCCAGACAATCCTCAGCAAAACCAACTTTTTCCAAACAAAAAAGTGAATTATCTCACAAACTATAAAATTTTCGATGTGGGTGACTTATTTAATCTTAATCGTATTACAATAAACAGTAGATTTACTAAAAAAAAAAAAACATCATAGTGATAAAATTAAACTAGAAAAACTTTTTTTTTATACCCAAAGTGTTGATGACTGTGATAAAGCTGGTTTTGTTTTGTACCTCCTCATATTCCTTTCTCACTCATACTTGCAAAGCATGTACGAGACAAGTATATAAATAAGTTGGTTGTTGCGTCATTCATTTGTCATTGAACAGATCTCCTTAAAAAATTGAATTATTCGTGCCTAAATTTGTCTACACAGTTAATGAACATCAACTAACAAATCACGGGCTGGCGCACAAAGAACATAAGATAATTTATGTAATTTAACAGAAGACCGTTCTTTTTAATGCTACTTTAACTCATGGCGCTAGAAAAATTTATTTCCGATGTGAATTTTACCAAAATTAAGATGTATTCACTTCTTTTATCTGCCTGCTTAAAAATTATGTTCATAGAAGAAGAAAAATATACTTGGATGACTCAACGATAATAAACGAACATGAACGAGGATGTGGAACATATACACTAGAGATGGGAATTTCGGCTCAGTTTGCGGAACTGGATCAGTGGAGGTCGTCCGGTTAAGTAAACATGTTTCCGAGACACACGTCGGTCGTTAGTTCGTAGGTAGAACGTCGCTTAGAGCCGGTTCTTGCAATATATGAACTGTAAACATGATCCTGAGACACAGGTCGGTCAGTCGTTCGGTCGTAGGTAGAACGTCGCTTAGAGCCGGCTCTTGCTTAGACCCGGTCAGTTGTCGGTCGTTCGCTCGTAGGTAGAACGTCGCTTAGAGCCGGCTCTTGCTTAGACCCGGTCAGTTGTCGGTCGTTCGCTCGTAGGTAGAACGTCGCTTAGCCCCGGCTCTTATCTAACATTTTTGAAACAAACAATTCACTTTATGTAGCTACTGTAATTTAAACCAGATGTGTTAAGTTTATGGCGATGTTTATTGCCCTTATAAATCGGACATCTGGGATTTGGGCAATATTTTTAATATTTTTATATAGTATGGTTGTAAGAAAATACAGACTAAGCCTATTAGTTTCAAATAAACTGCCCTACAAATTGATGACAAAATACACTTTATGATAATACATTACAAGCGGAGTTCTCGCGAAGTTCAACATGACATCGATCCAGATACGAATCACTCCGGTCACTGCTCACAATCGCCCGACCAATCGTATCCTTGAAAATTGAAACTATACAATGAGCCGTGAGCCGGCTCATTTCAATTTGGTGAACCGTGTCCCTTTGGTCAGTGTACTGAGCCGGCTCAGCGAACCGGTTCGTTCATGAACGACCCATCTCTAATATATACTATTCATCGCTCGTACGCACTTCAAAGAAAACTGTTGGTTTGGCAGCCCAAACTAACTATAGTTGCATACCAGCGTATGCAACTATAGCACATAGGTGCGGACGGTTGAATATGTGAAACATAAATGAAACTTACTTTTATGTTCATTTTAAATAACCGGTCAATGGACCATGTGTTCTTTAGATTTGGTTGTATTTCTATTTCATGTCACTTTTTTAGTTATGCTTGCACTTTAAGACGCTCTTGCTCGAATAAACCTGTCCACTAAATATGTATTATATGAATTCAGCATTCAGCTAACTCACTTATGCCCGATTGCATAAAAGTATCAAAACTAGTAATAAGCTAAAGGTAGATATAAAACACAAAAATACCTAACCATGTATTAGATTTTAGCTTATAATTTGTTTTAAGACTTTTTGCAACCGGGCATTTTAGAGATAGTAAAAATGACATACACAAATTAATTAAAGTATAGAGCCCTTGTACGGAACGATAGTTTGCAAACATACACAATCATCTGGTTGGCGCGCAATAAAGCTGTTAAAAGCTGGATTTATTTACAGGCTAAACAAGCTTTAAAGCTTCACATGGCCAACGGCTTCATATTAACCGAAAAAAAGTAGATAACGTTTAAATGAATTTACATTGTCGCAGGTTACAACATTTTTGACCTACATTTATTTTCTATATTAATAATATTGGAGACTATCTTTTTTTTGTGCCTCATATTTGGTTTCTACATGTTTCAGACGATTAAGACAATATCCGCAAAAAAAAATTATTTTTGTCTGTCTGTCTATCTTCCCGAGATTCACGCAATAATTTCATGTAATATGGTATGATGATAGAGTAGAATCAGAATTCGCACATACGCTATACGATATTTCAAACATTTTATTCTAGGGGGGTCTTTCGGGGTTATCTTTATTAAAACAATTAAAATATTTGCCTTATTATTGACTTAACAGAAACATATATACAACAAAAATTGTTTATAGTAATAGAACATTTTTTTTTTTGTTCAATGCATTTTTTAATTTATTATAAATAATTCGAGGAATTACGTGGGGTGGGGGATACCCTAAAACTAAAATCTACAAATATCTTCCTTATTTTTTACTAAACAGTAAAATCGTATATGACTACAGCGCAGTCAGCGAATCAGAGCAGTTGCGTCACTGGAAACGTCAAATGTTTTTGTGACTTCATGTTTAGTACGTCTACATAGAATCCATTTAACGAATGTAATATTCCTACGCTGTCACTTGTATCGTAATGAAATGAAAATATAAGAAAGAGAACAGAATAGAAACAAATAAACCATTCTAATAGGCCAAGTAGTCCTAAAAAGGGCTGATGTGATCCAAAAATATGATCAAAGAAAAGAAAATAGAAAAACGTTGAATTTAACCTAAAAAGCTATACACTACACAAAATATCAAACGGAAATCTAGAAGATATCTATAAGAAATATATAACTAAACATAAAACTGATAAATAAACAACAAACTAAATAAAAAGGATTTTAGAAATTTCTATAACTTATTTATTTATTTATTTATTTTCCATCGACCTATTTCTGCAACGAGGCTAATCGCCCCTGCCAGTGGGTGAGCTCCTACACCTGGATGAGTGGTGAATGATTGTGAAATGAGAGTAATGTAAACATATTATTCTCGCCCGAATAATATCACCAACGGAGAATCGAACTACCAACCGCACAATCCAGACTGTTTTAAACCTGTCTAAACTACAGGATTTAATGCGCTCGGCCACTCCGTTGGCTAAATATGACTTCTAAAGGTATGTTTTGATAAAATAAAAGAATGAAGAGCAATAATAGTCTATAATTCACATGCAACAAAAATCGATTTACTTATTTTTTCGCCACAAAGTTTGGCATTGAAGTCATGACGCAAAATGACCAACTGCGTTGATTAAACGACTGACCTATAATAGTTTATAGGGAAACAATTTTATTATTTATATGATTTTTTAATTTAAATGAATATTTGGGGAGTTACGGGGGGACATTGACGTAACAGTAAAATGTAAATGGAGACAAAAATTGGTTATAATAAAAAAGTGATTTTTTTGTTGCATATATATATATATATATATATATATGTGTATATATATATATATATTTCGATTGGATGAATATTTGAGGAGCTACGGGGAGACAGTCTAAAATTAAATCTTGAAATATATCACTATTCATTACATTATGTACATCAAAATGTGTATGAGGAAACTTTTAATATGAAGCTTTACATTTATTGTTTCGTCTCTTCAATGCAGTTTTTAACAAATTATATATTTGGGGAGCCATTTGGGAGCTACCTATAATCAAAGTAACTCACTTATTATTTACTTAACATTGAAAACACATGCAAAAGAGTGATTTAGGCAGCTTTCACACTAGAGCAACGCAACGCATGCTATGAGTTGTAAGCAACCAGTTGTACGCAATCGTTGCATACAAACGTTTTCACATTTATCGCAATCAGTCACAATGGAATCTTCAGAAGAAGACGACGATATTACAATGTTGTGGTGGTACTTAAGAAAAAAAAGAAAAGATGTCATTGGGTTCACCCATATTTTGTAGAAAATTTAAACGGAGACTATTTGTGGCTGCAAAGGAACTTCGAGATCCAGTTAAATTTAAAGCTATGTACAGGATGAGTCCAGCAACCTTCTTAGAACTGCTTGATTTGGTGGCTCCTTCAATAAGAAAAGTGGATACCAAATTTAGGAGGTGTATTCGTGTAGAAGAAACTCTTCTAATAACGCTAAAGTAAAATTAAGGTAAAATTGTACAACACCGGAACATTCTCCACTTCTTGTACCAATTTCACGCTATACGCTTCGTCGTTCATTTTAAATAAAATTATAAATTCAATGTAAAACTGATGCAACTGGTCCACGTGCGACCGGCATGCCCAGTCGTATCCAACTAGTTGCATCGGACTAGTTGGTTGAATCTGGCACATCGCACATGTGTGAATGCTTCAACGAAATCCTTATGAGTCAGATGAATGCAACTAGTTGGTTAGGTCGGTTGTTCGAATTGCGTTGCTCTAGTGTGAAAGCTGCCTTAGAATAAAGAAACTATTATTTTCTGTTCTACTTGAAATTGGAATATCTCACTTATCTTCACGTTACAGCAAAAGTGTATATTACAAAAACCATACGAAGTACGATTCCTCCAGCTAGTAACAAATGCGAAGCAAGCGATGGTTTATTACACAATTATTATATTACACACGGGGTGATATTAAGGCTGCGTTTAACCCCCAGAGGTTACCAATTTCTTTTACAAAACTAAAAATCTGAAATAAAACTAGTATCCATCTATACATCAAATTTTGCACCGAAGTTTTATCTATCTAATAGAATATTTTTAATTGTAGACAGATTTATTGTAAAAATATTACCACTAAATAACTTAATAATTGACATCTGCAACATTGTTCTGTAATTTTTTAAATCTATTTATGGGTTTCAAATAACTTTTATATTATTATTGTTTTGTGTAAAAATGTTCAAATACTACGCCAACATTTTTTCGATTTGATTACCTATAGTTTAGAACCCTCGTCGAAAAATATTATACTTGATGATAATGGAATGCCACTTGGTACACGTATTCCTCACAAAAAATAAATCATTTTTACCCGTAACATCTATTTTGAGAATCGCGGCAGATTCAAGATGGCGGCAAATATAGACTACCAAGTACAATAACTATAAGTAATTTTCATACTAGAACAAAATATCTAAAAACCTTTTTGCAAAATGAAGCTTTAGCTAAAATTTGCCGCATAGTACGCAAATATGCATCGATTGGTTTACAAGGTGGCGTCTATAATGCAATTTGCTTATTTACAATTGCATAACAGTTTTTTCTACAATATCTAATATCCTATTAGATAGATAAAAATTCGCTGCAAATTTTGATATATAGATTGTTATTAATTTTACTTCCGATTATTAGTTTTGTATAAGAAACCATTGAGAACTATAGGTTTGTGCGCCGCCTTAAGTATCCTCCAAGTATCTAAAAATGTTCCTTGTAAATAAATATTTTATAGATAATATACTAGTCTAGTTTTACAAGTTTCAGTTTTAATATATCCCTAAAGTTCTCTCAGAATATGTTCTGTAAATAACAAGTTTAATTTTCCGAATGTCACGATCGATTTAGGGCGGTAAGGAAATTAGTTTTGACTGAATTGCGAGAAAAAACAGATCACTGGTGTCAACTCGAGTCGTTTTTCTCTACTTCCGGTTGTCCTTATAACGGATTGGCGGACCTTTGATTCAACTGATCCTTTATTCAGTTGTTTTCAACAAATCTCTTGACAATAAAGGTTGAGATATTCTCTAGAATTATCTTGAGAGTAAATAAATAAATAATGGGTTCGCAAAGGGTAAGTAGCGTGAATGATAAGTTATGTTCTAAACTTCCGGCACTGTATAAAATACACATGGTCAGCGTGGTGTTACGCCCAGTCGTATTATTTCAGTATAAACAGATACTCATTTTTAACTAATAATTATTCGAAACTGAATCCATTCCAGAGCTGATTTAAAAAGCACCGCAAAGATTTTATTCAATGAATAATGTATTGCAGCTGTATTGGGGAATAAAGCTGCGTTCAGATTTAATAAATTATGCGTTGTCGATTGTGCAGTTTTCCAAACTTATAGTTAGGGGTTGTTTCAATGAGAGAGGCATATAAACACACTGGCTATCTTAGTCTACATCGGAGACAACGTTCACATTGTATGCCTTTACATAACCTAACAAAATGTCATCGCGCCGATTACAAAAGATCTCGCCCAAAATTAAATAAATAATAAAAGGGCCTTAACGACTATAATAATAATTCTGCATCACTTCCGGTTTCAGCGGAAATTGTTCAACTTTTTATTTAGCATAGGAAATCGGTACTTTAATTTATTTTTCTTGAAAGTACATTAAATCAGCTTTACAAGGATATCAAAATATCATACTTCAATTTTAATCATTTCAAAATGGCGACCATTTATTTACAAAATGATAAATAACATAAAAGTCGTAGAAACTAAATTATAAAAGATATAACATTATGTAACTAGGAAAAACAATAAAACAAAATATGACTAAAGTTAGTAATAAACTAAGGAAAATTTACAAATGTTCAATGACCGCGGTTGTTACCCACACATCTTCCCATTCGTAATAAAAATTATTCCATTACATTTAGAACGGTATATTCTTGAATTTCCCTGATGGCTGTTCTTACTCTATGTTCTAAGTCTTCTAACCTTTACCTTCAGAATACCTTTCTTGTTAGAACTGCTGGGCCCTAACAGAATTTATTTGACATTCCCAAAATGGCAAAACCATATCTGCAATTTTTTCATTTGAATAACGTACCAAAGCCATAACTACAAACGATTTGATGTTAATACACCTTTAATATCAAACTCGTACTATCAGGCAAGAAAATTTGTAGGTTTTATTTGGTTTTTTTATGCAACAAATTTTGAAATGGTTAAAATTAAAGTATGATATTTTTATATCCTTGTAAAGCTGATTTAATGTACTTTAAAAAAAAAAAAAATAAAATAAAATAAATAAAGTCCTGATTTCCTATGCTAGATAAAACGTAGAAACAATTTCGCTGAAACTAGAAGTGATGTAGAATTCTTATTATAGTCCTTAAGTGGGTCCTTTTGTCTAGTTTAACTTTTCTTCTAAAGAATTTTTTAAAATAAAGGAGATCTTCGAGGTGTGGCGTTTCAAGCACCCTGTATGATCAATTTAGGTAATTAGGTTCGGTTTAGTTAGTAAAAATCTAGGACAACAGAATTAGGAAAAAGATAATAGTTAATTAACATTTTACGAAGCCACATTTTACCCTTAGTTGGTTTTAATATACACAGATGTCGCACTATTCGTAAAGCACTAATTTTTAGAGCTGTAAACGCTGCCTTGATCATTAAAACTATCTACTAAATTTATACATAGCGCACAATGCATAGTCAATGCATCAAAAAGCTCTGCATGTAGCTTAATCCAGTCTGAAGAAATGAAGGGATACCACAACAGGTGTATGCATTCAAAATTTATTTAGAATATAAAACGAGGTAAACTTGGCTGAACATTTGTTAAACAATACAATATGACACAAAAAGACCAGATGGGGACTTCCTGCTTTTTTATCCCATAAAAATAAATGAAATAATAGAAATTCTAAAAAAATCTAGTAAAATTAAAAAATAAAACATTTCTCTTCCACAAACTACTCATTTATTTATTCGAGTTGAGTTTATTGGACATCACAAATTCAACGAAAAATAACTAACACGTTTTTATAATCCTTAACCCAAACCCAGGGGATATAAATAAAATATTGTGTATTTTAAAAATCTTCTAGTCGGCACGACTTGACTTTTTCAGCCTCGGCACTCGTAGCTCTTAAGCCGCATTCAGAGCTCTTAAGATGGCGATTCGAAACCTATCTTGTCATAACATCCGTCGCCCGGTGTCCGTAGGCGCCACTAGTCAAACTTAGAGAGAGATAGTTAGCTCGAATATTTGCCAAAACAGCTATCAAAACTTGTTTCTAAGCAGATAATAGGTTGATGAATATTTTGAAATTTAAATCGCATATACAAAATACTTGTATAGTCAATACGCTACATAGCAAATACCGTTTTTTTGAAAAACAGATTTTTTTAAAAATTTTATTAGGTCAATATGCCACCCACACGTAGACCTTTATCAAAAAGTCGCAAACGCAGTAAAAGAGCGAAATCTATGAAAGAATATCATAAAAGAAAATTGGAAAATTTGTATGTAATTTATATATTTTTTTTAATTGTATAAATAATTTTAACTCTCATTATTATTAGTATTATTTATCATTATTATTATTATTTGGGGTTTTTCAGGTCTTGACAAGCGTCCATTATTATTATGGGGTTTGTCAGGTCTTGACAAGCGTCCACTAATCTCAAACTTCTTCGTCCATTATTATTATTAATATTATTATTATTATTATTATTAATTTAAGGTCAAAGAAACTGAAATCTAATGAAAATGAATCAGTTCAAAACGTCGACAGGAGTTCATCAAATGAATCGCTTATTGATATGCAAACTATATGGAGGTGCATGTCCAGGTAATTATAGTAGAGACTTACAAATGTATATGACGGTAGAGTGAATAATATTCCTTATAGTTAGGGGTGACCATCCGTCCCGGTTTTCCGGGATTGTCCCGATTTTAGGTACATTATCCCGGTGTCCCGAAAAATGTTTTCGGGACGGTCGATTGTCCCGGTTTTTACATAATTATGCATTTGTAAGAAAAGAAATATTACAACTAGTTAATGTGAGAGGTGCAGTGGCGGCGCTAGCTCTTAAAATCTGGGGCCAGAAATTTTTTTAGTAAAATTTGAGGGGGGCAAATACAAGTGATGACCTAAAAAAAAGGTCCTAACGCCTAAAATACATTTTTCTCCAAAAATTCTGGGGGGGCCAACTGGGGGCCAGGGCTGTTTTTGGGCGGGTCCGGGCCCCCCTGGACCCCCCGCTATCGCCGCCACTGGAGAGGTGAGATCCTTTTTTTTCTTTTTTTTTTTGTTCTTCAATTGGATTTGGGAGGTGAGGACCTTTTTTTGCTCTTCACTTGAATTTGGGAGGTGAGGACCTTTTTTTTTGCTCTTCACGTGGATCTGGGAGGTGAGGACCTTTTTTTTTGATCTTCACTTAGATCTGGGTGGTGAGGACCTTCTTTTTTTTCCCTGTGTCCCGGTTTCCCTTCACTGAAATCTGGTCACCCTACTTATAGTGAATAATCTACTAGCTTAAAATGAAAATACCATTAAGTACCGTGTTTTTAATCTGAGAAATTGATGTTGGTCATTAGTAGTTAATAATGGTTTATTATTTAATAGTAATAAATAATAAAACAACAGAATTTTTCATCCATTTGAAATACACGTGAATTTATACAAAGAATGCTATGACTCAACAAACACAGGATATACGACGGGATGTATATTTCACCCCGAATGTAAATTCACCCCTTTAGGGGTTGATTGGGAAAAAAATCCTTTCTGCAAGTTTTTTGCATTTGTATCTTTATATGTAAAAATCAAGTCGATATTTTATTGGTCCTAAGAGATATTAAGGAATCCTTGAAATCGAATTTCACCCTTTAAGGATGCAATTTTAAAAAATTGTCAAAACCATTTCAAGATATTTAAAAAAGACAACCATCAGCCAAAAAGAAATGTTATGACTCAACAAATACAGGAAATACGACGGGATGTATAATTAAGTCCGAATGTAGATTCACCTATTTAGGGGTTGATTAGGACAAAATCCTGAAATAGGGTTTTCGGCCTTTGTATTGGTAATCTTTATAAGAAAAAACCAAATCGATATTTTACTGGTCCTAAGAGAAATTAAAGAATCCTTGAAATCATAATTCACCCCTTTAGGGGTGAAATTTTAAAAAAATGTCAAAACCATTTCGAGATATTTTAAAAAGACACCTATGTGCCAGAAAGAAACGTTTTAACTCAACAAACACAGGAAATACGAAGGGATGTATAGTTCACCCCGATTGTAGATTCAGCCCTTTAGGGGTTGATTAGGACAAAATCCTGATTGGTCCTAAGAGATATTATTATATTATTCTGACAATAAACTATATTTTAAACTTTTTCGGCTATTTTATTTATTGCCTTACTGAATAAAAATAAAAATGTCATTTTACCTATTTGTTATTTGAATGTTTAGTTAAAACTATATACTTTAGATTTACTTTTAAATATATCATATAAATTATATTTACCAAGTATTAATATTTGTTTATGTAGCAAAATAATGCAAAATAGAGTCTAATATAATCTAATCAGTTTATGGCTAGCCATAAAAGAAGCAATGCTTCGATTGGCGAAGCGCATGTGGAAATAAATTTGATATAGAAAGCGCGCGGCCCGCAGTCTAACGGATAACAGCTGAACTATTTTTAACATTGATACAGATACAGAAAATTATATTTTACAATTCATCTCGAAAACTATTTAGTTTTAATGAAAAATAAAAATATAAGGTTGTTCTACTATAAATTCTGATCGCTCTAAAGGAAACCAAATTCTTTTCAAATTTGTTGTTTTTAAGATAAATAGGAATGTGTTTGTATGCATGCAAATGTAGCGAAAAACTGGTTTGCGTCCCCGATTGAATCGCCACCTTAAATCAATAGCTTATCACTGTTGCTTATGAACTGTTCACTGTCACTAGAAGTTTGTCATATGGTAAGACGTGAAACCGTTCAGATCTCCAAATTTAATACGCTGTTTGTTGTGGATCGTGCATAATTTTCTAAACTTATAGCTAGTGAGATGTTTTAATGAGACAGACATATAAACACATTCGCTATCGCATTCTATCAGTGACACCGTAGTTATCGAATTCCTTTACATAACCAAACATAATGTCATCATTAACAAATCTTGCTCAAAATTACAAAGACGGACAGAATATGATTAATTTAGGTAATTAGGTAGTTAAAATCTAAGACAACAGAATTATAAGAACGATCCTATAATATAATACGCCTGTTTGTATGTTCGTACAGTCTGTTCCAAACGGTTAAGCGGAACTAAATGGGAATTTAGTTCTTTTAGGTTGTCACGAGAAGGGACCTTGCTTGGGTTATTTCATTTTTCACGTTGGGATGTCAAAATTTAAAATTCCAACAATGAAACAATGGAAACGAATGACATATGTCAAAATTAAATATTTTTTTCTTATATTTTAATGACAAAAAAATAAATAAATGGTAAATTTGTATTAAATATGACACAAAAAATCAAAATATAAAGAAAATGACATTTTAAAATGATATTAACCTTAACCAAAAAATGTTTATTGTAAGTATGATTTACAAAGCTTAAACAAAACGGCCGAAAGGCACGATTTAAAGTAACGTAACTAGATTGCAAAATCTAGTTCCGCTTAACCGTTTGGTACAGACTGTATGTTCGACCGGTCGTTTCTCGACAGTTTGGACAGTAGTGTGCTGTGAATTTTTGTTTTGAGTGTTGACAATAAATTAGTAAAAATAACAGTTGTGTTTTTCATTAAAAAATCACTTCACAATTATTAATTTAGTTGTGAAATACACGGATCAGTTTTTTTTACGAAACAAAACACAGAAAAACGTTATCCTCCCGTGATAATCGACATTTTTGATTAAAATTATTATTAGCAGAAAAATAATTATTTTAAAAAATATTTGGTTTTGATGAAAGTAAGTAAGAAAAATGTGACTTTTTTTCTTTATTATTATTTATTCAATGCTTTATTATTTTTTTATTTCTACGATTTCTAGGACAAGATTTACAATATCCCACTGCAAACTCTATACAGATAGCAGCACATAACGACTACACTAAATAATTCAAGAATTATCAGTGGCTCTAAAACAATGGTTTCTGTTCATTTATCACATTAAAATATCATTTACCTTTTAGTTTAGGTTAGATTCATCTTAAAAGCACTATCTTAGGTTATGTTTGATAACTTTTTTTTTTTTTATATAAACCAACGAAAAATAAATTATATTTTAACTGTTCTGTGCAGGGCCAGGGACAGTGATTCACCTTAAAAGCACTATCTTAGGTTATGGTTGATAACTGTTTATTTATTTTTATAAGCCACCTAAAAATAAATTGTTATTTAAAAGTTCTGCACAGTCCCACCTGTTTAGAATCTCTGTATATTGAACAAATGACGTGTGTGTGACGCACGCGCAGTGTTCAGTTGGATATTGTAAATCTGCCCCGTGAACGCAATATATTAAAGCGGGCAAACAATTAAATTTTACTGTGCAATAGTTTCTCACGATTTATTTCAAACTGATTTGAGATATAGTGTAAGTACGCTTTTTTCCGTGTGCCCTTTTTGCCGTGTGTGTATTTTTTCATTTGTGCTTTTGTCCGTGTGCGTATTAATCCGTGTGTGTTTTTTCTCTGTGCGTATTTTTATATTATATAAAAAAATGGAAAATTAATTTTAATAAATATATTTTAAATTTAACGTCTCAAATCATTTTTAGTTTTAACATTATAAATATAATGCACTGAGTGAAAATGAATCGTTTTACTATCTTAAAAAGTTAGTGAATAAATAATTCGGAATAATACTCATTATTTGTCTAGTTTTTAATAATACGCGAAGAGTTGATTCAATTTGAATTGGATAAAGTTAGGGGTATGGATAGAGAAAGAAGTCTGAGGTGTCGAGCAAGTTCCACATTAAGGTAATGATTTGTTTGCCAACACAGTTGGCAACGGGTGCACTAGTAATACATATAAAATATTTTACGAAGCTAAATAGTTAGATTCAAAATTCACAGATGGAGGGCTATTCGCAACGTACGAATTTATAACAGATGTGAACGGTACATGGAACGTTAAAAGAATGCATTTAAGCATAACTCAGAGCGACACAACGAAGAGTCTATAACTTATTAATTTAAAGAGGTCTGAATGCGGCTTTAGAGAAATAAAGCTCGAAAAGTACGTCATCGTAACTTATTAAATACACGGTTGGAGTGTACTGGCGACGAAGTTCGAACGGTGGCAAGTATCGCTAAAGTTGGCAATTATAGCGAAGAAGCAATATTAAATGATTTGGAAACGAAACAGCTTTTCAAATCTGGGACTTTTAACTCTGCGGAACAAACAACCAAGATCTGGGACGGGCTCACAAGGGATTTGTTCAAGCCTTTTAATCCCTAGCTACCACCGTTTGGATAATCGCCTGACGTGAATTACAAATGGGTGTTTTTTTAATTTACTTAAATATTATTATTTTTAATTATTCATTTTTATGAATTTTACCGATATTTAAAACTAGTTTTATGGTACGCGTTAGTAAAAATGTTTGATCCATTGCTCTATACAACTTGCTACAGCAAGTTGTCTACTCCAAGTTGTGTACTTGTCTGCTCGTCATCTATCATGCCGGGACGAGGCTCAGTTTTGAACCCACGTTATAAGGTAATAAATACATATGTAATATGTTTTTTCTTACAATTGGTTTATATATATTTATCAAATAATCAGTGTACTTTCAAAATTTTTATTCCTTGCAATATAAATAGGTTTATTATATAACGATATTATACAAATGTTTATTGATAAGTATACGTATATGACAGTTATTATGTACATTATTTGAATAATCACATCGAAAATTTAAACAGAATTTAGTTTTTTTCATGTTTATCATCTGAGTATATATACAATTAGATAGTTAATTAAAATGGCACTAAAAAAGTCTATACTTTTTGTTTGAAAGGATCCATTTTTGTTTCCATGTTGCATGGCGGCTGGAGCTTCCACTGAAAAAATTGAATAATTTACATTTTTAATATTACATTATCTAGCCTATTTGCATTCACCGCGAACACACATACGAATGAACACATGTGCGCGAACATATCAACGAACACAAATGAGCTTAAACGAGCAAGGTGGAACTAATCCATCGTTTGCCAGAACTTCAAAGGAGACTGTTAAGCGACTGGACTAGATACTAATAGCATACATATTTATTTCTTTCTGTTCATTTTTGCTAGTTCGTCTTTGTTTCAAACTGAGTTGATGTTTGTGTTCATTGAAATTCGTTGTTTTTGTTCATTCGATGGTGTGTACGCAACATAATATTATTTAAAAAGGATAAAAGAATTTTATTTTCAAGGTTATTATGATCTGTTTTTTTTTTTTTTTTTAAATGCTTGTTAATTTATTTCCAACATGTTAATGGACTCCGTCAGTTCATTAATTCAACATGGATACGGTCAGTCGGGTTCAATTTTGGCTGACTCTCACAAATCCTTCAGCTTGATCTCTTGTCAGGTATTTTAAAGTACAGAGTATTTCAAGTTCACTGAACATCATATGACTAAGCAACGTCCTAATTCTAATAAAAATTGATAAGTGTATCGCGAATAAACACAAATTAACTATTATTCTTGTGAGAATATACGGATGTATATAGGAAAATATCTGAATACTATATTATTTTTATATTTTGAATGTGATAAAATTTAAGTTATTTATATTTTTTCTTTTTTATCAGTATTCTTAATATTTTAAAGTAATTATATATCAGTGTTTTAAATTTAAATAACTGTAGTTAGTATTACATTTTTTATTGTTTTTCGTGAACTCTAATATATATATTTAATTATGTAAAAAGTAGTATAAATTTAATTAATTATTTAAATTTTGAACATAACCACACTTCTTAATGTCAAAAGCAGCGATATAGTATCATGCCGTATACATGCGGCAAAAGAAAAATTGTAACCAATAAGCACGTTCAATTTAGTTGAAATTCCCTGTACGAGGTGTGTAAATTAAGTAACCGGGCTAGGAATATAGCATTTGAACTGACAATATTTGGGACGCGGGAATTGGAGGGGTGGCAGGTGAACATCTGATACGCCTTCAGTACGAGTTTGAACTCGCTAGAGTAATTTTGTTGTCCGTAGCGATTTTTTTCGTGAAACAGTTTTTTCTAGTACGTTTTAAAAATAAGTGACATTTATTTCGAGCAACGGTGTGCTATCAGGTTTTGCTTCAGACTTGGGCGCAGTGCAACGGAAACTTTTGCAAAACTTCAGCAGGTCTACGGGGACAGTGTTTTGTCAACGACCCAGGTTTTTTGGTGGTTTAAGATATTTTCAAAAGGCAGAGAGTTGATTGAAAATGAATCAAGCAGCGGAAGGCCTTCATTTTCAAGAACCGATGAAAATGTCGACAGAATCCGGGATCTTGTGCGTTCAGATCGTCGGTTGACAGCCAGAATGATCAGGGAAGAGTTGAATTTGAATCACACTACCGTTCATCAGATTTTGACCAATGAATTGGGGATGAGAAAAATACCGACCACACAGAAATTTCAATAAACGAGTTTTTGGCCAGTAAAAACATCCCTGTGGCTCCTCAGCCTCCTATTCGCCTGACTTGAGTCCTTGTCACTTTTTCTTCTTCCCAAGATTGAAAAATCACCTCAAGGAACGTCATTTTGGGACACTCGAAAACATTCAAACGTCCGTAACCGACCAGCTAAAAGCTAATCCAGTATCCGAGTTCCAGCACTGCTATGAGTATTGAAAGAACCGTCTCCAGCGCTAAGAGGCTTCCCAATAAAGTTATTTTGAGGGAGACAATATTGAATTGTAATACTATACGTATAAAAAAAAAAAAAAAAACAGTCCGGTTACTTAATTTACACACCTCGTATAGTGTATACTAACACTTAATAGATCTTAGTTGATCTAATATTCACTTTCCGAGATTTTTCCATTGACTAAAAACAATATGTTTTTAAAATTCTGTCCATTTTAATCATCATGTATTCCAGAGGACGATTCTCCCCACTTAGAAAGGAAGACTGAACAAGACTGCTTAGCCAGAAGAGAATTCAGAAGACGATTGCATCAACAGATAGAAGATCTAACAAGTTTTGGTATACACAGGGCTAGATCTAGGGTGTGGCGAGTGAGGCACTTGCTTCCAGTGCAGAGTTGACAGGGATGTAAAAATAACGTACGCATAAATTTGCTTCAATAAAAGAAAGGAAAATTACTATATTTCAATTTATGTTTAAGTAATAATTGTATACATATATTTCAGTGTACTTCACTCAATAAGTCTCCGGTCTGACATATACCATATATGGCAACACTGTTGACAGACCCATATGATTTCTGGATAGTACCAACCTTCAAACGATACGTGTTAAAATTTTATGACATTATGACAATTAGTTTAGAGGTTACAGTGGTTTTACTGACTTCAGTTTTGTAATTTTCAAAAGAATGGATAAAAAAGAATTTCGTGTGTTGATTAAACATTGTTTTTTCATGGGAAATAATACTGTTGAGGCCAAACAGTGGCTTGATAAGCGTTATAGAGACTCTGCACCAGGCAAATCAACTATTACTGATTGGTATGCTGAATTTAAACGCGGTCGTACAAACACCGATGATGCTGAACGCTCTGGTCGCCCAAAATCGGCAGTTGTTCCGGAAAACATAAAAAGAGTCCACAAAATAGTTTTGAAAGACCGTAAAGTGAAGTCTCGTGAGATAGCTGACACCTTAAAGATATCAAAAGGTAGTGTGTTTACAATTTTACACGAAAATTTGAGCATGCTAAATTGCTTTCGAAGTGGGTGCCTCGTTCGCTTACACCGGACCAAAAATAACAACGCGTCGACTATTAGAGATAAAAAGGATTTATTGCATCGGTATGTGACAATGGATGAAACATGGATCCACTATCACATACCTGAATCAAAAATATCGTCAGCTTAGTAGACAGCAGTCGGTGCAAGTCGTCCAAAGCGACCAAAAATTCAAAAGTCAGCTGGAAAGGTTATTTCAGCCGTAATTTTGGGACGCGCATTGTAATTTGTTTATCAACTATCTTGAAAAAGGTAAAACTATCAATAGCGAATACTATATGGCATTATTGGATCGATTAAGTGTAGTAATGAAGAAAAAAAGGCTTCACATGCAAAAGAAAACAGTGCTCTTTCACCAAAACAACGCCCCGTGTCACAAGTCGATAAAACGATGGTTATATTCAATGAATTACGCTTCGAATTGCTTTCTCACCAACCGTACTCTCCAGATCTGGCCTCCAGTGACTACTGGCTTTTTGTAGACCTCAAAAAGATGCTCCAGGGAAAGAAATTTGACTCAAATGAAGAAGTGATTGCCGAAACCGAGGCCTATTTTGAGGGCAAAGACAAATCGTTCCACAAAGAAGGCATCGAAAAATTAGAGGACCGTTGGAATGAATGTATCACTCTTGAAGGAGAATATGTTGATGAATAAAGTCGAATTTCTAAAAAAAAATGTTTTTCTTAGTTAGACCGGAGACTTATTGAGCGACGTAGTATGTGTACATAAAAAATTTGAAAAAAAAAGAAGTTTAATGTGAGCGCAAGATTGTTATTATTGTTTGGGCGCAAAAATACCCCGAAGTAGATAATACAGCCGGTTCTGGACACCTTGTTCCCACTTTCTCCGTTAAAGTCACTACTGTCGTGGCTGTTGTAGCAGGTGACGTGGTTCAAAGTTGCGGCTAGTGCTTGTGACGATAGTCACGCCATGGATAAGCAATTTCCGCGAAAAGCCTTATCGGTTTCCGGGGCTGGTCGAGTACCACAGTGCCGCGTGAGCTCGGAAGCGCTAATCGGTGTCCGGCGCTGTGTAGAAAACGGAGACCTTCAGAGAACAGAAGCTCTAGTCGCGAACGTCGCTTTGTGAAATTCCCATTATGGTACTGATAAGAATATCATATAAAGGAGAATAATTGTTTTTCCTTGGCAAACTAATGTAGTTCGATAGTTTATAATTTTTTTAAAAACCTAAAAGGATATTTACGAGGTATCACACACACACACACACGGTTACTTTTAGCTTTTACAAAATGATTAACTGCAAATTCACATTCGAAAACCAAGGAAAAAATAATGGCGCTCTTTACAATACTCTTTTTAATTTTGAAAACCAATAAGGCCTTCCGTGGAAGTCGCTGTCTATTCCTCGATCCAGCTTTGGATTTGTATACGATATACTTTGAAATGCCTTATAACAAAACACGATGGAGGATTTGTGACTTCTCATGTACTTCTGCGATATAAAATGAAAAGGCGATAAATGACAAACTAAGAGTTAAAATATAGAAGAATTTTTTAAAATACGTGATCGCCTTAACTTAAATATTTGTATTTAGTACATACGTTGCTTAATGTTTTTTGAATAATTTAATGGTTAAATTGTTCCTCTCTGTTCTCAGTAGTTTACTTAACCCAAATAATTCAAATTACAATTTTGATATTTTTAAAGTAGTTTTAAATATACGTAGATTTATTTTAAAATTAAATTAAATGGTTTTGGGTAAGTATATTGCAAATATTATACCTACTTTGGACAACATGTACGTTAACGCTGGCTGGTCTAGCGTTGCTGGGTACGCAGCTGTAATTTCCCGCGTGTTGCATCTGCACCTGCGGGATGAGTAACTCGCTGCTCTGACGACCATGGCGCACCGCGGCGCCTCCGCCCAGATCGAAATTGATCATGCGTTCACCGTGATACCAGAACACGTACGCGGGAGTCTCAGTCGATTTGCGGAGCACACAGGTCAGTAGTAATGAGCTGCCGGCCTTCACTATCTTGTCTGGACCCCCGACAATATCGGCATGTGCCTCTGCAAAATACACAATAATTAGTATTCTCTAGAAATTAAGGTTACATTTGAATACATGTCAATTAAGGTTACATGTCAATGTAACGAAAACTGAAGTAACGAAATTTTCAGAGTAATGTTCTCTATACGAAAAACACTTGTACAAATTACCCACGATATGAAACTAACTCACTTAACTCTCTCTTTTTGAGAACGCCAACCAATAACTTGCATACTTGTTCACATACGCACTAGGGTGGTCCTTATAGATAAGACCAAAAATTAAATCAAACATTTTTAAATGCAGGGCCTTCCCCATTTTGTGTCTTAGTATGTAAGTATTAAAATGTCCGAAATTTCAGCTCCATTGTATTACGTTAAAACTCTCCGCATCTAGTTTGAAATTTAGAAAAATCGACATGTTTTAGATTTTTTTGAAAACTTTTTCTTTTTCCCGAAATGTGGCACCTCTAACTTATCCTGAATATCTTTTTCTGATTTCTGCGTAACTTGAATAATCATTTGAAACCCATTGCGACAAAATCGGTTGAACGATACTAATTCTGTAGGGGTTTTAGTCGTGGAATTGAGTACTGCTACGAATTGAGTCAGCTTTAAGCAATAACAATAACTAAATATCTGTTTAAATCGGTGAGAGTATCTTTGACCTTGGTTTTTATGTTAGAATATTGATCACACCTATTGTTTTGAACATTTATATACTAACAATCTCACTTTTTTACACCTTTGTATCTATTTTTATTTCCCGCAAATAGCATTATATGCAGTACGCCAGAAATTTTCACTTACTAACATTTTTATTTACCTATTTGCTCTAATGCTGTATTACATGATTAAATTAAACTGTACCTAGTACTTTAACATTAGTTCAAGAAGAAAAAAAGAGAGCAGTAACACATATTAAAAAAAAAGACCTCCGCTTCCCAAGAAACTTAACTTGTCCAGAGTATATATTTTTTAAATCTAATGAATTAAAAGTTAAATCTAATGAATTTAGAGACTAATTACGACAAAATCGGTTGAACGATAATAATTTTGCAAATATTTTAGTCGCGTAATTGAGTACGCTACGCTCAGCGTAAGCAACACAGAGAAACAATATTTTATAAATTTGGTGTGAGGTTCATTCATATTGATTTTAAACTGATAATACTGATAACGCTTAATTTCTTGAACATTGATATATTATTAAATTACCCTGTTTGTATCCAGTCTGAGTGTTAGTTGAATGTTGTATAGACTTGGATACGCAGAATTTATATATCGTATTAAAATTGCCGTACGCTACCATTAGACACATGAGAAGTGTTTATAGACTCAAGAAAACAAGTACAAACTTGCAATCGTTTTATCAAGTATTGCCAATGAGGCATACAGTGCTGACCCCAGTAACTTATCTTCTAGAAAATATATTACTGTTTTCTGTTTTTTTTTTTTTTAAAAATTAATCTAAATGGTACAAGTATAATTTTATTTAGTCATGATATAAGACAGAATTGGAACAAATTAGCATTTAAAAATATTATGAATGTTCAAAACATTAGGCGTGATATGTTTTTTATAGTCAGTATTTTCACATAAAAAACAATGTAAATGATACATAACAGATATCGTGTTTCTCGTTGTGCGTTACGCTTAGCGTATCGTGAGTCAATTTCGCGAATAAAACCACTGCAGAATTAGTATACTCCAACCGATTTTGCAGCAATTAGTTTCAAATGAAGTTGTGTAGAAATAAAAAAAAAGTATATTTATATATATTAAGGATAAGTCAGAAGTAGCAGTTTCCAAGCTGAAAAGTTTTCAAAAAAACTATAGTTTGTCGATTTTTTTAATTTCAAGCTCAATGCAACACTTGTTAACGTAATCCGATTTGGCTGACATTTTGCACATTTTAATACATTTTAATAAAACTTCGAAAATTAGGACCACCTTAATACATACATATACAAACATATATACTTCAGTTTTTAAGAGAAGTTGGATAGGAAGAAGGCTATATGACTGATATTTTTTCGACAGTTTCTATCTCACTCACTCAGACAGCTTGTAAAATAATTACAAGTGCGCAGTTGTTTTATCTGCTTTGTTCATTGTTTAAGCACAGCTCAAATAAACGTGCATATTCACTGTTCCTGTATGTGATAATTCACTGTGTGTGAGTTTTTCTTAGATTAGAATGGTACTCTAAGTGAACTAATGGCGTAAAACTTGGTAGGCATGAATAAACTCTATAAACAATATACATTTCTTAAATGATTATTATTATGATGTATTAAAAAGTTATGCGTACGCAGATAATTCAAAATTTCTGTTCTCAACTGTTAGCTGGAACAGTCTACTTTCAATAATGGTCGGAAGATAATATTATCATCAGATAAAAAAGACGGTCATACTATTTCTCCTCCTCTAGCATTTTAAACAGTTAACTTTCCCTACTCTTATTAGGAAGTATAAATTATTTTTAATGTTTATGATAAATGACAATATAATTACCAACTAATTGCAGTTCTGTAAACAAACTAATTGGTGGATGGGTTGAAATCTGGCATTCATAAAGTCCAGCATCCTTCTCTGAAGCGAATCGAATATGCAACGTCCAATCCTGGGTGTTTTTTCCATGTGCCGTAAAAAATCTATCATCACTACTATACGTCGTCAAGCCAACTGTTAGCAGTTGATAGTCTTTTCTTCGTATCCAGGACACCTAAAAAATAAAACAAAATTAACGACTAAGCACAGCTTTAATACAAGTAGGGACATCTGTTCACTGCGAGCTTAAACAGTGCTACGAGAGCTTATATGTGTTGTACATGTGGCAAGCTTCAAAGCTCTAAAGCTTTGGAAAACACTCGCTAGATGCTGCTTTACAGGGATTATTGATTTTCCCAGTTTGTGAAAACTCGGGTAGATGGCAGTGAAAAGAACTAGGTTAGAGTAATTCCAAATTCAAAACATTTAGGGAACGGGTTCAGGTCAGTGCTTCTTAAACATTTTTTAAGATTTCTTACTCGTTTAAAGTATATCTTCAAAAAACCTTTTATGTGAGAATCCTAAAACTATAGTGAGAATATAAGCTGACTATCGTCGTTATTGGCCGGAAGCTAAGGGATAATAGCCTTGACTGTAGATATGATCCGTAAAACGGGCAAAGGCTAGTAAGGTCGACTATAGGTGCTATCTAGGACACGTGCTACGCGATACTACCGCGATACTACGATCAGGGATGTTCCGATACTCTTGATACGATACCAGTATCGGTTTTTTTTTCATTCGGTATCGCGAGTTAAGTATCGATACTAATTTTCCGCTACTTTATTAATAAGTGTGGACCTATTTTACTAAAACAGAACAAGGAGTTTTCTCGGTGCTTGCAATGAAGAAGAGTGGAGTTTTTATTCTATTTTAAACAATCACTCAGACCTATAGGCTTCAGAAAGAGTTCATATGCACACCAGTTTTGCAAGTGAAAAATCAGAAATCACTTCGTAAAATGTTTATTATCTATTATCGTTTTCCTAATTTTCCTAATTCTGCTGTCCTAGATTTTTATTAACTAAACCTAAGTCAATTACCTAGTTTTTAGGTACACAGTAATTTATTTTCCCCCAAACATTGGCCCATTAAAAATAGTGTAGTAAACTCTAGTAAATAAAAATCAATTTAAGTAATTAGGTTAAGTTTAATTAGGAAAAATCTAGGATAGCAGAATTAGGAAAACGATAATAGATAATAAATTATTTATGAAGGGATTTCCGATCTTTCACTTGCAAAATTAATGTGCATATGAACGCTTCCGTGGCCTCGTCTACTTCTTCTCTTCATGAATGCCTCTTAATTATTAGTTCTTCCATGAAAAAATCATCCTTGCCTGAGTTGTTTGTAGGTGTCCAATCTGTTACCTAGGTCATCTGTCAGTATACAGTCTTTTTCAATCGTGTATACTGCTTTAATGCCCATACTACTTTAATCTGTTTATTATTGTAAACCAATTAGATTGGTAAATAACAATCTAATAAAAAAAACATTTTATTCTTGTAATATTACAAGAATAAAATGTTTTTTTTTTAATTTTTCATATAAATATTTGAAAAAATCGATTTTTTTTATATATTACGATATTCGATATTATCGATACCCAAATATCGATACTTTCTCAGTATCGCATATCCCTAACTACGATACTACTGCTGACTATTACTATGATAATTGTAACTAAATTCGTCACTATGAGCAAGGTCAGTGACTATCATGAATGAAAGGCATTATACTTTTTATAATATTTTATGTTGTAGTAATGTTATAACACCGTAACTTTTTACAGAATTGATCTGTATAAGTGTGATTGACGGAATGACCTCAGAACACTGGTGTCGACTATAGTAGACAATAGTTGAAAAAACACTTAAAAGATACATAGTATAAAAAGTGATGGCCAAACTGCAGCTCACAAGCCACATGCAGCCTTTTTATGCCTTTGATGCGATTGTCTTTCTGTATTTTTAAGACATCAGTCATTATGTATAACACAGTTATTTTATATTCAGTTTACTGTTCGATGCTAGTTCCAACTATCTTAAACTGCGATCCTTCAGCATACGTATTTATTTGTATGCGGTTCGTTTGAATATGAACATTATGAATTTAGGCCACCATTGTTATATAGAATAGCATAGGCCAATGGTGATTGTAGACGTGTAGCTGCATAAGATGCATAATCGCAGAATGGATTACGTTCGTGAACTTCTATGCTTCTCCTTTATGCATTTATACTGTGCGACTGTGTTTATGCCAATGACACATATTTTAGGGGTGGCATAACTAAACTCATGTCTAGAAAAATATGAAAATATCAACATTGACAAAAACTTAAATCAAAATCCTTCTTAAAGAGCAGTACAATATATTGTTTCGTAATGATTTATTGTACTTTTGGATTTTCTAAATGTTTATGAGGGTCGGCACAAAAAATTTGCACCTGGGCAGCGGTAAACTCCGAAAAGACCTGAATGTCCATATAATATGCCAGCTATGGTCGTTATACGCGAAACTGCGTAAGATTATCACCGCCAATTATAATCGTCAGCCACTAAACGTTAAGATGGTACTAACGCAGGATATAGTCGGTCACATTTCTAATCGCTGATTCGATGATGTCGTAGCGAAAGTAGTTTTATGTTGCGCTTTAGTATAGACCGCTCTCGTCATCATCAATACTGACCTAGTGAAAGGATTAAGACGCACAGTTAAAACTCGTATAGTACGACTTTAAACAATATGAATGTCACTAGAGCAAATAATAATTTTCTAATTAAAGATTTCCATCTATATATGACAGCGTAGTCAGTGCATGAGAAATCCACCATGGACACTGTCGCGTCCGCCTGTGAATCTCACATTAACTAGGTTTGATAAAGATACTACGTTGCCTATCGAATACCAATATGAGTTACAAAGAACACTGGTCCCTAGGTTCGAGGATACTGTTATTTTTACTGACGGATCAAAATCCGGAACCAGGATTGGGTGTGCGTTCGTTGTTTTGAATCCACGTCAACAGTTTCAGTACCGTCTGCCCTCTATAACGAGTTGTACTGCTGAGCTGTACGCTATTTTCAAGGCCCTGTGTTTTGTTTTGTCAGAGCAAAGTCGGTCAAGTGCTATCTTGACGGACTAGTTGAGCGCTCTGATCAGTATCCAAGAATCAGATCCAGCGCATCTTCTTGTACTAAAGATCCGGTTGCTCCTCCACAATCTGAATGCTCAAAATGTGAGGGTAGATCTGTTTTGGATACCGGTACATGTTGGTATTAAAGGCGACGAAGCGACTGATGAAGCTGCAAAAGCCGCCTCCCACAGACCTATGATTGATGTGAGTTTCATATTTCCAGATGACACAAAGAGTCATTTGAAACATGTGGTTTTAGCCAGGTAGCAGCATGAGTGGAGCAGTATACAGAACGTTAAGTTGAGACAGATTAAGTGAGACGTTAAACCATGGGGCTCTTCCTGTAGGATTAACCTCAGAGAGGAAACCGCCATCACACGCCTCCGTATAGGCCACTGTTGGTGAACCCATGGACACCTTCTTCGAAGTGAATCTCCCTATTCCCCTATTTGTGAGACGTGTAACAGAGATTTTTCTGTGTTACATATTTTAACTGAATGTGTACAGTTCGAGGATGTTAGGGAGAGGTTAGGCCTGTGCTATTAACTGTCCGTTGCTTTAGGTGAGGACAGAGTACTCCTGGATAGGCTGATACTCTTCCTGAGAGAATCGAACTAACTGTTTTATCAGTGAAGTCTTGCACCTTATTTTAATTTGTTCTATTTACAGACTGTGATATTCGATGGTAACTAGTTCCTTTACAGCCTCTTACCATCACCCTGAGTCTGTTCAATTTTCGAACAGACTTTTTATCGTACTTATTTGTGTTCGTCTGTGCAAGATTTCTTTTATTGAGTATTTTTCTTGATTTTATTTTTAATATGTATTGTAGTCATTTAGTTGGGCTAGGTTAGGCGCAAATGGCCTTTGTTGCTGTGCGCCAAAAATTTTAACTAACTCAGTGCATGAGAAAAGGGGAACATTCATACGGTACAATAAATTATTGCATAAATAAAAAACATTAATTTCCTACTTCAAATAGTGCGATTTTGACAGTGCGTTATATTTTTGAACAAGGGCATTCAAATTAAGGTGCGAGGCTAAAATATTTAAGATTCGCGGTTCTTATGTAAGAAAGGGTTCAGGGTGCATTCTAAATACTGCATTAACTAAATGAGGCAACTAATAATGTAGGACTCAGGATCAACATACAAACAACTTTAACAATGACAAACATTGTATTGAGTGAGACGATGAAAATCGACGATGTGACTTGAACAGGTTAGTGCTTACAAGTAGAGATGAGCGAAACTGATTTTTAAAGAACGCTGTGATCGGTGACCGTTCTTTTTCAAGGTGCTTTAAAAAGATGACTGTGAACACTGGTCTTCGTTCAGAATCGGTGCACATAGTTTTTCACTATCGGTAATTTTTCACCTATGTAAAATTTTCGTCTAAAATTATTATTGAGCAATTATGTCAATGAGTATTTAAGATATTTACGGCCGTTTGGACCGGTATTAATTAACTCTTAATTAAAAATTAAAAATTGAATTGCATTGCACTGCATACTTAATTCAAGCTTTTTTTTTTAATTTAATGGCCTTTGCTGCTGTGGCAATTAGCCAGGACAATTTTTATTTCAGTAAATTTCCAGGCCTGAACGGGATTCGAACCCGAGACCTTCGCAACGCAGAGCACATGTGTTACCAATACGCTACGTCGGTCGACTAATTCAAGCTTAAGCTGTTGACTATTAATAAAATTTAATCACTACCATGGGTACGGATTAAATAGTAATTAAGAATTTGACATTTATTGTTTGACATTTGACTATAAAAGAAAGATTGATTAGTACAATTTTATTATAAATATGGATGAAGAATACACATAAATATATGTTTTTCTTTAGATTTGATGTTGCTAAAAAAAATCTCAAAGAGCAAATTATTATGATACTATGGACAAAATTGCATTTATAAAAAATAGGTAATAATTTCGTTTATCCAAAAATACAGTTTTGTGCTAAAACGACGGTTCCAATATTGGCTTATTTAAAATAGATACCAATAATAGTTGCTGCTGGTGTACTTCACAATATACGAGTATGTAAGAACCAAATATGAAAGAATATTGTGCTGCCAGTCTGAGCCCAACCAAGGTATTGCTGCACCCGAGGCAAAGTACCAATTTCGCTCCCTCTCATCGGTGATAAGCAAAAGAAAAAGTAGATGGACTGATGTGATGAGCAAAAACAAGGAAAATAATTTTTGCATCCCTGTCAACTCAGCGCCGCCGGCACCTGAAGGACTAAATGAATATGTGTTACATCAATTGATAATAGATGGACAAATACCAGACGAAAATTTGAATGCACGTGACGCAGCTGGAATTGAATTACGTAAACAATTAATAATTGAATATTTAGAACGACTTTTGTAATTAAAATATTATAGAATAGTGTAAAATAATAATTATAATAAAGTAAACATTCAAATATATATTTTTATGTTTATATTTATGTATTTTTATTAAATTTTTGCAAATAATTTTTTCATAACATTAGCAGCATGAATTCCTTTTAGTTTTTTACACCAATATTTATTGTTAATTTACATTTTTAGCAGATATAATTTTAGAAAAGCTAGACAAAACGTCCATAACATATTTTATTTTTGACAGTACGTCACTCAAATTAAACAAGCAAAAGAAAAATTATGTCTGATGCGAATTTTTTCATGACAATGTATCCAAGTTAATAAAAATAAGTACAGTCTGTTCCAAACGGTTAAGCGGAACTAAATGGGAATTTAGTTCTTTTAGGTTGTCACGAGAAGGGACCTTGCTTGGGTTATTTCATTTTTCACGTTGGGATGTCAAAATTTAAAATTCCAACAATGAAACCATGGAAACGAATGACATATGTCAAAATTAAATATTTTTTTTTAGGTATTTTAATGACAAAAAAATAAATAAATGGGAAATTTGTATTAAGAATGACACAAAAAATCAAAATATAAAGAAAATGACATTTTAAAATGATATTAACCTTAACCAAAAAATGTATTGTATAAGTATGATTTACAAAGCTTAAACAAAACGGCCGAAAGGCACGATTTAAACGATGAAAAGAACTAGATTGCAAAATCTAGTTCCGCTTAACCTAATAGTCTAAATGGAGATATTCATTCCCCCAACAATTGATTTTTTCATTTCTCTATTATATTATTTAAAAGTTTTCTGTTAGTTAAATTCCTGATGATTATTTTTACAAATTCAAGTTAGGTATTGTATGTCTACTGACCCCGCCAGAAAGAAACAGAGCTTCAAAAATATACGTTTCTCGCTAGGTTGGAACCACGTAGCGAGAAACGTAAATTTAAGATGCATAGATACGTTTCCCGAATTGAAAAGATTAAGACAGAGAAAACTGGAAATTTTTAGTGGAGTTATATCCAGCAATGAATTAAAACAGCTGGAATATGAGAATGATGATAATATTTTTGGCACAAATGACTTGCTTTTATCGAGTTATTACTGTACTTTATTAAGTAGATCTTTTGTTCTATTTCCTTCTAATGATATCTCAAATAACAAAACACATAACCTAATTTTTGTTTTCCTTTACAATACAAGCATTTTAATGAAATCCCCTCTACTTTTTCCATAAATAGAATGAGATAAAGGAATTTTCCCTTCTGTGAATTAATTAAAAACGAAAAATCCTTTACCCACAAATTAAAAATCATGTAATTACCGTGCTCTCTCCAATATTAGTAGGCTCGCAGTGTAATGTTGCAGTAGCTCCTATCTGTGCGAGGACCACAGTGTGGTTAGGATTGAGGAAGAATTTGTTTGATGTCTTTGTGGCGTGATCGACAGTATGAACCGCATTGGATCGCGCTCCTTCCGCCTTTGATCCGTTGTCGCCGCCTGACATGTGGATATGTCCGCCACCGCTATGCCGCAAGTCTGTAAACCAATCGATACCACAGTTATATTAGAACAGTTCAAGAGGTTTCAAAAACATGATTAAAATGTATTCACAAATGAAAACGAAACGATCTCTTTTGATATTCTCTTGTAGATAAAAATTCTTTAGAATTTTTTAAAAAAGATTTTTGTTATTATGCTGGAATGAATGGTTTAACAAAAAATGATCAAAAGGAGATATGAGTCAGTTAATGTTTTATGGTGTGGATGATAATGATGCTAATTTAACCATGATATTACAATCATCCGAGAGTAGCGTGACCAGAAGTACTCTTTTCAGAGTAAATGTACTCTTTTAAAAGCACACTGCCTTTGTATTATCTACTTTTTTATGAGTATATTTTTTATTAGGGTTTTGTAGGTATGACCAAAAAACCCTTATACCGTCATTTTGTCGTCTGTCTGTCTGTCTGTCTGTCTGTCTGTCTGTCTGTCTGTCTGTCTGTCTGTCTGTCTGTCTGTCTGTCTGTCTGTCTGTCTGTCTGCCTGTCTGTCTGTCTGTCTGTTCGGTAAAAATTGTAGCCAAACGGCTAAACCTAGAGAGTTGAAAATTGGCATGCTTGTACAACTTTTTGACCCGCACATAGGAAAAATACTAAAACATCTAAAAAACATATCCCCCTAAAAATGTAAACAAAAATGTGCTCATTGAAAAACAAAATATTTTTTTAAAATTCTGAGTAGGGTATCAAATGAAAGCCCTTAGTACGTGGATTAACGATCAAAATTTAATTTTTGCAAAATAAATTATTTTGAGGCGATTTTTGCCAAAATTGTGCAAAAAAATTTTTGTCCCACACCCTGTAGCCCAGATGGTTTAAACTAAAAATGTGAAAAAATTCAAAATCAAAGTAATGTATAATGGTGTGAACCGGAATAGTACAACAGGCATACATGTTATACTCTTATAACACACTAAGTTGATAAGCGTTTGGTGGTCTAGTGGCTCAGTTGCTCGACAACCACACAGGATCGTTATTCACTACACAGGTTCGTTCCTGGCTTGTGGAGTCAATTTTATTTTTTGTTTCTTTTTTTTCATATTTATTATGTTTAAATTAATTTGTTAAAATTCTAGTTATATTTTAGCACATTTTGAATTTAATTTTCAAGAGCGTAAATTTAATAACCAATTGGAATTATATTTTCATTCTGTGTCATTTATACGAAGCCAGAGGGGCGGAGCGTATGATTTAAGACAACCAATGAAAGCCATAGGCCCAATTTTCAAAATCTTAATGAACCTTGTTATATAAAAAAAATACTGCACTTATTTAGAAACCTAAATAATGATATTAGGTATTCGAATTAAAATTAACAAAAAAATATTTTAACATAAAATTTGTTTTTAAAGCTCTGAGATTAACAGACGATAAATTATTTTAAAAAGATCGTTCATTTTGCTGTGGTTACTACAAAGCAAAATTTGTCCTACACACTCAGCATGCCGTCTTCACTTATTATATACCTGCGAAACCCTGCAATGTGTGAAAATTCACACTTCACATCAATTTTTGAGAATTCTTTTGTGATTATTTTGATTATTGTTACCACTGTTTATTTATTCTAGATATTTGATAAATATATGTATATGATTCAAACAGTAGGTTGCATCATGGTGCATAATAGTAGGCGGAGCTTACACACTCGATTCTCACTTATTAAAATATTTACATTATATTTTTGTATTAAAATTAAGACATACACAGCCATAGCCATAAATACAAAATATCCATAATATTACTAGCCATAATTTAGCTATGAATAAAAACATAAAATTTAGCTATGAATAAAAATATTAATTTTGTCAAACACACAAAAACTGTAAAATTTTTTTTATCATGCTGTCTGAACAGAAATTTCTTTCCTAGGTTTCTGGTTCAGATCAATGTACGTTACTTAGATTTTTTTTTCACATTTTTGGTTTAATCATTTCAATGTTTAAAGATTGCGGGACAGTAATTTTTTAAGCACACTTTTTGATTTTGTTTTATATACTCATATACATAAGTCTATAAAATTTAATGTCGTCCGCGAAAAGAAGGATATTACTATATTTATAGCAGGTAATTACATCATTGATATGGATAAAAAAAATTGATGTGAAGTGTGAATTTTCACACATTGCAGGGTTTCGCAAGTATATCATAAGTGAAGGCGGCATGCTGAGTTAGAGGTCTGCACGGGCCTATTTTGGACCACCTTTATCCGGCCCGGTCCGTTTTGTTTCCAGTCCGGCCTGGCCCGATCCCGAAAATATTAATACAATTATTGCATTTACCCGGCCCGAACCCGACAAAATTTTAAATTCGGCCCGAATAAACGTCGTTAAAAAAATATTATGATACAAAAATTGTTTACGATTTGTAATAATTATAAAACTATAATTTTTAACGAAGGTTTAAAAAAGAGCTTTAAAAACAAATTTTATGTTAAAATATTTTTTTGTTAATTTTGATTCGAATACCTAATACCATTATTTAGGTTTCTAAATATGTGCAGTATTTTTTTCCGCCTATGGCTTACATTGGTTGTTTTAAGTCATATGCTCTGCCTCTCTGGTTTCGTAGACATGACACATAAAATGAAAATATCTAGCTGGTTATTAAATTTACGCTCTTAAAAATTAAAAGCAACATTTGCCAAAATATAACTAGAATTTTGACAAAATAATGTAAACAAAATAAAAACGGGAAAAAAATGCTGCATAGCAAGCGAGCAGGCTAACCATTACACCAGGATACACCTTCTAGTATAATGTGTTACATAACTATAACTTTCGTACATCGTCAACAAAATAATACAAAAAATACGTTATTTTCCGAAAACATAATTTGATCAAAAATTCCTGTTGTACTATTCTGGCTCACACCAATGTACATTACTTAGATTTTTTTTCAGATTTTTAGTTTAAACTATCTGTGCTAGAGGGTGTGTGACAATTTTTTTTTTTGCAAAAATAAAATTTTGATCTTTAATCCACGTACTGACGAAAAGACGGCTTTCATTTGGTACCCTAATCAAAATTTTAAAAAAATATTTTTTTTTCGATGAACACATATTTTTTTATATTTTTAGGGGGATATGTTTTTTAAATGTTTTGGTACTTTTCCTATATACGGGTCATAGAGTTGTATAAGCATGCCAAATTTCAACTCCCTAGGTTTAGCCGTTTGGTTACAATTTTTACCGAACAGACAGACAGACAGACGACAAAATGACGTATAAGGGTTTTTTGGTCATACCTACAAAACCCTAAAAACATGGGTCCTAAATGAGATCCCAGTGGCACACCGGAAATAGGATCAAAAACCATGCACACCGATTTCGTGTATTTGTATTATTTAAATGCTGTATATGACTTTATCAAAGGTCTTGCAGAAATCGGTGTATACGGTGTCCATTAGTATCTTTTTATCCATGTATCATTCTAATATGTCTGAAGTAAGTAATAATAAATTAGAATCTACTGAGCATTTTTTACGAAACCATGTTGTTGTGGTATAATGAATTTTAACATAAAGAAAAAAGTTTTACCATCACTGCTCTGATGAACACAGTGACTCACAGACATATTTGTCATACATTATATTAAGTATAAATATTCTTACATAAGTTTCAATATGAAATGAAATTAATTTAGATAATGTGTCCTATAAGTCAATAATGGTATCCCAGGTATAATCCAATGAAATCTCAAGTGTATTACGGTTCATATCTGTAATTGTATTACATCTCAGAGCAATATGATTCGTTAACCAATTAGAACGTGGCCTCTTCATGGTGCATCGGCCAATCAGAATCAACAAACAGATGTTAACAAACGAACTGAAGTTAAAGCGCTGTTAAACCGAGTGTATTACAACTCTATGACGAATTTCATAACTTGTATGACTTGCACCTGGGAGAGAAAGAGAGATGAGAGATAGCGATAGAGTTAATTTGTTAATTTGGTTTACAATGTACCTATTTACAATACATGTATATGTATTGCATAATTAAAGTTATATAATTACGTTATTAACATTACTTTAGAGTGTTACTTTCATTAATTAGTTATTAGTAATTACTGTTAGTTCAACAAATAACAGAAAAATCTGAAATTGATATAACAAAAGATGACATTGATATCGCTCACCGTTTAAAAAAAAGGAACTCATCTCAACACCACCCTATAATAGTCCAGTTCAAAAGTAAGCAAAAAAGAGATTTATTTATAAATAAAAGGAACTTAGTCATTCTCGACCAAATTATTCCCGGCACTGAAGTTGGCATTAGAATCTTTGTTAATGCAAACTTAACTGCATATAATAAACAATTGTTTCAAGAAGCAAGGGAAAAAGCAAGAGAACTAAACTTTCGCAATACTTGGTTCCGAAATGGAAAAATTTTAGTTAGGCAGAATGAACAATCAGCACCCATTATCATCACCCGGAAGGAAGACTTAATCAAGCTGTCCAAAAATCAAGAGAATCGTACACAACAAAATAAATGTTAGATATGGTTCCTATATTTTGTATTTATTTTGTTGTTGCATTTGTTATTATCCTAACTTTTTAAATTTATGAATGGTATAGAAAATTTATGGATACAGATAAATAGATCAACAATTAATACATTATTATGTGACTAGGCGCCTCAGCCCGGCTACGCCGGCTTTCACCCCCTTCGTGGGCGTAGCCCCCGGCCTGTGATTAAGCTTGAGTTTATATCACTGTTACTTTTGGTAGTGATCAGTAGTACAACTTTCACAAAAACTGTGTTCCGTAAACTAATCGGTGACAGGTTTTAAATTAGTACGGAATGAATAATCAGCTACGGGTTACTATGATTAACTTGTGGTAAATATTATTAATACCACTGCTTACTATTCTGATTACAAACTGTATAGATAGTTCAGTTTTAGAATTTTATTTTGTAACCATACGTAATCATTTTATATAACAGCATATAGTTTTTATCGGAGAGACTAAAACTTTGCAGCGGCAAAATTTGATGATAGGTTTTTCAGTACAAATATTCGATAAACCTGAACCAAGACTATTTTCATACATTTAGAATACACCAATAAATTCGTTTCATCTTCTCTCCATGTAAAAATTTAACAACAAATACTTTGTCTCATCTCATAGCTTAAAAATATTAAAAATACTTTTAGAACATTTAAAAAAATAACCAATATAAACACTTATTCAATTTTATGTATTTTTATACATTTCTGTAATTAAATTAACTTAAATCCTCCAGCAGTTTAACAATTTTTATGCTAATTAAAGCAAATTTAATCTTTATAGATATATTCTTCGAAAAATAACCTCAAAAAATGTCATAACTGTGGGAGAAAATATACAGTGAGTCTTGGTTTAACTTAAGAATTTATGCAAAATTGTCTCGATAAACTAATCAGAAATCATACATACCTTAAAAACGATTTTACACGTTTTTAAAATAATTTAAAAGTAATATAGTGGTTATTTTATATAGAAAACTAAGTCGTCATTTCTTCTGTCAATTTACACTCAAAATGTAGTGGAGCTTGGTTTAGCTATGAATTGTAAAACTCTGGCGATTAATTAATCGAAAGATATTTACAACTTAAAATAGTATTTTATATGTTTGAATTAATATTTAGTTTTAGATTATTACCTACTTACTTAGTAATTTTCAGTTCAGTAACATTTTTAACTCTAAGACAATTTTATGGTCAGCAAAAATGTTTGAAATCTTGAAAATTACAACAACAAAAAATTCGTAATATTTACCCAGACTTATATATTTTTTACACAATTCAGCGATTATTTAAAAAAAGAATTGATTGTAGATTTTTCGACTTAGTTTTGTGCTAAATTTATCTTTTGAATTATAACACATTCGTATATCGTCAACTAAGAACTATCCGTGTCGTTGAAGTATCCGTGATATGTTCAGCTTTTTAGAAATTTGTTGACGATCAACGATACGGTTTCGAGGAAAAAATGCATGATTTTTATCAATCAAAATTAGTCAATACCCCTCGTTGAAATAAAATTAAGCCTAAGCACTAAAAAAATATCACCCGGATAAGACGACGTTCATTTTCCTCTCTCCGCGTAACCGGAAAAATGAAGTTACACCAGAAGTTGAATAGAACATACATACCAACAATTGTACAATATAATAGTAGAATATATATTAATGTGCTATAATTAAGCCACAGGCTCTATTAAATAAATTCTTATTATTCTTATCTTATTAAATGAAGCATGAATTAATTTAACAGAGGCTTGTGCAGTTCTGAAGGAAAAAGTTAAAGTATCCGTGATATGTTCAACTATTTAGAAATTTGTTGACGATCAACGATACGGTTTCGAGGAAAAAATGCATGATTTTTATCAATCAAAATTAGTCAATACCCCTCGTTGAAATAAAATTAAGCCTAAGCACTAAAAAAATATCACCCGGATAAGACGGCGGTTCATTTTCCTCTCTCCGCGTTACCGGAATAATGAAGATACACCAGAAGTTGAATAGAAAATACATACCAACAATTGTACAATATAATAGTAGATAATATAAAAGAATTTAATAAACAGATAGAAACAAAAGATGAATATAGTATCAGAATATTTCACTCAAATATAGGAAGCATATCAAAAAATTTTGACGAATTAATGGTACTGATTTCTCAAATACAACGTGAATTTGATATAATTGTCCTCTCAGAGACTTGGCATATCCCAAATGTAAATCTTTTTAGTATAAATGGATACAATATATATATATTATAATGAAGGTGTGTATAACCAAAACGATGGCGTTTATATGTAAATGCGAAGTATATGTAAAAAAAAAGTATTGTAATAATATTAAAATAAAAACTATTGATTTCCAAAATAATTTAAATGTCTTGAGACTAGAATTGTACTTAAAAAATCATCATATTGGTATAACTGCAGTGTTTAAGAAGCCTCCTTTTATCATAGATGCCTCATATCATAAATAATCTTTCTGTCTATTATATTATTATATATTATTATATATTATTATTATATGTCAGCAGCACGGTAAATTGTCAAACGAAATTTTTATAGGTGATATTAATATTGATATAATAAACACAAAAGATGCAACTGTAAACGACTATCTTAATACTATGATTGAGTTTGGATTTAGATCATGTATTAATAAACCAACAAGATATGATAAAACCACCATAGATCATATATTTCTAAAATAAAATCTTGATAATATTAACATGCGGTCAATAGTTTTAAATTAAAAAATTACAGATCATAGCCCCACATTTTTGCAAAATAACACAAAATCTTATTGTATATCTGAAAAAACCAAAGTAAATTATAAAATTAATAAAATCAACTACAAAAAGCTCAACACTAATTTATCAAATATAAATTGGGCATATCTAGTTCAGAATAATATTGAGATGGCTGTTAAAAACTTTACTAATAAAATTTTATTAAATATTAATTCCTGTACTCAAAAATTAACTTGTCACGTAAAGAAAAAACGAAAACCTTGGATTACTCAAGGTTTGATAAAGTCAATAGAAGTTAGAGATCGCCTGTATAGACAATACTTGCTTTCTCCCAACAATGACAAGATAAAACAGTGCTATGTGGTATATAAAAATAAAATACATTCTCTTATTAAATTAACAAAGCAAAAATATTATCAACAAAAATTTGTTAATAAAAATACGGAAAAAATGTCAGTCACAGATATCAAAATTCGCGATAATAATGTTACATGCAAAAATACGATAGCCAGTGAATTTAACACATATTTTGTCAATGTAGGTAAGAAGCTGTCCTCTCAGATACCCAAAAATTTGCATGCAAAAAATAGTTTGTTAACAGCAATTAATAGAAATATTCATTCACTTTTTTTTTACTCCCACAAATACTGAAGAAGTAACAGATTTTATAAAAACTTTAAAAAACGGTAAATCCCCACGATATGACGGTCTAACTGCCGAGACATTAAAAGAAATCTCTGAAATCATTGCTCAGCCTCTTGCAGATATATATAATAAATGTTTATCAACGGGATATTTTCCAAAACTTTTCAAATTAGCTGTAGTTAAACCAGTTTATAAATCAGGATCACGGAATCAAATAGAAAATTATAGACCTATTTCATTAATATCAAATCTTGCAAAAATATTTTAAAAAATTATTAAAAGTAGATTAATCTCATTTTTGGAAAACAACGACATAATTTCAGAAAAACAATTTTGCTTTTTAAAAAATAAAGAAACAGAAGATGCTATGGCTCGGCTAACAAAATACATTTATAACGCTTTAAACAAATCGACACCATGTTGCGCTATATTTTTAAATCTTACCAAGGCATTCGATACAATTGATCATGACTTGTTATTGAGTAAATTAGAAATTTATGGGATACGTGGAGTCATGCTACAATTATTTAAAAATTACCTCTATAATACGGAACAAAACGTCATAATTGATAATCAATCTAGCAATTATGAAAATATAAAGTGCGGCATACCCCAGGATACGGTCCAATAATTGGTCCAATATTATATCTGATTTATATAAATGACCTGTTAAAAATGTCCAAAATTAAGAACAAACTAATCGCATCTGCTGATGACACGGTATTGTTTGCTAAGGCAAGCACCTGGCAGGATTTGAGATATATAGTAGAAAGTGATATCAAATGTATTAAAGAGTGGTTAGATTCAAATATGCTAACTCTAAATTGCAAAAAAACTCAATTTTTACCTTTTTCAATTTATAACAGCACTCAAACTAATTTAGATTACCTAATATTACATGAAAACAAATGTGCAATTAATAAAACCTGTAAATGCAAAATAAAAATAAACAAAACAGACTCGGCTTTTGGCATATCTTGGTTTAAATATCGACAAAAACCTGCGATGGGATACGCATATTAATAAACTATCTACTAGCCTGAGGAAAACACTGTACCTTATGAAAAGGCTAGGGGAAATTATGTCTATTAAAGTACTATACAACTTTTATTATGCTTTGGTACAGTCTATACTAAATGGCATAATTGCCTGGGAAGGTGCTATTAAGGTGTATATAAGCAAAATAATTAAACTACAAAAAATTATTTAAAAAAAAATCTGCAATAAATGCGTCACCTATCCATCTCGCCTTATACACGATGAAGCAAAAGTAATGGGAATACCTAACTTGTACATTCTAACTATTTTAAAATATATAAAAAAGAACCCCAGCGATACAGTATTTCTACAACATTCATATGATACTAGAAATAAGCCTTGTGCCATTTCAAATAAAGTTTATAAGGCGATCTTTCATATTAAAAAAATACACAACAAATTTCAAATATATTTGCAAGAAAATAATATCTCAGTAAGTACGTACAATTATAATAAATAGGTGAAAATATTTTGTAAAACATTAAGTCTGCAAGAGGCATCTAAGTTAATCTAAATTAATTCAAGTTAATTAAATTTAAATAAGATACATTGTTTATTTATCTATTTTTTTCTAAAATGTTGTATGAACTTGCTCGTAGCGATATGATAGTTTATCTTTTAAGGTTAAAACTAAAACATAAGTTTAAAACTAAGACTAAATCCACCATACTGGAAACTGTGTTCTAATTACTGCTCTCTAATTTGGAATCCTATTTACGAGGTCCAGAAAAAGGTTATTGAAAAAATTCAGTTCAAGTTATTAAAATTCATCTACTATAAAATCATGGGCTCCTATCCCCCACTTGACTTTCCATATAATACCCTTATTCATCTATTTTCAATGAAAACTTTAAGTGAACGTCGGGACTTGAATTCATTAAACTACTTAAAAAAACTTATTTCTGGCAAGGTCGACGATCCCATATCTTTACAACAAATTAATTTTTACACTCCTATTCTCCGTAACAGAAATCCATCTCTTTTCTACCTTCCTCATACTCATTCAAATTTATTTCTCAAATCTCCCATAAACCGTATGTGTTCAAATTATTTTATAAATTAATCTCTTAAAAATCTTTTTTGAATTTCTGTATCAATTATCCATACTCTATTATGTTTATATCCTATTTTTTTAAAAAATATTTACATATGTACATATATATTTTTTTGTTACTTTAAGATAATCTTTATTTTTTAGACTTTGTTTTTGTAAAAAATTAATTATATTGCTGTGTTTATCACAATTATATGTTTAGCTTAATTTGTACCTGTCCATTTATTGGTCAATTCTGTTGGACATATGTAATGGAAAATAAATAAACAAATAAATAAATAAATTAGTGAGGGATTACACTTATGATGCGTGTCTGTGAGATGAGAGATTGGCTGTTCGCAAATCGCATATGGCCCGCAACATAGTTTTTGTAACCCGTCGAGCGTCAATGAAAAAATGTAAATATTAAGCTTAATTTGCATAAAAATTTATTTATAAAAGTAAAATTTACTTCCATCTCCCTTTTTTGTTTATCAAAAGGAGCAATAAATTTGTATCAATGTTCACGGAGCCCTTCGGGATATATGTATTGTAGTTCCGTCGCTGCTTATTATTCCTTTGTATAAAAAATGGCCCGAGACCCAAATGAGTTTGATATCCCTGCTGTAGGATATTGATGCAAATATTAAAAACAAAAAAAATGTACTTTCATTCTCCATTGATAAAAAAAATGTGATTGTTAATCAACATATCAAGAGTTTTCATTGTATTCCTCAAAATTTACAAACCTTTGTATTTGATAATTCCATATTTGTGTATATATTTGATCACGCCGCTGTATACATACACATGTATTTACATTTGCGTTGGCGCAGATATTTACTCTCGAACTTGCCCAACATTATGATAGATTATTTAAAATTAATAAATTATAAGAGAATATTTTGTTTATATAAAATGCAGGAATTTTTGCAAAAGGGAGGACGGAAATATATAACAGTCTAAAGGGGAACTGTCCTCCAGAATGGAGGATGGCTGGCAACCCTAGCGTAAAGTATGATTCACAGCTCATGTTTTAATAGACAGTACGTAATTCATAGTGCATAATGTTAATGGATAATGTTAGTGGCTAGTCACAACAGTTTAGGACCATTCATAGCTCATGTTTTAATAGATAAATCGATCTAGCTGCGATCTACACGCAATAGAAATTATTAAACAATTTATAATAAAAATATCTTGTTATTAAATATATATATTGTTTTTTTATTAAATCTATTTCTAAAAAGAACCAAAATAATATTTATTAAGTTAATTATTAAATAAAATAACTATAATGTTTCTGTAGCTACTCACTCTAACCTAACTTTTTGATTTCACAAAAAAAAGATAACTTTTGTTTCCACCCTGTTTCCCAGAAGTGTTGGTCAAAAATTCTGAAAAAAATCTCAATAATGTACATTGATGGAAACTAAAATAGTTCAAAAGGAATTTTTGTCAGATTAATTTTTTTATTGTTGAAAAAATACATAATTTATTTTAAAAGTTTATGTAGTATTTTAAGGAAAAGCTCTTAGTACATAGAATAACAAACGGTACATTATTTTTAAAATATTGTTCATTTTGACTTGATTACCGCAAAAAAAAATGTTCCACACATATAGCTGCTTTAACTTGGGTACTAGATACCTGAAAAACACTAAAATATGTGAAAATTCACACTTCACATCAATTATTTATTAGATTCAACACATTTATTAATTAGTACATCATAAACTGCAGCCACAAATCTTTTTAGAATTTCCTGTATAATATATTCGTCTATTTGGAAATGTATCACTGTATACCTTCGAAATCCTGAAATATGTAAAAATTCTCACTTCACATCTATTTTTCAATATTAGTTTCAACATTTTTACTAATAATTATGTCACAAGCTGCATTCACAAGTCTTATTCGAATTTCAAGTATAATATATTCCTTCATTTTGACAGTTGTCAGTGTTTTAATGTTAATGTTAATGTTAAAAGTTTGAGATATACAAACTTCTAACATTATGCGTTAAATATTTTCTTACGCTTATCCACTAAATTGGAGCTATGAATGCTTATACGGATTTGTGTAGAACTAACATTCCTATGCGTTAACATTAACATTATGAATTACGTACTATCTATTAAAACATGAGCTATGAATGATACTTAAAGATAATGATCTAAAACTAAAATAAGTCATTAGGAGAGGATCATTGAAATTAGAGAAGGAACAAATTTAAATAAACTGTAATTAAAAATATATTTAAATTCAAGTAAGTTAATTTTTGGGTAGATCTCGTATACGACCTTTTATATTTTTATAAAAACTAACAAATAAACATTTTTTTTTTTGGAACAAACTATTTTATTGCTTTTTAAAATATTCGCCTTTAACATTTATACACTTTTGCATGCGTTCAAACCAATTCTCGAAACATTTTTTCCACTATAAAGTTGGTATCTCAAAAACATGGTTTTCGAAGGCTTCAGCAGATTCTTGACTTGATGAAAATCGCATCGAATTTTTCAAACTTCTTATTAAGATCTACTAAAACGTGTATTTTTGATGTAATGTTTTTATATAGAATATTTTATTAATAATTATTATAGATACATTCTTTCAATAGCAACAATTTGAAAAAAAAACTATTTATCCCTAGTTAGTATAGTTTTAATACGTACCATCGGTTTCTTTGATTTAAGCGGAAATAGATTTTCAAATATAGTAACTTCTAATGATTGAATGAAGCTTTTGATAATTTTGCTTAGCAGAAGCCTTCTTCAATCGTTAAAGTGTGAGCAAGTGGCAATTTAAAAAAAATAAAATTTCATTTAGTTTCACTTAGTTCAACCTATGACACGAGTGCCAGTAGTGGTACATGAAAAAAATAAGTTTAAGCGCTAATAATCAGCAATCAACCTGTTTACTTTGTGATTATAGTCAACTCGTGTCAGTTCACTGAGCGAACAGCAAGCGAAATACTGAGTTCTCTAAGTCAACAATCTTAACAGTTGCGTTCGCTAAATCCGTCCATTATTAATTTAAATAACAAATTAATTATGAGCAAAACATCATTTAACACATTTGACATCTGGATCGTCCGGCTTATCTACGTTGATATTTTCAAGAGAAAGTTGCCAACCTTAAAGAAAAGGAAAAATGAAGGAGAATAAATACCGTATCTTACAGAATACTATATAGAGAAAAGTTGAAGAAAGAGGACGTCCAGAAGGTGCAAATAGCCTTCGTTTTTTACACCAATATTTTGAACTAACTAAGAAGAGGTCCTGTAGGACGAATGATGAATACCTGACTCGGTAACGTAAGGAAGTGGTTTGGAGATACATCCACAGAACTATTTCAGAATGCGACAAAAGATGAGACAAAAGAAGAAGATGCATGGAGAAGGCATGCCAACATTTATTTTATACGTAAAGTTTATATTATTTGGCAAGTGAGCACAAAGAGATTCGCTACCCATGGCAAATATGAAACAATTCTGTGGTTATTTCGGATTTCAATTAAACAAATGTGAAATCCAGATTTTCTCATTTTGTTCCAAATTTATTCTTAAAACAGTTTCACGAAAATTATATTTTTATTAGATGAGTTACCTCCGTAAGTTAGTAATTATAGTTGATAGGTAATGGGATTCGGACCAGTCAGAAAATAAAACAAAATTTCACTTTCGATTTAATTTAAATCTTCATTAGATTTTGATAACTTCATTCATTTGTTTATTATATTTTTATCAGTTCCGAAATTATGTTTGTAAAGGCCCCGTCGCTAGTTGTAAAACAAAGATAAAAATTTCTTCTACATTTAAAAATATTCCTACTCTCAGTTGATGCAGCTTCACTATTGAAAACCTGGAAAAAGTGTGCATGAAATAATTCAGAACTTACATATCAATTATTTTTTTTTTCTTTTTATTACTTTTTTTTTATTCATACTGGGCTTCGGTATTATAGGTTGGTATTTACGCAATATACTTTATATCTTTTGGGACACAAATATTTATAATTAAATTTCTAAGTGAACATGTACACACTATATCAACATACGTGATAAATTTATATAAAATGTAAGAAATTCAATGTAGGCCAGTTCAGCGTATGTTAGTCTGCGCCGATCACTTAAACAAATGACAGTTTGACTAACTGGCGCCCTATTTAGTAATCTATATATATATATATATATATATATATATATATATATAAAAGGCAATGTCCTGACTGACTGACTGACTGACTGACTCATCACCGCCCAGCCCGAACCTCTAGGCCTAGAAACTTAAAATTTTGAGAGAATGACGGAAGCACCCAATAAGAAGGGATTTTTTGAAATTCCACTCCTAAGGGATGAAAAGGGGTGAAATGTGATTTCACGAATTCCTTAATATCTCTTAGGTCCGATGGGATATCGACTTATATTTTACTTACAAGTATGACCCATACAAATGCCAAAAAACTAATTTCGGGATTTTGTCCTAATCAACCCCTAAAGGGATGAACCTACAGTTGGGGTGGATTATACATCCCTTTGTATTTCCTGTGTTCGTTAAGTTGCAACATTAATTTTTGGAACATAGGTGTCTGGAAAATATCTAGATATGGTATTGACAGTTTTTGAAATTTTCACCCCAAAAGAGTGAAAAGGGATGAATTGTGATTTCAAGGATCCCTTAATATCTCGTAGGACCAATAAGATATCGACTTGCTTTTTGCTTACAAAGATTACCAACACAAATACCGAAAAATATATTTCAGGATTTTGTCCTAATCAACCCCTAATCGTATTTCCTATGTTTGTTGAGTTATAAGGTTTCTCTTTAGCATATAGGCGTCTTTTTAAAATATCTCGAAATGATTTTAACAACTTTTTTAAATTTAACCCCTAAAGGGTGAAAAGGGGTGAAATATGATTTCAAGGATTGTTTAACATCTTTTAGGACCAATGAGATATCGACTTGGTTTTTGCTTACGAAAATTACCCATTCAAATGCCAAAAAACCTATTTTTTGGTTTTGTCCTAATCAACTCCTTAAGGGGTGGATCTACAATCGGGGTGAATTACACATCCTGTCGTATTTCCTGTGTTCGTTTAGTTGCAACTTTACTTTTTGGCACATAGGTGTCATTTTAAAATAGGTGTCTTTCGAAATAGTTTTGACAGTTTTTTTTTAAAGTTCACCCCTAAAGGGTGAAAAGGGGTGAGTTTTGTTTCCAAGGATTCCTTATTATCCCTTAGGACTAATAAGATATCGACTTACTGTTTGCTGGCAAAGATTACCCATACAAATACCGAAAAACTTATTTCAGGATTTTGTCCTAATCAACACCTAAAGGGGTGGATCTACAATCGGGGTGAACTATACATCCCGTCGTATTTCCTGTGTTCGTTTAGTTGCAACATAACTGGTCAGCACATAGGTGTCTTTTTAAAATATCTCGAAATAGTTTTGACAGTTTTTTTAAATTTCACCCCTAAAGGGTGAAAAGGGGTGAATTGTGATTTTAAGGATTGCACCATAGCTTTCAAGGATTGCACCATATCTTTTTGGCACATAGATGTCTTTTTAAGATATCTCGAAATGGTTTTGACAGTTTTTTTAAATTTCACCCCTAAAGAATGAAAAGGGCTGTCATCTGATTTCAAGGATTGCTTAATATCTCTTAGGACCAATAAGATATCGACTTGGTTTTTGCTTACAGAAACTACCCATACAAATTCTGAAAAAATTATTTCAGAATTTTATCTTAATAACCCCTAAAGGGGTGAATCTACAATTGGGATGAATTATGCATCCCGACGTATTTCCTGTGTTTGTCGAGTTTTAACATTCCCTTTTTGGCACATAGGTGACTTTATAAGATATCTCGAAATGATTTTGACAGTTGTTTTTAAATTTCACCCCTAAACGGTGAAAAGGGGTGAAATGTTATATCAAGGATTCCTTAATGTCCCTTAGGACCAATAAAATATTGATTTGGTTACTGACAAGGTTACCCATACAAATGTTTAAAACATAAATTCACGATTTTGCCCTAATCAACCCCTAAATGGGTGAATAATCATTCGGAGTGAATTATAAAAACCTTTGTATTTCCTGAGTTATAACACTTCATTTTGGTACATAAGTTTCTATTTAGCAAACCGTAGCGAAGCACTGGTTTTCAGCTAATAAGGTAGAATTTTACGGGAACTTATTTGGAATCAGCTCTGCCCCCCCTTGATTATTGCAATCATAAACTCCGCCCGTCTCCACTGACGCTAGTCTGGCCAAGTTGTATTTGTTTCCCCCCTTTTTTTAGGAATTTAATACATGGGCCTCCCATCTGGCCACCATAATTTTGGGTGAAAGGAAAGATAGCAATACATTAATGAATTTTACGAATTAATGATAATTTTAATATAAAATTAAATGGATTAGTATGGATTCCATTAAGATAAAGGTGCCGACAATTTGTTTTAGCATTTAAAGAAAAGAATATAATTGTTATTTATTAGCCGCTTTTTTCAAATGGCGTTCCCATACGCCTTACTATATGCTAACTCTGCTGAGAGCACCTAGTCCATTACTATATTAATGGTTATTCTAATTTCTCGGGACTTTTGAATATATTCTGCGGACTGGGAGAAATTCTGAGATTTTAAACAAAACGTCCAATTTCAGATGTACAATAAACTGAAAAATTTAAATAGCATCTGTCTGTAAAGTTTGAAGTTAACACTCCACTCTCCAAACATTCATTAAAATTCCATTTACATAACTACAATGCCTTTTTTTCGCACCCACTCTACAAAATTAAAGTTATCCTTTTCCCTATTCATAAATATATTCATGTCTAAAAATTTACATTTTTTCGAGACATCAATTATCTCCTTTCAGTCAACAAAAACTAATATTCGTAAAATGTGATTGCAAAATTCAATTTGGTATTTATCTTCCCCAATCAGAATAGAGGAAAAGCTGAAATCGTCGTTAATTTTAATTCTCCCATTAATTATGTTTCGTGGCATAAAGTTGAGAGATTGCGATTATTTGACAATGAGCTTAGAATCCTGTAATCTCAAGAAGCTGAGCTTTATCGATTCAACTGTTTGAATTACTGCCATCTCTCGGCCAAAAAGCAAACTTAAAGATTATTAAAAACAGTTAATGTTGAAATATAGCACCATCTTCTTAATAAACATTTGCCTACAGTTTTTAAAATAAATTTTAATTAAAAATTCTCATTAAACTCCTGGTTTTTCTTTTGTTTAAGTTTTCGCCGCTAGATGTCTGGAAAGTACTACGTTGACAGTAGATACTCTGGTGGTGAAATTTGAAATTATTTGAAGTTATTTCCTGTTAGTTTTATAAAATATATTTACTCTTCCTTTTCCGATTTCATCTTTTTTTCACGTGTAATTTTTGCTGATGATTGCAAAAGCTTTTGTTCCATTTCATGGGAATAAAAGTAACATTTGCTTATTTAGATATAGATAGTGTATTTAATTATCTGCGTTACGTTTTAGCGAAAATTCCGATGGGTTAAAAGAATGGAATTTCGTATTTCAAACATTCTGATCAATACAGCATTTATATCTAGTTAAAATCGAATGCTTTACGAACTGGAAATATATCATTTCGAAAATATAAAGCGAGGATTTTAGTTAGAATCTTTGAAATTTTCTATTAGAGACAACATTGTTAATTTTGCGTTGTACTATCCTTCAAAAGCATCGTTTAACATGGATGAATAGTTTACAATTCAGCAGTGTTTTGGTATCTGACTGACATACAAACAAGTGGAGCCAAAATTTCTCAATAGATGTCAGAGTTTAATTACAACAACTTTAGTGATCTCCCTTCAAGTTCACTTTTCTAACCTAGGACTACCATAATCATTGTTAATCAGGTTACGGTGTAATATTATCAAGTGGAGACTGTTGTTAAACAAAATGGTCAAAATCCCGATTTAAACGTTAACCGTTACTGAAAATCTAGTTCTCCTTAAACGTTTGAAATATGCTATATATTATCAACACAAATGTATTAGTGTCCAGTACGGACTAAATGGCTCTGGTTGTTGGGTTTTAATACAGTGACTGTATAAAGACAGTGTGGCCATACGATGGTCTCATTTTCTATTGGTCGAGCTGATATCCGCCATATTTCTTCCAACTTTGTTACAGATTATATATGGTTTACATGTGTTTTAGCTTATGTTTCAACAGATTTAAGTGATATTTTCAAATAATATACGTATATATAGACGTTTAATAGTGAATATTGTTGTGTTTGTGATGAGTAATGAGTAATGTAGATAATGTAAACTGTGCACATATTTTAAATTGTCACAAATTAAAATTAAAAATAATGGAACGTTTGTTATGTTTAGGTTTAAAATTGCTGGGAAAAAAAGGCTAAATGAACATAAAAAAACATTATGCCAGTAAATCAATGGATGGCTTCACAATTATAAGAAGTATTTATTTTCATGAATTTTAATGTTATTTCATGCTGATTTCATTTTATTTTTCACCTGAGCATAATTTTAGTTGAATAAATGCATAATTGATAATATATACATCAGTTTTCTTTATTAATATATCATTTATACCATGAGTTCAAAAAGAAATTGCATAAAGGTTGGCTATGGAAAATAAAAATAATGTCAACAGAAAGCTTCAGAATTAATTTACTGTCTGAATTAATTAAATCACTCTTGTTGTCAAGTTATTTATTGTTACATAAAGCTTGTAGTATACATTATTTTATTTTTCCATAGCCAACTCTTATGTAATTTCTATTTGAACTCAGGGTATATAACATGTTCTGCTTATTCTTTTTTAATATGAAAATATCCTATTTTTTTTTATATAAACATGCGTTTTCTTAAAAATTAGAGAAATGTTGGGTTCTCTAATTTTTATAGAACCTTATCATCATTTTATTCTAATTCTAATGTCCTGTTTGAACTTGTTTTCTTAAATTTAAAAGATTCAAATTAAAATGTAACTCCCGTTTTTATAAAAAAAATGTTTTAGTTTTTATAGGTCCTCAAATAAAATTATAAAATAATAAAATCATATGTCTTTAAATATTTTTATTTATTTTTATTTCCTTTCATGTCCTTTTTTAAGAATTTTTTCATTTGTTTTCTTTTTATGTTGCAAACATTTCAAAAAAATACCTTCATCGGTAGGCAATTTTAATATTTACCTTAATAAATATTGAATCATATACATGTTTTTTCTTAACAATAAATTGATATTCACATATATATAAACATAAATACGTAAAACTATTAAAAATTTAAGAAATATTATAATATATTAGGATATATTAACATTTATTCCATATAACCCTATACAAATCTGGAATAAACATGGCGGCTACAGTTCATATGGCCACACTGTCTTTATACAGTCACTGTAGGTTTTAAATAACGGATCTGAATGAGTATAGTCGGTTTCCTTGGTTTAAACGGAACTAGATTTTCAAATCTAGTGACAACTTCAAAAATAAAAATTACAGATAGTTCCGCTTAAACGTTTGGAATAGCCTATAGCAAGGTACATATACATATTTTTTATACCTATTCGATAGCGTATTTATTTTCTAAATTCAACCATGTATTAGTTTAATATCCTTACATAATAAAAATATTGAAAAAAATGCGATTGAAATTTAAATAAATTTTCATTTTTAATATTAATATCTGATTAATAATGATAGCTACTATTTCTGTTTTATGTCGAATAGAATTATGTTTGGAAAATAATGGAAATTAAATGGAACATTATTTATAAGAAGTATTTAACAATTATTATTTTTTAACTTTAATTTATCACTCTTGTTTTTCATCCATAGCTTTTTAATTTCAATCGCATTTTTTTCATTTTTTCTAACTTGAGTTTAAAAAATATTTTCTTCTTTAAGCAGATGTCCGACTTGGTCTCCTACAACTTTGTTTTTTAGTATTTTTTTATAATAATAGACCTAATATTGGCGGTGGTCGGTTTCGCTGTTACACCCTGTATACAAACTTAGCAAAATTTAACTAAATATAATGAAACGATTCGACAACTTATGTATGGTACAATACAATAAATAATATAATCAGACAAAACTGTACAAAATTTAAACATATAAAGAATAATTCAAACGTAAAATGTACTAAAATAAAACTATACTGTCTCTGAAAGACTGATAGTAATAAATCATTTTGTCAGGCAGAACCCATTGGCGTGTACATTTTAAACACGTTTAAATTGGTTTTGTGCATTTCTATATTACTATTTATCATTTTATTAAACGCACGCCTGTGACCATATTTATCATATCATTAAACACACCCCTGTGACCATATTTTTCCTCAAAATTTTACGGTCAAATTTGTATGGTCTATTATGTTTAACCCTAGTTTGTATTCCCATATAATATGTGCGGCACACTCGGTTGTTTTTAACTATATTTCGTTTCGAACTATTCATATTTTATCGCTTTTGTTTTGCCGCTTCTGTGTGATAATACAATAACTTTTTACAAATAATAAATTTTATTACTATCAGTCTTTCGGAGTATAGGATAGCTACCAAGCAGGTAATACGACGGTTATCGCATTGAGCGCTAGAATAGATTTTCATATTTTCATCACAGGGCCATGACTAGATTTGTATTGTGCATTGCAAGTTATGTCAATACTTTTTTAATTTCCTTTTATTTTCATTTTTGAAAAGGAAAATTTGAAAAAAAAACAAATAAAGCAGACACCCGTGTATGGCGTGGTCCTTCGACAAAACTTTGATTCATCAGGTCAAAACGGATACGAATTGCAGGTACATCATTAGATATCGGGGGGCCATAGCAGACACTATCGTATTTTTAATAAATATTTATAAGTTTATATATGTATACACATATTGTTAAGTATATGTTGTAAGTTGTAAAAGTATATGTACTTTTATGTATGGGCACATTTGGCACCATTGGTTTGTAGTGTCCTTAATTATAATAAATAAATAAATAAATAAATTAGCATACACAATAATGCTAGCAGACACGTCTAAACATGTCTGTAACTGCATGTAGTTTTATGACCGTGATTACCAGAAGTTTTGAATTTGTTACCTTCAGTGTATATTTCTATTGTTTTCAATGAAAAAATAAATGTTTACTTTTACAGTTTATTGCCCGTGTATTTTATAAGATATTTATTCCAGTGTTCATGTTTTGGGTATGAAATTTTGTATAAAACAATAAAATGATAAGATTTGTAATATCTCTACATCATTTATTTATAGACTTACCATAATATTTTTTTCTCAAGCCGGGACAATTTTGATATTTTGCTCAAACCAGAAAGTAGCGCCTTCTACGCTAAATACTTGATATTAAAAAGGCTAAATAACGGAGTGGATAACAAAAAACAAAAATTATGTAGTAATAATTTTTAATTACTCTTAATTGAACATAACTTATTATTAAAAAGTGATTAATATTTATCACTAGAGAGAAATTCCTTTAAAAATTCTTTGTTATTTTTAATTAGTTGCCTAATCGCCATTTTCCAAGGCTGTACTTTTTGTACTGCTTGTATATTTTGCACTTTTAATTTTTACCGGGACAAAATGACAAACTGGTCGGAACACTGGGACTACACTTTCATACCGGGACAGTCCCAGTCAAACTGGGACGTATGGTAAGCCTATTTATTTATTTCATTCTGAAAGAAACACTAGTAGTGTGTCTGCTTTGGCCCTCTCATATAATAAGAACGAAATATGTTACCTATAGGCCACAGCAGACACGAAAACAGACACAAGCTAAAAAACTAATATAGGCCTCGTTAACTTTTGTCCATGTATAGGGGTGTATATGGACGGGCCCGAGCAGACACTGCATAGCTTGAATTTCACAACCAGTATGTTCTTGCAGCACTTTTGGATAGATTATAAGACAGACCGGTGTCTGCCGAAGCTTGGGAAAGAAAATCAGGAACAGACACCGGTATCTGCCTTGGCACTCAATGTGTTAAGAAATGAAGATGACTAAACTTGAGTGATCTAAACGCTCCATTTATACTATTTATACATACTCCTCAAAATGGACTAAAAATATTTGAAAAAGTATATGATGGGGTTGAGAAAGGATCATTTATTCATTATTCTATAGAAAAAATTTAAGTGGTGACAGATAGGACCGCCGCATGTTGTCGACCACTCGTGTGCTGGCATTCGTGAGACCGTCCTTTGCCAGAGACAAGTCCAAATGCCATATGTGTTGATGAAAGTTTACATACCTGCGATTTGGATTCGATTCTAGTGGGGACGGACTTGTTAATGTTTATACACGGGCGGTTGACACACGCGTTGCAGACCTGTTTACATGCTTTTGGTGGAGTTTTTATGGGGTAACAAGTGAACATTCTTTTCTTGATTTCATTGAAAATCCTTAGACAATTTTGGTAAGTGTATTTTATAAATAGACAATAAATATATTTTTAAAATTTTGACAGCTAATTGAGTTTTATCTTAATACTTATACACATCAAAATCCAACTAATATACCAATTAATATACTTCTTCTCTGCCTTCTCTTTCTTGCGGTTGGCAATAATCAAGGCTATTTTCATTTTCACATGAAGTTCTTGGTCGGACTACACTACGCTTGCACAAAATCTTTCCCAGCAAGATTAGTTGTAATAGTTCGTATTTTCTCCCTCTTATGTAATATCCAAGAAATTGCAATTTTCTTTACTAGACGATAATAATAAGTTCTCTGTCACTCTCCATTTTCAGTCAAACTTCTTCATTTTTGACCTTGTCTATCAATGCGATCTTCAGCATACATCGATACACCCTCATTTCCATTCCATATAACAGAATTGAGAACAGAGCACTGGAAAATTCTCATAAGAAATTGTAGATTACGGCCTTTCGTTAGAAGACGTTTAATAATTCTCATAAACGCATCTCTTGCCATGTCTATTCGTGTTCGTATTACCTGACGATTTTCCAAACTATAGTTTATCAGGTACCGAGATATTTGTACTGAGAGACTGCCATCTTTTAGAATTAGATCTCGCGCTGCCAAGTTAGATTTTGCTATGACCAAGTATTTTGTCTTGTTGAATTTCATAAAATGGTAATATTTTTTGCTAACAGCATGGACCAGATAAATAAGAAATCGAAGATTTTTAATGTTGACTGTCAAAACTACAGATATAAGTAAGTGTTTAGATACAGGTGTAAATTAATAATTCAGAGAAACTTCTGGGACTTTTAGATTATACGATTATAAATAATTTTGGATAGATATGATCATCCTCATCTACCAATCAAATTTGTTCACTGCGGGACATCTATGAGCCTCCTTATAGCTTCTCCAAACATTTCTGTTTTGAACTAATAGTGATCAGGCTATCTACTTCTACTCATTATTAATTTCCAACGAATGTATAATTTTATTCATATCAAGTTATAAAATCTTTTGTATCGTTCCATCTTTCTGTTCTATTACTATCTTATATTTATTTAGTTTTCTTACAAAATAATAAATGTACAATCTTCCTTCTACTGTAAGGTTTAAAGCACGCGATATGTATACGAAATACACTGTACTTACAAATATAAAATATGAGAAAAATTATAATAAGTGTCTGACATAATTCTTGTCTGGTGGAATAAGTTAGTGGGTCTTGTCAGATTTATAACTACAATGCCGGGTTTTAACCACTTGTTCTAGGTCATAGCAATATAGAACTACCAGACATAAATCGTTGGAAAATTGTTGGCAACTGTTTTCCAAGACTACGGATTAGTTATGAATGAGTAATCTTGGTTATGTGTAATTTTGATTCTATGGTTGATTAGGGAACAGTTTTATGGTTGAGCTGGCAGATTCATTTAAAATTAATAACAAAGTTCTAGTTGTGCACTATTAGCAGGACTGTAGTGGAAGTTGTACTGCGGGATACTGTGTAATCCTTCTGTTTTGTTCCGAATGAATAGCGTATAACCTATGATATTTTAAATTCCAATGCGTTAAACGAGTTTATTCACGAGGTGTACTAGGTTTTTACGATATATTTATAAACAGTATACCCTCTGCTGATTTTACGACTACAGCACTGACTATTGAAAATATACCAACATTTTAGTTTCAACCAATTTTGTATACTCTGAATGCTGATGAACTATACGCCGACAGGACTTCGCTTTTACAAAAAGAAACAACTAGAGTGAGATCATTCATGACTGAACAGATCAATTTTGTATACGAATATAGATACGAAAGAAATAATTGTGGGCAGAATTAAGTGTCTGGCATATGGATTTGCGTTTATTGCGTACTTGTGTAGCTTGTTCTATAAGTGCTGCTGAATTAGGTTTGTCACTAGTTAGGAACAGTGCTGTATTGGTAAAACCAGCAGAAGGTATACGGTCCATTCATCGTAAAAATCAGCAGGTATATGCTATAAACGTGGGGAGGGTGGTTAAAAAATAGCCAAAATTTAATTTGAATTAAAACGTAAAACATAGTGTTATACCTTACTGTTATAACACAATGTTCTCCGAATATATTCCAAAGGGCTTGGGGAGATGAATCAGCACTAGTCTCACTCGAACGCACTTTCGACTGCGTCTCTGTTGCTGACCGGTGGTTTACTAACCGAGATCGTACATATTTTTTTGGCTGAAACTTTTTACCTGGAGGTCCATTAGCATTAATGAACATTAGATTCGACACATGTGAAATAAGCAGAGACGCTCGGAAGTCAGTTATGATATTATTCATTAAGCTGAAACCCCGTTCACACTCGGCTGTCGAACAAGGTAAAGTTGATACCGCTGTTAAAAGAGGTTTTAATTTCTCTGGCACAGATTCTGTATTTTCTATAAAGTCTCTTAATCCTGTAAGGGCTTCTACCTTATCGATATTAAATCGTCTATAAATTCTCGTTACTTCTGATTCTCCATAACGTATATTATCAGTGTTTATAATAATAGAATTTAAAGCAGAAATATCCTTAAGAAATTGTACATTTTCAGTATTTGAATCAGACCAAAGTCTTGATTTCATCCTATCAACCATGCTTTGAATAAACTGTTTTTTATTAATCGGTATAATTTTGGTATTGCGAACCAAAGGGATATTTTTAAATGTTAATTCCGCGTTTGCTATTAAAGTTAGTATGTTAGTGTGTTTTTTCGCCAGGATTTTTTTTTTGAGACTCTATAATTCGTATGGTTATTTTTATTAAATGTTCAGCTCTTGGCAGTGTGGTTCGCGACTGTAGTTCTGTAGATAATACAGACAATTCTTGAAGGATGTCATACATGAGCCCTAAATCTAATAGAAATTCAGGACTTTCAAGTTTTTTCTTTAAACCCAGAAATGTAGTTTTAGAATTTTGATCTTCACATGAATTGGTGGTGTAAAGCTTCATATGAATCCCATATAGCCAGCACTGTTTTAAAACTACTCGCTACTCATTGAATTCCAAGAATTCGTCCTACCTTTTTATATTTTAGTCCTAGTTCATGGCATATACACTCTAACGAATGTGAATTTTTAGGAGACTGGTTATATAACGTATATAGTCTATCTAGAAAAGTTATAAAATGGATCATGCCACGTACATCTTTTATAGCATCAGATACAGATAATTCGAGTCTATGATTTAAACAATGCCAAGTAAAAAGTTTCGGGTATCTTTGTTGAAGTCGGCTTACCACAGCAGAATATTTGCCTACCATTACACTTGCTCCATCTGTGGCAATTGCAATCCAGTTATTTGTCAAATAATCCTCGTGAAAAACGTGTATTTTTAGGGTCGCTAAGAGTTTGTTCTTGATATGTTCTGCATTTTGAGAATCCAGCTCGCACAAATCAAGAAATACACCTCAGGATGTTCTGCCCAAAAAAAAAAATATACATTAAAATATTTAAGTATTTGAAAATTTAATATCTTCCCATGTTTTGATTTTTCAATAAGCACAGGGTATACACTATTCGTTAAGATCAAACCACAGGGTATACGCCGTATACCGCCGTATACCCTCCAATACAGCCCTGGTTAGGAACCCCACTGTCGAAGTACATGGCGCAAATGTACTTCGACAGAGGAGTTCCTATTCCCAGTCTGGTTTACACAGCTGATATAATTTGAGGTTATTGTTGGTCTCTGTAGCGTTGTTTCGAAGAGCCTATACCGAATATACAGGGTGTCCCAAATAACTTGTTACGCAGGGGGATTTCGAGCACGGTAATAGATACTAGGTTGGTTGCATTAGGACAAATTTGTTGCATTAAGGGACCATTTTTACGATGTCTTTGGTCCCCCAAAAAATACATTGGTTACTATATATGAACAAAAATATAAATCTTCCGTTTTTTAATTTTTGCTCATAACTTCCAAATTAAAATAATAAATGATTTTGGAGTGCGCTTTTTTTAGGTGCATTTTAATGGTGAATTTACAGAGGTTCTCATTTTTTTTTTTCGCATACCGTTTGTAGTTCAATTTCAATTTTTCATATGATAATTTTAAATAGAGCTTTCTTTTGCTATTCAACTATATAAGAAAGTCCTATTTTATTTTCCTAAATAAAATGAAAAATTAAGAAAAACGTTTTTTGTCAAAATAAGAGACTTTACTACGTTTAAGTTACGAAAATGTAGATGAACTAAGATGAACTACTATCAGAATTTTTCAAACAATTAGACCAAGATTATTTCAGTGGATGTTGAGTCATACTATTAAAAGGGCACACAAATACATTGCTAACAGTGGAGAATTATTTGAATAAATGCTGTACTGTAGTTTTTTATTTTCGCTAATTGTTATAAATAAAAATGTTCATTCCATAATATATTGTTATAATTTTGGTTTTCATAGCTATCCTATGATTTACGAAAAAAAAAAAAAAATAGGATTTTTTAATATGGTTGAATAGAAAAAAAAGCTTATTCAAAATTATCATAACCTACTATAAGCGCCATATGAAAATTTAAAATTGATCCCGATAACTTGAAAACGGTAAGCGATAAAAAAATAATTGAGACCCTCTGTGTATTCACCATGAAAAAAATGCCTGTAGAAAATGCACACCAAAATCACTCAACCGGAAAATTTACCTTAAGGCCCAAGAAGCGAGCCGAGAAATATTTGTTTACCATGTAAACTATTCTGGTATATTTTACAGTTTTCGGTACTTTTTTTTACTTGAAATACATATGTCGGAAGCTAGTATGAGGTATCATTCGCAGAAACCGTGCGTAACGAAATTAGAACTCTTGCTGCTACGCGTACAATAGTCCAAGGCACGTGGAAATTGTATCACAAGATAGACCATATATGAACGCGTGATCGAGCTTCATATGGCTCCCATTATATGCAAGCACGCAGGGCGAAAATTAAACTATTGCGCGCCAGTTTTTTAGTCATAACTTAGCAATAAGAGAAGAACGTTCCACCGTTCAATCGATTCGCTAGAGCGAATTCTACATTTCAAAAGCACTTAACTTAAATAAAAAACGTAACACTATGCAAAAGTGGAAAAATTCACAAGAATTGGTAGAATTTCTTGTACCAGGTTTCTAACACCAACATGAAAATGATACTTGACAGTACAACGACCATTTATTATTGAAATATTTAAGAATAATAACAGAAAATATTGAAGGTGTGGATTACTGAGACAATCTATTAAATGAAAGGACATTAGCCCAGCACAGAAAGGTTTGGAGAAGCAGTGGAGATGCCAGTATTCAACAATATAATAATTGTTGGTTTACAAAATATTGAAGTTAACATACCCGAAACCCAACTAATGTAGAAAGATCGGGCTATAAATGAAATTGTTAATGAAATTTTTAAAACCAGAGCCTTTAAGATTCTAGTTTTCTTATTTGTTCCTGTTTTGTCAGAGAAAATCTATACTTAGAACAAAAATAAAAGGTCAATCACGAACATTCTTCAAATTTCATCCATTGAAGATTTACTACGTATCTGCTGAATCCCAGCTCCATCGCATCTGTGTTTAAACGTGTTTGAAAACCGCAGTGGAGCAGTTCAACTGTCACTGCTTTGCAACAGAATATCAATATCTGGAACGTATTTGTTTGACGTTGTTGAATGTCATCAGTTAAAAGACCTAGTGCTTAGCAAGAATGTAAATCAATAATTGCAGGTTGATATAAAGGTTAACCTCGCATAGTCTATATTAATGAAATTGGAGGTTTTATCTTTTTTTTTTTCGCCTCATATTTGCTTTCCACGCCTTTCAGATGATTATAAAACGAGATCTGCACAAAACTCAATTTTTGTCTGTCTGTCCGAGATTCACGCAAAAACGGCAAGATATATTTTCACGAAATTTAGTACAATGATAAGAGGTAGCCCACCTTTTAAGTTTTTACAAAAACTAACAAAACTTAATTTTTTTTTGGAACAAACTGTTTTATTGCTTTTCAAAATATTCGCCATTAAGATTTATATACTTTTGCATGCTTTCAAACGAATTCTGGAAACATTTTTTCCACTCTGAAGTTGGTATCTCAAAAACATGGTTTTTGAAGGCTTCAACAGCTTCTTAAGATGATGAAAATCTGTGCCCATGCATTTTTGGTTTGACATTAGGGAACAAAAAAAAAAGTCGTTACGGTAAATCAGGTGAATACGGGCAAGTCTTTATAAATCAGATGAATACGAGCAATAAGACATTAATTCGATGTTTTTCTCCTTCAAATAATCAATTGTTAGGAGAACGTGCTGTGCGGGAGCTTGCATTGTCATAATGAAGAATGATGCGACGTTTTTGGTTGTTTTTCCTGATTTTTTCGATGACTACTGGCAAACAAATTTTTGTATACTATTCAGCATTAACTGCTCTCTGATGCTATAAAGGCATGGTTGCGACATGTACAGTACAACCGAAGAAACAAGCGATCGTTTTCATGGAAGTGCTTCGTGAACAAACAACTTTTGTGGGTTTCGGTTCATTTTGGCAGACCCAAACAGTGGATTGTTGCTTAGTTTCCGGTTCATATGAATAAATCCAAGTTTCGTCACCTGTAACGTTGTTGTATACAGATTTTGCAGTGCCTAGGTTGAATTTTTTTAGCATTCCCTTACACCAATCAACACGAGCCTTTTTTTGAGCTTCGGTCAAATTATGCGGAATACATCGGGAACAGATCTTTTTCACAAATAAATGTTCATGCAAAATCGAATGTATTGCCATCTGCGATATGCCAAAGGATACCTCTATCTCACGGTAAGTAACATGCCGATCTTCTTCAATTATTTTGCAGCATCGATGTTTTTTTTTAATCATAACCAATTTTGGTCGACCTTCATAAGATTGATCACTGACGGACTCACGACCAAGACGAAATTCTGCAAACCAATTGTAAACAAATTAATAAATTTTCCACCCATGCTAGCATACACTCTCATAATACACGACAAAAATATCACCTGGTTACCAAACAAGTAAGACTAGCAGGCTCCACGCACAGCCCCGACTACTGGGGACCAATATTTTATAACAAACTACCGCAGGACATCAAAGATCTTCCAGTTGTTAAGTTTAAAACTATTATTAGTAATTTCCTACATGAACACTGCTATTACACTATGCAAGAATTTCTTTGTAGTAATGTTTCTACTAGTTTTGTTAACTAAATATTGTAAATTACATATGTATTTACTGCCTTGTCAGTTTATGACGATGATATGCATATAAAAATGTCTTACTCTAATAAAGATTATTATTATTATTATTATTATTATTATTAAACAGTCTTTTCTAATGGTACTTCATTACCAATAGTTGAACTAAGCGAATTTATGCATAGTTGTTGAGTTAGGCCTTTACTAAAATCGTAAAAAATCATCCAACAAAAACCTTCACGAGTAATATCCATTTTTACACAATTTTTTTTTTTTTAAACGCTCACTTTCATTAACAAATGTCAAATTTTACGAATATAGTAATGACACATTTCAATATTGCCATCTAGTGATCGTTTGTAAAAACATAAAAGGTAACCCTCGTATAGTAAAAGTAGAATTCGAACACAGGCTATATAGCACCTCAACATTTTTATTCTTAGGGGGTGTTTCGGTGTTACAACTATTAAAACTAAAAATATCTCCCTTATTATTTACTTAACAGAAAAGTATATAAATCAAAAACTGATTACAAATGAGAAGGCAAATTTTTTGTTGAATGTATATTTTCAGTTGGATGAATATTTGGGGAGTTATGAGGAAAACCGTAAAATTAACGTTTTGAAATATATCCCTTATTATTGACCTAACAGAAACATTATTTTGTTCTACGTATTGTTTCGATTCGATGAATATTTGAAGGGTTACGGGGGTCACCCTAAAACAAAAATCCTGAAATATCTCACTTATTATTTACTTTACAACAAAAATGTATGTGAGAAAATGAGTTAAGAATGAGGAAACATTTCTTCTCTGCTTAATCCAGTTTTTAATAAGAAAATTATTTAGCGGGCCAAGGGTATTGTTACCTATAAAGTTGAAATATTTCATCTGCGTAACAGCAAAAATGAATATATTGTATTTAAGTTGTTAAAATTAAAAACATAAGAAAATCATTGATTACAATTAAAAAACGATTCTTCACGGTTCAGTGCAGTTTTTTATAAGATATATTTGAGGAGCTATGGAGAGCACTATTTACAAACTTGAAATATATGACTTATTATTTACTTAACAGCAAAATTATGAACTCTACATGAAACTGAAATCTCACTTATCGTTTACGTTATAGCAAATATGTGCATAACAAAAACTGCTCCAAGTACGGATACCACAGCTTGTTATAAATATATTGTCACGAATAGCTTAACCCACGCAGATAACGCCTCTAAGACTTTCGAACACCACTCGTTGTGAACCCTGTGGGAACTTTAAGCATTTTTGAGATTTTAAGGTTATATTACAGTTAAGATTTTAGAATTCTGATACTAGAAAAATAGAAGCCATAAAAAGTAATTTTAAAACTATTTTATACATTTTATTGTCAAAAATGATTTTTGTTCAAAGTTATTGTCTAATAATGGGTGTTTTTTTTAGAGGTATAGAACTTTAAATTGCAATAAAACAACGATGGATTATTCGATTGACATGAATTTTTTTTTATTCGAAAGATAATCTTGTGGCATTACATTTTAAATATGATTTCTGGCATATGACCGCCACGGCTGGCTCGGATGTAGTCCAATCTGGACGTCCAATTTTCGATAACTTTTTCCAACATTTGTGGCCGTATATCGGCAATAACACGGCGAATGTTGTCTTCCAAATGGTCAAGCGTTTGTGGCTTATCCGCATAGACCAATGACTTTACATAGCCCCACAGAAAGTAGTCCAGCGGTGTTAAATCACAAGATCTTGGAGGCCAATTCACAGGTCCAAAACGTGAAATTAGGCGGTCACCAAACGTGTCTTTCAATAAATCGATTGTGGCACGAGCTGTGTGACATGTTGCGCCGTCTTGTTGGTATGATTTAATGTAATGCCACAAGATTATCTTTCGAATAAAAAAAAATTCATGTCAATCGAATAATCCATCGTTGTTTTATTGCAATTTAAAGTTCTATACCTCTAAAAAAAACACCCGTTAAATATGAACACTGAAATACCCTTGGACAATTTTAGGCTTTCATTCCAGGAAATGATAACAGAATCCTTATATAAACACCAGTCTCTTTGGAGAGGAGGTCAGAAGTATTCAGGATTGCGAAAAGATATATAATTGTCTAATTCTTAAAGGCTCTCAGTCTATAACGTGGTGTTTCTGTTTTCTTTTATTTTATCAGATTTTTATTTATATTTTTTATCAACATAAACTGATTTGTAAATCTTATATTATAATAGAATTTTAAATGTAATTCGAAAACCACTTTCTTTTACTTAAAGTGTGTAACCATTCACTTCTAAAACCTTAAGTGACCAGCTCCCAGACTAACTACAAGATGCCTGATCCGGCGGTTGGTAAGTAAATAATGTATATCATTAAATTCACCTATCATAATGATGATAATACTCACGCCTAGTACCCGAACTCCTTAAGTCAGGAATCTCACTTCAGTTTGAAATCGTAATTTGCATTATAGCACAGGCTCGCTACCTACTTTAGTAACAAAAGGTCCGATCTTAACCGATACGCAAAAAACGAAACTCCGAAAGCCTGGACCACTTTAGACCGATTTCTCTACTACCTGTAATATCTAAAATTTTTGAGAAAATCCAAAAATCAAGATTGCTTCGTTTTTTTTGAGAAAAATAATTTATTTTCTAAGAAACAGTATGTCTTCCGGTCGGGCAAATCAACAAGTCTTGCTGTAGGAGAGGCGGTGCACTTTCTCCTAAAAATGATTGATGATAGTCAAATAACATCTTCTTCTTTTTGCGATCTAAGTAAGGCATTTGATTGCATCTCGCATGATATTTTACTTGCCAAGATGGAATACTACGGTATAAAAGGTTTGCCATTAGAACTGTTCAAGTCTTACTTATGTGAGAGACGCCAATTGATTGAAGTAAATAACGTAGGATCTTCGTTACAACCAATCAAGTTCGGGGTCCCCCAAGGTAGCGTTTTGAGCCCAGTCTTATTTTTAATCTTTATTAATGATCTTCCAGCAAACATAGATGCTTCGGAAAGCATTTTATTTGCCGATGACACCACCATTTTAAATGCATCAAACTCAGTTTATGATGAATTAATATTAGCGAATGACACACTTGTTCGTGCCGAAACATGGTTCACAAGCAATAGGCTTAAACTGAATCGCGACAAATCGTAACAGATGGTACTGCATAATCGTCATGATTATAATACCAACACCAATACGGTTAAATTTCTCGGGATGATAATCGACAGTAAATTGAAATGGAAGCAGCACTGTCAAGACACCGTTAGTAAAATTCATAGATCAATATTTTCTATGCGAAAATTGGTCCATGTGGTGCCGTTTGATGTTGCCCGAATTGCTTACTTCTCTTTAATAAACTGACAACTCTCATACGGTATTTTATTATGGGGCGTAAGTCCAAGTGCTATTGGGGGTTTACAAGCACAAAAAAGAGCCTTGCGGGTTTTATGTAAGGTCCCGTCGCATGAACCTTGTAGGCCTCTCTTTAAACAGAATAAAATTTTAACTGTACCTTGTTTGTACATATTTCATTGTTTACTTTATGTCAAGCAAAACATTACTAAATGTTGTACTGTCTCAGATGGAAATTATCGAGCAACTAGATATGGTACCCATCTTAAAACTCCAAAATTAAGATTGGAAGTGAGAAAGAATTCACCTCTTTACTGGGGACCTAAATTTTATAATAAGCTCCCAAAGCAAACGACAAATCTTAATTTTCATAAATTTAAGAAGAGTATCAAATCAATATTGCTTGAAAATCCATATTATTTTTTTAATGAATTTCTGGATAGTACATATCTAATTGCTTTCATGAAATTTATATCAGCACCTTAGAGGTAAACTGTATCAAGTCACATTTTTATCAAAAATGACATTTTAGTGTCAAGTGACTTAATACCTTATAGTGCGTCGAGTGGAAAATAATTTGGAACTAAAGCTCTAGCCAGTATCAATATACGTTGCTTTAAAACTGTATCAAGTCGATCAACGCAAGAAAGTAAACAATCTTAAATCGTCTTTTCTGAGCTGTTTATCATTTGTGACTTAATACAATTTACCTCTGAGGTGCTGATATGTAATCTTTTTGTCATGTATATGTAAATTTTTTCATATGTATTTTTCATTAATTATTTATTGTAACACCTAGACATATTCCATAAATGTAATTTTCATTTCACGGAAATTAAAACATTATTATTATTATTATTAAGTAACGTAAAAGGGGTACGCTACAATATCCATGGTAATTTTCAAAATGGTTCATGAATAAATTTTTCAATAAGTTAGCATTAAATATTTCTTTCATGTAAACCTCGATCTAAATCAATACAAGACATTGATGAATGCTACTCATGCATATTAAAGTTATGAACGACGTAACGATCTCATTTCTTATTTAAATGACGTCCATTGCTGCTAAATATGATTTACATGCTTGAAATTATTTTTAAAAATCTGAAAATATGCTGTCAATCGCATGTGAGAAATAATTGCATGTCGATTGATAAAGCTTAATAAATTGCCGTGAATAAACTTAATTAATTAAAAAAAACTTAAATGTAAACATGTTATTTAAGTATTTATACCAGTTTCCATTAAAGGAGCCTTTCTAATCCATATTTCTGTTTGATTTTTCACAGTAAATAAATACAGCCTTAAATATAGTACATATAAATTCAATATTATATATGTATACTTATTTACAATAATAATTTAGATTTGAAGACTGTAAATGCGTACCAAAATTGACTGCACCAATTTTACGGTGAAGACCTTCACCGTTTTTCAGTTTTTCATGTTCTCTGCAATATTGTCACAATTATGATATAATTGTATTCTAATTCCTTGAGTGGCCTTTAAGCTGTGTAGGTCTAGGTTGCTGACGTACGGTTTTGGGAATTAACACTAGAACTACCAACCGGTCAAAATGACCGGTTGCGTCAATTGTTCACAAGATTTTCTCATTAAATTTCATTTAATATTTTATGATAATATTATGACTTTTTTCTAAATTTATGTATTTAATAATATTATAATTTTTTTTGTTCCCCCACTTTTTTCTGATATACGTATGTGGATTATACCTAAATATACCTAAATATACCAACCGGTCAAAATGACCGGGAAATTAAATTCTCATAATTTTGTGGTGTTTTGTGATTCATGTTTATTTATTGTTTTATGGCAATTGTTGCATTCAGTTGAAATACATATTAGAGTTTTGTGAACAATTGTGTTGAATATATTTCTTTTCAATTTTACATTATTGTTGCTCACATTGGAAGTGACTTGTGTATATTTAGAATATTTTTTTCCGTTATAAAACTTTACCCAAAAAATGTCGAGACGTCCGCAAATACGTAGACTTTTAGAGGACATAACAAATATAAGAGATGACTTTTCTGATATACGATGAAGATGATTTTGATTCTGAAAATGGACTAGCAGATATTTCAGAGGATCATTTACAAAAAGAAGACATGTGTGTTGCCTCATACAGCGATAGTGAAGAAGAGAACATCAATATACGTAGACCAAGAAGAATTTTGAGCTTGCTATCATCTTCGGATGAGAGAGACCGTCTGCAAACTGAAATTGCTCCTGATGGATCTATCTGGAATGAAATAAAAGCTGGATCCTCTCCAGGAAGGAAATCAATAAATACCGTTTTCAGAGAAGTAATTGGTCCTACAGGGTATGCTAAATGAAACATAATGAAAGAATCAGTAACTAGTGCTTTTTCATTGATAATCAATCGTCGAATTATAAACCATATTATAACATGCAAAAACTAGAAGCTTTCCGATTTCTTGGTAAAAAATGGGAGTTATCTCAAAAAAAAATTTACGCTTTTCTTGCAATTTTATATGAGCGTGGTGCATATAAAGCTAAGAACTTGAAATTATCTTATTAATGGTCTAAAAAGTGGGGACTTGGTTTTTTTGGAAAAATTATGAGTAGAAAAGAGTTCACAGATATTTTACAATTTATTTTTCTTTAAATTTTAATATTTTTATCAACTAAATATTAATCTGGTCAAAATGACCGGTTTTGGTAGAAATAAGTATATAACAACTGTTGGTAGTTCTAGTGTTAAAAAATGTGCAGGGTGTTGCTTGTTTGTGAACATAAGTTTTGAACTACATTCTAATGTGTTGATAAACATTAATCAATTGTGCTGACTATGGTCTTTAATTGCTGCCAACAATTACACAAATGAATAATGTTTCAAAAACAATTGAGGTAGGACCTGACGTCATAGTGTCCTGGTTAACAGTTATAAAATGGTCTTAGGGAAAAGAATCAAGGTGGTCAAGTAGTAGTCATTCTTGTGACCAGTCATCAGTCCGCATCACGAAAACCAAGGACCAGCCCAGCTGTTGAAGTCGCCAAGACGAGATGTGAGTGTTGTCTACAGGGCTTCTCCATGTGTTCGCCTCGTACGGATACCTGGGGTAGTTCGACCGTTCCTGGAGAAGCCGGAGCAAGAACGAGACTTACATCAGCTTCTAAACGGACAACACCAGCAGCCATTTTGACCAACAATTGTATTCTGATGTAAATTAATATTATATAATAAATTTTGTAGAAAAGATTCCGTTCTTGACTTCACCCCGTAACAATATCACTACCGAACCTACATTTAGCACTACTTCATCTTTTTGTTTCTTCTTCTCTTTTATGCCTTAGTACCAGTGCCGTTTTACTATCACAAAAAAATGCAGTTTTGTTCCGGGAACCTGCCGGTACACTATTGTAATGTAAACCGTGAATATGTACGTTTGCCGTAATTGTTCTTAGTCAGTAAACTAATTTAATAGACAAACTACGCGCTTATAATTCTTTTATTACCTTATCGGTATGAGTGAGAGGGAAAAACATTAGTACAGACTTCTTTTAAAAATTTTACTTTATACAAGATTCTGCATTTCCAATTACTTGAAAAGCATTTCAACCAACGACTAACTTGAAGCAAACATATTCAAACCAAACGTCAATAGTAAAATAAAAATTTCCGGTAAATGTTTAGTTTCTTAGTAGAAAGTTCAAACTCTTCGCTATCCTATCTCATCGTATGGACTAAAAACAATACACAGATTCCAAAAAGCACCCCAAGTTCTGCCAAGAATGCGCCTTGGATTGTTTTAATTTGCAGGACCCATGTAGACCTAAAAATATCCAAAAACTCCCAGATTTCTTGCAGGAATACAAAAAGTTGATGAACCGATTTATTAGACACAAAGACAAACTGGTGTTACATTTATGTACCGATTCAAACAAAATTCAACAAAACAAATCTTTGTTTAAATGACCTATTTCAACACTTAAGACAGTGGTATATAAGGAGAAACATCGTGTGATGTCTTCCTTACAAGCCGGCTCCCATATATTTGAATTCGTAAATACTTTGGGCGAAGTAGATTATAAAATGGCAAATAAAAAATAATACTTGACACATAGTTATAAAAATCGATCGATAGATCTTAAATAACTCTCAAGGAGAGTAAATTTGTTATTGAATGTTTGGTGAGTAACCACATTTCTCCAACCTACATCAGTGCTGGAAGAATGCACTGATTGAAAATGTTCCTTTATACGTACTAGGATAATTTAAATTATTTTCAATTTGCTGTCCAACTGAGTTTTATTCGCATGAATGTTTGGATACGCAATCGAATCCATGTCATCGACGTTATCATCACGTCAGCATGTTGTTAAATTAAAATGGAATTGGGCTTGTTATCTAATTAGAAAAGATTATGGTCCTTGACTCTACTAAATCGAGGCCTACAACTAGAATCATGGTTCTGGACGTTATGAGATATATAGAGATCTCAAAATATGCAAGAAAACAGTGAATCAGAGTAGATAATGATCGACAATAGTGCAAATATGGATAGAGATTTCAGGAACAACAATGACGATACTGAAGAAATTCACCTTTGCAGATAATAACATATTTTATGCTAGAAACTACCCAGCGTGAGTCAAGAGAACAGGGAAATATTTTGGGAGACGATATTAAGTAAATAAAGTTCATTTGAACATTGTTATTGTTCTCTATAGTTTTTGTTTCTCGTATATTCGACTTTGTTTCATAAACCACTCATCGTCTTTAATCATCCCCATAAATAATTATCTACCGGAGCCAATTCCGGAGACCTTGGCAGCTAATGAATCGGACCACCATGGCCAATCCATCGCCCAGGAATAGTTTGGTGTAGGTATTGGGTCACTTTGGGTAGTCCGGTTGCTTCTCGAGACAAGGTGTGGCAGAACCATAAGCCTAACTATGATGATGGAATTCCAATTCCAAACTCGCAATTGATTCGAGTTAAAAACTCAATACTTCCGAGCATCCAAGGAAATGCATAATTATGTGATGGAGCTCCGTCATGCTGATATTACAATCTCTCCCATATGGTCAAAGCCATATCCTCCAGACGTCCTGTCACGTCGGCTGTAAAACGATTGCTAATTATAACAGGACCAAACAAGTTACTGTCGATGACACCTCACCACACAGTTACTGCTGTATATTCGAAACTGTTGAGAATAACAACTACGTTTATATAATTTTTTACTATGACCATACTGTCTTGTCCCACAATATTTCCCCTTCGTCCTGACTCACCTGCATGCGTATATCATGTCTTTTAACTCGCACATAATAATGAAACCTCATCAATCCCTTATTCTACTTTACACTCAAATACGGTTGTGAAACTTTGAAACTACCGCAAAAACAAGAATAACGACAAGATATCTTCGTCAAATAGGAAAAACCCAGGATAATAAAACGGTGTATGCAAGTTAAGAGGATTGATTTAGGGCCATATTTAGAGAAAAGGGTAATATTAAGTACACATAATGGGTAAGAATACGTTAAATTAGACTATTTATTAAAAAAATTGGTTGGCTTTGTTTGTATACTGTTGGGGTCCTGCTGTTGCAGGACTTGTACATCTGTGCGGTTGGTGAAGTTATTATTCTCGTGAGTCAGAATTATTCAATTAAACATAGTACTACGTTAAAATGTCTTTATTACACTAAGTATACGGCAATTATTTACACAAACTTGCTTGTACACAATGAGTTACACTAATGTCACTTTATCACTAACAAATTATGAATATTGAATTAATACGATGGAGAATAGTAGTGTATTCATAAGATTTATATGCATCATAATGCTAAACATACTGTTTACTTTGTTCTGGATTTATGGATTTCTGGAGTTATGGATGTTGAACTTAAATAATAATAATAGTTACAATACTATATTTCTATAACTCCTAGTTGGAACAAAGGGCCAAACGAAACTTTTGCATCTGGTACAGTACTTGGCCAATATATTTACTTCATTTTACGACTTTTTATTCTCTTTTTCTTCATTCAGAACTGTACCTATCCATGTGTATCGGGGTCTACCTTTGATTCTTCTGCCTTGCGGATGTAATAGAGCACTATTACACTATTACTACTTATATTCCTACTTTCCCTTAGGGGGTAACCAATCTACTTCAATTTCCTTTCGAGGCTATCCTTGTGAATCTCGGTTTGGTCGGTGATATGCCATAGCTCTTCATTAGATACTCTCTGTGGTCAGAATATATGGCATAGTGTACGAAGGCATTTGTTAACAAAAACAGTGTTTGTTCGTAAGTGTCTGCCTGGTCTTCTAGATTTTGCAACCATACAGCTTTACTGATGTTACGTTTGATTTGAATAAACGTTTCTTTGTATTTTATGGTAATGTACCATACACTCTACACTTTGCGGACAACTTTATTTTGGACGTTTGCCATTGTAGATACTAGGCTAGAATAGTACAATAAAATGAGTATTCTGTACTCAATATAATGAGTAATAGTACAATATTATGAGTATATAATGAGCAGTTTCCGAAACATCCGAATTAATTTTTTTATATTACTCTTGAAGTATTATATCTTTTTGATACTAATACTCATTATATTGTACTATTCTATCCTAGTACTATCAGCAATGGCAAACGTCCAAAATAAAGGTGTCCGCATTAATATTGGACCATTGCAAAATAATTTCAAAGATATTACTCTACACTTTGTTAAACATGCCAATATCTAGGCGAGTTCTTGTGATTCCCTACATAACGTTTTGACTATTTTTAGCATGATGTCTGTCTGCGTACACGTGCAGAGCAAATTCGGCTAATAGGATTTTTATGAAACTTTTAAGAAACCATTTAAGCTTTTGACATCAATTGCACGAGTTGATCAACTTCAGGTAAAAATCGGTTAACTATGGGAGTTTACTCGTGTCGATTTTAAGATAAACCTAACAAAACAAAACCTAACCTAACAAAAGTTGCTATAAAAGCAATAACTAACTTTTATTTTAGATTTTTTTTTGATAAATCAGCATAAATTAAACAAGTACTTTGTGATGGCGGTTGGTCCTGTGGTGGCCACAGCTGATTTTTTTTTTTTTTCGTCTTGGAGATATTTACTCTTAAGCCCATAAATCCAGCTTCTGTCACTAAGTCCTGCAGCTTAGCTGTCATATCTCCTTGGGAATGTGCTAGTAGACGTATTTCTTCCACACAATCAAGTTCTTCTAAGCGTTTCTGGAGTGTCTATAAAAATCCTCGATTCGCAGAATTGACTTTGTTAATAACCAGTCCAGTGTTACATTAAGCAGTAGTGGGAAAAGAGGGCCTTGTTTTACTTATTTTACTTCTTGTAGACACTTTGTTGCTAATTTTAACTTTGTGCAAGATCCTGCATTTAGCATTTCTGTACAGTTTTTCAATAATACACACAATTTTGTGAGGAATGACTATCTATATAGCGTCGTAGATGAGGCTGTCGAAGGCCTGCTTGAAGTCTATGAAGATCAGATAAATAATATATATATATATATTATAACGGTTCCTATGTAGCCAACAGAAACACGATATAATACCGGTCTACTCCAAGAATCTTGATGCGCCGACCTAGCTCTGTCGATAGGGTGGGAGGGGTTAAATTTATAACGCGCCAGTTAAGATCCCCGAAAACTAACAATACCTACAGTAGGACCTCTCAACCAGTCCTACTGTCAGCTCTTGAAGAGACCGGCAGCGCGTAAGATAAACTAAATTACGGCCTATGGCTACGGCCCCACTCTACGGTACACAAAGGGCCCACCTACCTTCCGCTTACACTCCCTGAAAGAGCAGGAGGACGCCCCTGAACGACCTACGCTCCTACACGGAGCATGACTTCAGTGACAGGACGTACAGGTAGTCATAAATCAGAGACAAACGTCTAAGTAAATAATAGTATAATCCAGAAATTAACTTATTACAAAAAATTAAACTAGACTACTTACTAAATCATACGGCATAATTATAATGTGTGAGTACGATACTCCAGATCTATCGGATCCGTGTCGGAAACCCTGTACGGTATATCGTGTCAAACGGTTCTCGTATAGATCCTCAGATGACCTTGCTCCATGGAAGCCAAAACCTACGAAGGAAAAGGTTAGTACCCCCGCACTCACGCATTCACACCCAGGAAGGAGAATGGATAGGTTACTCGTAAGAGATCTGGTTCCCACTTCGCATCGGAAGCACTAAACCACCAATACAACGTAAAGTGACACGCTTCCAACACCTCCACCTCCAGATTGAAATATCGCACTTACGCTGTCTCAAAATCACCAATATAAGATAATAGTCTAAACCACTTAGTCCACGCGGTTTTCCGGCAAAATGCGATAACCACTTCGGCGGGAACCTTGTCCACAGGTCCCGTTACTCCCAACGGACACGTGGGCTCGCTGTCCACGACAGGAACACCCAGGGTTCGTTCACCTCGTGGCGCTCGTCCAACGGATCGCCTCCAAAAGGTCCTGGTTGCGTCAAGCAGCGCTCCATCCGCGTGGTACCTCGCACCAGGGTTGCTTGGCGCTCCTAACGGGCTTCAACTTAGTCGTAACTCCGCCTCAACTTAGCTCCCCAATGTGGTTAATACTTGGCCGTACCTAGGCTCTGGCTTGGCATAGAACTAGCCCCCAATTGGCACTTCTTCAGCACGACTTTCCTCTCAGAAATGGTATCGCAAACACAATCACGTGTGTAATCACAATCTGTACAATAAGACACCTTTCTCGCTCATGTCCAGACCACGAAAAGAAAGCAGGTCTTGTTTGAGCTATCGCATACGCTACCGTATCGGTGACAATAGAAACTAACCCCCTCAAGGATGATTGAGGTAGGCTTCCTGCAATGCCGTTGCGATTCACCGAGAATCCGCACATCAGGGGCAGTGAACCAGGGTGAAAACAGATCCATGTATTCCAATATACAGGGCCTGTTTACACCGTAACAATATATATATATATATATATATATATATATATATATATATATACATCGTATGAGAAGCAATACATCATTTTACATTAGGATTAGAAGATTAAAATACAATAATTGCAAGATTTACAAAAATAAGATAAAATTTTAAAAATAAGTTAAAGATTGATATTTAGCTGTAGGAGCCACGCCAAGACTTCTGAAGATACGTCATTCAATGCAGCTAGACCACCCGGAAATTTTCTGTTTGGGCACTCGTCAATAATGTGGCTGATTGTTTGTGAGAGGGCTCCACAGTCACAGGCAGGCGAGTCCGTCATCCCCCATTTAAACAGCGATGCATTATATCTACCAGGCAAATAATAATAATAAATATGTATTATCCAGGCACAGATCCAATACACACCGACATACATTTATAATACTGTTGTACCGAAAATAAAAAACACTGCTTATTTTCTTATGTTCTACCACATCCGAAAGTCGTTCACAAATTCCACAAAAGGCCTTCCACAAAATATGTCTGAACATGTTATGAGGATTTTGAAAATTTTTAAGTAGCTAGTTTTAATTTTTAAATGAATGGAAAATACTCTATAAAATTTAATGGTTCAAAAGTCAAATTATGAGAGCATGATTAATATAAAAATCTGGAAACTGCAAAAAATATTTTTGCTGTTGTGCCAGCTTAAATCAGCCCACAGATGATACGATTTGCTGTACAACATGCAGTACTGCAGATTAGGAAGGCTTGAATTCAGATTAGATGTACAGAACATCGTATATTATTATCCACAGGCATGTAAATTCCATTAAGTGTATTTAGTAAAAAATACAATTGTTTTGAATTTTTATGTGTTCACAATGGCACCCCCTCACTAAAAAAAAATATTCTTAACTGTGGTAGTTTTATTAGAAGAAAACGAAAAAAAAAAAGATAAAAAAGAAGAAAATGACGCAAAAATTGGTTACTGCAATGACATCTGTATAATACAAACCATGTATAATACAAGACATCACATATAAATTTGCCACACGAACTAGACTTCACGTCCCACAAACATGAATGTTCCCAATAGAATTTAATACGAGGTGTATAAATTAAGTAACCGGAATGATATTATTATTATTATTATTATTTTTTTATTCGAATAGTATTACAATTCAATATTGTCTCCCTCAAAATAACTTCCTTGGGAAGCCACACAGCGGTGGAGACGGTTCTTCCAATCTTCATAGCAGTGCTGCAACTCGGATACTGGATTAGCTTTCAGCTGGTCGGTTACGGACGTTTGTATGTTTTCGACTGTCCCAAAATGACGTCCCTTCAGGTGATTTTTCAATCTTGGGAAGAGGAAAACGTCACAAGGACTCAAGTCAAACGAATAAGGAGCCTGAGGAGCCACCGGAATGTTTTTACTGGCTAAAAACTCGTTTATTGAAATTGTTATGTGACAAGGCGCATTTTTGGTCAAAATTTGATGAACGGTAGTGTCAGTCAAATTCAACTCTTCCCCGATCATTCTGACTGTCAACCGACAATCTGAACACACAAGACCCCGGATTCTGTCAATATTTTCATTGGTTCTTGAAGATGAAGGCCTTCCGCTGCGTGATTCATCTTCAACCAAACTCTTCCTTCTGAACCACCAAAAAACCTGGGTTCTTGACAAAACACTGTCTCCGTAGGCCTGCTGAAGTTTTACAAAAGTTTCAGTTGCGTGCCCAAGTCTGAAGCAAAACCCGATAGCGCACCGTTGATCAAAATGAATGTCACTCATTTTTAAAACGCACTAGAAAAATCTGTTTCACGAAAAAAATCGCTACGGACAACAAGATTACTCTAGCGACTTCAAACTCGTACTGAAGGCGTATCACATGCTCACCTGCCGCCCCTCCAAGTCCCGCGTCCAAAATGTTGTCAGATCAAACGCTATATTGCCAGTCCGGTTACTTAATTTACACACCTCGTCAATTCTATCCAAAATCTTTTATTATTTACAATTTTCATGTCATTTTCACATAGCAACGAAATGAAATCATATAAACACGTGCCGAATGGGCACACACACATTTAAACTTGTTCTAATTCCATCCCAGTAATACAACAGATTTTTTAGTATGTCATGCTACCATACGATACATGATACAACCGCGTTATAGTACACGTTGCACTACAACGCAACACAACTTGAACTTGTTCGAACAGGCGAAATCACCTCAGGTTGTACAATCTGTTGTACGATAAATCTTATCGTCTGTGGGCTCTATAAGAAGAAGGCCGCGAATAAGATGTCTAGGTAGTATGTTTAAAAACGTACAAAATCTATTAACCCGAATATTGTCTGATAAAGCAATATTTAAAAAATCATGGAGATAAAAACTCGGTGATACGTTTTACAAACCAGTTAGTTGATCGAATGGAACAATTCAAGAGAGGTGTTATGTTAAATATTGAATCAAATAACGCCGATGTTGATGATACAAGCTACTTAATATTGTACAGGTAATATTAAGGCAATTAGTTTAATATTCAAAGTTGAATTATACTCGTTAACTGAATGGTGAAATTGAGAGTTCTCTAATTTTATGAAAACAATAACAATCTAAATCAATATGTTCAATGTTGTAGATTCAATTATGAAATTATATCTGTACTAATTGTGGAACCATTTCTGGTTCATGACAATGCATCCGTTCGCGTTCCATATCTCTGAATATGAAGGACTTATTAGGGTGTTCGTTCTACGTCGGGTAAATTAGAGTTAGGTAGTATCATTGAATTGTTAAGTGCATTTACCAATTATAATTGTTACTGATGTCTAGTAATGAGTGTTTATTAGATTATAAAGCGGAGTCCATTTCAAATTGGGGTTACTACATTAACAGTTTCAATAAAATTCAGTGAAATGTGGCAAAAATTTCACAAAGTTTGAAGGGATTTAAATTGAATTATGTCTAACACTAAAATGGAAAATTTCAAATAAAAACAGATTAAAAGTTAAACTCTCTCTAAAAAAATGTCACTGGTTGAAAAAACCAGAAACGATGAAGCTGGACAAAAAAATTAAAATACTTCGACCACATAATGTAAAATCCAAGACACAGAATCTTACTTTAAATTAATCATACAAGGGAAGACAAAAAAAAAAGAAGGGGTAGAAGAAAATAAATTATTTGTTTTGATTAATTTTAAATATTTCATATAAATATACTTGACTGACTTACACCGTACATCCCTCAAAACTTGAGGTATCCCATATTTATTTTATTTATTTATTTATTTATTTATTTATACAGATTTGGCCACACAACAGGTAAAACCCAATTACAGTGTGGCACAGATTTTATACATTTGAACTTAATTATCATTGTCTGTGACAGCTGCTAACATATAAAAGCAAAAAAAAATTAAATAAACAAATAATAATAATAATAATAATAATGATAAATGTACCTACATAATATTATACATTACATTACATAATAGTGAAAAAAAATACATTTGTTTTAGAGTAGATTCATTGTGCAGTTCTTAAATCTATTAATATTAGATGAAAAAATATCAGGACAATTGTCGTACGTTGATAAATGGTTAAATTTTAGGCAAATTCTATTAATAGGGGAATTGTACGCGGACTTCGTTCGATTATGAGGCAAAGCAAATAGCTCATTAAGTCTTGTGTTATGCGATGGTACGCGAATCTGTAATTGATGTAAAAGTGATGGACAGTCAAAATTATTATTTATTATTTTATATAAGAACATAATGTCTTTATGCTCTCTTCTTTTTTTTAATGAATTAAGAGTAACTGAGTTGTGTGGAAATTTATAGTTTAAATAATTTACAAATTTGTGCTGAATCGATTCCAGCCGTTTAATATACACATAGTACTGGGGCGACCAACATATTGTAGCAAACTCAAGTTGACTTCTGACGGTCGTATAATAAAGTGATAGTACCGTTTTCATACCGTTACCATATAATGAGTTCATAATCCTCGAGCGGTTTCGGATATAAACACTCCTTGTTCGCTATTTGGTTGCAATGATTCTTAGGATAGGTTTATACAGGGTTGTTGAATTAAAAGCACTGTGACTTACAACTATAATGATACAGCTACTCCAATTGAGACACATTCACAGTACTGCAAATGTGGAAGGCCTCCTTCGTATGAACACTAATTCTGACGGTTAACACTAATTAGTCCACTGCACACAACTGTATAAATACTTCACCACCGTTTCCGAATAACAACTGTCTATCATAAGTTTCTGAATATTGTCTCTCCATTATTTTAGCTGGACACTACACTAACTAACATACGAAATCACACTGTTGCTATTACTTGACTCGACCGAACACTTTCAATGTCTTTAACTCATCATGGACAAAATATGATCTAAATTGAATTTCCTGAAAGTCTAACAGTGCCCAACCGATAAAAAGTAATACAAAACCTCTAGCAATCTGGTATGTCTCAGCACATATATGATAATATATTGGTAATAATGTATGTAGATATCACATTAGAAAAATAACCCAAAACTAATATTTATAATTTTAAGACAGAGATTAATAGTTATTAAAGAGGCGCTTGGGGTAATTTTTTTCCATATAAAGTTACAAATGAGCCAATAAAAAACATGAAAAACAACAGAATTATAAAAAAAGAAAATTGAAATTTCGAGATTTAAATGTTTGTTCACGATTGGAAGTCTTTTGAACTTTTTGATTATTTTTAGTATAATGTCTATCGGTCTGTTGGTCTGTCGGCGCATGGACACGTGTACACTGATTTTTACTCGCGTCATTTTTAAGTGTTGTTCCGAATATTTCGTAACAAACAAATATTTCGAAGAAAAGTAAGTTTTTTACTGTGCAAGATAAAATTCTTAACTCTTATTTATTTATTTATTAATTTGTGATTTAGTGAAATATTATATTTAATAAATTTACCATATGTAGAACGCTTGCCGAGAGGAACCGCCAACTGAAATTCTTGATTTAGTTTCAAAATTTTAAAATATGTTGAAAGATATTTTATTTGATTACGTATTCTATGGTGGCAATCGGTTCTGGGGTGGTCACAGCTGATTGTTTATTTCAACCACTAATTTTCGTGCGCATAGATTTTAATTTTAATTTTCAGTTGAAAAATAGAGAAAAAGAGAAAAAAAATATCAGACCAAAACATCGAGAGTTCAGTAACATCAGTCTCATAATACTGAAGTAAAAAACATCGATAAATCGTAAAGAAACATCAAAGTCTAAAAAATATTGAATATTGATACAAATTTCCAAGAAGAACTCGTAAATGACAAAGAGATTAACAAATACAGTCGATTCCGCTTAATTGGGACACATCGGGACTTGGGCATTTTGGCCCAATTAAGCGGCTGCCTCAATTAAGCGAATTTCACATAAAATTAAACAATGCATATTTTTCTTTCAATAATTTTATTTTATAAACTCTTGGACAAAACTATGAATTACATATTACCAAAAAATATAAACTTTTAAGAAAAAATAATAATAAATTGCAAAATAAAATAATAAATAGGTACATACAATTTAATTCAATGCAAAAATGCGTCAAGTGTAGTCCGTCTTTTGTTTTTGTAACATTTCACTTCTACAAAATCAGCACAGGTATTCAGTGCGGATGTAGGGCTCCCTTCAATTCCTTCCTGCATACAATAACGCTGTAATATTAAATTCTTTGTACATATTTTTTTTTTAGAATATGTGTAACATAATATGTACTGTGATCTTAACTGTCCCAATTAAGCGGAATGTTGTCCCAATTAAACATGTAAATTTACTGTTGGTTCCTTGGTTTGGTTTCTGTTCTTTGAGATTTGGCCCAAATAAACGGCTGCCCCAATTAAGCGGTGACCCAATTAAGCGGAATCGTCTGTATAAGATAAACGGAGAACGGTCGTGACTCAGTTAGTGTGTGGAATACTTAGCGCTGGGCCAGTGTTCATTACCTGGTACCGGCAAAAACACCTTATATTTTTCTGATTGTTTCTCCCTCGGAAGGCATCGGGCAACCAACGAGGTAAAAGCCGTAGTAAAATTTCCCCAAAATAATTAGTGGTTCGGATTCCACGATAGTAAATTGTAGGTCCCATACGATTGTGTTACACAGGCAACATACACAACATAACTGTATGCGGGGAAATGGCCAACGGTCGGCATATGCTCAATACGAACATGTCAGTTCAGAGCATTGAGCATGGCACTCTAAGAAGAAGAAGATAAACGGAGAATTACTACATTTTTCCTCTTCTTCTTTATCCCATAAACGTATCATAGGTGGTAAGGATGAATATACATTACCTGATCGGGATTCGATCCCGGAACCTTCATCACGAGAATTTTTGCGATATCAAGGTCGGTATTGTATTCTAGTTTCGTTGTACTTATCAGAATAATATGGAGGACTACTCTAAGTGAGACCTAAAGACGACAGTACTGATATAGTGTTTAGCTTTAGCAGCATAAGAGTTCTTTTCTAGGAATGAATAAACTAATAAAAATGTTTTGAAATTATTACACTAGATAGAACAAAAATTTATAATCCACAAATGGGATCACAATTTTATTGTTTTTGTCTATTGATTCCGGCCACAATAACCGATCGATATAGATTATCAAACCTAACCCGATTTTTACATTGTAATCTATTCCAGATTCAAACCACTAGGGAATATTTATTAACTAACATTTTTGATGACCGCAATCGGTACTGTTTGAAAATTGTACCGGTAATAACAGAATATTATCGGATAATTTTAGCCATTTCAAAAATGCTTTCATGTCCGCTCCATATAAAATTTAGTTTTACATTTTTATTAAGCCTCATAAATTTATTAAATTAACGTACATAACAACCGAAACTAATCCTATTGAGATTTTTAAACCCTAAGATGTTCACAAGAATCTTGAAAATTAAGAAAAATATTTGTTAATTTTCATTAAAATTTTAACCAAAACTAACTACAAAGGGTGTATCAAAATAAAAGGAACACAATTTTGTCCCAAAAATGCGATGTGCGAACAAGTGAAAAAAGAAATGATAACCAAAGTTTACCGAAAGAATCAAATAGAGGTATTTCCGGAACAAACCGGATTTACAGGATATTAAGGACAACTTAATTTTTTTAAACGGAAACGTATGTCTTGGATATTTTTGATAGAGATCTTGATAAGAAACAACTTTTGCATATCTTGTACGGTTTATGAAAAAAATTATTCTCTATAACGACTTGAAAGTAAAGTGTTGAAAGTGCCTTCCATTTTGATTAAACACTTTTGCACCATTTCTTTTCAGCTATCTCCAGCTTGGGGCATAATAGAAATAAAAAATTATAAAAATATTTTACTTTCAAGTCGTACATTCAAGTATGACCTAAAAGTGACATTTATGTTTCGAGTTACAGATAGCTCAAGAATAAGGATACGATATTGTTTCAAACAAAATGGAGTGCACTTTGAACACTTTACTTTCAAGTAGTTAAAGAGAATACAATTTTTCGTTAATCGTGAAGGTTCTATCCAAAGGTAAGGAACATGATACATGTTCGCATTTAAAAAACCAAATTATCCTTTATATCCTTATTTCCGATTTGCTCTGGGAAATATCAATTCTACTATTCGATTACTTGAATAGACTTTGCTCATCAGATTTTTTCCCAATTTGCTCACACATCCCGTTTTCGAGAAAAATCATGTTCCATCTATTTTGGTACACCATATATAGTCACGAAGTACGGTTCTATAATGGAAGGCGCTACCCTTGTAGACCATATATGCACTAGTTCTGTTTCGCTATCAAAATTTTTCTAGTTGACTTTGGATGTACGATTGTACGCCATTGATCGCGTAAGACGAAGAATCAGCGAAACAGTTGTTACCAGTGGCATCCTTTGACTTCCTCGTTGCAGGCAACGGGTGTTACACAACGTTGGTGACTACACTGAAGGGTTGAAAAAATTTGAAACAAGTACGTGCTTTGTATCTCTAGTTTAATATACAGTTGCTACTATAGAAATTCCAACTTTCGTAGATCTTATATTCGTGCCTATCTGTTCTGGGTGCTGGATATCCATTAAACAATTAAAAGTTTAACTGCTGTTGCAAATGGCTCTATAGCTGATGCTGAGAACCACTTATGACTACGTGGTTTCATCAAAAAGGCAGTGAAATTTTTGTGTTTAATTGAATAAGCATGATTTTATTCTTTATTCATCAATATTTATGATGTATTCTTCCAAATAATATCGATTAGATATCACACACTTATGCCAACGGTTTTGAGTTCTCAAACCATATCTGGAATGCACATTCTGGTTTAGTCTTTTTATACTACCTACTACGTCAACGTAAGTGAATGTTTAAGGTCTACGGTTGCTAAGTAAGTAACAATTACGCGGCCAGGACAAAAAAGTAACAAACGCCATTTTGAAGGATAAACAGAATATTATACAATTATTTATTCATATTAAAAATAATGGTACAATTTGAAAAATTTGACTTATTAACTGAAGGATTATTTTCTTTTGAATTAATTTCAAATTTTTTAATAGTTATTTCATCCCTAGTGTTAAGTAGATTTACATTTACATTTTTTGTAAATATCTTAGATTGTTTAGGCTCGTAATGGTAGAATTAGATATAATAATTGAAGTATTTTCTTTTGAAATAATTTATTTTTTGATAGTCATATCATTCCTAGTTTCAAATAGATCTTTTGTAAATATACATCGTTCTTTGTTTTGAGAAACGCAGTCAGTCTCTTATATTTTCAAATATCTTGATGTCTATTTATTGAAATTGTCAACTTCAGCATTGAATATGCAAACCATAGCTGGTAACTTTAAAATTATTGGTTGCTCTTGAAAATATGCCAACATAACAATTTCAGTAATTTCGACAACATTTTTTCCCGAACACCGTTTCGAAAACAGTTCAAAGTAAAATGCTTGTATCTAATTTTTGATTTTTCAGCTAACAATGAAAAACTATCAATATTTGCCGCCTCTTCAATGTAACTTTTCACATTTTTTAACATATTTTTTTCTAATTTATACAGTATATGAATAACAAAATTAAAAATTTAATGCATATAAACAATATAACACGTTTTTTATATATTGCGATATTTGCATTTGGTTGCTGCAGTTATGACTTTCACATTGATTGACTTTAATATTTCATTTAATTGAAAATTAAATAAATATAAATATGGTAGTATAAAAAATATAATACCTATACATTGAACGATACGTAGTTATTTTTTTGTCCTCGGAGGCTTAACGGGCCTCGGTCTTGCCTCAACCCTTAAAACACTTCGGTCAAAAAGTTTACTTACAATAACTATTAGCTCGCTCAGCAATTAATGTTTTCTCTTCTACGGTTGCAAAAATGTGTCCTACGGTATTTTTATTCTTAAGAAGTGAAAAAATCAGCAGTGGCCGCCACAGGACCGGCCGCCATCACAAAGTACTTGTATAAAATACATTCTAGCAGTAGAGTAGATATAACTTGGCCCTATATTTTCTAACAGAGATATTATTTATCATGACCATGGAAACTTTACATAAAAAATAGATACTTGGAAAAAATTTCGAAAAATTATTCAAAATGTATTCGTTTTATCAAAAATGTCTCAAATAAAAGTTGTTAGCTATTACTTTTATAGCAACTTTTGTTAACTAATTTTCGAAATATTTTTCTGTTGTGAAATATTCGCAAAAATCTTAAAATCGATAGGAGTAAACTCCTATTTCTAGTCAACCAATTTTTACTAAAAGTTGATCAACTTGTGCCATTTATGTCAAAAGCTAAAATATGAAGTTTCATAAAAATACTTTTTGCCGAATTTGCTCCGCACGTGTACACAGATATATAGACAGACATACAGATAGACCGACAGACATCAAGCTAAAAATAGTCAAAACGTTATATAGGGACCTCAATTCGTAGAGATCCATCGAAATCTCGAAATTTCAAAATCGGTATGATCACAATACCTCCCTTATGTATGTTGGCGGTCGGCAAAAAGTCACAGGGGGAAATATTTGGTGAATGTGGTGCTTGCGGTATCATTATAGTGCATTAGATACTTTTATTTTGAATCATTTTATCTTGTGAAACGTGTAAAAAAATATGAAATCGAAAAAATAAAATGTCTCCAATTATTTATTCAAATTGTACTTTTAAATTAACATAATTATTGCCAAATTAAAATAGTTTTTTTCTCAATTATTTTTCTTTTGCAAGTTTAGCATGCTGTGGTTTTTGAATAGAATTTTTTTACTAAATTAAACATTTCTTTTCTTAACTGATTTTGGTTTCTCGTTTGCGCTGTAAACAAAATACTTTTAAGAATTCAATTTAAAATTTTTCTAATTAATTTAAGAAAAAAAGATGTTTACTTATTTTCCAATAAACGAGTATAATAGTTTTTTTCTTATATTAAGGAGAAAATTATTTTTTAAAAATAGCATGCAATACATGTTATTCTAACTTCTACCATCATTACCATGAAGCCAATAATTTTTTTTACAATGTCAGTTAAAAATAATTAAATTAATGTATGCTTAAATAAAATACATATTTATTTTATTTAAGCATTTATTTCATTAAATAAATATTATTTGACAAAAGCATCTTTAAAAAGTACTTGATTAATTAAAATCAAAATAATTTTTGAGATGGCTCAAAATTAGTAAGCAGCATCCTTAAAAACTTCATGTCAACATTTTTACTATTCACGTCAATATTTTTACTAATCAAGACATTATTCTTACTGACCAAGTTAGTATTTTTATTAATATATATTTTTGAGCAAGTGAAACTTTGCAAAATATTTTGTATATGATCACAAATCTGGTCAAAATTGACAAACATATTTATCACTTTGAAAAATGCGACTTTTTAGTTGCTGAGAAATATTTTGATCATGTTGTACCCTGTACAAAATGCAGAAACAGTAATATAATCCCGTGATAGTTTGAAGTGGCTACCCTATTGGGGAATGCATGAAGTAACGATTCAGTAGCCAATGAACGACGAGAGTTCGGCAAAATTATTTTCACACAAACAGTGCGTGATTACTAACTCTGCGTTCGGAATAAAGTATAGTACTGCGCTAACGCCGGTAACAACTTTACAGACAAGTAATAATTTTACTAATATATTAAAAATGAAGTAGCATAAGTCTTGTCGTCTTGGCCTCCAGCGCCCCTCTTGAATCTTCTCACTTCCACTCTCGATATTGTCACGTGGGTGGTTTGATTGAAAGAAAACTCTTGATTTCAACAATACAATTTATTAAATATATATCACATTTACAATGTTTTACTGTGGTCAATGTAATTGTTTGAATCTGTCCGTGGAGTTGGGGAGGTCGTTGATCCACCCCGTGTTGGGCAGAACCGGCTTGGACCTACCTCCGAGGCGGGAGCTACGCATCAAGAAGTCGAGGAGCCTAGAAAAACCTTCTCCCACTCACATGGTACTGCTTGCTTGATTCACCAGTTGTACGAGTCGGTGTCTTGGTCGTCACCGTGTGGACTGGTACGTGTAAAAAGGAGTTGGCTAGGTTCCTCTGCCCCGATACCGTGCGACGTCTATTTATTTGTACTGATGGTTGACCTACTCCCAATATTTATTCGTCATGACAAATATTTCCTTATTACGAAAATGTGGCGTATGCATTTCGTAATCAGGTAACATATGTTAGACGCTGACAAATAGTTTTTTAATCAAACAGCTGAGCATCACAATGTCTAGAGGTCGCAATCCTGACCTAGAATTACTTTTGTGACAATATGTTGGCTACTGAGCCTTAGAGGTCTATTGACTCCTACATTTATTTAAAACTTTCTTTGAGCTAGAAAATATTTTAAATTTTTAATTTGAAAATCCAATGCAAGTTTCATTTTAGTTCATCTTTCAAAAATATTATTTATTCAAGACTAACCTAACCTAAACCATTTTCAAGTGAATTTTACTTGCTAAACAATATTTTGAGTGACGTGAAATAATATTTATGGAAAAAGTTTTAAAAGTTTTCCTTGTATCAATTCGTCTACATGTTCGTATGTGCGATAATCTTGCATTTTATTTCAAAATATATGAAATATTATGGAGGTAGAACATATTCAAAACATATTTTGAATTTTATAAACTGACAGATTTCATTTTGAGATACAAGAAATTTTGACAAGATTGTGATTTTTTTCTCAGGTTTTATAGTCATAATTCATACAATGTTTAAAGAGAAATTAATAAACAGGTAGAATACTTTTTCATTCTTATTTTTTATTAAATTTTTGTCATGAAAAACTAAGAGAAGTTTTTAATAATTTTAAATTATTCTAATTTCATTTTCGTCTTAATTAATCGGTGAATTTTCAAAAGAATCAGTTTAAATTTAGAAAGGTACGAATTAAAAAATTCTTCATTTATTATAAGCCTAAAGGCTTGATAAATTATCTTGTTCTGTAATTAGAGAACAGCAGTTTTACAAAGAAGAATTATTTCGAACTGCTTGGTTGAATACTACTCTTCCAAAGAATCCTGTTCGACATGCATTTTAGAGATGTAATGCCATTTGTGTTGTTTTGCCTTATAGATGAGAATAAAGAAACGTTCCATAACAACAAGTGTAAGAGACCGTTGTAAGCCTCAGTTATAGCTGAGGCATAATAATTATCACTTTAGACGGGCCGAGTGTACGGCGTTTTCCATCTGAGATGGTTCCCCTTCAAGGGTTCCACAAGGCTCGATCCTTGGTCCTGTGATATTTCTGCTATTTATGAATGATTTACCTCAGCATCTATCTAATTGAGTACTTTGCTAATATGCCGATAACACTAACTTCTTGATTAACTGTCCTGATCCAGAAGATGCGAACTAATGACCAATGTTGTGGATTCAATCAATGGTGCATAGAAAATAAACTTCTTTTGAACAAAACCAAAACAAACTTCCTATATTTTCAGTTTTAAAAATACGCAAATTAGTTGCCCATTAATACGAGACTAAACTTCCAAACTCATATTCCCTCCAGCAATCCCAACAAGTCAAATTTCTAGGACCTATAATCCATCAAAATTTTCGTTGCTCTCCACATATTGATTATATCAATACTAAGCTGTCAGGATCATGCTATATGCTGAAGAGGCTCAGGTACTTTATTTCACCTTCATTATTAAGATCTGTTTATTATGCGAAATTTCATACAATTATAAATTATGCTATCATTTTCTGGGGAGTATCAAAAGAAGCTAATAAAATTCTCTTGCAGCAAAAAAAAGCTATTAGAATATTAACATTTACTCCATATAGAACTTCCTGTAGAGACTTATTTCAAGATCTTAAAATATAACCAGTTCCCTCACTTTTTATATTTGAATGCGTATTATTTGAAACTTTAATATATGGTAAATAGTGATTATCATAATCACAATACAAGGAGTAAATCTAGCTTGAATATTGAGAGGCACCACACTACTTTGTACGAGCAAAGTCCTCGTTTTATAGCTGTAAGATTGTATAATAAAGTTCCTGATAGCATTAAATAGCTATATTGTAAATTTTTAATTTGAAAATCCAATGCAAGTTTCATTTTAGTTCCAATGAGAAAATATTCAAAAACAAGTTTAAGAAATGTCTACTAGAACACACATTCTATTCAATCACTGAATATTTAAATTACAAAGCTGATGTGTTAAATTTTGCATTCTGTTAAATTGTAGAATATCTACGTATGTATACATTATATTGATTTAACCTCTGTATTTCTAATGATCACTAACAGGCTCAATAAAATATTAATATTTAATATTAATCTTTTGCTTAATATTTGGGTGTCGTATGCCTATGCGTACGACCTTTAAAGTTTTTGAAGATTCATTTGACTCTGTAAGATCGTTGTATGCCGCTGTAATGCTAAGCGGCCGTTGTTCGACTATTGTAAAGTCACCGTTTATTTTTACTCGTGGTGTTATACCTTGAGTAAACTTCTCGCATATCTTTAACCTTGCGGATTTTCCATTTATGATTAATTTGAATCGAACCAAAGATTCGATCTAATATTTTATTTTCAAAAACTGTGAGATATTGCCAGTCACGTTTTGTTAAGGTTCCATGTTTTGGAGCCATACGTATGCATGTATATTTAGCGATAACTCAAAAATTCATTAGCAGCTTGAAATCTGTTTCTAATTTCCTATTGTATAAACTCTGTCAAAGGCGTTACCATTAATTTATAAGTATGAAATTTATAGGAAATCCACGTGATCAGTGTAATATTTCAACCGGTCCTATTATTCTTGTATCAACAGGTACTCATTTTGAGTATTAAATATTTGAGAGTCTCTCCGTAGTATAGTTGGGATTTCAATCGCCATTGCTGTATTCCGTAGAAAACCATGGGTGCCATTCAACATATTTTTGACCTGATATACACATCCTCCTTGTTAACGTAGTGTCAAATGTTACCAAGTATTTTATATTCCAATACTCTCTAGATTCCTTCCTAGACATCCTTTACCATTCTCGCCTTTTTAATCCCAACTAATGAGCTACTTTTAGAGTTTAACATTTTACAGTTAGTGCTCGGTAGAAATAAGCTTTTTTTTCTTTGCTATTCATTCATTCAATAGAGTCCCCAGAATTACTGCAGAGGCTGTTTATTTCCGTACCAAACCGTAACATAAGAAATAATCACCTATTTTGCGAAAGATATGATCTCAGTAAGAAAGTAAGAAGTTTCAACTGTGTATTTATTTATCTATTTTTATTAATAAAATTGGCAATACCTGTATATTTTTTTATTTTTTCGACTTCGTATTTGGTTTCTACACGATACAGATGATTATAAGACGATTCCGCAAAAAAAAAAACATTTTTTGTCTGTCGGTCCGAGATTCACACAAAAACGGCTGAACATGTTTTGACGTAATTCGGTATGATAGATAACCAAAGACTTAAAACTGTTTATTAAAGAACTCTCCCTTATTATTGACTTGAACAGAAAAATATATACCGTGTGTGTAACGAAACGCGGGACATAGGTGTTTAACATGATTTTAAATAAGTGCGGATATTGGCTCTTCAGTACATTTTAGAGCAACTTGTTAAGTTGTTTTTATTTTTAAAAAGTCTAAATTTGATACCATAGAATGTCTGTAATACAAGATATTGGGGAAAAAATTATGACGTTTTCGTCAAAATATCGTCAGACAATAAGTATTGCCCGATATATGAATTTGTATAAACGAACCAGTACACTGGCCTGCACGGTCTGCGGATCTAGCGCCAAATTTATATTTTTTATGGGGATATTTAAATTCAAAAATTTACAGTGATAAGCAATATCCAGATTTTGAATCATTTAAAAAGAATATCTTCAGAATGTTCTAAGATATCGTGTTATTAACTAGCCAATGTTTGGCGTTCTTTTCGTGATATATTAATTTATTATTTGACTGGGAATGGAGATATTTTTGAAAATTTAATAGAAATACCATAGTAACTCTATTTTGTTGTTATCAGTATAATAAAATAAACTTTTGTTTCAATTTATTTGTGATTTATTTTTTATTACCTTAAAAAATGGTAACTTTTACTTTGTTTTGCATAGTTGATATTTGGAGTAGAAGTAAATTAAAATATTGTTTCATGTTTTATTTCGATGGCTATCTGAATTTTGACGAGAACATCATATTTTTAAACAAATTTTTATTCTTGTATTTTTGGTCTAAAATGTACAAAAGGGCCAATTTTCGCACTTATTTAAAATCCCATGTTAAACTGCTATGTTCCGCGTTTCGTTACACACTCGGTATAACATAAATTGTTTATAGTAAGAAAAAACATCTTTTCTGTACAAGGAATTTTTTCAATTAGGTATTTGGTGAGTTACTTGGGACACCCTAAAACTAAAATCTACATATATCTCCTTTATTATTAACTTAACAACAAAATCATAAATGAGAAAATTTGTTAATAATAATAAAACAAATCTTTTTTGTTGTATATATTTTGTTCGATTTGTTGAATATTTAGGGAGTTACGGCGGTACACCCAACAACCAAAATCTTGAAATATCGCACTTATTATTTACTTTACATCAAAATTGTGTATGCGGAACTTCAATGCAGTTTCAATAAGAACATCATTTAGGGCGCAAGCGGAGTGTTACTTATAAGGTTGAAATATCTAATTTATCATTTACTTAACAGCAAAATTAATAGGAGAAAAGAAATTTTCTATGTTCAATGCAGTTTTTATTAGGATATTTATTGGGCGAGCTATAGGGAAACCTACCTATAAACGAAATATCTCACTTATTATTTACTTAACATTATATTTAAAAGATATACAAAAGAGTGATTTAGAATATAGAATCAATTCTTTTCTGTTCTGCTTGAAACTGAAATATCTCACGAATCATTAACGTTACAGCTAAATTGTACATTACAAAAACCGAACAAGGTACTGGTACTCCAGCTAGTTAGTAATATTAAGAAAAGATTTTTCCTTCAATTTTTTTTATTTTTATACTGGATGTACATTTCGTTCACCACGTGAACATTATCAATAGACTAAATATTACAAAACTATTACAATATTTATACATAGTTAGGTAAGATCAGTGGTGTGAATGGGGGTGAATTAGGGTATTTGAACATTTACGATTATTGTAGGTAATAGTTATGAATTGGGGAATTTATATAATTAGGTTGTTGGGATTATCTCTAAAAGCGGGTTTTGTAAAGGACTTAAGTCGGTGTTAATTAGAATTTTGGAATTTTTCTTCATTTCTATTACCTCTAACATGTTTAAGTTATATGAATTACTTTCTTTAAGTAACGAAATTGCGTCTATATCATGCCCTGTTTTCATTTTATGAAGTGCTAACGATGATCTATTAATATCTAAATTTTTAATGTAATTTTTATGTTCCTTAAATCTAGTTTCTAAATTTCTTTGCTTTTGTCCTATATACACATGTATTTTGTTACATTTTTTACAGTTAATTTTATAAATATCTGATTTTTGAAAATTTTGAATTTTGTCTAAGTAACTTCATAGTAGGGCTTTAGTTTTTGTAGGGTTGTAAAATGCTGTAATTATATTGTGTTTAGAAAAAATATTTTTGATTTTGTGGTATATGGGGATGATATAATATTCTTACGTATTTAGCTGAGTATTTTTGGGTGGACATAAGGAGGTGGATTGTTTTATTTTGTTTTTTAAATTGTGTTTATGATGTTACACACCACTGATCTTACCTAACTATGTATAAATATTGTAATAGTTTTGTAATATTTAGTCTGTTTATAATGTTCACGTGGTGAACGAAATGTACATCTAGTATAAAAATAAAAAAATTTGAAGGAAAGATCTACTTTTTTCTTAATTTCAAACCCTTCAATTTCAACATTTATATTTGTAGTTAGTAATATATTTAAAAATCTCATATGCCTACATTTTCTCTAACACGTATCTTCAACTTGTGTCATGAAATTTAAATATTTAAACTAAATAATACATTCTATTGTCACACTCTCACGTTTGCAAGTTGATTGAAACAAAAAATTGTAAAACTAATTCAAACTGTACAACTTATTATTAGTTTACTTTTTCAGGCAGGTTTCCACTTTTTATTTCATGTTGGAAGAGAGGTTTTTAAAAATTTGAAAAACAAAAACTATTTTGCATAACATTAATAATCAAAAACTCAACTTTGATAATTCAACTATTCAGAATTTTATTTTTAAATAAATTAAAAGTCGTAAACTTTTATGGTACACAGTATTTCTTTTTTTTTTTAATTTGCACAATGAAAATATTTTATGTATTTTTATTTAACTTTTTCCTTTTATGTTCTCTGTATTATTTTTCTCATTACATTTATCAACATTGTCATTTATCATTCGTCAAAACATTCGTCAATCAACAACAGCAATTATACAGGATGATACAAAAATTTACTGTGTGATCTGTTAATCAAGGCCAGTCATTTATTAGATTAGTTCTTCAATCAGTTGAAATGCCAAAGTCAATTGATGACTCTTCCCTCAACAATTACGGTAAATTAATCAAGAAGGTAAGACTACATTTAATTACAGTATTTGTTTGGGTTCTTTTAAAATAAAAGAAGGAAATACGAGGACAGAATCAAAGTGATAGAAAAATATATTGGATTAGAGCAGAGGTCTTCAACTGGCGTGTTGTCGCCTACCGTTATGCCACGAGAATATTTAAACTAGTGCTCTGTAAACTGTTTATGTACTACTTATACGAGGTCTGTTCAAAAAGTATCGCGAATTTTGTGTTTTTTAAAAATTATTTATTTATTCATGAATCTTTATTTTGTCCCCTTCAAAGTAATCCCCACCAGATATTATACACTTGTGCCAACGTTTTTTCCAATTCTCGAAGCACTTGAAAAAATATTTTGTGATCTTGTTCAGCTCCTCCTTCGATGCCGTTTTTATCTCCTCACTCGTAGCGAAGCGCCGTCCTTGCATGGGCCTCTTCAGTTTCGGGAACAAGATAAAATCACAGGGGGCCAGATCTGGGGAATACGGTGGCTGCGGCATTATTAGTGTGTTATTTTATGGCCAAAAATTCGCGCACAAGCAACGATGTGTGATGTGCGACCCGTCTCATGCCCAAAACATTGGTAAAAATCGAATGGCACGAGCCAATCGATATGTTTAGGTCCTCAGCACCTTCTCTAACGGTGATTCGACGATTGACTAACTATTTTTTTCACTTCATCAATGTTTTCGTTTGTTGTTGACGTGCTCGGGCGTCCGGCACGCTCTTCGTCGTTGCATCTTCTCGGCCCTCTGAGAACATTTTGTACCACCGATAAACGTTGCTTCGGTCCAAGGTAGGTTCACCATATGCCACAGTCAACATTCGGAATGCGTCCGCGCACTTAATTTTGTTTTTCACACAAAATTTGATACAGATTCTTTGATCCATTTTTTGGTATAGTCAAAAATCGAAGACGAGCCAAAACACGTGCAAGCAAAGCAACTGTCAAAAATTAACTGAAAATTCAAATGGCCGAACTTGTCGGCATAAGTGAGAGACATGAGTACCAACATTACGCCACAAAAAAATCGAAAATCGAATGTATGTAACTAGCGGAAATTCAAAATTCGCGATACTTTTTGAACAGACCTCGTATAGCAGAAATTTTGAGTGAGGTATCAAATAAAAGCTCTTAATAAGTGAAATAAAAAAAAAATAAATAAATAATAATAATAAAAAATTGATGTGAAGTGTGAATTTTCACACATTTTTCATTATCAGGGCTTTGCGGGTATTTATTAAGTGAATGATGATTATTTGGGATGCCAAAACAAATTTTATGTTCAAATATTTTTTTTTGTTAATTTTAATTCGAATGCCTAAATAACGGTATTATTTAGATTTCTAAATATGTGCAATTTTTTTTTTTTTATATATAGCAAGGTTCATTAAGATTTTGAAAATTGCGCCTGTAGCTTCCATTGGTTGTTTTACATCATAACAATTTCAACAATTTCCACTGGTTATTAAATTTACACTTTTAAAAATTAAATGTAACATTTGCCCAAATATAACTAGAATTTTGAAAAATAATTTAAACACAATAAAAATGCAAAAAAAATATATTGTCTCGAGACCGTATCCTAGTTTGCAAATTAGAACGCGAGAATGCTAACCATTACACCATGAAAGCATGCTGGTTTACTGTGTTACATAAGTTATTAAATATTTTACATGGTCAAACAAAAAACACAAAAAATGCGTTATTTTCCCAAAACATAATCTGATCAAAAATTCCTGTTGTACTATTCCGGTTCACACCAAATGTACATTACTTATAATTTTTTCAGATTTTTAGTGTAAACCATCTGGGACACAGGCTGTGGGACAAAAAATTTTATGCACAATTTTGGCAAAAATTTTGATCGTTAATCCACGTACTAGGAGCTTTCATTTGATTCAGAATTAAAAAATATATATATTTTTTTTTTCGATGAGCAGATATCTGTTTATATTTTTAGGGGGATATGCTTTTTAGATGTTTTAGTATTTTTCCTATGTACGGGTCAAAGAGTTGTATAAGCATGCCAAATTTCAACTTTCTAGGTTTAGCCGTTTGGCTACAATTTTTACCGAACAGACAGACGACAAAATGACGGTATAAGGGTTTTTTGGTCATACCTACAAAACCCTAAAAACGAAAAGTTAGTATAGCAAAATTGATGTGAAGTGTGAATTTTCACACATTTCAGGGCCGACCAAACGGTACAAGGTTTTTTTTGGTCATACCAACAAAACCCTAAAACGAAAATAAGAAATTATTTGACACCATTTTTACCAAAAATTTATCAATATATAGGACTTCTACGATATGAAAGGTTTTACATCATCGATAAAGCTGCGTTCAGAGATCTTAAATTAGTCGACTATAGACTATGACTTGTGTACTGTTAATTGGCACTAACAAGTTTGTCATATGGTAACGCGAGCAACCGTTCAGAGCTCTAAATTTAGTACGTTATACGTTGTCGATAGTTTTCCAAACTTTGTTGTTTTAATGAGACAGACACATAAACACACATTGGCTTTCTCAGCCTACATCGTAGGGAACGTTTACATTGTATGCCTTTACCTAACCTAACAAAATGTAATCGCGCCAACAACAACAAATATGGCCCAAAATTACAAAGACGAACAGTAAATCTGATCAATTTAGGTAATAAGGTCAGATTTAGTTAGTAAAAATCTAGGACAGCAGAATTAGGAAAACGATAATAGATAATAAACATTTTTATACCAAGAAGTGCAGTTATTTTATACAAGAACAGTATAACAGAATACAAGATTCTACATATAACAAAGTGTACAAAGATATAACCACTATTGTATTACCCAGATGTATTGTATGGCAGAAGGAACGAGGAACCAGATGGTAATTTCAAGATTTAGATGTGGCAACGAGGAGAGGGCAAACAATTATTGGGTGGAAGAATCAGAGAAAATATGTAGAATCTGTAGAGAACAACACGAAACAATAGACCACCTAAGAAACTGTAAAGGAGTGCAGCCAGAATCATAAAAAACAGAAGACCTACTAGACGACTCGGGGAGAGGCCTAGCCTGGATGAAAGCAGTCTTGGAAAGAAGAATAAAATGAAATATGTATCATAGAATAGTATAAATGTATTATTATTATTATTATTTTTAATCAGGGCTGCAAACCAAACCGAACCGCGAACCGAAACCGAACCGAACCGCGCAGATTTTCCGAACCGCGAACCGGAACCGACTAGATCTTCTAAAACCGGTTTGCACAGTTTTGGTTTTCAAAATAATTTATTTTGCAAAAATAAAATTTTGATCGTTAATCTACGTACTAAGGGCTTTCATTTGATACCTCACAGAATTTAAAAAAAATTATATTTGTTTCGACGAGTACATATTTGTTTATATTTTTAGGGGGATATGTTTTTTAGATGTTTTAGTATTTTTCCTATGTACGGGTCAAAGAGTTGTATAAGCATGCCAAATTTCAACTTTCTAGGTTTAGCCGTTTGGCTACAATTTTTACCGAACAGACAGACGACAAAATGACGGTATAAGGGTTTTTTGGTCATACCTACAAAACCCTAAAAACGAAAAGTTAGTATAGCAAAATTGATGTGAAGTGTGAATTTTCACACATTTCAGGGTTTTGTTGGTATTTAATAAGTGGAAAAGCCAACAGAATGCTGGATGTCTAAAAATATTTTTTTGATAAACATTTTTTGAACATTTTTATTTGAGTACTAGAAACTTCGATTTAATTTTTTTAAACTAAATTTAAATAATAAGTCATAATTTAGCCATTAATAAAAAAAAAAAACAATTAATTTCTCTCGTACGTTTCTGGCTCAGAACAATGTACAACACCTATAATTTTTTCAGATTTTTGGCCAAAATCGTGTTAGTCGAAACCAGGGCTGCAAGCCGAACCGAACCGCGAACCGAAACCGAACCGGGCAGATTTTCCGAACCGTGAACCGGACCCGGTTCGGATTTTCCTACCGGTTCGCAGCCCTATTTTTAATAAACATTTTACGAAGGGATTTTCGTTCTTTCATTGGAAAAACTAATGTGTATTTGAACTCTTGCTAGATGACGCCAGCGTATTTGGTTTAAAGACACATAGATATCGCACTATTCGTAATAAACTTACTCACTTTTTAGTACGGTTACATACGTTTTTTTTTTTTTTTTTTTGTATATCCCGCACGTTACCACCTACTTAATATTATTACAGCAGCAAGTATTTAAGTTTCCCACACTGTGTTAATAATTTGGTTATAAACATAAAACCGAAGTCTTTAAGAATAAAGAATACCAAAACTCAATTTGACTAATATAACCAAATATGACTGAATGCTGAATTACATTTAAACAACGCAGTTTTTAATACTGCCAATAGAATCAAAATAAAAAGAAAAAAATAAATTTTACTTAATAATAGTTAAAAACAGTTAAAACTTTTGATAAATAAAATTATAATTGTTGGTTTTCATTAAATGTTAATCATACGTAATATTAAAAACATACAAATTCTTGTATTAATTCTTTGTGACGTAAATATTGCCATATCATGAATTACCCATACTTTTATTACCCATCCTATTTCCCAAAGAGGCTGGTTTATAAATCTGAAAAAATCACAGCAAATCACATTGATGTGAGCCGGAATAATGAGCTCGGAATTTGTCATTATTTTTTCGAAGTACCATTATTCTTTTTAGAATATGTAGTTTATTAGATTCCGGGATAATAGGTCAGGAACAAAGAATTACTCCGTATTGACGTAAAACTAGTTTCGATAAACTCCGTATTATCTTCTTCAGTACATAATTCGATCTCATCTCTCTTCATCTTACACTACATAATTCGAAACAGAGAAATGATACAAATTAGGAATTATGCAATAAATTAGTTACATGTCTTAATTAAATATAAAACTTACTCAGTAATGATACATTTGAAGTGATGTGAATAGTCCTCCTCCAGATGAGGGTGTATAATAAAAAACTGTCATATTTTATTATAGCAATATTTTAAAAACAAATTAAAAACCATATTAAAATCACTATAAAGCATAAAATATTAAGTATCACAGACTAGAAAATATTATAAAATAAAATACAGTAAAATAGACAAAAATCAATCACAAAATATCACAGAATTAAAATGGAAGAAAATTAACCTTAGTTGACTAACATTGTGAAACAAACTGAGACAACATTAACGGAGATAATTTTTTTTTATAAACTAGTTAAGATACTGTACTCTGTGGTTAAGAAAATTAGAAATTCAAATTAAAACGCGCGTATAGATTTATTATCTTTTATATAGCTGATGACGTAGTCATAACAATTGTGTAAATTGGTAGAGTCTGGTTGGACATTAATATTATTTTTATTAGATTTTAAATTTAGTTTTATTATATCATTTCTTTTATAAGTCTGTTATAATAATTATTTTCAGTATCTAAAATAATATCATTTTCAACGTCAAAATTATGATTTTTTTCAGTAATGTGTATAGAAATAGTTTTACGTCAATACGGAGTAATTCTTTGTTCCTGACTTATTATCCCGGAATCTAATTAACTACATATTCACATTTCTGAGGTCGACAACTTATACTTATATTATTTATATACCGTTGAAAAAATTAAATATTTTTTAAAAATATAATAATAATAGCCTATATCTATGTTCCCAGATATATAAATCTTATAATTTTAGACAACAAAATTAAATTTGAAAATATGTAAACAACAAATAATTAATATTAAGTACTTAATGTTAATGTTTATATAAGTAATGTTAATGTTCGTAAATTAATCTTCGCCCCATTTCTGGGCAAAAGTCTCACCTAATTCGTTTCCATTCGTTTCTAGTTCTTGCTGCTCGTGTCCATAGATTTTCTGAGTGTTCTTTGATTTCATCTCTCCAGCTTCTAGTTTTCCTACATTCTCTCATTTTATTTCTAGGTATCCAAAGTGTTTCTCTTTGATTCCGTCTTTCATCTTGTTGGTGAATTACGTGTCCCGTGCATTTCCATTTTTAATCCTTTGTCTTTCTCGCTGCATCTATGGTGCCTGTTCTTAATGCTCCGTCTTAATGTTGTATTCCTGATTTTGTCTTTTTTCGTTATACCTAGCATACTTCTAGACAAAATGTGGGGTATCAAATGCCAAGACTTGAATTCTACATTAACGAACAAAAATTTATTATTTAAAGTCTTTTTAAAGCGATTTACTCCAAAAATGTGACAAAAACTTTTGACTGTCATTCTATTTCTTAGAGGATGTTGCACTCGCTCCTAGCCTAGGTAAGGTTACGAGACTAAACGGTCAAACAAAATGGTCTTCGCGGCGGAGACTACGAAGGACCGCTGGCAGAAGGCTGGAATATAGAGAAATATAGTATGTGACACGGTGACTCACTGAGTTGAGCTATCTGGGGAAGATACGGAAGACCTTGGGGATATGGAAGGGAATATAAACTCATCTGCTCCTAGGGGCTGCTCTAGGAGACAAACAAAAGGGAATTGTAGCCCTAGCTGGGGTGCACGCGAGCAAAATCCAGGCCCAGAAATAATGGCTTTGGAGGATTCAAACCTAGAAAATCCCACGATGTACATTAAAACCCCTAGTCAAGCGAAAAACAGTGCGGTAGACGTTGCTCAACTCGATATGTATCACATTAATAAATACAGCACCACAAATATAATATTTTAAAATTGAATAACTAAACAAAATTATTATAATATTAATAATTACAAATACAGGATTACTAAATTTAATTTCAATGTAAACAAAAACACGTGATCAATAGACCAGCGGGTGTGTACCAAATTCTGTAACTTCGCAATTCGGCGCTGATTCGATAACTTGCAGGTAGAAATACGAGGACTATCTTTTAAGTTTTTACAAAAACTAAGAAAGAAAGAATTTTGTTTGGAACAAACTGTTTTATTGCTTTTCAAAATATTCGCCTTTAAGATTTATACACTTTTGCATGCGTTCAAACCAATTATCGAAACATTTTTTCCACTCTGAAGTTGGTATCTCAAAAACATTGTTTTCGAAGGCTTCAACAGCTTATTGAGCTGATAAAAATCACTGTCCACGCATTTTTTGTTTAACATTGAGGAACAAAAAAAAGTCGTTAGGGAATAAATCAAGTGAATACCGGCAATGAGGCATTAATTGGATGTTTTTCTCCTTCAAATAATCAATTTTTGAAGTGCTGTGTGGCAGCTTGCATTGTCATGAAGAATGATGCGATGTTTTTGGTTGTTTTTCCTGATTTTGTCGATGACTTCTGGCAAATAAATTGTTGTATACCATTCAGCATTAACGTTCTCCTATCCTATATATTGGGGTACAAAAACAAGCCCTTAGGGCATAAATGAGGTGAATACGGTCATTGAGACATAATATCGATGTTTTTCTCCTTCAAATAATCAATTCAGCATTAACAGTTCTCCGATTCTAATTTGTCATTGTATATCTATGTCCGGACTCTGATAATTTGAATATAGAGAGCCAACGGAGTGACTGAACTCGTTAAATCGTGCAGTTCTGACTGGTTGTGCAAGATTGAACAGTCTGAATTGTGAGGTTACTGGTTCGATTCTCCGTTGGAGATTCTATTCGAGCGAGAACAATATGTTTACATTACTCCCATTTTCACAATAATTCACCACTAATCCAGGTGTAGGAGCTTGCCCCCTGGCATCGGCGATAAGCCTTATTGCAGAAATAGGCCGATGTGAAATAAATAAAATAATAATAGGATAAAGGGATAGGTAAGTATAAATGTAATAATCAGTGGGATTCTGAAAGTTTGCGGTAAGTCACTATAAGCGTTAACGTTAGGTCACGGCGGTTTTTGTTGAATTGCAATTCTGAACGAAAGTTTCCGTGCACATTAATGCTGGAAGTTGGAGTGACTTAACGCCAGATGAAACGCAGCGTTGAGAGGTAGCTTGTACTAACATTAACATATTCTAACCTCTAAAATTTTAGATTCGAAGTTAGAATATAATTAAAATTACATTAATCTTTATCAAATAACGCATCTGACTGCATATTTTACTTCATTACACATTACACATTATAGAAAACTTATTTTATTGAATAAACTCACGTTGAGCCAAAATTCTAAAAATTACTGGGGAACGGGGGTTTTTAAATTTAGAAGATAAAAAGTCCCAGTTTATTAGCCCCGGAGGTGCTTATGCAAAATTTTTAAATATCACTTGAGGGCGATTGGGGTAAAAAATCAGAGTATTAAGAACCCCCTCTTTCTTAATATTCTGATTTTCTGAATGCAATATTTTTAAAAATCATTTGTAAGGTGGGCAGAAGTAAATAAAAATTACTTGAGAGTGGAGGAGGTAAAAATTTGGAAAATAATCTGGGAGCAGGGGGACGAAAATTCTAAAAATCACTTTAAGGGAGGACAGAACTACAAAAACAACTAGCAGAGCAGTTAGGCGTTAGTCAACAAGCTGTTTCCAATCGCCTACGAGAGATGGGTAAGATCCAGAAAGTCGGCAGATGGGTTCCACATGCAATGAATGAGAGGCAGATGGAAAAACGCAAAAAGACTTGTGAAATTTTGCTTGCACGATACAAAAGAAAGTCTTTTTTGCGTCGTATCATTACTGGCGATGAAAAATGGAATTATTTTAAAAATCCCAAACGCAAAAAATCATGGGTGAACCCAGGCTCACCATCCACATCAACTGCAAGACCGAATCGCTTTGGAAAAAAGACAATGCTCTGTACTTGGTGGGACCAAAAGGGTGTGGTCTATTATGAATTGTTAAAACCTGGTGAGACAATTAATATCCAACGCTACCAACAACAACTGATCGAATTGAACCATTCGCTGCTCATAAAACGACCAGAATACGAAAGAAGACAGCACAAGGTAATCTTTCTTCACGATAACGCTGCATCACATAAGGCAAAAGCAGTTTGAAACACATTGGAGGCACTCAAGTGGGAAGTGCTACCCTATACCGCTTACTCACCAGACTTGGCCCCTTCAGATTACCACTTGTTCGCATCGATGGGTCACGTACTTGCCGAGCAGCACTTTTGTTCATATGAAAATGTGAAAGAATGGCTAGTAGAATGGTTTGCGGGGAAAGGGGAAGAGTTCTACTGGCGAGGTATTCACAAATTGCCTGAAAGATGGGAAAAATGTATAACTTTTAATGGAGCATACTTTGAATAAATAAACTTTTACTGTTCTTTTGAGTTTAATGTGTTTTATTTAAAAAAAAAAAAATCCGCATTTCATACTTGTAGACCTGGTAAAAATCACTTGAGGAGTTTAGGGAATAAGGTAAACATGTAGAAAATAGGTTGGAGGCAAGGGGGAACAAAAATTTTAAAAATCACTAAATCCGGGAAGGTGGCAATACTTACAAACAAATCATCTGAGAATCGGGCGCAGAAATTCTAAAGATCACTACGGGTAAAATTCAGAATTTCACTTTATGATGGTGAGGGACAGAAATTCAATATATCAAATTGGGGAGGCAAAAATTTAGTATCTTTTCTTGAACACCACTGCAATAGAGTATAAATATATGACAGCAATTATATAAATAAAATTAATTTTTATATTTTCTACAATAATCATAAAAGAAGTATGGAATAACTGGATTGTAAATAAAATAATAAATTGACAGATTGAATTATTTAAATTGTCAGGAAATACTCTTATTTGATTGGCTAAATGTAAAACACGTACAAACATCTACAGAACGTATCAATGTTGGCGTGAATTAACTGTGGACAGGTCACTCTGAGATTTTAGAATACCCATTTGATATTTGATCGTAACTATGGTGAGAGTTATTTAACATACACGTAACTTAACGCCAGTTTTCAGAATCCCACTGAATAAATATTTTAAATGTGACTTTGCATAAGGCCTGTTTTCTTCAATGCTTAATTTTAATTTGTTTTTTTCGGGTAGATGAACATCCAGCTTGGATACTGTTTCTTATTTTGGATAGTTCACGATTAGCCTTTCTAGGAATTGCCGTTAGTTATACTTTAATTCTCTTTTTGACACCTGATTTTTTTCGCGAAGAAAACGAGATTGCTTGATTTGGCGTAGCTATTTTTGTAAAGTATGTTTAACTCTGATTACAGATTTCGTTTCACCAGTGGACGCATAAATGTTACGTTGATTTAGATGCGGTGTATTATGCTCGTCTGGGGTCTAGAGAGCTTCATTTCGTTTGACAATCGTGTATACACTTAGACCACGTTTGCAAGCTAGTTTGAGTTTAAGCGTCCGTATATATATATGATGTATGACAACATGAGTGATAATGTACTCAAATTTCCATGTTCTGGCTGAATATCTAAAGCAAGGCTTTTAATAAGTCTTGCGTAAGAAAGGTCGCTACTAAGGCAAAAAAATTGCTTGTCAAATGGAGAAAATCAATTACCACAGTCAGTACAAAACCTGTGAGAACGAAAATGTCACTTCACACTTTGTCTCTCGAAAGCTCTCCTCGTGATCCCTCCTGACCCAAAGGTATTCAAGACTAGGCTCTCGTTACCAGCTGACATTTTAAAAGTTTGTAGTACAATTAAATTTATGTAAATATAAAAAAAAAGATAAAGAATCTAGTTTGTGCTGATTAAAGCTAGAACGAAGAACATTTGTATACTTATTTACTTATTTTAATACCCTTGTTCTACTGTCTTGTATTGTTCTGTTTTAAATTACATAACTTTATATAAATATACTACTCTAATTAGCCTTGCTTTTCATAGTTCCAGATACAGTTCTATCTCCATTATTTTTCCAGAATTTATTAACTCTATGAAAATATTATTTATCATACTTCTAAAATACACAAATGTTATAGTGAACGACAGCGAGCTAATATAGGGTTATCATAACTGGATCATAAGAAAAGAGTACAGTTCAAATCAGGGAACGGATGGGGTTGTGAGGATGTGATAATTTCAAATAAAAACTATACTACATAATTTTGACACAGGACTACGTCTATTCCCGCGGATAGTATGAGGCGATTTATGGTGGACCGACTCAGACAAATATATGTACAACTCGAAATTGTTATATGGTTAAAACTACGTGTCGCACAGTAATCGTATTAGCATATTAAAAACATGGAGTCCAATTCGCGTACTGCGTAATGTATTACGTATGATGTCAAATGCGTGCGATGCTCCCCTCGTTACCCGTACTTGGAGGATATAATGCTAATGTACCTGGATATGCCGCTGTGTTTTACTCAGTTTATCTCGGCAACCGTACAATATAAGGCATGTTAGAGATAATCAATCAAAATAAAATAAAAACAAAAACTGTTTATTACTGTCATTGCTGACAATTCAGCAAGTTTAAAGAATTTGTGTTTACAAATTTAATTTGCATTTCGATCAATTAAGAGAAGAATTAAAATCTGTATTGTTGAAGACGGACGTACCAACTGCGCCAAGCGTCTCACAAATACGATTTGGGCTTACACAGCGTATATCACAAGTTATTAAACAATTGTAATTTTATTGTAAGATTACATGTACAATGCGCGAACCATATATCCCACATTTATTACGGCTTTATATCGTTTTTCTATGGGAGAGGTGTCATCTGTTTATTTCGAATGTATACAGTCATTAGCAATATTTTCTATAACGTGAAATTGCCGGCTCTAAGCAGAGCCGGCTCTAAGCGACGTTCTACCTACGAACGAACGACCGACCGACCGACAACTGACTGACCTGTGTCTCGGGAACATGTTTACAGTTCATATGCAAGAGCCGGGGCCAAGCGACTTTCTACGTAAGAACGAACGACCGACCTGTGTCTCGGAAACATGTTTACTTAGCCGGATCACTAATCCGGATCAATGAACCGGCTCAGCAAACTGAACGACCTCCACTGATCCGGTTCCGCAAACTGAGCCGAAATTCCCATCTCTAGTAACTAGTATTATTTAAGTGTTACTTATTAGTAATTAATTAATGTATAAGTCAAATATTTAAATAGTTTAATAAATGTCTAAAAATCACAATTAAATTCGCATTATATTTTATTGTTACCACGTAACAATATAAATGTAATCATAATGGCTACTAATCAAGATCGTGAAATTATTGATGCTCCTTCGTGACTGCAACAAATATGAAAACTATTCTTTTTATGTAATTCCATAGTTTTTTTAATATTTGTATTCCATGGGGTAAAAATGTCGTTTCGCAAGTGATTTAATAGATAGTGTCAAAGAATGTATAGAGTTTGATTGCGGCCCGTATAGCAATCGAATTCCCCTAGGCATGTCTAGCATTCGAAGCACATGCCAATTCGATATTTGATTGGTAAACACAGCACGTCCAGATTCTATCTCATTGTATAATTGACGAGTCACTTAGAATGTGAACTTTTAGCAGAACATGTCACTTACAGTTTCACTTTTAAGATTACGCGTTATTTGACAGACAGTTCAGAACTAAGAACATATGAATATTTGACATATCAAACTGAAGCATTTGGTAGTGAATAAAGTTAACGCTCAGTTAATACATAAGCACATTTTTATATGCAAAATACGAGAATTTCCAAATGAAATGTTTCTGAAATATGTTTTTACTTGGATTTTCTTTCACTCAGCTTAACTTTCAACATTTCCGAGCTTAAAAAAATATAGCAAGACTCTTGAAAAGAATAAATGTAAAGGTTTTGACTGACTTTTGAATTTAAAGAAGATAAATTAACATTAACCGTTTGTATATTTATTCCACATTTTGCAGCAGATGGCCAAATCTAAAGGCTTCGTCCTCTCAGAAACTGTGGTCCATTTAAATCAGGGGCCGGGAACTGGCGGCTCCAGAGCCACATGAGGCCCATCTCTGGAAAAGTGTGGCTCTTTTATTTTGATTAAAAACAGATAGAGTTTCGTAAAATTTTCTGTAATTCCTTGAAATTTGTATTCATACAAACATGAATAGGACCATACGAAGCATTGAATAGAATTTGTAGGGCCTGGAAAAAACATGGACCTTTTTACCATTTACCGTCTAATCGGTCTTTTGAATACTTGGTCAAAATTATTAGAGAAAATCATTCTTAGCAGATTTCAAAAACAACTCGAAATCTTGAACATTCTGCCACCATTTCAGTTTGGCTTTAGAAAACAACACAGCACAACACAACAACTACTTAGACTTACAGAAATAATAGAAAACTGTTTCGAAAATAAAAAATTCACCACTGTACTTTTTCTAGTTTCTATGCTATAAAGAGTTATATGCTATATAGGCGTGATCATCACAAAAGATCTTACGGCGAATCAAAAAAGATGCCACTCACTAATGTTGCGAGGCAAAGGAGGCACAGGGAACGACTATACGGTATGAATAATGATTGACTATGGATGTGGACATTGCGCATACTGTACTGGCAGATGTGCTAGTTTATTCTTAACAAACTGGTATATTAACGGTGACTGCAGCTCCACGGAGAGTTGTACCAATTGTTCGTAAAATGTTTGTGCAAAATGAGTTTGGGGCATCGTGCGTTCTATTTTGACCGGTTATGGTTCATGAAGGACTTATCTAAAGTGACCGATAAACCTGTACCAGTAATACGTGGCTGGTATATTAAATAAGAAGAAGCAACTAATATAGAAACTACTAAGCAGGTGTGTTCTATTTGTATACAGAACTTGAATCGTGGCATGATGCCTACGCTACCCAAGGTACACGGATTTGTGTATCCACCAAAGCCGGTCATTTACTACCATTCGATCCAGTCAGTGAACGCCTCATATTGCTTCGGTTACTGATTACGCAAATACGACAATTGCGATATGAAGGCGCGTACACTATAACCGGTCAAATTATTTATGTGCCCGTTGATGTCTCCATTATGGTTAAGTGTTTGTCTCGGTTGCTAGAAGAAGTTTATGCAATTAATGTTAATATTAAACGAAACATCATACAAATATCGGTTTACCTTAGAGGTCTCGCGCGTAATTAGGGAGTGGTTGAATTTCTTAGCAAATCTACTCTATACAAGTTGTACGATATTAAAGTCGGCATGTCAATATTACGACGTGTGGATGAGCTGTCCGGCATATCTTCGTCGTCTGTACTGGTTGAGCGAATTGAAATTGAGTGTATAGTTGTAGACAAAGTACTGGAGTCTGATGTAGTAGTGTCTAGGCAGCACACTCTTGTCTGGAGTGAAGTGGCTGGATATTGCACCGGGACAGCATGCTACACTAATGAATATCATTTATGATGCTCATGCGAAAGAACTCTCCTTCCCTGCCATCCACTACGACTAACCAAGAGAGTTCAATATGAAAGTAATATTGCGAGTGTCCAGGCACTCCCGTAAAGGCCTTATCACACTAGAACGCTATCCAAGTCTTATTTTTGTAGGTTTTTTTTCAGGATCCAAGCTTCAGGTCTTGACATATCACACGGTATTTGAATATTAGTTAAGAGTTGGAAATTGTTTGTTTACCCATGCGCACATCGTGAAATTATGAGAGTTGACAGTTATATTTTGACATAAACAAAAGACAAAGACGCGTCAGCTGTAAGACCTGGGTAAAAAGACCGAGATATTGTATCCTGTTTCATTTGCCAGGTCTTCAAAACCTAGGTTTTTTCTTCATACTATCACACGCCCAAGACTTCGATTCGAATGCAAAGACTTTAATTTTCCAAGTTTAGACTTGAATAATAACTCTAGTGTGATAAGGCTTTTACTCCATGTCGATCCAAACGTGCTCATCATATTATGTGGAGACTTTTATTTATTATTTATTTAGAGGTGCTTCAGCTGCTAGGGCCATTAGCACCCACCAATCTTATATATTACAAAGTGCGTACATTTTATAAGACTACTATATAATACAAAGTATAACAATTAGTTTATTATATGCATCAATGCTTTTTAAATATGAAATGACATTATTTATTGAATCTGGGTTGTTGTTTAATAAGTCTTTTATTGGGTGGTCTGCAATTTTGTTTTCTGTTCGTTGTGTGGTGTATTTTGGGCATTCTACTAGGATGTGTCTGGCTGTAAGTGTCGTGTCACATGTGTCGTATTTTGTTGGTTCGGTATGTTCTAATAGATGTTTGTAGGTGAGTCAGGTGTGTCTAATCCTGAGTCGCGTAATTACTACTTCTTCCTTTCTATCCTTTCTTCCGGGCCATAGGGTAGTCTCGGTTTTTATTTGCCGGGGGTGGTTACTATCTTCATCTATATTTGATCATTGACTATTCCAACTATTTCTTATATTTTTCTTTATAATGGTATTAAAATCTCTAGTTGGAATAGGCATATCTATCTGTTCTATGGTCTTGGTGGCTTCTTTTGCTGCATTATCAGCTTTTTCATTGCCTGTTATGCCCACGTGGGATAGCACCCATACTATGGAAATGTATTTTCTATCAACAAAACAGTTATTAATGTTTTGAAGAATTTCTTCTATCATTGGGCTTGTCGAATACATTTTCTGTAGATTTTGTATAACACTAAATAAATCGGTATGGACTATCAAGTTTCTCTGTGTATTATTACTGCTGATGTACTCAACAGCCTTCAGAAGCGCAAATTCTTCGGCAGAGTAAGTAGATACAATAGCTTCTATTGTTAAACTGTAATATATATATATATATATTTAGATATATAATTATTAGAACATTTAGTTTTAGAACACAATGTCATCAATTAATATTTTGAATTATAAGTGGTGGGGATAGCCACACAAGGTTGGAATGACAGTTATGAACACCCAGTTCAAAACAAATAAGAGACCCCCTCTTACTTGTAACTTGTAAACTATTTACTTTATTAAATATTTTAAACATAGATTGGAACCAAGCTCTCAAGTGTATTATTTAACAACCTTAAATTGAATATAAACCAAAACTGTTTTCAGTGTAACAATGATATTATTGTGAACGCAAAGTATAAAAAATCAACTGTGGCCACCACAGGACCAACCGCCATCACAAAGTACTTGTCTAAAAAACATTCTAGCAGCAAAGTAGTTATTATTGCAAAAGACAATAACGTATTATATTACGTTGACAATTTCATAATGTGTATTTATAATTTACGATAACCATGAAAACTTACCGGCATACACACAAATATATATACATAGGTAGTAGTGGTTTAGGTCTTAAACCATCCACTGCCAGGTATATATATATTTATTTTATTTATTTTTTTATTTATTTATTTTTGGGTGGTCAAACAGAACGAAGCTCCTATGGACCTCCACAGAATACAAAATAACAAAAATTGTGCATGAAATATATATCTCAAATAAAAGTTGTTAGATATTACTTTCATAGCAACTTTTGTTAAATAAATTTTTCGAAATATTTCTCTGTGGAGAAATATTCGCAAAAAACTTAAAACCTTCACGAGTAAACTCCAATTTCTAGTTAACCGATTTTTACCAAAAGTTGACACGTGGCATTGATGTCAATAGCTTGAATATGAAGTTCATAAAAATCGTTTTAGCTGAATTTGCTCTGCACGTGTACACAGACTGACGGACAGACAGACAGACAGACACACAGACAGACCGACCGACAGACATCATGCTAAAAATAGTCAAAACGTTATGTAGGGACCTCAATTCGTGGAGATCCATTGAAATCTCGAAATGTCAAAATCGATATGATCACAATTCACAATACCTCCCTTATACACTACCGCTCAAAAGTTTGGAAGCAGTTAATTTTTTTTCGAAAAATTGAAAATAATGTCAATATATATTGATGAAATCGATTTTTATGATATATTTTCTTCTTTTTTAACAAGTCAATATACTTTTATATGTTTTTAATCGAATTTGTACGATATAACTACTTTTATTTATGTTTAAAGATAATGGACGCTTTGAAGTCGTTTTATCTAATAAACAAAACAAACACTTCTGGATCTGTCTAAACATGAAATCGGTAAAATTATGTTACCAAAGTTATTAGTAAACATCTTTCAGTCAGTTATTGCTAGAAGACCTATAAGGTATCTCTTTAATAACAGTGTGCTAAACAAATTATAGTGGAGTGGTGTTCTTAGACAAATTTTTATTTTTTATTTTTATAATGGCAAAACTGTCACAGTTAATAATTGATAAACGAAGTGCAATTTGTAAACTTAGGGATAAAGGGTATACTAAGAGAGAAATTGCAAAAAAGGGTATTTCTACAAAAGGGGTTCATTATACATTAAAAAGGCAACAAGAAACCAACAGTAATCAAGACAGGAAACGTAGTGGGAGACCCAAAATTACAACAAAAGCCGAAGATCAATTTATAAAAGTAACATCAAAGCGAAATCGTCGTTTAACAGCCTCCCAAATTGCAGCGAAATGAAATAAAATTCGTCCAAGTAAAGTGTCAGTTTCAACAGTTAAAAGACGACTGTACTCTGCCGGTCTCCGAGGATGTGTAGCAGCTAAAAAACCAAAATTAACAAAACAACATAAGAAAAATAGGTTGGTTTGGGCTAAAACTCATAGAGATTGGACACATGAAGAATGGAAAAATGTACTCTGGACGGACAAATCCAAATTTCAATTTTCGGTTCTAACAGAAGAGTGTTTGTCCGACGATCTAAGAACGAAAGGGCTTTGCCAGAGTGTACAGTGCCAACAATTAAACATGGTGGAGGTACCGTAATGGTTTGGGGATGTTTTGGGAATAATAAGCCAGGCAAATTAGTAAAAATAGATGGCAAACTTAACAAAGAAGGATATTTACAAATTTTGCAGGATCAAGCTTGCCTTCTGGAAATGAAATTATTGGACTAAATTTCATATTTCAACAGGATAGTGATCCGAAACATGTATCAAAATTGTGTATGTCCTATTTGAATGAGAAAAAACTAGAAAAACTTATAGAAATTATGGTATGGCCATCTCAATCACTTGATTTGTCACCAATTGAGCTAGTTTGGGACGAGTTGGATAGAAGAGTTAAAAGTAGATCTCCAAGTAGTACTACAGAGATGTGGGAGTACCTGCAAACAAAATGGTACTCATTTGATAGCGCATATTTTGCTAAATTAATAAATAGAATGCCCCAAATTTGCGCAGCTGTGATTAAAAATAAAGGTGGACCTTTTGATGAATCAAAAATATAAATAGAGCTTTTGTGTAATTAAGACAATATTGACAGATTATAGTTGGTAAAAGTTTAATTTAATGTAATTGTTAATTATATTGTGAATAAAGATTTGAAATTATTTTTTCTCTATGTTTTTTTAACAAAAACTCGACTGCTTCCAAATTTTTGAGCGGTAGTGTATATGTTCGCGGTCGGTAAAAATATTTAACAGTTGCCGAACTTATAGTTTATTTTGATTTAATATTTGGCAAAGCTATAATCATTTCCAATAACAGTATAGACTTACCTTTTATGTTAATAGTTATTATAAGATTTGCACCTGCATTAGATAGTATTTTATAACATAATGCCATTGTTTGAAGAACCAACTCCATATCAAAACAGACCATCCTCAGTCAAGAAAACACAAGAATATGTAACTTTCTAGAAACTTCTATAGAAATCTAGTTTCTAGATTTGAAGTTTCAACAAAGCATATAGGAACAATGTTCATACATGTTCATACATTTGTTTGTTTTCATACAAAACTACATGAGACAATGGGACAAACACCAAATGCTAAGTTATGCCAATTAATACACTAATACAGTAAGTGGAAAGCACATTATGTGGTTTAATAATACAAGTCTCTATTACTTAGCGGTCTTGTAATAATGCAGACCATAAATGCTTTTACTAATAATCTCCTTAAATATGGAAGGGTAATTAAAAGCAAAATGATTTGTTATACCACTTGAAATACAAATGGCGTTCCTTCAACAAAGATAGCAATTAGCAGAATTATGACACAGTTATTCTATTTATATCTTAAAAACTTTCATATCAAGCTCTAGAGTAAAGAATATTTGAAAGGAAGTATTTGAAAAAATATTTCAATTACTCTCTGGGGTGTCCGGAAAATTCGTCGCCGTACATTTCGCCGCGGACAATTCGTCGCAAGTTTATATTAGAATATATTATTATTTGTTTATTATTGTACCTCTGATAATTATTTTTTGCAAGAGTAGCTTAAGAAAACGTTTTAGTTTACTTTAGTTTTATATAAATACTCCTTCTTTTTTTTTGTTATAAAAATCGCGGCGAATTGTCTTGCAACGAATTGTACGCGGCAAGATGTCCGGCGACGAATTGTCCTAGAACTCTTTTTGGCATTTGAAATATTGTATTTCAAATAGGTACTAAAAAAATTCTCTTGGTATCTGGATTTGCAAATACTTTCTGTATGGTATTCGTATTTGATATTTGTTGTCTGAATATTTCAGTATTTGAACCACTCTAAAAGTTTCCTTGCATTTAAAATATTTCCCTATAGTTTCAAATATTTCCCTATAATTTCAAATATTTCCCTAGTATTTCAAATAATTCCTAGTATTTTAAATCCTCCCTAGTATCCCTAAAATGTCTATAGTATTAAATGGGTATAGTATATAGTATATACAAATACTCTCTTATTTATTTTACATCAGCCTATTTCTGCGATGAGATTATTCGCCGATGCCAGGGGGCGAACTCCTATACCTGGATGAGGGGTGAATAATTGTGAATATAGGAGTAATGTTAACATATTATTCTCGCCCGAATAATTTCACCAACGGCGGCTTGAACCAGCTACCTCACAATTCAGAATGTTTTTACCAGAAAGAACTGCGTGATATAACTAGCCTAACCTCTCCATTGGTAAATACGTTCTTATATTTCAAATAATTTTGTCACAGTTTGAACTGCCATTGGACCTAAAGTATGAAGGTAATTTAGGAATCTAATTTTAACTGATATAAATTAATATTTTGATGGCTGTCACTATAAAAGAATAGTAATTGGTGGAAAGAAAGAAATTTATTTTACCAACGTGAAAACTTGGAACCGACTCTTTAATACTATACATAATTTATTATAACTACAGAACTTCTTCTTTGTTCTTTAATTTTTATATTTTTCTTCTCATTTATTTCATTTATGTTTTAAAACTATTTTACAGTCATTATAATCCTTAATGCAGAGGTTTCCAATCTGTGCTCCGCGGAGCCCTAAGTGCTCCGCGTGTACTTCTCAGGAGCTCCGCAGCCGTTCCAGGAAACAAAATAAATAAAAATTGAATAAATTAGAATTAGAAATAAAAAACAGGATCAATATAAGAAAACTGGAAATTACATTCTGAATGAAAATTGGCCAAGTTTTATGTATGTATGTCCGAGTGATTTCTTACTCTAGTCGGTTTATGACTCTATGACTAGCTGGAATTTGATCGGCGAGATGCGTTTTTGTTTGAATAATCTGCGTGTATTTTGATTATTTGCTTCATTTTATAAAAATCTGTCTATCTATCAATATGTGAGCTGTGAACTAGAAAAGTGAATGAATATTAACTAAAAAATCTACACCCTCCACCGTAACATTACTTCGAAACACCATTAATTTGTAACATAGAATAGACCTAGGGGCTCCACCATGGAAATTGATTCTAAAAAGGGCTCCGCAAGTCAAAAAGGTTGGGAACCACTGCCTTTATGTACAAGTATATATTTCGGTTCTAGATTACGTATGTTAAAATATTTCTTTCATTTTTCGGTATTTTAAATACTTAAGTAATTCAAGCATTTTTCAATTAAAATACATTTAAAACATTTGATAAAACAAAATTGTGAGTTGGATTGTGTGACAATTGTTCAAAAATTATTGTCTAGAAATATATCTACAAATCAAAGTCGAAAGCTTTTCTAATTGGGTGGACTCAGAGATAACATTTTAATAAGATAATTTATTTAATTTCGTATCATTATTTTAGCCATTATGGTTGGCAATTGAATGTCATTTAAAATATTTTTCTGCAGAATCAATAGTAGACATGAATTAAAATATACATAGTAATCGATTTGGATAAACCTAAAAATGTCAAAATTGTGAAAAGAAATGGTCTAGAAACCACAAACTTGTGTCAACACACCTAACTGAAAAGTGGGAAGGAAATAACTACGATGCTAGGCGAGAAAAATGATCATGAAGGAATAAACAAGTCAATGGAATAAAAAACAAGAAATCTGCGTCAATAAAACAAATTGTGTAAATTGGAAAGGAATAGCAACGAGGCTAGCCAAGGAAAGATGGTCGTGATGGAAATAAAAATATAATGGAAAGCAATGTAACAAGAAATAATATAATACCTGTGTTAAGACAGCAAATTTTGGGAAATTTTGAACAAGGCCAGCCAATAAAATAATTGAGAAAGAACCAACACTATTACTTATTGCCTTTGGTATCACACAATAGTAAATTCAGATTTTTGTAGATATTGTCACGTGGGTGATTTGATGGTAAAGCAATTCCTGTTTTAACAGCATACTTTATTATACATTAACCAACAGTATTTGATGGGAATTGCCTTGGGAACTGGGGAACGTCTCTCGTCCACACAATGCTGATCGGGATTGCCATAAACCTTCCCCTTGGCGGACGTTGCCCATAAGGGAGTCGAGGATCCTAATGAAGTGTTCCTTCGTTTAAGGTAGCCATATATGAAGTCGGTCTCGTGAACGTCACCGTAGTTGAATGGAATGTCATATAAGAGTTGGCTAGGTTCCTTTGCCTGGCTCCCGTACGACATCCATTTAGTTATAACTCCGATTAACCTAGTTCCTCTATTCATTCGTCATTAAAAATATTACTTAATTACGAAAATGCAGCGTAAACATTACGTTATCAGGTTATACATTCTAGATGCTGACAAATAGTTTTTTAATCAAACGGCTGAACGTCACAATATCTAGGTGTTCCAATCCAGACCTGGGCTTACCTTTGCAACAATATGGCGATTTGTCCAGATATTTTTGAGTGTAGCAAAGGCGTGACTTGCCTTGTTTATTCTTATTTTCTCATATTCTTCCGCTCCACTATTTTTAGAGATCATGCTGTCGGGTTGGGGACTTTACTTAGATGGATTATTATATAAATCTGAGTACACCTGGCAAGAATTTTGAATTAACAGGGCAATTGATAAGCCAATGCCTACCAGACTGACAGTCCGAAGAAAGAGAAAAATAGCTGCAATTCCATACATTTTCGAATTGTTTGTAAAAATAAATCAAAATTTAAAGTGTACCCATATATTCTGTGAAAATATCTGTAGAAATACATACGAGAAATAAAAGTAATATTTCAAAACACTCAATAAATTCCAGATTATTTCACAACACTTTTATGTCGACATTGAAAAATAGTTCCAGTTATTACAATCGAGAAAACGCATTTTCCACCCAATGCAATTCAAACATTGTTTATTATGATCTTAACACGTTTACATGATCATTTTATGCGATATTGTCCTCAGTTAGAATACAACTTGATAATAAAACCTTGATATATAAATTTACTGTAAGCTTATTGCGAGCAATCTCGTATTTATAGATCTCTTGTTATTGTTAGCTTTTATGGTTATAATCTCGGGAAGTTGACATTTTTAAAATATAATATCCTCTTAAGCTCTGAAGATAAACAAAATTTCTTTGTTATTAAGTATAAATACTGGTGTTTTAGGAGGTTTATTGTGTTACCAATTGGAATTACAAATTTGTACAAAGGATTTATATTCTGAATTCAAATGGAATGGTTTTACATTTGTTCATTATTTTATGGAGTTGGTAACACTGTAAAAACATGCAAACGATGCCATTATTTTGTGATTTCTGGGATTTTGATATTCTAATAAGTTCTAGTACTTTAAACCATGCGTTATAATTTCATGCGTTGCAATGTCATGCATTGAGTTAAAGACCTTGATATATTGAGTTATTTCGACCAATTTGCTTAATTTGATAATCAGTTCTTTAGTCTCTGGTATTATATAAAAACCTCTTGGATGTCAACCCGTACCTTCATATCGATAAATATTTCTTCTTCTTCATCATGATATCATTTATCATGTATTGAGATCTAGAAGAGTAGATCTAGATGTAGTCTTTGAAAAAAAAAAAACAAAAATCTTTTGGCTCGATTTCCGCTCAAGAGATGTTTTGGTTTCCTTGAGTGTGGAGCACCGCTAGGTATTCAGAGGGCGGCCTTTACGCCAGGATTCTGGTTCCATCAGAGAACCATGCTGTTGTTGTTGGTGCTTGATCAATTTTTGATGTGTTCAATCTGGTTCTACTTTCTACAGCGAATTTGGATATGGATTGGATCTTGTCCAGTTTGGTCCCAGAAATCTTGATTCGTTATCCTTTCCGGCCAAAATATCTTAAGGATGTTTTTAAACTCTTGATCACCTGTAGCATATTAACAGTTTTGTTCTAGATATCAAAGCCATAGAGTAGAATACTTTTATGTTTGTGTTAAATACGTAAGCCAAAATGTTGTCTCGCTTTTGCTATACGATTTTTAACACCTTTTTTGTACTCATAATAAAAATAATAAGGCAGCACTATAGGCCTACCAGACCCATGGCTTGATAAATAACTATTTATCGAGCCACTGTTCTCGATCTCTCGTCTGGTTTTTCCAGTTCTTAACATCTATTTGCTTCAGGTCTTTTCGAACCGCATTAATCTATCTCTATTTTGAAAGTGCTCTACACCTTTTGTAATGTTACGTTTCTAAATTGCAGAAGGATTAAGTAGGCGAAGATATTACATTGTTTAAATGCGTTGACGGGTCATCGGTCACTTGGGAACCAAAAATATAGAAGTAACAAAAAAATATATAAAACGTTGTTATTGATTCGTGAAAAAAAGTTTGGAAAGCAGAACATTGCACTAAACGCTCTTCGACTCCAAATATAATTAGAGTGATAGAATATTTAGATATTTGGTAACACTATAGTGGGGATTTGTTTCAAAGAGTTTAGCTGCGTAGAGCTGTAGGCCTGTAAGATTAATTAGGATCTTTGTTTCTACTTTAATATATATATATATATATATATATATATATATATATATATATATATATATATATATATATATATATATATATATATTCAATATCACATTTAAGAGCCGCATTCCATCTAGGTTAACGTTTTATTTTACTTTTTTTGCACTTATCTTACTTTTATATTTTGCGCTGTGGTGTATGATGTATTTGGACTTTTAGGCTCAACCTCTACCTCTACTTCTGCTACTTACTTCTTAGTATCCAGATTTGTATTCTCTCTCAGTCCGAATAACTGCCAGATTATATTACGGCGTAGAGGAACGTAAATTGCGGCAGAATGCTAGAGAAGAGGCTACGTTCAATATTGGTTGGGTCACACAAAATTTGGAAACAGATAAGAAATGTAGTAGTTAATAATTAGATAAGAAATTTAGTACATTGTTTCATTGGGATTTTATATAGATTGTCAAAATTGTTGTTTACTTTTAATATTAAAAATCGAGGTTATGGGTCTGAAATTCCATTTTCGTAGCTTGCTCTAGTTAATGTAAACATTCTTATTTATCTTGTTTTCTTCCACGAGTCCTGTACAATTATTAATATAACTTCGCATTTTACATTTTAATTAAGGCTTTTTTTAATAAGGTACTTTTTTTTAATTGGATCTTTAGGATCTATTGGTCGGTCCTAAATACGAGTATTTATAGACCAATTGGCGCCCTTAAATATATTTTATTTGTATCGGAGATTTGTACCACACGACCATTCCGGATGTGTAAGCTAGCCGCTGGACAAACTAAAGATAAATTATTTGTAACAGTAGCTATTCCTTTTGTTTTTTTTTTTTTTTTTTTGTCGAAGAATAGCCTTTTGGCTATTTATGACATATTGACGTAGGGTGATCATCCCGATTTATCAAATTTTATTCAAAGTTTCACTCTGCACATTCTTTAATTCCCAAAACCGCAAGTCAGCAACCGCGACCTACACGGCCTAAACGCTGCTCAAGGAATTGGGACATTAGCATACAATTATATCATAATTGTGACAATATTATTGAGTGTCGTATTGGAGTGAACGCAAAATCTCTAAGAACACGTAGTTTTGTATTTGTGACTTGTGCGGAGTTTGGTGTATTATTGCGCCGATTTTGCTATCCAATCTAGTTGGCGTCCACTCTAAGGATTTATAGCAACGTGCTAGCTATTTTCAAGAAGCAAGGATTGGAAGAGACCCAGGAAGGTGTGACCTGGTTGTTGGCCAATCTGGTTGAGCATTCGTTCCAGGGATTACTGGCAACGCTTTAAGTTTTACCGATAGAGACTGGAACGAACCCCAGGTAGATGGCGTGGTGCGCTAACTATGGACGGGAGTGGACGAATTTCCGTAACAGCAGGACGTGGCGATCTGTACTGTTGGCTCCATTTTATTTTACAGATTACCTAGTGCCCAAATAACATTAATTTTTCTTGTATACACCCGAATGGCACGATCCTCTCCACTGGAGTTAGCGGCGGGCACTTAAGGGCTCGCGAGCGTGACCCTGCACGCTCGCGAGCCCTTAACACCTAATTTCTTCATTTGTCTACTTAACATTAAAACGTCTTTTTAACATTCTCTCCCATATTTCCAACCTTATTTTGTTCATTGCATATACTCACATTTAGGTAAGGATACGTTGTCTCGTAATTTTCACAAAAATAAATAGTTTCTAGCATTTTAAATGGTGCATCAAATAAAAACGAAGAACAGAGATAACCTGGTAAACTAGCGTCTTATTTTCATGTTCTTGCAGGTAAATTTCTTAAATTACATTCATTTGCATACTGATTTTAGATTGTTGCTTTTAACTTTGATAATGTAATTTAACGTGTGTCATTTCAATTGTTGATATAACGAGTGCCATTTTGAAATTGTTTTATGCAGTAGTGTTGCTATCCGGTAGTAATCGGGGTAAAATGAACTGAATTATTCACTAAATACCTTCATACCCTGATTCTGTAACTATTCGTTAATATTTGAACAGTTAACACTTTGTGACTTCGATCCGTGGCGATATTTATTTTTCAAGCGTTTTAGCATACTAGAAAATGCAGAGAAGATAAATGGGAATTTTTCATAATACGACTCTTGTGGAATTTAGATTTTGCATGAAATTTTGAAAAGATATTGACCATAGGCTTTTTGCCTACTACAAAGAAGTATGTATAATGTTCTCTGAGTAGAAATATCGTCTTAGTGTAAAGAGGCCCTGATTTCAAATATTCTTTCCCATTGTAAACCGTCACCGAAAATATCCAGCATTGTTCATATCGGATTAGATAAGTTGCTCTTAGAATTAGGCTGATATATTTGTGGAGCCTGATTATCACCCTCAAACTCTCGTTACAAAATTAAAGTGATTTATGTCTCCCGCTTTTCAACTGATCGTGAAATTTTAATCTCGAAATATTCAAACAGCATTCAACATGGCTTTGTTCATATTTAGATAGCCATCTTATCCTGAGGATCAGGTTATATGGCCATTTTTATTCAGGGTGCTATGGCCATAGTGTGTTTATGATGTAATTACACTTGATTTTTATTTACGATGCCAAAATACGTGCGAATAGAAAAGTTTAAACGTGGTACAGTAATACCCCGCCACTCGATTGCCTTTTAGCTCGACGATATCGCCATTCGACGTAAATGTCGAGAGTGAGAGTCGACGAAAGCATTGCTATCCGACGCGTGATTGAGTAAAGATAACGTGATACATATTTTGGTAAACAAAGCGAAATGAACGCATGACCAACAGTGCGCGCCTAGATATCTTGACGAAAACAACTCAGAATTAGTGCTGCTATGAACTTTTTGTTTTTTGCTAAAATAAGTGATTTATATTTATAATTATGGGTCCAAAGAAGGCTAGAGATGCAAGCATAGCTAAAAGGAAAACAGTAAGAATCACTATGGAACAGAACAAATAGATAGATAGATAGATAAAGTCTTTATTCGTGCCTTGCGGCTTTGAATGCAGTACAGTACTTACATAAATAACCCATAATTTTTGATATATATAACAAAAATAAAACAAAAATAAATATTTGATACTATTTACAAAAAGAAAAATGAAAAAAAAAATATATATATATACATTTATAAACTTATAACTAAAGTATGCCCTTTTTACTTTTATATTGCACTCTCTTTTTCTCTTCTTTTCTTTAGCACCCTTTTCATCCATGTTAACCCGGCTCCCGACTCGTCCAGTAGTTCTTGAATCTTCCTTGGCTCTCTTCCTATTTCTTTACAATTTTGTAGGTGTTCTATCGTTTCTGCCGCTTCGCCGCACGTTCTACATAATCTCTCGTTTTCTTCTTTCCAATATTTACTTGCCTCTGTCTCGTTTCCACACCTAAATCTTGCTATGGTTTTCTGTGATTTGTTGCTGTTTTGCAGATATTGTGGCAGCCATTGTGTTTGTATTCTCCCATATTCTTTAAAATACCTAGACTTGCTAATTTTGTAACAGAACAAATAAATGTAACAGAAAAAAAAAAAAAAAGAAGGAGTACAGAGAGGGCGCTGATAAGTTAAAAGGTTAAAAAATTATTAGTGATTTATTTGCAAAGAAAATCGAGATAGAACACAAAAATAAAGAAGACTGAGTGGAGGAATAGATGATAAAATCTAATAGGAACCTACAGAAATAGAGGTACGGCATCAGATCATTTAAGAAATATTATAAGAACAGTTAAAATAAAGTCAAATCCACAGCTGATTACTGTCAAAAGTCGGTAAAATAGGCAACGTGACTGCGCGGTGCGAGCCTGATACTGTGCCCCTGCGAGACGGCAACCAACATAACGTAACTGCAACACGGGAAACCTGAGACACATGTCAGGCGCACAGAGAGCAAAAACAAGCGAACGGGAACGTCGACCAAGTATAACGACGTATTATAAGAGGAAGACACAGGATACATCGTTTGAAGAAAACCCATTTACCAGAAGCAAAAAGACAGAGAGATCGCCAGGACAAAATAAAGAAGAAAAACACAAGACGGCACCAGAAAGTGAAGATATGGAGGAGTTAAAAGAAATGATGAGAGAACAAATGAAAGAAATAAGGGAAATAAGAACGGAAAACGCGGCACTGAAAACAGAAGTATCGGAAATAAAAGAAAAGCTAATCGAAAAAACGGAACTATGGCAAGAACAAATAGAAACCCTATACACGAAAGTAGAAATCTTAGAAAGAAAACTACAGCAAAGCGAAAGGCGAGAAAAACGAAATAACATAATAATTAAAGGATTAAAAATAGAAGAAAACAAAGGAAGAGAGATAACAGAAAAGTTTATTAAGGAAGAGCTAAAAATAAATGTCAAGCCGAAAGAGATCCGGATAGTTGGAAAAGAAAAAAAAGTGATATTAGTAAAACTCGACTCATGGGAAGAAAAACAAATTATAATGTCAAAGAAGAAGGAATTAAAAAACAATAGAAACACGGAAAGAGTATTTATCGACAATGATCTGACGGAACACGAAATAGAAACCAGAAAAAAGATTGCGAAAAGGATTGAAGAAGTAGCAAATGAACAAAAAAGCGAAGGTAGACAAATAAAAATAGGCTACAAAAAGTTAGAGGTAGATGGGAAGTGGTGGTACTGGAATGAAAGAAGCGAGAAACTCGAGGAAGCAAAAAACTAATAAATAACAATATAGAATCAAGAAACATCGGTAACAACAAAACGCTATGGACACGGACAATAAACGCAAGAAAAAATAGGAAAATAAAGAAAAATGAAAGCCAGAACAATAAAAATATAATGGTAGGTTTCTGGAATGTAGCGGGAATTAATAATAAAGATGTAGAGTTTTGGGAATATATAAGTAAGTTTGATGTCATTGGCATGGTAGAGACATGGGTAGAGGAAAAGAATTGGGATAAAATAAAAAAGAAACTACCAGAAGGATACAGATGGATAGCATCCTTTGCAACCAGAGAAAAGAAGAAAGGCAGAGCGAAAGGAGGAATTCTAACCGGCATCAAGAATAACATAAAAGAGAAAAACACAAAAAATAATGAACATAACGTCCAAGAAAGAAGAATAGTGATAGAGAAAGAGGTGTGGAGAATATTCACAAACAAATAAATAATAGCCAAATATGAAAGTGGTATTCGTGTGACTGAGCTGTCTACAAGGCATGGCACATGGTATTGGCACTTTGTATGGCACAAGGTATGGTACATTCCTAGATCGACGATCAGTACTTTTGTACAGAATTTTAAACAGTGTATTAAAAAATTATACATATATGTATTTTCTTATATTTATTGTTACGTTTCTAAATTGCAGAGGAATTAAGTAGGCGAAGATTTTACGTTGTTTAAATGCGTTGAAGGGTCATCGGTCACTAGGTAACCAAAAAATATAAAAGTAACAAAAAAAAAAAAAATAAATAAATAAACGTTGTTATTGAGTGGTGTAAAAGTTTGGATAGCGGAACATTGCAGTAAAACGCTCTTCGACTCCAAATATAATTCGAGTGATAGTATTTTTAGATATTTGGGAACCCTATAGTGGGGATTTGTATCAAAGAGTTTAGCTGCATAGGGTTGTAGGCCCGTACGATTAATTCGGATCTTTGTTTCTGCTTTTAAAAATATATATATTTAAAACCACACTTAAGAGCCGCATTCCATCTAAGGCAATGATTCTTAACCGGGGCGCCAGCGCCCGTTTGTGGGCGTTATGGAGGTCTGGCGGGGCGTTTTTAAATTTTTAGCATTTAGGGGGCGCTGCAGAAGTTCGAGTGGGCATTGTGTCAATATAGAAAATGAGGTATGCTCATTTGCTCATTTTGCATTATTAAAGCCAAAGGAGTTGAAAGTATTGAGCTTTATCAATAAACTCAAATTATATAAAAATAATCTTTGTTGGCGAGAATACCATCAGTTTCCTTCTTTGCAACAATTAAAAGAAGATACGCTCAAGGATTCTGATTTGGAAACATACTGTAGCCACATTGACGCCCTTATCGAAGATATGATAATACGATTCAAAGACTTGCAGGAACTTGTGATACCAGCTTGGTTAATTAATCCATTTTTATCAGACGTAGAAAGTGTCAGTCAAAATTTAAAAGAGCAGTTTATTCAGCTACAAAATGACTGTGAAGCCAAAATAATATTCAATCAATGTGATTCTAATGCTTTTTGGGTTCGTTTTCGCTATCAATACCCTCTTCTGTGGAAAGAAGTAAAATTACCCATCGTAGCATTTCCATCTTCCTATTTAGTAGAAAAGGGTTTTAGCGCAGTAATGCATATATTGAAAAAATCACGAAATCGATTACAAATAAGCCAAAGAGGAGATTTGAGATTATATTTGACTAAACTTGAACCTAATATTACGAAATTGGCGCAATCACATGAGGCTCAAGGATCTCATTAACTTTTTTTTTAAATGTTTTTAATAAAAAAATTATATTGAATTATTTACTTATTCTATTTAAATATTATTATAATGTTGTATGTGATAATAATATGACATAAATGGCAATAAATACATAATGTTTATAAAAATAATAACGTGTTTTATTTCTATTTCTCATCATTCTTTATTTGTAGTAGGAAATTATTTGCATAAAATACATACCTACATAGAGAAAAACGTAAATTTTAAATTTTGTTTTTTGTTGGAGGAGGGGGCGCTGGGAAATTTTACTGTGATAAAGGGGGCGATTATTTTAATACGGTTAAGAAACACTGATCTAAGGTAACGTTTTATTTTTTTTTTGCACTTATCTTACTTTTATATTTTGCGTTATGGTGTATGATGTCCCGAACACAAATTTGAACATGTATTTCGATTTTTAGGCTCTACATTTACGTCTACGTCTACGTCTACCTCTACCTCTACTTCTGCTCCTTACTTCTTAGAACCCAGTTTCGTATCTTGTCTCAGACCAAAAATCTGCCAGATTATATTACGGCGTAGAGGAACGTAAATTGCGCCAGAACGCTAGATAAGAGGCTACGTGCGACATTGGTTGGGTCAAACCAAAATTAGGATACAGATAAGAAACTTAGGAAACTAGTTAAAAATTAGATAAGAAATTTAGTACATTGTTACATTGGGATTTTCGATATTGTCAAAATTGTTGTTTACTTTTAATATTCAAAATTATTCGAGGTTACGGGTCTGGAATTCCATCTTCGTACCTTGCTCTAGTTAATTTAAACATACTTAATTATCTTGTTTTCTTCCTCGTGTTCTGTACAATCTCTAATATAACTTCGCCTTATATATTGTAATTAAGGTTGTATTTTTTTTAATTGGGTCTTTAGGACCTACTGGTCGGTTCTAAATACAAGTTATTATAGACCAGTTGTCGCCCTTAAATTTATTTTATTTGTACCACACGACCACCCCGGCTGTGTAACCTAGCCGCTGGACAAACTAGAGTTAAATTATTTGTAACAGTATATATGTACATATGATTCCCTTTATTTATTATGGGGAAATTCGACTCGCCACTCGACGAAATCGCTATTCGATGCTTTTTCAGAACGAATTAACGTCGAGTGGCGGGGTATTACTGTTATTGGATACAGGAACAATTTACTAAAGCTTTAAGCCGCATTCAGAGCTATAGCCTGTACTTTGTTGGTTTTCATTAACAAGTTTGTCATATGGTAAGACGTGCAACCGTTCAGACCTCTAAATTGAATACGTTGTTCTTTGTCGATTGTGGATAATTTACTAAATTTATAGCTAGTGAGTTGTTTTAATAAGACAGACATATAAACACATTGGCTATCTCAGTCTATCGGAGACTATACATATTGTATGCCCTAACAAAATGTCTTCATTAACAAATATGGCTAAAAATTACGAACAGTAAATATTATCAATTTAGGTAATTAGGTTTGGTTTAGTTAGAAAAATCTAGGACAGTTGAATTATAAAAACGATAATAGGTACTAAACATCTTACGAAGTCACCGTAGTTGGTTTAAAGAGAAACAGATGTCGGATTATTCGTAACTCATTAATTTCCAAGATCTGTAAACGCTACATCGAACGTTTAAACAATCTATTAAGCATATATATAACGTACAGTGCAGAGTCAACTAATTTAAATAGCTCTGAATGCAGCATAAGATACAATAAAATATGAAATTATTCCCTTTTATCGGACAGCATCATAGAGTAGGAAAGCGACGAATCCGGAAAAAATGACAACAACTATGATTCTGTGGGGTGTGATGTAAATTATTACGAAAAAGGAAAGATCTAAGACTGGATTCAGTGTATTTTATATCAAAATTACACTTACTTTGACGATAATCTGTGTGGGAAATGGAAGAAGGCTCAATGGGAATAGAATGATAATATGAGAAAAAGAAAAGGCAAAGGGAAAATGAACCCTAGCCTACGGCTCGGGTGGTAAATATTGTTTGTATACTTGTTAAATATTATACTATTATTTTTATTTATGGATTTTAAAATTACAAGTTTCTTTATTAGATAAATTTTGAAAATATTGTAACGTATAACGTAAGGCACATTCAACCGTAGAAACGAGAAAATAACATGTGGAAACGTTTGATATTTTCACGTTTCGACGCTACGTACGTACGTGTGTTTTACTGTTCGCAAATTATCTACACAATTATCGCAGTAGGTAGATTTAAATATTCTCTTCAGAAGGCTGATTCCTTTTATATTTTTCTTCTTACATTATTTTACTTTGCTCATTTTCTTTCTTGCAACTTTATTAAGTAATTGGGTCAAGCATTTATTTAAACACGTGGCTATAATTTTATTACCTTATTAAAATAATATAATAATTATATCTGGCTTTGTAATACGAACAAGAACAAGATATTTAATTTTTTATGCCGCTTCATTGAAATATCTAGGAGTAAATAAATTTAAAGAAGATTTAATTAATTTTGTAAAACAACAATTGACCTTTAATAAGGATAATTATTAAAGAGCTTTTTCACAAATTTTCATGTTGTGAAAAAGTTTTAAGACAAAAAATTATTTGTTTATGTTGAATCAGAATTTCAGTAAAAATAAACTTGATTACATTATGTTTTTTATTTATTACGGAAATGAACAAACATATTCTGAAATTCAATATTAAATTACTTTTATACAAGTTTAAATTGAATTAAATCTATTTTATTTAAAATCTAAATTCGGATTAAAACCAGATAGATATAGCTTCTGGGAAGGAGTAAAACTTATGTTTACACAGGTCAGGTGGAGTATCTCTTGTGGTGTCGCCATAAACAACCCTAGTATTCCTGAAGTTGTGACGACTGTACCACAAATATCTAACCACTGCACTCCTGGAAATTTTCAACAGTAGGTTAAAAGTCCAACGGTTTGCCACAGCTACAATCAGTGTTTTCATTTTCTCCTAAGGTATGTTTATATATTCAGGGGCGTCGAGAGACAAAAAGCTGGTACAGGGCCCTGGAATAGATTTTTGTTTTTTTTTTTACAAATTACTATGACATTTTCGTCAAAAGCATCAGTGTCTAGCTTATGCGGACAATATAGATATCATGGCCAAAACAAGAAATGAATTAGATAGAGTCTTTAAATGTTTAGAGGAAGCCGCAGGTGAGGTAGGGCTATCAAAAAATGAGGCAAAGACTAAGTATATGTTGGTGAGAGGAGGACAACAAGAGAAAAGAAGATGTTTTCAAACCATAGCTGAAAATGGAAAACTGTACAGATTTGAGGAAGTAAAAAGTTCCGTTTATTTGGGTGTGATAATATCTAAAAATATTAATGAAGAATTAGAAATAACAAGAAGACTATCAAAAGGAAGTAAATTTTTAGGTTCATTATTTAAGTTTCTCGTATCTAAAAAAATTGCTAGAACAACAAAGCTGCGAGTGTATCAGTCGATTATAAGGCTGGCGGTGTTGTATGATAGCAAGATGCAAGAGCAGATGCATCAGCAAGGATAGAGTAGAGATACGGAAGAGAAAAGTTTTAAGGAAAATATATGGAGGAAATAAGATAGACGGGATATTGATTTGTAGAACAAATAGAGAACTGATGGACCTTTATGGTGAACCGAACATAGTTGGGGTAATTAAAGCACAGAGGCTTCTTAGGTGGTTGGGTCATGTATCGCGTCTTCCGGACAACAGATTAACGAATTTAGTGTTACAAGGAGGAATAATTGCGAAGAAAAGCGGAGGTCGACCAAAAAGCAGGTGGTTAGATGCCATTCGCATAGAGACCCTGCAAACGCTGGAGATAAAGAAATCGGAAGTTAAAGCTAAGAATCGCGAGCAATGGCGAAAAATCGTCAAACGTCATGGACCAGCGTAGTTTGCAGTACTGATTATTATTAATATTATTATGCCATTGTATTACGAGGTAGGTCAATATGTCTTTACAAAACAATAGAAAAACACATTATTTTGGGTTGATACATTTTTATTTTTCAAAATAATCTCCTTTTAGCTCGATATACTCCGCCAAGCGTTTCTCAAGCCATCCAAAACGTAAGAGTACAGAAGGCCCTTAAAATAGGCATCTGTTTCGGCGATGACGTCCACGTTCGAATTAAATCTTTTCCGGCGAGCCATTCCTTCATGTTTGTAAACAGGAAAAAGTCGCTGGGGGCCAAATCTGGTGAATTCGGTGAATGCGGCAAGAATTCGAAGCGTAATTTATGCATTTTGCCATCGAAACTGCACAAGTGTTCACCCGTGTATTGTCTTGATGAATGAGCACTTTGTGCTTAGCCAAATGTAAGTGTTTTTTCAAAATTTCTTCGCTCAATCTGTCCAATAATAACGCATAATACTCTCCATTTATCGATCGTCCTTTTGCCAAGTATTCAATGTGGACCACTGTTTCGACTTTTCTCTTTGGAATGTAGTGGTGGATCCATGTTTCATTAACGGTTATGTACCTATATAGACGCAGAAATTTGTTAGGATTACGATGGAAAATCGCCAGACCAGCCATTGAATCAATCACGCAATTGAGTTTATTTTCCACTGTGAGCAAACGTGGCACTCATTTTGCCGATATCTTTTTCATACCCAATTTTTCGTGCAAAATTGAAACCAGTTCGCACACTTTCACTTGAGCGCTCAAGACAATATCGCGGATATTGTCAATCATTTCTGGCGTAGTCTACTCAAGTGGACGTCCTGAGCGATGTTTAACACTTATAGATGTACGACCTTCATCCAACTCGGCTTTCATTTCTTTCGGTATTTTGCTTTCCAAATGGAAGTGTTTAATCACTGCACGATACTCGTTTTTTTTTCCATTATTCGAAAATAAGAAAAGATGTTTGCTTCAATAGATTGTGAAAATGAAACCACTCGATGGATATTGCTGAAAATTTGACAACAGTCTATTGAAAGATGGTAATTTTTAGAAACAAATTTGTTTCGATATTACTAGCTCCATCTCTTAGATTTTGTAACGACTTATTGACCTACCCTCGTGTGATTTGCTGCATAATTTTTGTCGGTAATTGTAATACATAATAATAATATAAATAATAGTGTTTATATGGTTTGACTACATACTATGTTTATGTATTTAGTTGTAATCTGTTCAGCTATTTTTAACGGTAGCTTCCGCGTAGACGATGGACAATCCATGCAAAATAATTTTATTTAATATTAGGTTATTACCCGTCAACAATGATGGATTTATAATATAAAAATTTCAATTGTTTGTATGTGTATTTGATTTTATTATTTAACGTATGTCAGGTATTTTCGAAAAACAACATGAGAGAGGGTGTCACCTGTCAGCCAATCAAGAGCCAGGGTGTTCCCAGTTAGCCAATCACGAGAACCGTAGAAAAAATTGACGTCACAATGTTACCGACAATACATACAGACACTTGCTAATTATATAGTTAGACACTACATTTATGTAATGAAAAGATGAACAATTATTTCTATCTATGCGTAGTTTTTCATCTGTCATCGGGCCCGTAACTATCGTTTTTTGGGGGCAGTACCTTCTCTCTTAAGCAGTGTCATTCCAAACGATTCCCATTATTCGCACAAATCCTCCATCTGGTTCTGTCTAAGTGTACAGGTATCTTATAGAGTTCAAGCCCAGTAAATAGATCAGGTTTGCGAATTATACGTACCAAACGACGATTTAGTTTTAGAGAGGTTGCATAAATAGTAAGAATATTATACGTGTCTTGTTAACACATGTTTGTTAACAATCAGGCTAAAGCAGCAGCTTACACTTCTCTTACGGTTTAGCAGAATTTGGCGAAGAACAAAGTAACACTCCTTTCTCATCCAGCGTACGTACTTGACTTGACTTCGTGTGACTATTTTATAACCAAACCTGAAGAGTTAGTTAAATGGCCACCGTCTTCAAAGGATTGAGGAAATAAAATAAAATCTGAAACTGATCTCAAAGCTATTTCAAAAATACCAACAATATGTGTTTCCAGAAATGAGAAAGACGATAGCGACCTGTAGACGCAGAAGAACGTTATTTCGAAGGCGATAATTTAAATGTAAAATAATTTCTTACGAGGGTTACTTTTAATGTTTTTACAATGTCCACTAGATGGCAATATTGAAATGTGTCATTACTATATACGTAAAATTTTTCATGAGTGATTGTGAAATCAGTGGCAGCTTATAAATTGACCGAGTAGTTTGTTGACAGTGAGCGTTAAAAAAACAAGTTTGTAAAAAAATGTTTATTATTAGTGAAGGTTTTTGCTCGATAATTTTTACGATTTTAGTAAAAGCGTAACTCAACAAAAATGCATAGATTCGCTTCGTTTAACTTTTGGTAATGAAGCACCATCAGAAAAGACTGTTTAAAATTGGTTTGCAGAATTTCGTCGTGGTCGTGCTTCTGTCAGTGATGAATCTCGTAAAGGTCGGTTGTGATTCAAAAAATAACATCGATTCTGTGCACAAAATGATTGAAGATCGGCATGTGACTTACCGTAGATAGAGGCATCCTTTGGCATATCGTAGACTGCAATATATCCGATTTAGCTGTGAAAAAGATTTGTTCCCCATTGATTCTGCATAATTTGACCTAAGCTCAAAAAAAGGCTCGTGTTGATTGGTGTAAGGTAATACTAAAAAAATTCAATCTAGGCACTGCAAAATGTATACGGATACAACATCATTACAGGTGACGAAACTTGGATTTATTCATCTGAATCGGAAACTAAGCAACAATCCACTGTTTGGGTCTTCCAAGATGAAACCCACAAAAGTTGTTCGTTCACGAAGCACTTCCAAGAAAATAATCCCTTGTTTCTTCGGTTGTACTGGACATATCGCAACTATTCCTTTATAGGATAGGAGAACAATTAATGCTGAATTGTATACAACAATTTATTTGCCAGAAGTCATCGACAAAATCAGGAAAAACAACCAAAAACATCGCATCATTCTTCATCATGACAATGCAAGCTGCCACACAGCACGTCAAACAATTGATTATTTGAAGGAGAAAAACGTCCAATTAATGCCTCATTGCCCGTATTCACTTGATTTATTCCCTAACGACTTTTTTTGTTCCCCAATGTCAAACAAAAAATGCGTGGACAGCGATTTCCATCACCTCAAGAAATGTTGAAGCCTTCGAAAACCATATTTTTGAGATACCAACTTCAGAGTGAAAAACATGTTTCAAGATTTGGTTTGACGTATGCAAAGGTGTATAAATCTTAATGGCGAATATTTTGAAAAGCAATAAAACAGTTTGTTCCAAAAAACATTTTTCTTTCATAGTTTTTGTAAAAAGTTAAAGGTAGCCCTCGTACTAATAAAGTTGTAATATCGAACCTCGTATTCTAAATACAAAGCATGTTTATTTAATTTTTGCTAACTTAATTTACTTCTAACGATAATATTTTTTTGCACAATTTCCATCAAAATCTTAGATAAAACCACGACCTTACATAAAATCGTAATTTACATGCTTTTCACTCACCTGTAGAACTGAGATTATTATCAAGTTGTAATACTCTATTCGCATGTCTTATAATTATGAAATACTCTATATTTTTGTCAATTTGTCATCAGACATTGGCAATTTACTGTAATAATTCATGCAATTGTAATGTATATTACAAGTAGTTTACTAGAGAGTTATATAGGCAAATAATTGCTTAATGGACTGTTATAATTCTGGATATCAGATTGCATGTATTAGTCTGAAACTAATAGAAATGGAAAAATAACTTTGTAATCTATTTATCCTATAGCGTGAGTCAATGAAATGGGACGATTTCAAGAAATCAGAAAACATTCCAAAAATTATCTTTTGTAAAATTTATTGATGAAAACATAATCTACACGAATGGAAATATTGTGTAAATGCACAATCGTTCATTTTTAAAAAATGTGGCTACCATTTCGTCCCACACATTCTTGCAGCCTCGTTGCAAAGCTGCCCATAACATTGAGCAGCATTTCTAGCGGTATTGTGGCCAGTTCAACTCGTATCCTTTTTTTTTAGTGCCTGGATAGTTCTTGGGGGTTATTTTCATACACTTTTGTTTTTATGTACCCCCAAAGGAAAAATTCGCATGCGGACCAATCAGGACGAGGTGGCCAGGGAATATTGCCGTTTTTGCTCATAAGACGACCGGGGAACACCTGTCTTAGTAAACTCATTGACACTCGTGCTGTGTGGCATGTCGCACCATCTTGTTGGAAAATCGTTATTTCATTTCCATTGCAGGAAGAAAAAAATTGTTCAAAATATTGACGTAATGTTCATAGTTCACAGTAACTGCGTTCCCAGCTTTGTTCTCAAAAAAATAAGGGTCGATTATCCCTAACGAAGAAACCGCACACCCTACGGTTACTTTCACTGAATATACGGGTCTTTCGTGTAATTCCTATGGGTTATTGTCTGACCAATAACGAAAATTTTGTTTGTTGACGAAGCCACTAACGAACGCGAGGCGGTAAATGGTAGTGTAAAGGAAACGCGATGTCTCGCACGGACGAAACTTTCCCCATTTTGGTAATACGCTTTGACGGCAAATGCGCGCTGTTCACCCGGCCAAGTATCCATGATAACTAACTTCCCGCTCTCTAGATTCACAACGTTGACGCTCCAAGCCCGCCTCATCTCTACTTTTTCTATAGTGGCGTTCCCAAATCGTCCCGTTTCATTAACTCACCTTGTATTAGCAGTTGCTTTGATGTCTACAAAATCATGTCTTATTTATAAACGAGATAGAAAAATATGTTATTATGTTATTACAATTCTAACAACTTATGCATCAATGCCCACCAAATATTGGCTTTTGCCGATGTCATTGTTGTCTCGATGAAGAATTTGAAAGATCCAAGGTCCATTTTCCTTAAAATAGGGAAGGCAACAAAAGAAATGGGCTTTAAAATTAACGAGGTAAGAACTAAACTAATGGTGGCATCCAGGGCACCATGAGACAGCGTACACACCACCATCGAGGACTACAACATGGGGGGCAGTAGACCAGGTTACTTATCTGGGAGAGATTTCCAACAAGAACAATAACTGCTCTAAAGAAATCAAGAAGAGAATCATACAGGCAAATAAAGCATACTTACAATGAGAGTAGAATAACAAAATTAAAAATATACAGAATACTCATGCGACCGGTAGCTATTTATGATTTTTTATTATTTATGATATTTATGAACGTTAACCAAAGATAATAAGCGACTCTTAAGCACCTTTGAGACACGGAAGTTTCGAGCCTGTTGAGGAGGAACTATACAGGTGCGAATGAGAATGAATTATGAGCTATACTAATTATTTCAAGAACCGGACATAGTGGTAACGATTACCATAAGCTTATCGTTTAAGATAAATAGGCTATGTTGAGAGGATGCCAGACTGTAGGTTCCCAAAAAGATCATCCAAAGTAAGCCGAGAAGTATATGTCCCCGAAGACCTAGATATAGATGGACTGACAATGTCACAGATGATCTGAGAGCACTCAAGGTGATTAATTGGAAAGAGAAGGCCAAAAATAGAGAAGATTGGAGGCTGATCGTGGAGATTGCTAAACTACATCTACGCCTGTAACGCAGTGATGACGATGATTTATAAATATCATTAAATATTGTTCGGTTTTAATGATATTTTTCTTCACTCACATAAGTCCTCTACCTTGATCCGTTAATTAGTAGGTTTCTCCTTGTGTCATGTATACATATACCATACTTGGTAGTCCCTCGGTTAGCTGATCTCTTAATTTTTTGTGAGGTTTCCTACTGCTTCACAGGTGTTCAATTTCCTTTCCCAAATTTCTTTACAAATGTGTCCTTCTTCATTTTCATCATGTGTCCTATTTACTGTAATAGTCTAAATCAGTTCTAATATTGGACATAAAGGTACTTTAGATCAGTACTTTTCAACTTAAGACTTGCGGATCGGCATTTTTTTTTTTTTTTAACGGCTGGAAATAATTTTAATTTTATTTATTTATTGTAAAAATTGCGAATAAGGAATAAATATTTGTTACATATTAATATACATTTATAATTTTATTTGCAAGTTTTGCTCGTAGCAAATTGTTTTCAAAAAAATATTATTAGCTACATATATATTTTTAAAGGTTTCGTAGACCGGTTAGACCGGCCAGTGGACCTAAAGCATCGCAAAAGCTGTGGAAAGCAGTGAACCAGAGTATTTAAAAGAGAACATAATGACACAAGATTTTTTTAAAATTTTTGGATAATACTACTAATTATTTACCTAAGAAATAAAGCAAATTTTTATTATTTGTTTTATTTCTTTATTACCTTATGTTTCATCGTGAAATTTAGAATACTATTCAACTACTTATTTATTTATCTAATTAAGCTTAAACATCTTAAAATGGAGGCGCAAATACAGGCTTAACGCCCAGAGATTATTAGTTTCTTATAGAAAATTAATAATCTGAAATTAAATTTGTGAAAATCTATACATCAAATTTTTAACAGGATTTTTATCTATCTAGTAGGATATTTTTGATTGTAGAGAAAATTATTGTAACTATTTTATTTCTCAGTAACTTAATAATATGTATCACACAACAATGTTCTGTAAATTTTTAAATATATTTGTAGGTTTCAAATAAGTTTTATATTCATATAGTTTCGCGTAGAAATTTTTAAGTAATACGGCAGCACTTTTTTCGACATGATTGTTTATAGTTTAGAATCTTCAAAAATATTATACTTGATGATAATGATATGTCACTTGGTACAAGTATTCTTTACGCCTAATAAATCATTTTTACCCGCAGCACCTATATCGAAAACCGCGGAAGATTCGAAGTGGTGGCAAAAGTAGATTACCAAGTACGACTATAATTAGTTTTCACAATAGAACAAAATATCATCAATTATATTTGTAGAATGAAGCTTTAGCTACAATTTACCGCATGCTACAAAAATATGCGTCCAATGGTTTACAAGATGGCGTCTATAATGCAATTAGTTTATTTTCAATTACTTGACAGTTCTTTTTACAATTAAAAATATCCTATTATATAGATCAACGGTCGGGGAACCGGGCTAAACTACCCCAAATGGAGTAAAAATGAAATTTTTGGGGGTAATAAGGAAATTTTTCCAATTTGCTATTTTTATAAACGTGTTAGTAGCGCACTAAAGAAAAGGGCGCTGAGGGGCTTGACTAAGGGGCACCATTGCGAAGGTGAGGATCTTTTTTTTTGCTCATCATTTAGATTGTGGGAGGTGAGGACCTTTTTTTTGCTCATCACTTAGATTTTGGGAGATGAAGACCTTTTTTTTTTTGCTCGTCATTTAGATTTTGAGAGGTGAGGACCTTGTTTTTTTTTTTGCTTGTCACTTACGTTTTTTTTTGTACAAGCCAATGGGGTAACGTCGGTGTAAAGAAATATATCTTTGGGTAATGGGTAAAAATGTTCCCCGACCCCTGATATAGATAAAAATTCGTTGCAAATATTGATGTATAGATTGTTAGTAATTTTATTTCAGATTATTAGTCTTGAATAAGAATCTATACGGTTATGCACTCGCTTAAAGATAATGATGATGGCGATTCTTCTATATTGAAAATTGATCTGCCAGAAATAAATATCAACTATGAACCCTTAGTGACTAGCAAGTCCAATTCTAGATCTGCAGTATTTACCAATTTATTGATTAATATGTGTTTTTTTTTTCTCTTATAATTATTAAAATAATAAATGTTATTGATGGTTAATATTATAATTTTCTTGGGTCGAAATAATTTATTGGATTGAAACTGGGTAACGACAAAAAAAAATTCAAGAACAACTGTGCTAAATGCATATTACTATTGCCTCGTCTCCTGCTTTATTGAAACTTAATACTGTTTTATATCGCAAAGAAAATTGACATAATAGTTGATATATAGAACTAAATTATATTTCTCTTTAATGAAATAGATACGTATTGGCACAAAATACAAAATTCAAAAGCAATTACAAACATAAACAAAGGTACAAAATTTACAAAGGATTATTTATTTAACAAATGTACTGCTTGGGTTGGTAAAGATTCGATGACTTATTGATATTTGGTTCGAAACTTGTTAGGAGTAATATTAAATCGCTTTTTTATATATTTGATCAAATTTACTTAAGAAACAGTCTTATGTATAGGGTAGTTTCTTTGTTGTTAATAAATTAACCTTTGCGCTAAATAGTTTTACCTGAAATTGTTTTTACATACATATAATTAAAGTTAATAAATAAATTTCAGATTGTAGAAACTTAAAACTTTAATGTAGATAATTGAATTTTTGAACTCACGTTTCTTCCCTCTTTGTCATTTTTTCTTGATTTTCATTTGCTGCATATTCTAACTGAAGTTTCTCTTTACAAGTCTTATGACCAAGTATTCTCTAACGAATCGTTTAGACCCCAGATAATACCTAAGACTTCTGAACCTAACACCCACAGTGCATCTTTGCACACTGGGAACTTTATAGCATTTCAAAAGATTTCAATGACAGATTAAATTTAAAATATTTTACAATTAGGATAATAGAAAAAAGGTAATATAAAACAAAAGATAACTTCAAAATTCTTAACTTTAATATCCTGGGACAATTTTTAAACCTTAATTCCAGGAAATGCTATCCGTACCATTATATAAACGGCCACTGAAGGCGGGGATCAGAAATATCCGGTTCGGTACGCGAGAAGAACTAGAATTGTTGAATTCTTAGAGGCTCTGAGTCGATTATCTCGGTTTACTAGGTCCTATTCTTGTATTTTAATTTTTATATATTTTATTTTTGTAAAACTTATTACTTATTCTTGTAAAACTTGTTTCAAAAAAATCTTAAACTTAATTTTAAACTATCTAATTACTTAAAGTGTGTAACGTATTTTTTCAAATCTAGTAAGTTTTAACAATAGATGAGGCTCTTGATCGCTTTGTTTAACAAAAGCCCACTTGAATCCTTAACAAGTGGACTAGTAACAAATTAAAATTTGTTTTGAATTCTTTCAATCTCTGCACTCTGTCGCATATAGGGCGATTGCCAAATTACAGAACAATATCCTAATTTTGGTCTAACCAATGCATTAAAGAGATTAATAATAGCATTGCAATTCCGCAAATGTCTTGTGTTACGGAAAATAAATCCCGTTATTTTACGACAATCTGTCAGTAACTTGTCAATATAGGAACCGAAAGAAAGCTTTAAGTCATACGATAGACCTAAGTCTTTTATAATACTTGATCTGGTCAAAGCATGCGAAATCATTTTGTAAATATAAATTACTAGCTGAGTACCCGTGCTTCGCTACGGTATACTGACGGACGCATTAGTGTAAAATCCTCAGTTTGTTTTTAAACATGTGTATAGGTAACCTTTGTAAGCAAAAACCTAGTCGATATCTCATCTGTCCTAAGAGATATTGAGGAAACCATGAAAAAACATTATACCCTTTTACACTATATAGGGCTCGAACTACTGAGTAAAAAAAAACTGTAAAATTTTTAAACATTTTAGAAGGACATATATATGTTAAAAGGAATATTATAACTCAACAAACGAAGAAAATGCGAAGAGTTTTATAATTCTTCTCTAGGGGTTGATTAGGGTATAATTTTGACATAACTTTATATTTTTATGGGTAACCTTTGTAAGCAAAAACCTAGTCGATATCTCATCTGTCCTAAGAGATATTGAGGAAACCATGAAAAAACATTATATCCTTTTACACTATATAGGGCTCGAACTACTGAGTAAAAAAAAACTGTAAAACTTTTTAATCATTTTAGAAGGACATATATATGTTAAAAGGAATATTATAACTCAACAAACGAAGAAAATGCGAAGAGTTTTATAATTCTTCTCTAGGGGTTGATTAGGGTATAATTTTGACATAACTTTATATTTTTATGGGTAACCTTTGTAAGTAAAAACCAAGTCGATATCTCAATGGTGCTAAGAGATATTGAGGAATCCGTGAAATCACATTTCAGCCAATTTCACCCCCTTAGGGACGGAATTTTGAAAAATTCCATATTAGTGGGTGCTTACGTCATGGAGGGAATATATTTCCCGAATGTCTGTATGTCAAGGGACGTTCTATCGAATAAAAATACCAATTTACCCCGTTAGGAATGAAATTAAAAAAACTGTAAAAACGCTTTCTAAATATTTTGAATAGAAACCTATGCACCAAAATGAAATGTTAGGACTCAGGAAATACAAAGGTTTCTATAATTCAACCCGAATGTAGATTCACCCGTTTAGGGGTTGATTAGGGAAAAATCCTGAATAAAAAAAAAAAATGTATGGGTAACCTTTTTAAGCAAAAATCAAGTCTATATCTCATTAGTCCTAAGAGATATTGAGGAATCCCTGAAATCAAATTGCATCCCTTTTCACACCTTAGGGCTGGAATTTCATAAAACCCCTTCTTAGTGGGTGCTTACATCATGGACGGAATATAATTACCGAATTTCATGTCTCTATGTCCAAGAGATGTTCTATCAAAAATGAGTGTTATAACTCAACAAAGATTGGAACTAAGAAACTGGAAATACGAAGGGTTCAATTTAGAGGTTAATTAAGACAAAATTCTGAATTCCAATGTTATTTAAACATTTGTTTAGATAACCATTGTAAGTAAAAACCAAGTCGATATCTGATTGGTCCTAAGAGATATTGAGGAATCCCTGAAAATATATTTGACCCCCTTTTTAGACCCTTCGAGGTCAACTTCGAAAAATCTCTTATTAGTAGGTGCTTACGTCATGGAAAGAATATACTTTGCGAATTTCATGTATCTATGTCCAAAAAACGTTCTATCGAATAAAAAAATACCCATTTACCCCTTTAAAGGTGAAATTTTAAAAAACTGTCAAAATTATTTCGAGGTATTTTAAAAAGACACCTATGTGCCAAAAAGAAACCTTATAACTCAACAAACACAGGAAATACGACGGGATGTAAAATTCACCCCGATTGTAGATTCACCCCTTTAGGAGTTGATTAGGACAAAATCCTGAAATAGGTTTTTCGGCATTTGTATGAGTAATCTTTGTAAGAAAAAACCAAGTCGATATTTTATTGGTCCGAAGAGATGTTAAGAAATCCTTGAATTGACATTTCACTCCTTTGCACCCTTAAGGGATGCAATTTTAAAACACTGTCAATATTATTTGGAGATATTTTAAAAAGACACTTATGTGCCTATTTTAAAAAGACACTTATGTGCCAAAAAGAAATTTTCTAATTCAACAAACTCAGGAAATACGACAGCATGTTTAATTCACCCCGATTGTATATTCACCCCTTTACGGGTTGATTAGGACAAAATCCTGAAATAAGGTTTTTCGGCATTTGTATGAGTAATTATTGTAAGAAAAAACCAAGTCGATATCTTATTGGTCCTAATAAATATTAAGGAATCCTTGAAATCACATGTCACCCCTTTTCACCCTTTGAGGCTGAAATTTAAAAAAACTGTCAAAACCATTTCGAAATATTTTAAAAATACTAAATCTGAAATAAGTTTTACGGCATTTGTATGAGTAATCTTTGTAAGCAAAAATTGGACCTAAGAGATATTAAGGAATCCTTGAATTCACATTTCACCCCTTTTCACCCTTTAGGGACGTAATTTTAAAAAACTATCAATACTATTTCGAGATATTTTAAAAAGACACTTTTGTGCAAAAAAGAAATTGTATAACACAACTAACACAGGAAATACGACGGGATGTATAATTCACCCCGTTTGTAGATTTACGCCTTTAGGGGTTGATTAGGACAAAATACTGAAATATGTTTTTTGGCATTTGCATGAGTAATTATTGTAAGAAAAAACCAAGTCGATATCTTATTGGTCCTAAGAAATATTAAGGAATCCTTCAAATCACATGTCACCCTTTTTCACCCTTTGGGGCTGAAATTTAAAAAAACTGTCAAAACCATTTCGAAATATTTTAAAAATACACCTATGTGCCAAAAAGTAATGTTACATCTCAACAATCACAGGAAATACGACGGGATGTATAATTCACCCCAATTGTAGATTCACCCCTTTAGGTGTTGATAAGAACAAAATCCTGAAATTAGTTTTTCGGTATTTGTATGGGTAATTTTTGTAAGCAAAAACTAAGTTGATATCTTATTTGTCCTAAGAAATATTAAGGAATCCTTGAAATCACATGTCACCCCTTTTCACCCTTTGGGGCTGAAATTTTAAAAAACTGTCAAAACCATTCCGAAATATTTAAAAAATACACCTATGTACCAAAAAGTAATGTCACATCTCCACAATCACAGGAAATACGGCGGGATTTTTCGGTTTTGTACGGGTATTTTTTGTAAGCAAAAAGCAAGTGGATATCTTATTGGTCCTAAGAGATATTAAAGAATCCTTGAAATCACATATTACCCCTTTTCACCCTTTAGGGGTGAAATTTTAAAAAACTGTCAAAACCATTTTGAGATATTATAAAAAGACACCTATGTGCCAAAAAGAAACCTTATAACTCAACAAACACAGGAAATACGACGGGATGTAAAATTCACCCCGATTGTAGATTCACCCCTTTAGGGGTTGATTAGGATAAAATCCTGAAATAAGTTTTTCGGCATATGTATGTGTAATCTTTGTAAGCAAAAACTAAGTCGATATCCCATCGACCCGAAGAGATATTAAAGAATCCGTGAAATCACATTTCACCCCTTTTCGCCCCTTAGGGGTTGAATTTCGAAAAATCCCTTCTTAGTGGGTGCTTACGTCATGGAGGGAATATACTCTTCAAATTTCAAGTTTCTAGGCCCAAGGGTTCGGGCTGAGCGGTGATGAGTCAGTCAGTCAGGACACTTGCTTTTATATATATAGATTGGCGATTTTGCTGTGGTGAAGCTCATGACATAACATTTCATTTAATTGAATTCTAGTTTATTGTCCTTACTCCCTTGCATTAAATTATTCATGTCGGTTTGTAAAAGCTTACAGTCATTATTTGTTTTAATTTCTCTATAAATTTTTAGATCATCGGCAAAAAGTTTATATTTGAAACGGCTTATACGGCTACCAATATCATTTATGAAGATTAGAAATAGTAGGGGCCCTAAATTGCTTCCTTGTGGTATACCAGATTTAGCTTGAAATTTGTTTGATGTGTGACTATGATATTTTACGTAAAAAGTCCGATTCTGTAGATAAGAAGCTAAAAGTTTTAAAATTGAAGCAAGACCAGGAGAAAAAAGTTTTTCGAGTAGTACGTCATGGTTGACTCAGTCAAATGCTTTTCTAAAATCGGTAAATATAGTATCAACTTGATTTATTTTATTCAAACTGTCGTGAATATCCTGCGTGAAGAGAAACAAATTTGTTAGAGTCGATTTACCTTTCATAAAACCATGCTGATTACTGCCTATTGCTATTCTGATATGATTGTATATTCGCTTGCACAGTATTTGTTCAAAAACTATTGCGAAAGCTAGTAATATTGAAATAGGTCTATAATTATCAAAGATGGCTTTGTCTCCGGATTTGAAGATGGGACAGACCCGCGCATTCTTCCAAACCGAAGGAAACACCTCTTTATCTAATATTAAATTATAAATATGCAACATTGGCTTCTGATCCATTCGATACAACCTTTAATCATGTACGGTGGAATATTATCATCTCCTACTGCAGATTTGGCTTTTAAATTTTTAACAGCGCTTAACAGTTCATCGGAAGTTATACTACTGCATCTCATATTTTGTAGTATAGTAATGTCGTGTGTGTTCTGTAAGGCAGAAATGTTTTATGCACCATCTACTTACGAGTAAACTGATTGAAAATACAAATCAATAAAAGAATCTGTGGAATAGCATTAGTCCAACGAAAAAAAAAACGAAAGTCGACCAAGAAAATCATGACTATGACTTTTTGGGATTAGAAAGGAATCTTAATGATCGATTTCAAGGAGAGATACACGACAGTGAACTGGAAGTATTACTCTTGCCTGTTGCACAAGTTGAGCGATGCAGTCAAAGAGAAGAGGCACGGCCTCCTACAAGGTAACCCGCCAGTTCATACACATGCCGTTGCCAAGGCTGCTGTGAAGGAATGTGGATACTAAGAGTTTCAGAACCCACCCTATAGCTCAGACCTGACTCCCAGTGACCACTTCTCTTCAAACCTCAAGCAAGATCTTAAAGGTACAAAATTTAACAGTGATAAAGAGTTGCAGGAGACAGTTTAGGAGCATTTTACAGACAAAACTGTGATGAAAGAAATGTATTGAAGTACAAGGAGTTTATATTTCAATATAACACTGTCGTTTTATTTCCATCACCCCTGGAACAAAGGCCGGAAATTTTTTGCGCTAACCTTTTAAGTTGACCTATTTATTATAATCAAACTTACATTATTCCTTGTATAAAATTGTTCCCGAAATTGTTATTTGACCAAGTTTTGTTGATGTAAGTTGACATATATTAGTTAGTTGAACGGACTAAGAGAGACTATTAGCTTGTGTTTCGGTTGTCCGTCACCAGAGGGGACAATTGGATGGTTATTGACATGCTAATCATATATTTCCCTTAGGGTGCGAAGTTGTATAATCCGAATCTTGCTTATTAGCATTTAACAAGGAATTTGACCCTTTACCTTAATTTAGATATGTATTAGTTTAGTATCTAATTAGTTTCATGAATTTTTTTAAAAATATATAGTTTCATGCGTCTTTGTTTTTTTTTTATAATGTTTTGTTTGCTTCTGGTTGTGTAACTCGGAGGGATGATAGTTCCATTATAGGCAGGGAAGTTCAGAATAGTTTGCCAGGTGAAAAACTACCAAAAATACTTTAAAAATGTTATGTCATTTTAATTGACATATATGGTTATCATATTTATCTGTGAACTGTCATCTATAGTTGACGTTCGTTTCCATATTTTACAGAATATTTGTAAACTGTATTGTCATTAATAATAATTTATAATATAAAACAAAATTAGGCAATTCACACAGCTAAGAAAGGAGAATGCTATAGCTGCAAATGTGGTTATCACGAAAAATGTAAACTAAATATTATTTTAAAATGTCCGATCTAGGAAAATCAAGATATTTATGTAAATACCAACTTTTGTCGTTATTTATAATTCTGAGCAAGACTCTTATTATGACTGCAAATATGATTATATTAGGTCGTCAAGGATATATGGTAATTTGTAGAAAAAAGGCAAAGTTGGTCGATAACTTACAAATATAAGGAATTATTTTATTCATCAAAGTATGCATCCATATTGTCTATAAACTTTTGCCATTTAAGAGGTAGGTTGTTCAGGCCGGTGGTATAAAATCCTGGCGGACGAGAGTCAATGAATTTCTGGAAGGCCAGTTTTACAGCATTGTCGGAATTAAACTGTTTTCCTATTAAAAAGTTGTCCAAAATGCGCGAGAAGTGGTAGTCAGTGGGGGCTAGGTCTGGTGAGTATGGAGGATGATGAAGTTGTTCCAATTTCAATTCCTGTAGTTTTGCCACAGTCATTTGTGCAGTGTGTGGTCTAACATTATCATGCAATAAGATAGGAGTCGATCTGTTGACCAATCTAGGCTGTTTTTGCATCATTTCGTCCAGTTGGCTGCAGTTAGTATATTTCTGCTGTGATCGATGAGCCAGGTTTTTTTTTTGTTTGATTTTTAAGTTACCTGTACGAAATTTGGCGGACCAATTTGATCTTGTGTACTGCATACTAGGGTCAAATACAAAATTGTTTCGCGCGGTCTGCGATGCTGTAGTTCCACGTAAGAACTCATACTTCATAATAGTGCGAATTTCCGACGGTTCCATTTTCAACAAAATTAATTTTTAAAAAAGTTTTGAATATTTTTTAGAGGTGCAATGATTTCTTTAAACAGGCGAGACGTGTAACTGTCCAAAAAAAAAAAAAAAACAGAACGGTAAGATATTAAGCTAATGTCAAATAATAAGCTGTTAAACTAGGCAATATTATTAATTACAAATTTCATCCTTGACGACCGATATTTATATTGATGTAGTAAATATATTAATACATGCAACTTTAGTAGTAAATTTTTGTATTTTTATTTCATTTTAATATGATTTATCCTCTAATTTATCAGTATTATAATTAAAAAAAGTATAGTTGACTAAAATGAAAAAGTAAAATTAAAATAAACATTTTAAAGTTTTTTGTTAAAAACCTGAAAAACATTTAATTTTTAAAATTAATAATCCCATTGTTCACTGCATAACATAATGCATCTACATATACTCTGTATATAAATAAAATATTTCCGGACTTTAACAGAGAAATTTCAAATGTTTATTTTAATTTTAAGTTTCCCAATAATATTATTTTATTTAAAATTTTTGCGATTTTTGTCAAATAATAGTTAGCCAGGCGACTATTTTTTTAAGAGCAGCACGCATGCTGCCAAAATGATAACATTAAAATGCACTTCTTTTTCTAAAAAATAATTTCTTGTTGTGTAACTGGTCTTATAATTTCTCCGTTGTCTATATTTGTTAGATCAAGCTGTTGGTCATTAATAATTTCTCGCTATAAGTCTGGTCTGGACACTTGGATAGTCATTAGATAAAGGCGATCAAACGTAATAGTTAGACAATCAGTTTGACGCTCAAAATAACTGCAACTGTCAACGTCAGTCTCTGCTCAATGAACCGTGTAAAAAGTATTGATGCAATTCTATTTGTTTCTAGTCTAGACAAAGAGAGATAAATGGCGTTTGATAAGGAACGAGAATCTAGAAGGATTAAGGGCAATTTAAAACAAATTAACCATTAAGACATGCACAGTCTGATAGGACACGTGATGAAGTAGAAAGAGGACAAAATGAAAAGATGATGTGGGAAGAGTGAATGAGTATTTATTGACCAGTTGAAAAAACTTGCAAAAGAGCGAACAATTGCGCACCGTTATTTAAACAGATATGTGTGATGTCATTTTATTTTAATTGATTTATTTGCACAACATTGGTTCTAAAGTACTGGATAATATGGTTTGTTTCACGATCTATCAATCTGTAACGATTATTCCGACTAAAACGTCATTATGCGCCAAATATCTATACATTTTTTGAAAAAAAATAAATAAAATGTACATGTAGTAGGTAGCTGAAATATCATTACTAAATGCACAACTTTTATACAATTGATAATAGGGCATAACATTAAATTTGAAAATTGTTTAATACTACATGAGTTATAATAACTCGTACGAGGGTTACCTTTTATGTTGTACAAACGACCACTAGATGGCAATATTGAAATGTGTCATTACTATAAAGTCAGTAATATAATATAAAAGAAACCAAAATAACCAGATCCGGTTTGTCCTTACAAAAAAGAAAACAATATATTTTTATTTAATTTTTAAATTAGTAAACTTAAAATAATGTTCGAATGCGGTTTTGATATATGCAGATGCGGATATTGCTATTTACAAAAGTTGCTGATACGGATCGGATACGGATATCAGATATACGAATGCGGATATTGAGAAACATGTCAGCGCAGAGTTTTATCAATTATGTACGGCTGAGCACACATGCGCATACCATTATAGGAGTGCAATATGAGCAACTTTGTGTATTTACAGTTGAACACATAATTTGTTATTTGATGGTAGTAGAAAAACAAGTTTATCCCTATATAAGTGACAGAACCACAACAAACGTATTAAAATCTAAAGAGTGTATCTTTTTTGATTCTGTGTTTAGTGGCGGTCAGTTATGTGGTGACCATAGTTGTTTTTTTTTTTTTTGCAATGCATTTATTTATTATCAACCAAAAACGGCAATATTTTTGTGCGGGAGCGTGATAATTCACCGGCATTTTTAATAAAATGTGAAAAAGACATTCAGGAAATAGAGGAGAATTGTAAACAGTTTGCAAGGACGGTCTTAAACCGTAATGAAAATGATCAATTAGACCATAAATATTTATTATCAGAATGTACGTGGACTACGCACCAAGACTCACACCTTCTCTAATAATGTTCTTGCATACAATGATAATTATTCTTTAACTAACAAAACAATTTCAGAATTAAAAATATTTACTAACTTATATGAATTAATAAACGTTAATAACATTAAAAATATTAACAACAAAACGCTGGATTTGGTATTGACAAATATGTAGTATCACCAGAGAGAGTGACCCATTAATAGTTGAAGACAAACTCCACCCTGCATTAAACTTAATAGTCAATGTAAATGTTGGTAAACGCGTAGATAATATTGTTTGCCTTGATGCTTATAATTTCAAACGTGCAGATTTTATACAACTGTATAGAGATTTAGCAGTAGTAGATTGGTAATTTCTGACTTATTACAAGGATGTTAACGAGGCAGTGGATGCTTTTTACAAAGTATTTTATTATATATTAAATGCAAACGTTCCTGAAGTTAATAAAAATAAAAATAACTATCCACGTTGGTTTACGTCAGAAATGATCGGTGTATGTAAAAACAAAATACTATCATCTCAAAAAACTAAAATTAAAGCATGGTGATCATAATTATCATAACATAATGTATAGAGAGGCACGTAAAAAACTTAAAGAGCTTATAAAAAAAAGTAAAAAAGAATATGTTCGAAACACAGAAATTAATATTTGTAATAATCCTAGCTCATTCTGGAGTTATGTAAGAAGTAAAAAAGCATCCCAGGACAGTACAACTTTTAAATCGGAAAGCAAGAATCTGCTAAATAAGCCTAAAGACATAGTAGAGGGTTTTGCAAACCTTTTTTCCTCAGTGTATAACAGTGCTGACAAAAATAGCAACTCACGTCCAAAGAATAATTTTACAAAATATTCTAGCAGTATCTTCTCTATCGATATCGAAGACGTGGAAGAGTCAGATAAAAAAATTACCCCCTAAAAAATCTGGCGGCCCTGATCTTATTCCTCCTTACGTAGTAAAGGGCTGTGCTGGTGTATTAGCAACACCGTTTCAGATACTTTTTAATCTGTCCCTGGCTACGAAGATTTTTCCGGAAAAGTGGAAAGTTGCTCGGGTTTGTCCCATTTTTAAGTCGGGGGATAAACGCCTAATAGAAAATTATAGACCGATATCAATATTATCTACTCCAGCTAAAGTGTTCGAACAGATAATGTGTAAATATGTTTACAATCAGGTTGCGTCTCTCATAACTCCATGCCAACATGGATTTGTTACATCCAAGTCCACAGTTACTAATTCATTACATATATCTAATTTTATTGCTCGTAGTATGGACTTGGGTAAACAGACCGACATCTTGTACTTAGATATGAACAAAGCATTTGACAGAATTTTACATAGTGCAAGCATTAAAGCATTGACTGATTGCGGTCTCTCCGACGTGATCTGCGAATGGTTTGTCTCATATCTCGAGGAAAGGCAACAATATGTTGAGTATAATAATTGTAGATCTTCATCTTATTCTCTGATTTCTGGTGTTCCTCAAGAATCCAATCTTGGATCGCTACTCGTTTTACTAACTATTAATAATGTAACACAAATATTGGATGAATGTGATTGTTTATTATTTGCTGACGATATCAAATTGTTTAAAACGATATCATGTTTGGATGACTTTAAGACGTTAGAAAAGCAGTTAAACAACTTAAACAGTTGGATTCAATTACAGGGCCTCCATTTAAATTCTAAGAAATACAAAATGATATCATTCAGCCGAAAAAGGAACATATTAATTCATCCATATAATTTGAATAGAATATAAGTGTCATCCATATAATTTGAATATAAGTGGAAATTTTGACTCAAAACTAAGTTTCAAATATCATATTGAACATATTGTTGCGCAAGCTTCGAAGAATCTTGGTTTTGTTTTACGGATGGGATAGAATTTAAAAATACTGTAACTTACATAACTCTGTTTAATGCATTTGTTAGACCAAAGTTAAAGTACGCTTCAGTGATATGGTCGCCATTAAAAAAAAAAAAAATACATACACTGTATTGAAAAAAACTCAAACAAAGTTTTTAAGATTATTAGAATTTAGAATGACGAATACTTATCCTAAATATGTATCTTGTGGGGTTTTACAAAATAAATATAAAGTTACGTCACTTGAAAAACGTCGTAATCTGCATAGCCTACTTTTATTATATAAAATTTTTGACAATACAGTATCTTGTCCGGACATTTTGGCTGAGTTTGGCATTAAAGTTCCAACAAATGGTTTGAGATGTAGGAACTACTTGTTTAATGTAACCAAGTTCTCTACAAACTACAGTAAAATGAGTCCCATCTCTAGAATGTCCCAACTATATAACTCTCTTCTGATCAGTGACCCAGACATCGACATTTTTAACATAAGTTATGCTGGTTTTAGAAGCGCTGGAACTGAAATATTGTCTTAAATTTTAAATTTTGTTCATTATCCTTTAAATTTTGTTATTTATCCTTGAGTTTTTTTATTTTTTTATTTTTATTTTATTTTTTGTTAGTATAATGAAATATTCAATAACACATTATATTATTGCTGTTATTAGTTAGAGTTAAGATAGCATTATAATTAATACAATAAAATGTACAACTTAACTTATATATATACATGTATAAAGGCACATTTTGGACTTCGGTCTGTTGTGCTGTTATTTCTAATAAATTAATAAATTGAAATTAAAATTATTTGTACTTTGTACTTATTTTAAACCAAAATTTGTATACATAATTTGTGTCTTTCAAAATATGTAAAAATGTATAGGGTGTAACGTTTGATTTTTTTTTTTAAATAGTTCATTATGTCTCTTCTATTTTTGATAATCAATTGTTAGAACATCTGCCGATGCGGATAACAAAATATTTAAATTACGCGTATGAAGATCGGTTGCGGATTTTGGATGTATGGTTGCGGATCTTATGATACAAAACACTTTTCGGCACTTTACTTTTTATATCGCGTTATTAATAATGAATAATATCTAGTAATAACACGCGCATTTATTTTTACGCAATTCCTTGATAGAGTGATATTACTGGTTGAGCTTATTTGAAGTATTCAGTTTATGTGAAAGATAGTTTTTATATGTTATATCGACTTATTGCAACGACAATAAATTAATTTACCTTAAATGTAAAGTTATACATGGAAAAAGTTACCGTTTTATACATTATTTTATTAAATATTATTATGTTTTGGATTCGGATTTAGTTCATAAAAATTTGAGAAACATACAGTCTGTTCCAAACGGTTAAGCGGAACTAGATTTTGCAATCTAGTTACTTTCATCGTTTAAATCGTGCTTTTCGGCCGTTTTGTTTAAGCTTTGTAAATCATACTTACAATAAACATTTTTTGGTGATTTTTTTCATCATTTTAAAATGTCATTTTCTTTATATGTTAATTTTTTGTATCATTCTTATTACAAATTTCCCAATTATTTATATTTTTGTCATTAAAATATATAAAAAAATAATTTAATTTTGACATATATACTTCGTTTCCATTGTTTCATAGTTGGAATTTTAAATTTTGACATTCCAACGTGAAAAATGAAATAACCCTAGCAAGGTCCCTTCTCGTGACAACCTAAAAGAACAAAATTCCCATTTAGTTCCGCCTAACCGTTTGGAACAGACTGTAAAGGTTAATCAATTTTTAACCGGTTAATTATTACCAATTAAAATGTATATACTCTTTTAATCTTTGTAAAAACAAACTACGAAGTAATTTTTATTTCAATAGAGTGTACCTTTGAAATAGCCATGTCATGTTGGTATTACAAAATAATTAAAAATGTAACATTATTAATATGTCATACGATTTGACATATGTCATATTGAAAAATGATATAATAATATTTTTTTTTTTTATTTAATATTTTTCTATATATTATACACAGTTTTATCAGTTACCTCAGATACATAGAGAAATATAAAACAAATTGACTTCGAAAGAAGTAACACCACCATGAACCGTGTTCAGTACGTGGCTATTTAATCTGATAAGGTTACGCAGTACAAAAAAGTACAAAAAAAGTACAAAAAAAAATATATATATACAAGAAAAAAAGAGAAGAATTAACAAATTAATAAAAATTAATAAAAATAAAGAATAAAAAAAGTATGTAAGTAGGTAATGAAATATATAAAAAAGTAATATGTTCTTAGTTATAGAATTACAGTATACATGATTACATATCAAGAATGTTATTTACAACTGTCACATTTAGAGAATTGAGCCATTTTTAGGGTTTTGTAGGTATGACCAAAAAACCCTTATACCGTCATTTTGTCGTCTGTCTGTCTGTCTGTCTGTCTGTCTGTCTGTCTGTCTGTCTGTTCGGTAAAAATTGTAGCCAAACGGCTAAACCTAGAGAGTTGAAATTTGGCATTCTTATACAACTCTTTGACCCGCACATAGGAAAAATACTAGAACATCTAAAAAACATACCCCCCTAAAAATATAAACAAATATGTGCTCATCGAAAACAAAAATATTTTTTTTTAATTATGAGTAGGGTATCAAATGAAAGCCCTTAGTACGCGGATTAACGATCAAATTTTTATTTTTGAAAAATAAATTATTTTGAAGCGATTTTTGCCAAAATTGTGTAAAAAAATTTGTCCCACACCCTGTAGCCCAGATGGTTTAAACTAAAAATCTAAAAAAATTCTAAGTAATGTATATTGGTGTGAACCGAAATAGTACAACATGAATTTTTTATCAGATTATGTTTTCGGAAAATAACGCATTTTTTGTGGTTTTTGGTTCACAAAGTACAAAAGTTATACCAATGTAAGACACTCTCATGTAAGGCGTACGATGGCGTTATTGGTTAGAGCACTGGTGTCGTAAGCTAAAACTCGCTGGTAAACCGAAGGGTTTCGAGTTCGAGTACTGAGTGAATTTTATTTTTTCTGTTTTTTTTTTTGCATTTTTATTATGTTGAAATTATTTTGTAAAAATTCTAGTTATATTTTGACAAATGTTGTATTTAATTTTTAAGAGCGTAAATTTAATAATTATCTTATTATATGATTAACAGACGATAAATTATTTTAAAAATATCGTTCAATTTGCCGTGAGTACTACAAAGTAAAATTTGTCCTACACACTCAGCAACCCGCCTTCACTTATTATATACCTGCGAAACCCTGAAATGTGTGAATATTCACACTTCACATCAATTTTTTAATTTTTTGCTTATTATTGTATACATTAGTTTCTTTATCAAATAATTCCAGAAAGTTATTGAAGAGATTATAGACATTATGCATATAGAAATAATAATAGTTTTTCATTTTGTATTTATAAATTTTTTTCTGCACTGGCTGATTTGCTGTCATCAGCCTAGGGCTGTATGAGTGTGATAAGAATGACAATAGGGACGGTTTTTTGATAACGTGACTGGCGATTGCAGAAATGTATATTTTATTTAGGTCGTTAATATGAGTTTCATTGAAAATGAGGTTGGAGGGATACAGTCGTGGTTTGCGGTATATAATTTTTAAAATAGTTCTTTGTAGTACAAAGAGCTTCGATTTGTATGCATTAAGTGCCCCTCCCCAACACAGTACTGCATACTGGAGAAAAGATTGTGTTAGACCAAAATAAAAGGTTCGTAACTTATTTGAGCTAAAAATATGACTTAATTTTTTTATAATAAACATAGTTTTACGGAGGTTACGCCAGCCACATGATCAATATGGTAATTCCACCGTAAGTGCTGATCTATTATCACTCCAAGATATTTTATTTTATTTTTGCTTACCAGGGTAGTAGCGCAAATACAGTTTGCGGAATTCTCATCACACTCATGCAACACTATTTTGTCTAGATCAGGTTGATTTGAAATATTGCAAGTAAAAGTTATAAAGAAAGATTTATCAGAGTTGAAAATCAGTTTACTACAGTCTAGCCATTTTTTAATTTGTCTTAAGTCATCTGTTGCATATTTATAAGCGTCATGCCACGATACTGCATCAAAAAAGAGGACAGTATCATCTGCATATGATACAATTTTTGCATTAAGTTTAATCTTAAAGATATAATTTGTGTACAAAATAAAAAGCAAAGGTGCTAACACCCTTCCTTGGGGCAGACCGCATGTAAGTACATTTTTATCACTTAATGTGTCACCTACCCTTGTTTGTTGTCCCTTCCCGACAAGTAATTTTTTAAAAGTTGTAGAGTTAGTCCCCTGATTCCATACGTTTCTAATTTTTCCATTAATAACGTGTGGTTTACTGTGTCGAACGCTTTAGTTAAATCTAAAAAAATTGCCATTGCTGCACATACTCTACCATCTTAGACTTACACAATCAGATTGAACAACTGAAAACGATGAACTTAAGTAATAATCAATCAGATATTTTGACTACTGATATTGTAACGTCAGAAACAACAAGTAAGATTCAAACAACTGTTATTAACTCTAGACATAATAACGCGAATAATTCTAGACGTCAAATCTTACTTTTATCAGATAGTCAGGGTAGAAATTGCGGAACTAAATTGAGAGACTTATGTAACAAAAATTACAATATCTTATGTTATTGTAAACCTAATGCGCACATGGAATCTGTATTAGAAAATGTCGAGAAATTAACTTTTAATTTTACAAAGAGTGATTTTGTTATATTTCTCGCAGGATCAAATAATGCTTTAAATCGACACCTTATATCAAAATCGTACTTAGAGACCCTACGAGACAGCTTGCTACATACTAACATTATTGTACTGTCAACTCCTCTCTGGCATAATCGTATTAGTATAAATTCTATTGTGCTGCAAAATAATCTCAATATATTTAACATATTTAAGAATCATGCCTGCTTCCTCAACACCAACACTATTCTTTCCCATAAAGACCACGAAACATGGCCTCCATATTAGCAATCGTGGAAAAAGTATTTTAATGGAAAAAGTATATGAGGCAATCTTAAATTTTAATTCTCTTGACACAGAATGTACCCAATCTGTGGACCTCAGCTCAATATCAGGCACAGACATAGCTTCACAATCTATAACTTCACAATCAACACAGGATAAGCAGTTTTTTCGTGCCGGATAATATTGTTAATATAATGTACTTAAATGCTCAGTCCATACGCCCTATTAAGAACGAAATTGAAGCTTTCATATTTGACAAATCCTTCGATGTACTGTGCTTTACTGAACACTGGCTAAGAGAAGATGAATGCGAAGTATACTGTATAGAAAATTTCCATATGGCATCATATATGGCACGTAAACGTATGCAACATGGTGGGGCTATGATTCTAGTAAGGAATACGTATGATTACATACCTATAGATAAAATCAACAGACTCAGTGTTGAATTTCACTGTGAGATTACTGCTACACTGCTTACTAAATTAAATACGATAGTTTTATCTTTATATCGATCCCCTGATGCGAATTTTCAAATATTTGTTAATTCTTTGGAAGAAATATTCAATCATCTTGATTTCTTCAAAAATGTAATAATATGTGGTGATTTTAATGTAAAATTTAATTTAGATGAACAGAATACAAATGAATTACTGGTCTTTATGAAAACCTATAATCTAGTACCTTCTGTAAATTTTCCTACTAGAGGGAAAAATCAGTTGGATAATATTTTTCATAATCTCAATATTTACAATGTGTCTACTTGTCAACTTATTTGTGCCTTATCAGACCACTCTGGCGTTAATTTATCAATTTCTCTTCCTAAGTTAATAGACAAGAACTCATTATTAAATAAAACGTATAGACCCATTACTAAAATAGGACAAAACGTGTTCTACAATTCCTTGGAAAATATGGACTGGAATTTATTATACAGTTCTAATGACGGAAATCTTTCATTTGATATGTTTTTCCAATCTTTTCATACGGCTTTTGTTTCAAGTTTTCCTCTAAAAAAGGACAAAACATCTCTTAAGTCTATAAATAAAAATTTAGTGTCGTGGTTCAACAAGGACATAAGAATTATGCGTGATAAACTTCTCATCCTCCAAAAGCAGTACTTAAATAATCCCAATCAACAATCCTACACAGAGAGAAATACGTTTAAAGCTAAATATAGAATGGCAGTTAAACATGCTAAACTTACGGCTAATTCTAATTTTATCAAAAATTCAAATAATATTCCGAAAGCAACTTGGCAAATTATAAATAATAACCGGTTAAAAAATACACGGACCAATTGCGCTTCAACACTTACTGCAAACAAAATTAATTCTTTTTTTGTAGATATTGCAAGCAATATAATTAATTCTTTACCCACTACTGACATTTCTCCTTTATCTTTTTTTCAACCAAATCTTATTCTTTCAAATAATCCTTTTACATTCGAAACTGTTTCTTTCAATACTGTATAATTAACTCCTTGAAAAATAGCAACTGTAAAGATGCATATGGTTTAAGTATGAATGTTGTGAAAAAGGTTAAAAATATTATAATATATCCTTTAACAAGAGTAATAAATACATGTATACTATCTAATTCTTTCCCCGACTCTCTAAAACTGGCATCAGTTATTCCGCTACATAAAAAAGGCGAACTGAATGATCCGAATAATTACCGTCCTATATCATTGCTCCCTGTCTTCTCTAAAGTGTTTGAAAAAATTCTATTTAACCAGATAACGTCTTATTTCGAATCCAATAACCTCTTTAGTGAGTCACAGTTTGGTTTTAGGAAAAATAGATCCACCACACAAGCTATTTTGGAATTTATTCTCAAAATATCCAGATGTTTTGAAGCTAAAGAGTTTTGCTTATCTACCTTCTTGGATTTAAGCAAGGCTTTTGACTGTGTATTGCATGATATATTACTTGCTAAACTTGCTATGTACGGTTTCAGTCACAGTAGCTGTTCACTTATAGAATCGTATCTAACAAACAGAAAACAGTTTGTATGTATAAATAATTCTAAGTCAGATTCGCTCAATATTATGTATGGAGTACCGCAGGGTTCAATTTTAGGTCCATTACTATTTTTAATTTATTTCAATGATTTCTCTTCTGCTATTGAGACGAAATCTATTTTATATGCCGATGAGACGACCCTTATATCAAGATCATTGTCCCTGGAACACATACAACATGTTTCTAGTGATAATTTATCTAAAGCAAAAGACTGGTTTTTATCAAATAAATTATCATTAAATGAGGAGAAAACGCAAAATTTACTCATAACAACAAAAAATCATAACTATAATAATCCGGATTGCATTAAATTTTTAGGAGTCCATATTGATCCTCATTTGATATGGGACCATCACGTTGCCCATATATGTGGGAAATTGTGCAAAACCATCTATCTTCTAAGAAACCTACAAAAATCAGTTACAAGGGATGTTTTATTAATTACGTATTTTGCGTTATTTCAGTCGCACATAGCATACGCTTTTTTAGCATGGGGACACTCTGCCTCTGCTGAAAGAGTTTTTAGACTACAGAGGCGTGCAATAAGAGTGATGGGGAGTGCATCTTATAGAGCCGATTGTAGGTTACTCTTTAAAGAATTTAGAATCATGACACTACCATCACTTTTTATCTATCACTGTTTAGTATATGCCCATCAAAACCTAAATTCTTTTGTCTCTTATGAAGACGTTCACAAATATAACACACGTAATAAATCAAATATTTACCCCAATTTTACACGAATAAATAAATCTAGATATAGTATTAACTATTATTCTATAAAGTTTATGAATGTGTTACCAGTTTCCACTAAAGAATTAAGTTCAGTACAATTTAAAAAAACAATTAAAAACTTATTGACTGAAAACCCTATGTATAGTTTTAAGGAATTTTTTGAACTTAATTTATAACTTCTGTGTATCAATTATCATTTTGTAATTAATTCATGTTATTGTAATTTATCTGATTGACTGTCCATTAATGATTATGTATTGTATGTGGACAATAAATAAATATTATTATTATTATTATTATCATATCTTAATTATAATGCCAACCAAAAGATCTGGTTTGTCCTTACAAAAGTGAAAACAATGTATTTTTATTTAATTTTTAAATTAGGTTAGAAAATAATAATAAATATGCGGATGCGGGTTTTTCTATTTGGAAAGGTTTCTGACACGGATCTGATGCGGATATCGGATATTCGGATGCGGATGTAGAGAAACGTATCCGCGCAGGGCTATATCACTTGTTTATTTTTTTATAGGCTGTTATGGATCATGTAGTATTAAACAAGTTTTAAATTTGATATTATACCTTATCTTCAATAATAAAAATTTGTGTATTTGGAAAATATATTTCAATCAGCCTGTATATTTTTAAAATTTGAGTAGTATATGTATGTATGACACGTACATTAAAGAGGAAAACATAATTTTTAAAAGCATTTTTATTTTGAGACATTTTTTTTGTTTCTGATGTTGATTTTCAAAAATAGCATTAAACATAAATTTTATTTTTAATTTAAAAAATAAAACTACATGTTTATTTTCTAGGATTTAAAATTTTTAGATTTGAAATGCTTTCAATTTACCACTTACACAAATAAATAATTCAGTGAATAATTTGAGGTTGTAAAAATGTAAAGTAAATTGAAAAACTTTTAAACTACGAAGTAAAATTAATCAAAATTACTGAGGATAAATAACACAGATAAACATTTTCGAGACATTTTTTTCTGTAGAGACACTTATTTTTCTTTGCATGTTTTAGTTTAATTGGTGTGTACACGAACACCCTAATAAAAAGTAAATAAAACACAAATTAGAAAAATACTAATAGAATTGAATTTTGATGTCAATGAACGGATTTATTTTTGGATAATTGAAGAATGGTGGATCGACTTGTGACAAATAACTCTTTGAAAGCAATTATATAAGTAAACTCCATTCACAATAAATATGAGATGACGTCACACTTGGTTATTTTAAGTACCAATATCATAATATGATTTAACCAAATTCAGACCATTAATCAGTTGGTACATTTTTTTACTGAATGTTGGTAAAATTTTTACACTTTGTCACGTTTAGATTGTATTGTTCAGTCATTTTTAAGTCAGGTTTGACATTGAAGTGTGGTTTAACTATATTTTACATTAAATTATATATTATTGTAATAAAAATGCCGAAAGCTCTTAGTAGCCACGCTCAAAGGATGGTTTTGTCTCTTATTAATTATTTTGAAAGAGAGCGAGATAATGATGTACAGTCTGTTCCAAACGGTTAAGCGGAACTAGATTTTGCAATCTAGTTACTTTCATCGTTTAAATCGCGCCTTTCGGCCGTTTTGTTTAAGCTTTGTAAATCATACTTACAATAAACATTTTTTGGTTAAGGTTAATATCATTTTAAAATGTCATTTTCTTTATATTTTGATTTTTTGTGTCATTCTTAATACAAATTTCCCATTTATTTATTTTTTTGTCATTAAAATATCTAAAAAAAACATTTAATTTTGACATATTGTCATTCGTTTCCATGGTTTCATTGTTGGAATTTTAAATTTTGACATCCCAACGTGAAAAATGAAATAACCCAAGCAAGGTCTCTTCTCGTGACAACCTAAAAGAACTAAATTCCCATTTAGTTCCGCTTAACCGTTTGGAACAGACTGTAAGTAAATATTAAATTTTGTTTATATCTATGGTTTTTTCACTTGAATATATTTCTACACATAATTGTTAATTAACTTTTTAGAGAGTTACTGCTGCATTAGATGTCAGCATTTCTAAAGTGAATAAAATCGCTGCACAACAATCGAGAGGTAAATCTGTCATTAGCCCGAAAAAGAAACGAACACGTACTAAATCTGTTTTAGAATTAAACAATTTTACAACAGTTGGGATACGTAATGTAAAAATGCCAACATTCTATGTTAAACCGTTTGGCTACAATTTATACCGTATAGACAGACACATGAATGACGTTATAAGGGTTTTTTTTTGGTGGTCATACATACAAAACCCTAAAAAAGAAATATCAAGAATTATTTACTGAAAAATCCAATATATTCTTTTGATGATTTTACACAAGTCAAAATATATGGACAATATGTTGTAAGTATGTTATGAAGTAAATACGTGCCCTATTGCAATTTTAAAATATTTATTTTTACTGTATTTGAACTGTTTGTATATTTAAGTATTTACCATGTTGAGTGATATTTCTATAACGTTCTTTTATCTAATTCTGTATATTGTGTTTGTATATTTTAAAAGGTTTTGTAATTTGTACTGTGTCTGACCAAAAACAATATATCATTTTGGATCTTGGTCGATAAATAAATATTTTATTATATTAATAAAACATGTTCTATTTATATTGTTACGTTATTTTTTTTTTTTTTAAATTTTAACCTATAGGTCTGTTACGTATAATCATAACGGTTTATTATCATCAGATGCGAACTGTTCGAACTTGCAATAATATTTGAATATTCATTATTCGAAGTAAAATTGTATCGAACATCTGAAATTCAAATATTCAAAACTTCCAATAAAAATTTTGACTCTTTATCATTGCTTTCAATCTCTTTTGGTGGGTTCGGGAAGTAAGCTCGGAGTCACTCTGTTTAACTCTAGAGCCAGAGCATTCATCGAGCGGTCTGGAGTTAAACAGAGTGAATCGGAACACTCCAAGTTTGCTTCCCGAACCCACTGTGTCTATGTGACATCAGGCGAAAAATTAAAGTAAACTGTATAAAAAGGATGAAAAGAATACGGCACATTTCTAAAAACAATTATTTCTGATGATTCGTATACTCAAAAATTTTCATTTTATTTTGTATTACATTACACATTTAATCATACATAGTCATAACATACACTCAATGTCACAATTTAAACCATAAAATCGGTTGGAAACCATAAACCATAAACCAACAAATCGGTTGGAAAGAACTGCTTATTCCTTTCATCCATAGGAGATAAAGGTTTTTAATCTTTTTTTTAGAAGTACTTCGATATAACCTAACTTTTTTGACTAGTAGAGAAGTAGAAACATGGGAAGTTTTGCAACTGTGACGTCATCTCATTGTAATGGTAAATGGACTCTACTGTAATAGTTAAGGGAAATTTATCTAGGTCAGTGTTTATCAACTAACAAGTCACAACCCAAAGTTTTTAAATTATTTTACTTTTATTTTATTTAGTGGAAATCACAGACGAATGGACCATTAGTTAGTAGGACCGTAGTTGGTTTGCATTTATGTGACTTTTCCGGACCCGTCATCAGCGAGAACATGATTTCTTACTATATTTTAATGATAAAATCGTAGCTACATCTACAGAAATTCTTTTTCGTTTCACGATTTCCGAAATTTGTTGAAATTTGTGAGACAGCATTTTTTAGGTTATGTAATGTCAGATAAGAATGTTTTATGTTAAGAGTTGCTGTGGCTCCGTGGTAAGACGGTTGCGTACGGAGCACAGGGACGCTGGTTAGAAACCGCACGGGGCTGGGGGGTTTCACCTCCTTCGGATTTTTACCATCTGATATTTTGCAGAAAGCTCTGGGGTTGACTCAGTCTAAAGTATTTAATACTTGTAAATGAGTACCTCTTACAAGTATTACAGGTCTTACAGGGATAATAGGATCGATCGAAACGTCACAATTGCCACGTGGCTTTCAAATCAATGACCGGCGGTCTAGATAAGAAGAACTTACCTTCTCTGCCCCTTATAAACCTATCTAGGCATTCTTCTTCTTCTTCGAAAATCTAACTCCTCAGCTGTCCAATGTAGTCCAGTCTGGGTCTACTCCTGCAGTTTGTTCCATCTACGGCGTCCTCCATTATGGTATTTATTAATCCTGTGCGTCTGACAATGTGTCCGATCCAAGAATTTCTTCTTTTACTTAGAGCATTTATCAGACACGGTCTCTATCCAATCCTCCGGAACACCTCTTCATTTGTGACTCTGTCCACCCAAGGAATCTTGAGCATTCTGCGGTAACACCACAACTCAAAAGACTACACTTTCTTTCCTTCCGTCGCTCCGAGTGTCCAGGCCTCACTGCCGTAAAACATTACACTATAAACGAATGTTTTCACCAGTTGCATTCTTAGTACCAAGTTAATATTCTTGGAGGTAAAGAGTGTCTTTTTTTGTTGAAACCTATCTTGGCCTGATGGATGCGACTGGCAAGGTCCTTCTTGCTTCGTCCATCGGATATGATTTTGCTCCCAAGATACACAAACTCGTCAACATTCTCTAGTGGCATTTCTTCTATAGTTAATTCAGCCCTCGTATCTTGTCTGCTCACTACCTTCACTTTTGTTTTGCTTTTATTTAGTCTTAGGTTGTACAAGGTGCCTGCTACCGACTCCATCATTCCCAATATTTCCAGTAGTTCATCCTCACTCTCTGCTAATATCGCGATGTCGTCTGCGAACCGAATCATGTCAATTTTCCTTCCTTGTACCTTTACACCTGCTCTGTGTTCTATCCTCTCTCTTATGTGGTCAATAGCCATCTGGATGTAGACGTTAAAGAGAGCTAGATACATGGAGCAGCCCTGTCGCATTCCTTACCTGATGTCCGCTTCCTTTTCATGTTCTCCACATCTTACTACTGTCGTCTCTTCCTTGTACAAATCCCATATCAATCTCCTGTCTTTGTACGTTACTTCCGCCTTTTTTACTACCCAAAACAACTCTGACCACTCGACTCGTTCGAAGGCTTTTTCAAGGTCTACAAAGACTAGGTAGATATCTTTGTTCTTTCTTAGTCTCTTTTCCAGCACTAACCTTAACGACAGAATAGCTTCGTGCGTGCCTCTTCCCTTTCGAAATCCGAACTGTCTTCCGTAAGCAGTGCCTCTATTTTTAACACCACTCTTCGTAGTATTATGGTTGTTAGTATCTTGGAAGCATGGTTAACCAAACTGAGGGTTCGATACTGCTCGCACTTCTTAGCCGAGGACTTCTTTGGAAGTCGAACTATAACACATATCTAAGCGTTGGGAACCTGTTATTTTATTTTTAAAGTAAGCTAATGTGTATTTATATATTTGGTTCATTAAGGCGATTCATTAAACATAAGTTTGGTAACACAGTTTATAGTCCACAAAGTACAGTTTATTTAACTTAGAGCTGTGAACAGTCGCTTGAGTATGAACATATGATAAATTAGTTAGTAATAATCTACAGCAGTAGCGGATTGGTAAAAATTTCCGGCCCTGGAAAATTGGAAGAAATCGGCCCCATAGGGTGAAGAGCCGGCCTCATTGGATCAAGGACCGGCCCCATTGATCCAAGAATCGGTCCTGACAGGACCGATTCTTGCCCACCGGAATAATTTCCGGTGTCCCGGCGGGCCAGTCCGCCACTGATCCACAGTGAACAACTCACTGTGCATTAATTTACGTACTAAATTAATATCTTCTGTGCTTCAAAGTCTAAGAGACACTCCCAAACGATTTTGGTGAACGGGGTATTCGAAACTGGACATGCCGAACCAGGTATTAGAAGTCAGGTATTTAGAACCGGATAACCGGAACTGGGTATCCGGAACCGTAAGTATATCCGAAACTGAGTATACGGAACCGGGTACTAGAATAACTTGTTCCGGTATCCAGAACTAATCTAAATAAATCAGTAAATACATTTATTTTTTTTAAAAATATTAATAGTATGTTTTTTTATTTCTTTACATTTACATTTAAAATAGTACGTCACAAGGAACTACAAACTGCCACAAGAGAAGATAATATACAGAGATTCAACTCAATATACAAGAAAAATGTAGATAAATTATCCTAAAGGTCATTAGCTGATATGTGTTTTCTATACAAAGTTATGGACGGTGTGATATTAAAAAAAAAACATGTATTATTCAAATTTAATAATCGAGTACCAGCGAGAGTTACTATTTTGCTGTATAAGCCGTATGACTAATTACGGGTTCAATGCTTGCGTTGACAGACTGTCCCGAACATTCAATTCATTAAATAATAACAATACCCTAGATTTATTCAAAACTAGCAGTAATACCCGCTGCTTCGCTACCGAAAAAAATAGTCGTAGCCCGCTTAGATCGGACCCATTTCGAAATCTGTTCAAGACTGGTTGCTGCGAATCGTTTTACATTCAAATATATTTATTTGTTTTAATCTACCATTGTATTAATATATGCTTCTTTGTACGAACTTCTTTGTAAAGATTGGTAACATAGACATTTAGTAACAACACGTATAAGTGTCCCGTTGTGTTAATCCAGGAACATGCCACATAAAATGGACATGTGAGAATCTCTCATCGCCAAATGCAGCGCCGATCACGTGAAACATTTTATGTTGCACCTTACGAAATTATTTATTATTATTACTACGATATTTATTATAATTACTCCGTGATTATTCCTGATTTATAAATCGTACTTATATAGGTCAGAGCACTTTTTTTCGTTAGTAAATATTCTTGCCACCCAAGGAAGTTTTTTTCTTCGTATTGCTTTAGGGGGTTACAATAAAGTTCAACAGCGAATTTAACGTTATAATTGTCGTCAAAAATGAAAATAAAAATTGTGATATATATTGTCGGGAACATTTTTGTAGCAATATTAAACCCTAAAATTCGTTAATATATATTTTGAATATGTGTATCTTTTATATTTTTTTATAATACGGAAAAATTTTCCGACTTTTTTCTAAATATTTCGTAATTGATCGGAAGCCTGGTGTCCTGCAGCGATGATATATAGCTTAAAATATTTCCAGACAAATTTGCAAGACGCTGTTGCAAATAGCACTAAAATCGGATAAGCCGTTTTTGAGTTTTAATACATGTACAGATTCTAAATAGACGTCTATGTGCCAAAAAGAAGTAAAACACAGGCCATACGAAGCGTTTTATTTATGGTGATTTGCCGTTTATGGGTTGATCAGAGCAAAATACGTTTTTGTACATGTGTATGGGTAACCTTTGGAAGCAAAAACCAAGTCGATAGTTCATTATAGGTCTGATATATTAAAGAAAGATTTGTTTATTTATTTATTTATTTATATTATTGATATTATAACAACTTTTGTAATGCACATGTTTAATGTTAAGTCAATAATAAGAGAGATATTTCAAGTTTATAAGTAGCGCTCCCTCTGTCCCCCTAAATATTCAAAAGCTACACTAAACAGAAAATAATCGTTCTTCAATCAAAAAAAAATTGTCTTTATAAATTGTTGATGTAAAGTAAATAATAAGCTAGATATTTCCAGTATTTTAGTTTTAGCACCCACCCCCCTCCTCCCAGCTTCTCAACCAATTGAATAATTTATAGGACAACATATTATATTTGTTTTTTTTTTTTTTTATTTTAAACAACTTTTCTCATATGCGTTTTTGCTGGTAAGTCAATAGTAAATTAGATATTTCAAAAGTTTAGTTTTAGGTTGTCCCTTCGTACCTTCCGTAATATCAATCCAATTGAAAAAAAAAAATCATTAAAAAAAATTATTTTCTTTTTATAAGCAATTTTTCTGTTAAGTCTACGTTAAGTGATACAATTTTTTCTTCTTCTGATTTTCGATTTGCCTCCTTATTTTGACAGCATTTCCTACCTATGCATATACCAAATTTCAACTCGGTATACACAGATTTTCTGTTTTATGTATATAAAATATTTTACTATTATATTTAAACATCTATATAAAATAATAGATAAAAAATAAATAAATAAAATTAACAAAATTCTTAAAAATTCGCAAAAATAAAAAACCAAAAAACAGATGCTCGACTTAAGTCTCGCTCTGCATACACTAAACATAAATTTTGCTAAATTCACTGAATAAAATCACCTATAGCAGAACAATGATTAATCGTGACGAACGATATTGGCCGATGTTCCACGAACTTACTATAGTTGTCCAAACAACCAATGAAACGAAATTCCCACGATCTCACTGAACGCATCATACATACTTCGATGGTCCAATATAATTAAAAACAAAATTATTAATTTCTCGTTTCTGATGGGACTTTTTTGAGATTTTCGATTTTTCTAGTTATGATAAAAGCATTTCCTACCTGTATGCAAAATTTCAACTCTGTAGCATATCTGGAAGTGGGTTAGAATTTCCGGACATAGCCACAAATATTCTCTTTTATATATAAAGATTTCTTTCAAAACATTTATTTACCAAATAAAGTCTGTTATTATTACTTAGTTTCGTATGACTTTTTCAAATTTTAATACTCTAAATTGTTTGTGTGTTATATTTTATAACGAAAGGTAAATAGAAAATTAAAAAAAAAAAAAAAAAACTTTAATTGGATTTGGACAGAAATGGGTATAGTCTAGTCCAGCGGTCGGCAACCCAAATGTGCTCGCGTGCCACTTTTTGCATATAATTCTATTTGACAATGAGCGCGTGCCACCTCTAAAAAAAAAGTCGACCTAACGTATGGGTTCGTTTTTTTTTTTTTTTTTTTTTTTTTTTTTTTTTTTTTTTTTTTTTTTTTTTTTTTTTTTTTCAGCTCATCACTTACGCCCGTCCTTGGCCTATACTCTTCTTACAGTTCATGTATCTTCTGATTGTACGATTACAGCACTGGGTCAAAATTACAAAAGCGTGTTTTATTTTTGATTTTACAAAATAATCACAGAATTTTATTTTATAGAACATTAAAAGTTACTATATTTTTCTGAAGACAATACTTTTTGTAGGAAGTTGTCATTATTTTCAATGTGTTTATAAAATTCAGTGCAGTTTAAATTCACGTTTGTTTTAACAAACAATAACGAACCAACATTTCTTTCAAGCAAACTTTCCCCTCTCTGCGGTTTGCATGACATTTGCCTATAATAAATCGAATCTTTCTAGTATTGTAACTATCATAAAAAAAAAATATTACAAAATAATTTTTATTATTTCATTTATAATAATTATAAAACTAAGTACTAATACTCAAAAACCGGGACATTAATTCCCAAATTTTGGCGTGCCACCCAAAAATGCTATAGGTGCCATAGGTTGCCTACCGATGGTAGAACAAATAGACGTATCGTTTTCTCAAGTTGCCACGAGAAAAGATCTTGTCCAGGTAATTTCAAGTTTCATGCTGGCACAATCGGCGGCGGTGAAAGCCAGGGGCGACAGGGCCCCAGGCCCAGGGCGCCAGAACTTAGGGCCACCAAAAGAAATTTTTTTAAATATACATATTCTAAGTTTTTATAAAGTTTTTCTAGTTATATTTAGTATTCTTGTACATCTTGTACAATCTTGTACATATTAAATATAAAATTAATTTTAAAGATGGACACATTTATTGATTATCTAATAATATTCAGTCTTCTTTTGGACTGTATTAACTTCCTTACACATCTGAAAAGATTTATAACGGATTTTGGTGGCACATTTAGACATACAATGGCACCTTGCCTTACAAACTTAATTTGTTCCTGATCCCGGTTCGTATCTTAAAAAGTATGTATATAGAAACCCAATTTTCCATTATATCTTACGAGAAATCAATTAATCCGTTCCCAGATTAAAAAAACATAAATAAAATCCAAAAAATGACTACTCGTTATTAATTATTCTTCAATTTCTACTCTGAAAAAAATTCTATTTGTTATCTGCTATTATAAGAATCATTTTTGTAAGCAAAATGTTAGTACATAAATAAAAAAATAAAATAAAATAATTAATTAACCAGGAGTTTAACCAGGGGGGCTCACGAGTCCCAAATATCCAAGTTTAAGACGTTTATAAAGCACACATTTTTCGTTTAGTTGAACGATTATATACGTGAGCCTCCCAAGAAAAAATATGATATCTGAATCCCCACTTGAGAAAAAAATCTGTGTACGTGGCTGAATACAGGTCAGTCGTTTAATCAACGCAGTTGGTCATTTTGCGTCATAACTTCAATGACAAACTTACTGGCGAAAAAATGACTAAGTCATTTTTTTTTTCATGTGAATTATAGATTAATATTGCCATTCAATCTTTTATTTTACTAAAACATACCTTTTGAAGTCATATTTAGTTTGTGTTCGATAGTCATTTTGAAGGTGTATTTGTATTGGTATCGCTAAATAAAATGTTTACATTTAACATTTTATAATACGCACTGATGTGTTTTGATACTTGTATTCACATATCTAACTTATAGTAATTTCTAAAAACCTTTTTTATTTAGTGTGTTTATTTCGCAATTTTGTGTTTAGTTATATATTTTATTATAGATATCTTATAGATTTTCATTTGATATTGTGTGTAGTTCATAGCTTCTTAGGCTAAATTCAACGTATTTCTATTTTATTTTCTTTGATCATATTTATGGATCAAATCAGCCCTTTTTAGGACCACTTAGCCTATTAGAATAGTTTATTTGTTTCTATTCTGTTCTTCTTCTTATGTTTTCATTTCATTACCATACAAAGGACAGCGCACGAATATTACATTCGTTAAATGCTATGTAGACGTACTAATAAACATGACGTCACAAAAACATGTGACGTTTCATGTGACGCAACTGCACTGAATTGCCGACTGCCCTATATATTGAAGTCATGCACTAATACAAAAGATCCTGAACACATCAGCCCTATCCCAAAAAAAACACGCGCGTTCCCCTTTTTTAATGTAACTACGCTAACCACCAAACTCTTCTTACATTTGAAGGCATTACACTGCTGCCATAAGAGGCTTACTTTGTCTATTTTCATTACTCTTATGCTAGTACGCAGGGCTGTAATCGTAAAATCAGCGGAAGGTATACTGAACATATATCCTAAATACATTTCAAAATATTAGAAAGCACAGGGTATACGCTATTCTTTCGAAACAGAAGGTATTACAGCGTATACCTTCAGCTGCAGCCCTCCACTGCTGTCCTGCTAGCCGGCGGAGTAGCCGAGCACATTAATTGTGTGGTTGGTAGTTCGATTCTCCGCCGGTGATTTATTCGGGCGAGAATAATATGTTATGATTTTTTCTGATTCTTTCTATATAAACAGTTAATTAATAAAATATGGGGAATAAATGTTTTGCCACATCACAGACGACCCTATTAAGTCCATAAATTAAAACATTGGTTTCTCATCTCTTAGGTTAATATTTTAGAGTGCCTTGCTGCAGATATACTGAAGCAACCGATAGGAAATAAAATATAATAAATAGTAACTCTGTGTAGTAAAATTTTTAGTCTTCTATTTCTCAATTTAGTTAAAACTTTTGGCTACTGAAATTCATAACCCTTTCATGTATTTAGAATATCATATTATTGAATTATTTTTTGCTAGATTGCCATTAGATAAATTGAAATTTTAATATTTAATTCAAATGTCTACACTATCGATTTTGCACATAAACATTTTAAATATTTTATTACTGTGTTTGTCTTAGCACAACACTGAAATATAAATATCTACAAACGTGTAGATTGATGCTGAAATATCAAGGATGTAATGTTTTTTAATCTTGTCTGGAATCTTTATTTTCTTTCTGAATTTTATTCCTGAAGCATAGAAATGATTCCTTCTTCTTTACTCCGCATGACGCATCACTAACACGAATTTGTGCAAAAAGTCTTATAACGCCCCCAGATATATATATATATATATATATATATATATATATATATATATATATATATATATATATATATATATATATATATATATATATTATTTTTAGTAAAGTGGATTATAAGGATTAATCTGTAATCTGTATTAATATAATAGACAAAGTATGTTTCTGTGTTTGTGCGAATTTAGATCTTATGGCTGCGTACAACCTCCAGAGCTTACTAGTTTCTTATACAAAACTAACAATCTGATATAAAATTAGTATCAATCTATACAACAAATTTTGCACCAAATTTTTATCTATCTAATAGGATATTTTTAATTGTAGAAACATTTATTGTAAAAATATTATGGCTCAATAACTTACAAAAAGGCATCAGCGATATTGTTCTGTATTTTTACTTGCCCGACCTTAATATATAAGGGGCAAGTATTGTAATCGCGAAAATTTTCGATGTCGAGATTTTGACGGATGACCACGTTTCATGGTCCAGGGAATCCAAAAAACCTATTTTCGAAGTGCCGTCCGTATGTGTGTGTGTGTGTGTGTGTGTGTGTCTGTCTGTCTGTCTGTGTGTATACACGATAACTCAAAAACGGTTTAACTTAAAGAGTTCGTTCTGGTACTAAAAAATTCTCCTATTAAATAGGAAGAACCCTATTGTTTTTTATGAAAATCGGTTGACTAGAAATGGGAGTTTACTCGTGTCGATTTTAATATTTTTGCGAATATTTAGCAACAGAAAAATATTTCGAAAAAATTTATTGAACAAAAGTTACTATAAATGCAATAACTAATAACTTTTATTTGAGACGTTTTTTGATAAAACGAAAAATTTCGAAATTTTGTTGTAAAATTATGTAAAATTTTTCCAAGTCTCAATTTTTTCATACTTATATGTAACGTTTCCATGGTCATGATAATTAATTCGTAACTAGTAAAGCAAGCCTTGGACAAAAATTTGTATAGAACATAATTTGATGTATTTTTGAAGATTTATCTAAATATATAAATTTTTTTTTTTTTTTTTAGTTAATTTTTTTTTAAATATTTTTTTATGGGAGGGCAAGTCTAGCGGAGGTTTCCTTTCGCCACTGGTTTTAAATCTATTTGTGCGTTTCGAATAACTTTTATATTTATATAGTTTTGTGTAGAAATGTTCAAATAATACGTCAACATTTTTTCGACTTGATTACTTATAGTTTAGAGCCTTCGTCGAAAAATATTATACTTGATTATAATAGAATGCCACTTGGTACACGTATTCTTCACGAAAAATAAATCATTTTTACCCGTATCACCTATTTTGAAAACAGCGGCAGATTCAAGATGGCGGCAAAAATAGAATACCAAGTACAATAACTATAAGTAGTTTTCACAATAGAGCAAAATAGCTACAAACATATTTGTAGAATGAAGCTTTAGCTACAATTTGCCGCATCATACGCAAATATGCATCGATTGGTTTACAAGATGGCGTCTATAATGCAATTTGCTTATTTACAATTACATAACAGTTTTTTCTACAATTAAAAATATCCTATTAGATAGATAAAAATTCGCTGCAAATTTTGATACATAGATTGTTATTAATTTTATTTCCGATTATTAGTTTTGTATAAGAAACTATTAAGAACTATAAGGTTGTGCGCCGCCTTATGTCAGAAATTACCGCACCGCACCGATTTCATAACATACGAATTCCTAAATGTCATGTGCTTTATTTCATAATTCTTAAAACATAAGACATAAATGGAAGAAGCAATGATAAATAATAAAATGTTAAGTCAGATATAGGAGCACCAGAAAATTCATAGAATACCTTACGCAGGCTAAACAGTAAGAATTAGCATGAGAGAAAGTCAGTAATTAAGTCAAAAAAGGATATTACAAAAATACCCAAACAAATACTGAAATACCGCAATCAAGTTTTATTTTTATCCCATCGCTTCATCAATGACCCAATCCCTGCTGTCTTTGTGCTGCAGTCTCAGTCATATACGTACCCCTCGTTCAACATTGTGATCACTCGCGAAACGTTTGACGGCAAGGTGCTTCTATGTATACCAAACCATGAGATCCTATTGCAGTTACTATGCTGTCTATTGTAACCCGCCTGTTAACTCGAACCATCTCATTCACCCGTCGAATTGTTGCATCATTCGCCATCTGAACGGGGCGCCCAGTTCGGCGTTGGTCAACAACTTTTAAGCGCCCTTGTCAGAATTTCTCGACCCAGTTGTACACTGCTTTACGCGACAAACACTCTTCACTGTAAACAGGATATATATTTTTTATGGATATCTTTTGCAGGAAGTCCTTTTGCCCACAAAAAACGCACAACAGCACGTTGCTCTTCCGCAGTATATACTCTTCGAGCACGATCGCCATTTTCGCACTGCAACTGTCACTTAAGCGTTGTAAAGCAGGATTGTGCTGCCACCTAATGACACTTTTCGAAATAGCTCACTGCTATTTTCAGCTTTCTAAGATCAGTTTGGGACATAATTACTGACGTCACCTCGTCCTATAAAGTAGATATTGTATAACTATATCTAGATAATTCGTAGCCCTTAACTAACGAGCCCCTCGTCATAATAGTTCGTCCTATGACATAATTTTATATAAACATTTACTTACTGCTACTTAAATACTTCGTTTATAGGTAGCTCTCCTCATGCCTCCCCAAAATATATCTTATTGAAAACTATATTAAACGGAGAGTAGTATTTCCATTTTTACTGTTAACTGAATGATAAATGAGATATTTCAACCTTCTAAGTAACACTACCCTTTCCACCTAAATAATCTTCGTTGAAAAAAAAGTCATGTTTCCTCATATACATTTTTGATGCAAAGTAAATAATAAATGAGATATTTCAAAATTTTAGTTTCAGGGTGTACCCGCGTTACTCCCCCAAATATTCCTTCAATCGAAAAGTATATACAACAAAAAGACTGTTTTCGTTTTATAAACAATTTTTATGATATATTTTGCGGTTATGTCAATAATAAGCGAGATATATGTATATTTTAGTTTTAAGGGGTCCCCCCACAGTGGCGTACGCATGGTGGTGGGGGAGTTAGGGAGATAAATACCCTCCCGAAAATTCCAGAAGAACTAAAATTATAATAATCATTTCAACATTGCGTGCCTTTTCAATACGTATAAATTTCGATGTTGTGAAAATCCCCCCTAACTCCCCAAATATTCATCTAATAGAAAAAAATCATTCAACAATAAATATTTGTCTTCTTATTATAAACAATTTTTGTTCAATAATTATGTAGATATTTTAAGTTTTTTAATAAACAGTTTTAACCCCGAAACACTCCGCTAGAATATACATTTGGAAATGCCTTATAGCCTATGTTTAAATCCTGGTTTTACTCGAGCATCATACCAAATTACAAATGAATCTCGGACAGACAGACAACAAAAATTAATGTATTTGCGGATTTTATATTTGAGGAGGCCGACAAAAAAAAAAAAAAAAAAAACAGATATAGCCTCCAATTTTATTAATATAGATTATTTCAATATTTTCTTAGGAATGTAAATGAAACTATTAATTTCCAAATTTAAGGGTGTCAAAAAATGTGTATTACTTAACATAGCTAACGTTTCGACTTACATTTTAGGTCAGAGCTGTAATAATAATGTAGATATAATTTAATGTTAAATGTTACATTGTTTATATATTTATTTATTTTGAGAAAAAATTTGAGATCGTCGGGAAAACTAATCGTTCACTGACCATTACATTATTAATATCATCAATAAATATTTAAAAAAAGAAGAGGACCTAAATTTGATCCTTGTGGAACTCCGGAAGTGACTTTAAAAGGTGAGGTTGTATGACCACAATAGTAAACAGATAGATTACCATCTAAAATATACGACGACAATAATGCTACTAGTGTTGGTGAAAGTCCAAAAATTTTAAGTTTTTCATTGATAATTTGGGGATCAATAATGCGTGAAATAACAAAGGAACGTAATGGGTGCAATACTAAAAAAAGTGTTGAAAGTATAAAGACAATTTTACATAGTAAAATAATATTATTTTAATTTCTTATCAGTCCGAATCCCATTATATCCTCATAATATTATAATCTACGGACGTAACTCATCTAATGCAATTAACAAATGTTATGATCCATTACCATCTTTCGTAGACAAGGCTGTTTGCTATATCTTTATATTTGCAATACTGTTAGTAGAAAAATAACGTTTTATAATTTATTTGTAAAATTTCTTACTCTAAATGCTAATATTTCTTTCTTATTAGGAAAATGAAAAGAGAGATTCTTGTTACTATGACAATTATTAAGCAGTTTCAATAACTTCCTCCTGAAAAATTACCTTTTTAAGTACCTGCAAAAAGAAATACGGATGCAATCAAAATAATTAACTCGACTCTACATTAGTTTCAATTTTCCAGACGTAAAATATAATAAGTGTTCCAGAGTTTAATCACGGTAGAATCTTTTAGCAAATAATTTCGAGTGCTTGAAACACTGTTCAAAATTGCAACTAAAACGTAATAAAAGAATAGCAGTTTTCCGCTATATGGGCACTATCCTATCTTCGTAAGATGTTAGATAATTTAGATTGATGAGATGAACATGTGAACTGTTTTTAATCTCATTTTCTTTATACTAGCTATTCGTCACGCCCGAAGATTTTAAGCGTGAAAATATTCTATATTCTGATTTTCGGGTGTATAAAATGCATTTTGAATTAAAATTTATCTTCTTCTTAATATTCTTAAAGTGTATTAAAATAGGGGAGAAGAGATTATTTTTTAAGATGAATGTCGTTGGAAATAGATAGATTTACATAATTTTTATTAAGTTTCTCTTGCGTGTAATATTCTACCAAACAAATCTTCCACAAAATTTCAATTTGTTACCTAATTTTATGTGCATAATACAAAATTTCATTAGACCTTACCATTTATTATTCGTAATACTGCCGAATGGCAGAGAGTATATTGTTAATAATCTGTTTCTAGACCTTCGGCACTATAGATAAAAGCTATTTATGGCATCTCAGGTGTTTTTTGAGTCTTCTCCTTGTCTCATGACTTGGCCGAAGAAGCGGAAATGTGGCTGACACTACTGCTGATAGCCCAATGATCAACATGTAGTTCCTCGAGGACTGACTTGTTCGTGCGTCGAGGTGTTCAAGAAACCGTAAGCAAACCTTCGCCATTACCACATTTCCATTTCGCCTAATCTCCTGTGTCTAGGGGCGGCATGGGACTGTCGTACTGCTTGCTTTATGAATTTTGTAGATTGAAAGTTGCTTGAACAGTATATATAGCTATCTGTAGCTCCTAGGTAAGCAAAGGGCCTCTACTAAGCATCGCCATCTGGTTATATTCTTTGCAAGGGCCTTAAATGCCGATAAATATTCTCCCATCCGTCCATTTTCTTGAGAACTGGACCTGCACTAGGTAATTTCAGGTCTTCCACTTCTACGTGCTCCCTAAAGATTCAGGCTTTCCCAGTGTGTGTAAACAAAAATCAATTTTTCTTCAAGTCATAGTTGCATATTGGTAGTATCGATGGAAGTGCTTAAAGATCAATACCGACGTCAGGTATAAAAGCGTCCAAATCTGCACGATCAAAATATTTTTATGATATTTTTGCCAAAAATGTGTCTAAAAACTTTTGTCCCGTACTTTATTTCCAAGAAAGGTCGGAAAATGGGACAAGAAAACAAACTTTGTGTGATTACGTTTAATTTCAATATCTGGGTGTTCTAAACTCGACTTTGTTATCAGTTTTCCGATATTTAAATTGTCTACCCCTTTATTACTGCTAAACACAATTCGGTTTTGAGGGTTCCGCATGCATGTTTTCCGGTACCAGTGATTTTTCACCACTCCCGGATTACCTAATAGGCAGAGCAGACAACCACCTATGAGCCCCGCGTGTCTAGGATAGGATATCATTGAAATGGCTTCTCCTATTTTGTTGAGTGAAATATTTGGCCCTTGATAGATTAGGAGGTCCGAAAACGGTGCACGACGGGTCCAGCCCGATTATTGCATATGACCAGTCCACCCCTGCTTGCGATCTCCAAGTTTTAAAGTCCATGTTTCCCCAGCGAATATTAAAATGGGAAATACAAGCTTTGCTGCTTATATATTAGTTCCTACAACTCCTCAAGAGGAGCAAAGGGCCTCAATAAAGAGATGCTTTATTGACTCTAGTTATATGCTCGAGTGTGGTTCTGGGCTAAGAACTTGATTTCATCCCATGACTAATCCATTTCGTGCAATTATTTCTCCACTGTGCGCCTCCATGTGTTCTTCGGTCGTACAATCCTCATTTTTCCTTGCGGGTTCCAATGAAGAGCTTGTCTGATTATGTTGGCTGAGTCTCACCTAAGTATGTGACCCAACTATCTCCATTTGCGCAAGCGTATCTCTTTTTCGATCTCTGACTGTTTTGTGATTCGCAATAGTTCTTCGTTGCTTATGGTGTCAGGCCAGTGGATTCCAATTATCCTTCTTACATTTGTTAACAAAGACTTGTAGTTTATCGGTGAATGTTTCGTTAAACAACCATGTCTTACAGGCATGTAACATTACAGACTTCACATTGCTACTAAATACTCGGATTTTCGTTTTCTTGGTTAGGTGGGCTGATGAACAGATTTTTTTCAGAGAGGTAAAGACCAGCTTCGCTTATTGAATTCTGGACATGATATCCACATTACCTCTCCCGTCTTCGGTGACAATGCTGCACAAGTAGCAAAATTTGGAGGCTCGGTCTTTTATCGCATTGGCTTACAGTGCGTAAATAATTAACTTCTACAGCTTGCAGAAGGAACAAATGATTTTGCAAAATACAATTTCTCGTATTTTATTTTTAGTACATAGCTTTCAGAGAGTCTTTTGTTTCAAAAAACTTTTGTTTTTCCCTGTTTTAATTATGTAATTAAACCAATGCATTTAATTAATGCAAAAATCTGATTCAGTTGCAGACTCACAATCAAATGTTGAATTTTGTTTACATCCTTTTAGTTACACCAAATAAACTAAAAACAAGTAATTTAGAGAATAAATATTTCATAAATATTTCATTGCATAATAAATTTTGTGCATATTTGTAAAACGTACCCTCGATATCTCTCAATTTAACTGACTTCTGACCCAACTCATAAAAATCGGTGTCAATGAAAGGAATGGGAGAAAATTTAAAAATGGTTTCTCAATAAAGTTGTCAATAGATAGGATGATTAAACCCATAATCATGTACGGGGCAGAAATTTTGAGTTGGGAAGAACAACAAAAAATGTAACGCTTACGCCAGAAATATCTACGCTGAATCTTAGGATTAGACAAAAATACACTCATATATTTATTACTGACAGCAAAAAGAAGAGATTAAATGAGATTAGACAGTGTGAAAATTGCCATGAGGTTTGAAGATCGAATGAGAATTACGGAGATGAATACAATATTGGGAGAATGCTGGCGAGAGCTTAGAAAAAGAAAGATAAATGGACAAGTCTCTTTTAGATGAGAGCAAAATAGACAGTTTTTATGAAAGAAACGACTTCTCAGCCAGACACATCGAGATGTTGCGGAATTCATTCGAGAATGTGATCATTAGTGTAGAAAGTAGAGACAAACATATACAAAGTCAAACACCGCATAACAAGAAAAATTCTCAAGTATCTTCCCAATATCATCACTTACGCAAAGTCACAATACCTACAGAACTTCAAAGCAAAAAAACTGGCTATTATCGCTAGATTCAAATGTGGAAATGAAACATTACAGAATAAGAAAGTCGAGAGTGATGAAGAAAAAAAAAAAAATGCAGACTATATAAGGAAAAAGAAGACACAATCTTGCACATTTTCTATGAATGCTTAGATAAGAAGGAATCAAGAAATGTGAAATGGATATTAGACGATGCAGGATCGGACAAAGAATTAATGAGGAAAATTTAAAAAAGAGAAAAGCAAATAAAGTCAGATAGTTCCATTCTGCTGTAAATAAAATTAAAATAAAATATTATTACACTCAAAAAAATGGGCCTCTGCTTTGAATAGAGTAGATCACCAGGATCAGGTATGTGTGTCGCCGGGCGTTCTCACCAAGTCTTCCACCAGCCTAGTGTTACAAAGCATACATGGGGAAACGTGTTCAGGAACGTTCAGACAGTCACAAACCCTAGACTTTGAGCGCGACATAAAATGTTTGACCGCTGATAAAACAAGACGTGGTGACAGTCGAAGAAGTTACTGAGCGAAAATATAAGTAGCGAGATTAAATCTTCTGCAGATTTCAACAGCAATACATTTTTGCTCTACAGTTTAGTGCAGTGAAATTGTGCAATTGTACATCGAAAGTTACCATCAGGAAAAGCAGTCAACACAAACACGAACGGCTGCATATATATATATATATATATATATTAGGCCGTTTCCGTCTCGTCTTCCTTCCTGTCTCGTTTTCGTTTCCGTTTGGGATTATCGATCTTGTTTACGTTTTCGTTTTGTACTTTCTTTGTTTGCTGCTTTGAACGTTTTGGAATATCCATTTCGGTGGGAGTCCCGAAGCTTTTTTTAACGTAATTTCGTTACGCAGAAAGCTCCTAAGTGTACGTGAGGAGACCGTTAAATTCATGGTCCCTGGTTCTCACGACAAGAGTCAGAAGTAGATTCTAGTTTTTTGTACTGAAATTGTATACCATGATCGATCAACGTCCGACTATTGTTTATTGTAGTAGTATTATAGTAGCAATACAATTTGCGTGAGATACTTTTGATTTTTGGTTTTGATGTATGGTACTAGCTTTTATTTTGTACACTACATCGGTACTCACTGCCGAATAATAAAAGAGAATCTTCTTTTGCTTTTTATTAGATTTGTGGATACTTTGAACAGCCCCTATTTCTCCTATGTTTATACTACAGGGTAGGAGCGACGGAAATTCAAGGTAGGTCAGTTCAGCGCATGTTGGTCTACGCTGATCACTTAAATAAATGACAGTTTTACTAACTGGCGCCCTATTTAGTAATACCGTTAGTATAATTTTACTGGAACTTATTTGGAATCAGCTCTGCCCCCCCCCTTGATTATTATAAGCATCAACCCCGCCCGTCTCCACTGACGATAGTCCGGCCAACTTTAAGTTGTATTTGTTTCCCCCCTTTTCTTAGTAATTTAATACCCTAGCTTCCCATATGGCCACCATATTTGGACTTTTTTGATCTTAAAAATTATAAGTGATTTGTGACTCATAACAGGAATTTGACAAGTAGAAACAATTGCATGCATTTGTTTCCAATATTAACCAACAAATAAATCGTCATATGGAAGGCCACAAAATGCGATTTTCTCAAAAATATTGTTATGTAAGGATATACAAGTTCATACGGTTGAATAGGAAAAAAAATGTTCTATAATAATATGTAAAATAATATGTGTAGTGTAATTTGAAGAAAAGTTATTTACTGTCATACCTTTTGCAAAACAAATGCAACAAATTTTTCTCCTTTTTAAACACTTTTTATTAAGGAAATAATCGAGGTCAACATATGTGTTGCCTCACCCTGTGTACGAGGGTTACCTTTTATGTTTTGTGAAATTAGTGGCAGCTTATAAATTGCCCGAGTAGTTTTATGACAGTGAGCGTTTAAAAAACAAGTTTTTGAAAAAATGGATATTACTCGTGAAAGTTTTCGTTGGATGTTTTTTTAGGGTTTTAGTAAAAGCCTAACTCAACAATAATGCATAAATTCGCTTCGTTCAACTTTTGGTAATGTATCACCATCAGAAAAGACTGTTTACAATTGATTTGCAGAATTTCGTCGTGGTCGTGCAGCCGTCAGTGATGAATCTCGTGAAGATCGACCAAAATCGGTCGTGATTCAAAAAAACATCGATGCTGTGCCCAAAATGATTGAAGAAGGTCGGCATGTGACTTACCGTGAGATAGAGGCATTCTTTGGCATATCGCAGACTGCAATACATTAGATTTTGCATGAACATTTAGCTGTGAAAAAGATCTGTTCCCGATGGATTCCGCATAATTTGACCGAAGCTCAAAAAAGGCTCGTGTTGACTGGTGTTGAAGGGATTGGTAAAAAAATTCAACCGAGGCACAGCAAAATCCGTATACAAGGTTTTATCATTACAGCTGACGAAACTTAGATTTATTCATATGAACCGGATACTAAGCAACAATCCACTGTTTGGGTCTTTCAAGATGAACCAAAACCCACAAAAGTTGTTCGTTCACGTAGCACTTCCAAGAAAATCTTCGCTTTGTTTTTTCGGTTGTACTGGACATGTCGCAACCATTCCTTTGTATACAACAATTTGTTTGCCAGAAGTAATCAGACAAAATCAGGAAAAGCAACCAAAAACTTCGCATCATTCTTCATCATGACAATGCAAGCTCTCACACAGCACGTCAAACAACTGATTATTTGAAGGAGAAAACATTGAATTAATGTCTCAGCCCGTATACCCCTGATTAATCCCCTAACAACTTTTTTCTTGTTCCCCAATGTTAAACAAAAAATTCATGGACAGGGATTTTCATCAGCTCAAGAAGCTGTTGAAACCTTCGAAAACCATGTTTTTGAGACTAACTTCAGAGTGGAAAAAATATTTCGAGAATTGGTTTGAACGCATGCAAAAGTGTATAAATCTTAACGGCAAATATTTTGAAGTCATAAAACAATGTGTACAAAAAAGTTTTTTTTTTTTCTAAGTTTATGAAAAAACTTAAAAGGTAGCCCTTGTATAAGGTTTAAATGAAATGAAATTAGGTTATATGATATTTGTCATTAGTGCTAAGTAAAAATATGAACACAATTGTGAAATGGAAATGAAATTCAAAACTTTATGGCAAGAATAATAAATTCTAAATCATAAAAATACTCCTGCTTTATTCTGTGGCGGGTCTTTCTAGGTATCTTGCTTCCCAGCATCTGCTAGATCAGGGGTGGACAAAAGTTCGGTCGCGCTCAACGGTGATTTTATCAACCTATGGTATTTTTAATCTATTCTTGCTGTATCTATTGTGTTTTGTTTTGAATAAAGAGTCGAGTGAGAAGAAAAATTATCAGCTTAAAATAAAATTTATTCTCAAAGCGTATTGGTATTACCCTACTGGCCTTGACCTTCAATAAACCGTGACACTAACAGCAGTACTTCAGTAATTGCAACCACCCCAATTAATCAATCCATCAAGATTTTGATATGTGTGGACTGCAGAGTCATCTAGTGGATTAAGTGAAAGGATGAGTCCTATACCTGTGTTGGCTTTCGGATGAAATGATCTGGGTTAAGTTAATACAACCAGATTAATTGATGGACAGTGCAAAATATTCGGAGATTACGGATTAGCTCGTTTGTGGTGTTCAATTTAATTAAATATTATTTCAATATTAATAATTTAATTTGTTATTTGCTAATAAATACGATGGCGTTTTGTAAATATGTTATTTTGATGGAGTCGAAGTAAACATATTCAATAAATACACATTGAAAATTAGATACAGTTTATTTTTAACTTGCCCGTATTTCGTATGTTTTTTTACCTACCGCCACATGTATAAAGGAGGTATTGTTATCATATCGATTTTGATATTTCGGGATTTCAATGGATATCCATGCACTGAGGTCTCTACATATCCTTGACTATTTTAAGCATGATATCGTGGACACGTGTAGAGCGAATTTGGCTAAACGGATTTTTATGAAACTCTATAGTTGTCTTTGGAAAACTTCTAACATCAATGCTACCGTTTGGTCAACTTTCGGTAAAAATTGGTCAGCCATAAGTGGAAATTTAAACGTGCTATTTTTAATTTTATGACGAATATTTCGAAACAGAAATATTTAGTAAAAAATTATTTAAAGAAAGTTGCTGCACAACATGAAAATTTCAACACAACCATTCAGTTCTTTGGGTAAACTGTGTTCAACAATTTTTTTTTCTCAACTTACTCGCACATTGCTTTATTGAAATAATCATGTCCACTCTAACTTGATACATCTTGTGTACAAGTTGTTTCTATAATACAATAAATGGGTAATAACTATTTTCTTTTAAAAGATACGGCTTTTGAACTTACGAGACTTTAATCAAAAGTTAAAGAGGTCTAAACTTTTAAGGGTTAGAGGATATTTATTTCAAATGGCAACATGTTCATTTCTGTTTTGAGAACAAAAAAAAAAAATCTCAATATTTTTGTTATCTAATAGATTTGTAAAATGATATTAAATTAATGAAAAATAGTATTTGTATCTCACAGAAGAACAATTAGAAGATATTTTCACAAATATGGTATAAATGTATTCTTATGTCCCAATTCCGTGAGCGGCCTTGAGGCTGTGTAGGTCAAGGTAGGACATACGGTTTTTGGAATTAAAGAATGTGCAGGGTGTTGCGTGTTTGCCAACATAAGTGTTGAACTATATTCTAATGTGTTGATAAACATTATTCAATTGTGATGACTATGGTCTCCTAATTGCTGCCAACAATTACACAATTAAATAATGTTTCCAAGACAATTGAGGTAGGATCTGACGTCATAGTGTCCTGGTTAGTAGTTATAAAATGGTATTAGGGAATAGAGTCAGGTAGTCATTCTTGTGAGCACGCTGCCCAGGACCAGTACAGCTGTTAAAGTCGCCAAGACGAGATGTGAGTGTATACAGGGCTTCTTCACGTGGTCGCCTCGTGCGGATACCTTGGGTGGTTCGACCGATCCTGGAGAAGCCGGGGCAAGAATGAGACTAACATCAGCTTCTAAACGGACAACACCAGCAGCCATTTTATCAACAATTGGACATATTTTGATATAAAATAATCTTGTATAATAAATTTTGTAGAAAAGATTCCGTTCTTGACTTCACCCCGATTTAGTAGCATTAAGACTACCAATTGCATATTTGTTCTGTTGCATAAACTTCAACACTATGGATTCCGATGCATAACAAATCAACTGATCGCCTCATACTTAAGTAATAGGATGCAGTCAGTTTACGTCAATGGAGAATTTTCTGAAGTAGTCCCTGTACATTACGGGGTTCCACAGGGGTCTATATAAACGACCTACTTGCAAACATAACATCTTCCAAAACAGTTCTATTTGCGGATGATACTACATTTTTAAGTTTATCAAATAGCTTACAATCAGCAACAGATCAGGCTAAAAGTACCATTTCAAGGGGTAAGAACTGGTTTACAGCTAAAAAATTAAAACTAAATATTGAGAAAACTCAAAATTTAATTTTTACAAGTAAAATCTTAACGGAAAATAGCGAATGCAAAATTAAATTCCTTGGTCTACATTTAAATGCAACCTTAAATTGAAAGGAGCACATAGCTAAATTGGCAAGTAAATTATCCTGTGTACTTTTTATTTTGTACAATTTAATAAGATTGTCAACTTTTAAAGCCACCAAAATAGCTTATTTCGCACTATTTCACTCGCATTTATGTTACGGAGTATTATTATGGGGTACAAGCTCACACTGGAAAACCATATTCAAGATTTAAAAAAAAGCAATGCGAATCATGACACTTACCAGTTACAGGAAACACTGTAAACCAATTTTTGCAAACTTGAAAATATGGTATTACCTTTTCCGTCTATATATATTTATGAATGCTTATTATATGTCCAACAAAATCCTAATCGATTTACCAAACATGAAAATACACACAGTCACAATACTAGAAACAAAGCCAAATTAGTTACACAACTTGTTCGTCTCAATAAAACTAAGCAAAATCCAGACTATTGGGGCCCTCTTCTGTATAATTATCTGCCAGAGCAAATTAAACAACTTCCATTCACAAAATTCAAACTCTCTGTGAAAAATATGCTACAACGTTACTGTTTCTACAGCATTGAAGACCACCTTCAAACGAATTTAAAATGAATACTAACAGATTCAATGAAATTATAATTGTAATTATAATTATATACTAATACTCATTAAGTTTTGTATATTTGTATCGGTATAGTATAAGTATATATTATAAGATTATAGATTGTTTCAGATTTAATGTACGTATGTAGAATAGAACTTTATTATTGATGCCCTAAGGCTTCGAATCTTACATAATATTTTACAATATTTAAAAAAATCTAGATATGTATGTTACATTTTGTTAACAAAAAATTACATTGTTTCCTTACCCTTAAAAAAAAAAAAATAAAAATAAATAAATACATACATATACATATACATATACATATATACATACATATATATATATATATATAAATAAATAAATAAATAAAAAAAATGAAATAAAAAAAAAAATTATATTTAGATAAATCTTCAAAAATACATCAAATTATGTTCTATAAAAATTTTTGTCCAAGGCTTGGTTTACTAGTTTGTTGAATTTATTGAACTTTTGTTCAATAAATTTTTTCGAAATATTTTTCTGTTGCTAAATATTCGCAAAAATCTTAAAATCGACAAGAGTAAACTCCCATTTCTAGTCAACCGATCTTCATAAAAAACACTAGGGTTCTTCCCATTTAATAGGAGAATTTTTTAGTACCAGAACGAATTCTCTAAGTTGAACCGTTCTTGAGTTATCGTGTATGCACACACACATACGGACGGCACTTCGAAAATAGGTTTTTTGGATTCCCTGGACCATGAAACGTGGTCATCAGTCAAAATGTCGACATCGAAAATTTTCGCGATTACAATACTTGCCCCTTATATATTAAGGTCGGGCAAGTAAAAAGGCGCTATACCAAATAACTATATGTTTACAACAGGGTGCTATTAAAACCAACATACTTACATTCTTCCCTATGCTAGGGGTTGAAAATATCTAATATTTGACTAGTACAATAAATAAGCTGCTTTGCTTTATGATTAAAGTCAAATAAGGTCAAAAGTTACATTTTTTTAAATTAAGAGTTATTAGCCATTTACTGTGTTATATAGAAAGTATTATACTGTATAATCATTAATGGTGTATGCCAAAAAAATAACCAAGCTCTGTATATGAATGCATCTTTATATTTTATTTTATAACAAGGTAGATGTTGTAGCAGTTATTTTACAAAGCATATTTCGTAGATTTACCCTCATCTTTTACAGGTAAGAAACACGAAGATAGGAAAGAGGGAAACAAGATTAAGTATACAAAATTTAGAAAAGCTTTTTTATGGATGATACGGTAACTAAAATTACAATCTCGGAACAATATTATTTTAAATCGGTATTTTAAAAAATATGCTACATAATGTAATAAACTGAAATTTGAAATAAAAAGGAACTTAATTTTGCTAATTATTCACTCTAAAATATATTGCTGAAAAGAAATTGGACGAGACAATTAATTTATTGATTCCAATTAGGTTAAGGAGTTTTTATTTAAATTGTTGATAGCTGGTGCTGTAGTCATTGTTAAAGATTTTAATTAATGAACTTCAAATTATCACTCTTCCGCTTTTTCTTTCTTTTCTTGGGTACTGTCAGTCTGGTTGACTTTTGGTCTCATTCATATATAACTCATTTGGTTCGTTAAATATCAAGTTATTCTGTAACTACGAGGACTATCCTTTTATTAGTTTTTACAAAAACTAATAAAAAAAATATATTTTTTTTTGAATTAACTAACTTATTGCTTTTCAAAATATTCGCCTTTAATATTTATACACTTTTTATATTGGAAGACCCAGTGGATTGTTGCTTAGTTTCCGGTTCATATGAATAAATCCAAGTTTCGTCACCTGTAACGATGTTGTATACGGATTTTGCAGTGCTTTAGTTGAATTTTTTAACATTTCCTTACACCAATCAACACGAGCATTTTTTCGAGCTTCGGGAACAGATATTTTTCACAGCTAAATGTACATGCAAAATCGAACGTATTGTAGTCTGCGATATGCCAAAGGATGCCTCTATCTCACGGTAAGTCATATGTCGATCATCTTCAATCATTTTGCGCAGAGCATCGATGTTTTTTTGAATCACAACCGATTTTGGTCGACCTTCACGAGATTCACTGAAGGACGCACGACCCCGACGAAATTCTGCAAACCAATTGATAACAGTCTTTTCTGATAGTGCTTCATTACCAAAAGTTGAACGAAGCGAATCTATGCATTGTTGTTGAATTAGGCTTTTATATATATATATATATGACGTGCTACCTTGTGGTAAGCCTGAAGTGCAGTACCTGTATATATATATATATCGCGTGAATAAGAACTTTTATTTCTCCTTATATATATTATGAATTATCTCATTTTGAAAATAATATTAATTTTACCTGTCATGTGGCTGTGTACATCATTCAAATGTGTGGGATGCGTATGCTCACCTTTGGCCAAGTGAAATTTACAGACGTGATTGATCGCCGACAAGTCTCAGCTTATCTTAGCCATCTAACTTTATTGTTCATTTTTGCTTTGTGTTCTTTCGTAATTCAGTATATATATTTACAGAATAAGTATGGTTAAAATAAAAATTAGTTATACATTTGTCAAATGATAATAAATATCTTAATTTGATTTTCGGTCACGACTAGCAGTTGCTCTTATGAAGTATCAGGGTAATGCAGATACAATGGATGTTGATAGAGAAGCAACAAATTCAAACTATGGGCGTCCTTCAAAAAACAGTTTATCAAATGTCATTAGATTTGATAATATTGGGCCTCTGATAAAGAGGCATGGAACGAATGCGAGAAAAAAATGCAGTTTGTGTAAGAGCAACACCATTTATTTATGTGTAAAATGTACAGTACATCTGCGCCCAGAGTGTTTTGAAAAGTTTCATTCCAAATAAGTTCATATTTCTTTAATAAAAATAATAATTTTCTTATTACATGTTTACTTATATTTGATATTGTTATAAGCCAAAAGTGCGTATACGCATCCTTATATTCCTGTAGAGTTAAGCATAAAACAAAACATATTTATGGAAAGAATGGTGGGTATATTCTGTAAAATATCCGTACTAACGTAAACATCTGAATCATGGACGACCACAGAAAGGCATATGAGGAGGGCGCAAAGTATGGGGATGAGATTTCCCCAAAAAATAGAAGAAAAAGCCAGAAGCCAAATCAGAAACGAAATAAAAACTGAAAACATAACCAGAATAAGCATATAAGAAGTGCAAGTAAGGTGGCTTGGACATATGATGACAATGGGGGAAGAACCAATCGCTCGTAAAGCTTATGAAGCAAAACTGCCGTCAAAAATAAAAGTCAGGAAGGCCAAGAAAAACATGACAATAATAATAATTGTCTTCCTTGTTAAAACTAACAGTTCTTGCAAATAAAAATTTTAAATTTTATGAAGTGCTCCAACTACGAGCTTGTAATACATTAGATTTGTTCTTTTAATTCTTGGCTGTTTGTAAATTGGAGTTAAGATTCATTTTCATAGTACATAAAGTTTTTTTTTGTAATATTTACAGTTGTTGTTACAACTTCCTTTCATTATCGCAACATTTTGATGTCAATCTCCCAGGTTATTTAAGCTATTCTTGGAATCTCGCAATTTCATATGGGAAAAGAAAGTATAAAGCGAATGTAATTATGATATAAAATATACTCAATCTCCTCCATGTCATATTATAGAGAAAATTGATGTGTAAAATCCATAACTTATAAGTCATGAAATCTAATAAACTTATCCATCAAATTTTGAAAGTGCCGATGACAGCTACCTGACTATATATGAAAAAAACCTCGTTCTTTCTTATCTCTTCCCTTCTCCTCATCAATATATAACGCAAGATTGCTTTGATGTGCTTAAATTCTTTATAAACATATACTGACATTAACAAGACCAGATTTTTCAGCAAGATAATTTTTATATTTTAAGGGTATATGGCATGAAACATAACTTCGTTCTCAATGTTTAATAAATTGGACGGAAATATACTACAAGTTTGTAAGTGTTTTCAAATAGACGATTCCGTAACCCGTTTGCAATGGTCGAACTTATCGTGGAAGACCCCTCTTGTAGAAAAGTGCGGATTCTGAATGTATATTTTGCTGCAAACGCTCTTAGCTACGACAGGGTTCAGTCAGTCTGCGATTATGTAATAATTAGCATGGAGGTTGCCTTTTTGGAATTCAGTTGCATATTAAAGACGTGGTTATCTGTCGGTGTTGGTGAGTGTGCTTTCTTGTACTCCTTATGACATGTATTTTTTCATTAGAGCGGCTAGTTCGTGGTCGATCTATTCGAGTCTGATTCGACATATATTTTTTTGCTCAAACCGTAAAAGAAGACTATGCATTTCTTCTAATTAGCTTCAATGTTACTTTTAATTTTAAATAAATTAAACTAAGTAAAAATAAAATGCGGCTTAAGTATATATAAATAGTAGGAAGACTCAGTACATGATAATCAAGGCTTATAGATTCTAAAGGTTGTCTCATAGTGCAGCTTATAGAGAGCGCGGTGAGGTATGCGGCAAGGGTAAGCTATGACGTCAGTGCCAGTACTCGTACTGCAATAAACGTGTTGTTAGTATTGTAATAGTTCATTTTTTTCTTCAGTTTTGACTATTTCCGAAGACTTTTAACAATATTTGAGGATTTATTGTATTGTTGAACTAATTTTAACGAAATCCAGGGAAGTTTTATTGGAAGTATTAACAAAATCAGATAGAGAATAGTATTTATTTAACTGTCTAATGTAAACGGTTATCTCAGTGATGTGATACAACAAAGATTATTTATAAGAATTAAATATTAAATTTAAAACAAAGAGAAGCAAAGGAAAGTAAAACGAGAAAGTGCGAAACAGAAAAAGATCGTTCAAAAACTTCTAAAAATATGAAAAAACTTGTATAAATTTCTTTATAGCGTATAGGAATAATTTTTATTCAATCTTTTGTTTATATGTTTAATGTACCTGATTAATAATAATAATAATAAAATTCTGAATATTAAAATTATTTTTATTTTTACTGTATTATAGCAGTGCCGGCTCCACAATGGATGCCAAGGATGCGTCGCATCGGGGCGTCACGATCATGGGGCCCCATCGCGACGAACGATTGAACGGCGCCGTTTTTATACTGGCGAGCTTCCCAGTGTCAGTTGCAACTAGCGAACGATCTCTTTAGACATTAAAATTAATTAAGTCATACTTGAGATTAACTATTTCTCAAGAAAGATAGGTTGGGCTTGCAATAATATTAACTGAAAACGAAATTTGCGACAAATTAGACGTCAATAACCATGTCGCTCAATAAGTCTAACAAAGAAAAACATTTTTTTTTTTTTAGAAATTCGACTTTATTCATCAACGTACTCTCCTTCAAGAGTGGTACATTCATTCTAACGCTCGTAAAATTAACAAAATTAAAATTAATTAATTAATTTAAATTCAACATACTAATCAGTAATAGTTTATTTGCCTGGTGCAGAGTCTCTATAACGCTTATCAAGCCACTGTTTCGCTTCAACAGTATTTTTTCCCATAAAAAAACAATGTTTAATCAACACACGAAATTCTTTTTTATCCATTCTTCTGAAAATTACAAAACTGGAGTCACTAAAACCACTGTAACCTCTAAACTAATTGTCAGAATGTCATGAAATTTTCACACGTATCGTGTGAAGGTTGATACTATCCAGAAATCATATGGGTCTGTCAACAGTGTTATCATATATATGTTAAACCGGAGACTCATTGAGTGAAGTGTTAATTATAGAAAAAATTGCATCTGTTTCATAGTTCCTAATGAAAATATATTCCTCAATAAAGCGGGGGTGTTAGGGAGAACAAGCAAATTTTTAGTAAACTTCCTTTTTTTTAAGGGCGCCGAAACTATCTTTGCATCCGGGCGCCATAGCCCCTAGAGCCGGCACTGATTATATGTATCATTTTGTGATACGTAACTAACAAGGAAAGTTCATTTTTTATGTTATATATTTACAATACATTTATAATATTATCATAGTATTGGTTCACATGGATACGTCAAAGTCTGTACACACCACAAGTCACTAAAATCATCAGATCTAGTTAGGAATTACAAAATGAAACACAACATATAAAATTATATGTATATATAAGTTATAGCCCGTTTCTTTGGTTTTAAGCGGAACTAGATTTTGAATTCTAGTAACTGTTAACGTTTGATTGAAGCTTTTGATTATTTTGTTTAGCAAAACCCAATTTCAAACATAAAAAATTAGCTTGTGATAACTTAATAAAATTTAAATTCCATTTGGTCCGCTTAAAGGTTTGGAATAGCTTATACATTTTGTTGTTGAGGTATTTTTCATAAAAAATAAAATAATTTTCATTATGTTATCTTGTTTCTATTTGCCTACCTATCCATGTATAATTTAATTAACTAATTGCAGCCTTAGGAAACTATTCACTTTTAAATTTTATTAGCAAAATAAAAATATTTGTAAATATCAAAAAATACATAAAAAATAGCATACATTAAATTATATTTTCAATAATGGTATTTAATTATTAAATGAACTGCTTCTGGAAATTAAAAATAATTCTTACTTAAATCAATTTAAATCTAAATGCAAATTACGATTTTATTTTAGGTTTTTCTTTTACAGTTACTTTTAAGGCAACAATCTTTCAATGTATATTTATGTATAATTGGTAATCCTGAAACATTGTAAAATATTATTATTGTCTAAAATAATATTGTTTTTCTTAATTACGTGTTATTTTTACTATAAATGTGAGGTGAAACGCTTATAATGTGTATTACGATATACTCCTAGGACTGGCACTGACGTCACGGGTCACATGACGTTGCGTAAGTCATGTCCATATGAGACAACCTTAAAGTGGGAAACAGAATGCAACGAGTTTGACGGCGCGTTGACGCCGTTCGTACGGCGCTATCTGTCAGAAGAAAGTTAAAATCAAGCTGTCGTACGCAAGTGCACAGAATGGACAACGTCCTACGGCGATCGAACGCCGTTGATACTGAATGTTCGTCAACTTCCAACTTCATCAGTTTTTACTGAATGGTAAAGTGTTTGTATGTATAAATAACTTGCATACAACATAAATAACATCACACACAAGTCTTCATCATCCATTATACTTTTAATAAAAGAAAGCGCATGTATAAGCACAGATATAGGTTGTCAAGTGACACTTGACGGCGTTAAAAAATATTGCATTGTGTGCAGGCGAAAATCTCAACGGCGCTAACGCAACGCTGTCGCAAATGACGGCGAGCTGACGGCGTAGCGCGCTGTGCATTCTGTTCCCGGCTTTAGAATCTATAAACCTTTCATGATAATAAAGAATAGGCATTGTTACATATTTTTCTGTGTACTTCTGACTTTATTTTCTAGCCTAGTTTATAACGGGCCGTCGGTTCCACGTCCAAAATAACCCCATGTTGGACAGTACTTACAAACCCACGTATTAGTATAGACGTAATTTATTGTTTTGAATGTTTAAACATTACTTGTTCTTCCGTACATTATATTAGTTCTATAATCAGTAATTACTATCGATAAAGCTTACAGATATAATGATTAGGAGAAGTCAGTGTTTTAATTTAACTAAAACTTCCTATCCTCAACAGGTATCATCCCACAATGTATATGGGAGTGCAGAGCAAATTGAAAGGAACAACAAGTATAGTTATTCAGAATTTATAATGCATAACAATCTGAGCTGGTGAGCTGTTGGTAAAATAAAGAAACTGCTCTCTATAACACATATCTGCAACTAATGTTCCAAATTAAAAATATGAAGAATATCTGGGTCGTGTAGTGCGTAGTAATAAATACCATCTACTACAAATAATTATGGAAAGAAAAATAAATGACAAAAGGTCAGCAGGTAGACGTCAAGTATGCTGAACTTGAGATAATAGTTCGGGATGTCATCATAGATCTTTTTGGAACGGTAGTTATAATATCTCGACCGTGTAGTACGCAATTATAAATTCCATCTACAACAATTATTTATCGAAAGAAACATAAATGGCAAAAGATCAGCAGGTAGACGTATCATATGGTCGTTACGGAACTTAAGAGAATGGTTCGAGATGTAAAGATTATTATTTATTTCTTTTTTTTTGGAACGATAGATTGCCAAGATTAAAATGTTAGTGGTGGCCTTTAAAACAGAAATAATACTTTAAAAAGAAAAAGTTACTATTACCTATTCTTCAGCCATTTCGTAGACGAGGACTATAGTTGATGCTAATATCTTCATGACCGCTTAGCTGTCTCGATGATTGCAGAACCTGCCACGCGAATTCTAGAGAAACTCCACACTATACCACAGAATATACCAAGTGTTCCATGTAAAACTGCCACACCTCAAATGATGAAGGATTTGTCATTAAAATTTTACTGCAAAAATTTCCATTCATCACGCCAAAGATAGACAAGGCAGAGCTGTTGGGATCAGAAAATCGGAGAATGGTTCGCACTATCTGGCAGTTGACCCATCAACCCAATATTCTTCAGCATTACTCTGAACATGTATGTTTATATTTAGTTTTTCCAAAACCATACTCTTAGCTGCCGAGATATGAACAATATAATTTCTTTGTCCAACAGGATGGCGCCTTATATTATATGTATCAAAAAATTTTGTCCCGCATTCAAGAAAATTTACAGAAGAACGCGCGGTGTGTTTGGGATTGTGGTCGCTTTGTTTTCTGGACTCTGTGATATTCTCATAAAGAAAAATTGTACGAAAACCATCCAAGAACGATGTATAAATTGAAAGAAAACATTTACAAACAGACCAACTTATTTTAACCTTATCGGAATATCTGAAACATTCCACATCCTATCTTAATACAAAAATCTGTTGCAGGAAATAAAAGAAATATACAGCGGAATTGAAAACCACAATATCTACATAGATTAGTCGAAAATTGATGGCAAAGAAGGAGAATGCTAGGTTACTGACAGGAAAAAAATACTACCTCTCAGAAAATGTATCTATCTACACTGACGAAAAATTCGCACTCCTAAAGGCTTAGAGCATTTTGAGTCATTAACCGTAACAATACAAATAGAATATTTATAGTACATAACGACTCACTAAGTATAATACAATACATTTACAAAATTGTACTCAAAAAACCTTTCTATCGAAAAAATACAGCAAAAAATACAGATGTCTGTTGATGATGGGAAAATCATTTGCACAATATGGACACCATCACATGTGGGCATATCTGCAAATGAGAACATTGGGTTGCCACAGCTGATCTTTATGCAAGGCGTACTTATCCTGCCCACGTAACGAAAGGGTTAAATGTTAAATAATCCGCAACGTAGAGCTGTCAGGATTATGGGGAATATCCAATACCGGTGCAACTGCAAGAAAGCATTTGTGGAGTTGGGTTTATTAATGTTACCTTCCCTGTATATTCACCACTGCATCCTCTACGTTCATGAAAACCAAACCAAATTCTTAGTCCAAAGTTCAGTCCATACACACAACACTAGAAATAAAAACGAGATACGTCCGGACTTCACAAGACTTGGAATGTCCAGGTATAGTACCAATTTCTTCGCGATTACATTCTACAATGTGCTTCCTCCAACCATAAAAAGTCTCAACATTTTAAATTTCAAAAAAATAACCATGCGATATTTAATATGCAGGGCCTTCTACTCCACTGATGAGTATCTGATAAACGGCTTCAGTGACTTGAAGGAGGTTCTATGATCACTCAGTTTGTCCAGCTAAATACCATGTACCTATGTATGAGATTTGTAAACATACTGCATATTTACAACCTATATATAAAATATAATATGCATCTTGTAATGTCCCCTACATATTTTGTAAACGTAATGTTTTTGACGATTGTAAAAAATGTAATATTTTTAGCACATAATAAAAATTATTATTATTATTATTATTATTCTCGTGCACAAAAATGCAGGAAAAGGAACGCAAATTTCAGCATATTCTGTAAGTTTTCAAAATCTTTTATGAACAAAATTAAGTTTTCTAAAAGTTTCCTTCTTATAATATTAACAATAATAATTTAATTGTTCAGTGAGTGGGGCTGGTTTTACGTGGGACACTCTGAGTAGCGAAAGATTTAAAATATTAAATACTAAAAGTATTAAAACATATATCTGGAGTAGATTATAGTTTTATGCTCAAACCTTTCATTTTACCAAACTTTTTAATGCCATCATTTTTAAGTGTCCCAACTTTATAGATTTTTGATATATTATATCTTACTTCTTAGTGAGTTTATAACCAGAAGTGTATGTTTGATAAAGTATATATCCCGGAAATTTTAATTTTCGAAAGTAGAAAAGTGATATCATGCACGTTTTATCTGACTCGTAAAAGATATATTCGACTTCATTCACAACAGTGTTTTAAAACATGAATCTTGTAAGAACATTATTATTTTACTTTGTCTTTAATATGTGGTTATAAAAATGTTACTATTGAGATAAACAGGGTAATAGCTGAGTAAAACTAACGTAAATATATAAAAATAAACATTAAACCAGTTTTTCTCAAAAAAGGATTAGAACACTTGATCTACAAATACGAGATATAGTAAATAAAATATTGCGTAATGGCGTCACAAAACTTTATTTATAAGAAATTATTACAACTTCTGGAAACATTTTTATTAGGCACTTTCGGTAATCGTTAAGTTAAAATTTTTGGCGCAGGGCAACAATGGATGATCTTTAATCAACTTTGATTGAACTCCTAGCATCTTTAAACGCCCGAATCACTTAAAATATGCTGCTCAACTTAGAACATCCTCTCCAAAAACTGTTTTCAATAGTGCTTCTATAACCATTTTAAGAACAAGAATTTTTTAGTACAAGTTTCAAACCAAATTTTTGAGACCAAGGATTTGCCCGATCTATCTTAAATATCTTAAAATCGCCTTAAATTGTTTACAATTCTAATTACAAAAACCATTAAGAACGACGAACGAAATAAACTAAACAGAGTCAATGCCAGTAAACTCAAATATTACAGCAGCATCATATCAAGTCGCTGTGTTCCTTCTTCAGTTGCTAGGTATTGCGTAGGACTTGGAATTGCAGGTCGGAGAGTTGCAATGAGCTAGTCGAGTCGAGTGCACGCGACGCTGTGTTGCCTGCGTATGTGCGTGCGTGCGTACAAGCGTCTATGCGTGCATGCGTTCATGCGTGCGTGCGTGCGTCCATGCGTGCATGTATATGTGTCAGAGAGAACAGTCAGAGAGAGGAGTCAGAGAGAGAAGAGTCAGAGAGAGAAGAGTCAGAGAGAGAGAAGAGTCAGAGAAAGAGGAGTGGAGAGAGACAGGAGTCTTAGAGAGAAGAATGAGAGAGAGAGAGAGAGAGTGGGAGGGGATAGAGGTAAAGAAAGAGAGAGAATAATAATAATAATAATAAAACATATTAAAAGTCTAGAGTTGTCCGCCGAACTCACGTTCTCGTTTCTTAAGTCTGCTGGTTTGAGATCAGAAACAGAAGGTTTTGTGTTTGCGTGTCAGGATGGTGTTATAAATACTTTGGCGTACAGGGCCCGCATATTCCAAATAGCGGAGTCCACACTCTGTAGGTTGTGCCACCACCATCCTGAAACGATTATGCACATTCTCTCTGCTTGTCCATCTCTTGCAGCGTCGAGCTACGTGTCTCGACATAATGCTGCTCTCCGCGTGCTCTACTATCATCTTAGACATGCCTATGGTGGTGGAAAATTCCAAGTGCTGTATTTATTGGAATTACTCCTTCCCCACCTCGAGGTTACTGACAGCCACTAAGCCGGACATAACCCTTCTGGATATCGAGACCAAACAGATGTTTGTGATCGAATTCTCAAGTCCAGCTGAGAAGAATATCTCTCTCAAGGAGGAGGAAAATAGGTCCAAGTATATGGATCTTTTGTCCGAGCTTAGAAAGCTGTATCCCGGGTATAAAGTTAAGCTTGTAGTCCTGATAGTTGGTGTTTTGGGTGGCATGAAAGCCTCCTTTCGAAGGGAAATCGAGTCCATTCCCGTCTGCAGATCTTCTGCCAACTCTTTGATCTGCAGGATGCAGATAGCAGTGCTACTCGGGTCACTCCGCATTGTGCGGGCACTGGATCTAGCGTAATTTCCGCGGCTGCATATTGCCAGGGTTTGGGATGCAGTCGTGTGTATTTAGCTCCACTAGTCTCTAGTGTCTAAAATTGAAATTAAATAGTAAATTTTGGAAATATGGTCACGACTCGTAGGAGAGACCGCTCATTCATAAAAAGTTAATGAATGAGTTGTAGTGCCTAGTGCGTAAAAAAATTCTTATCGCTATCTAAACAGCACTGTACAAGCTCGTTGCACGTCGCCCAAAGTCTTTCCCGCAAACTATGAAACATATTTCCTTAGTACAACCATACATGAATTTACTGTATTTGTCACAAATATGTTACTCGCGCTATTGTTGTAGCAAATAATAAGTTTACGAAAATGACTTTTCGTGTGATATATCCAAAGTGCTGAAGTATACATACAACCGTAAAAAGTATTAAATAAATATTTACGTACATCAGGATTGCATTTGAGAATCTATGATTTAGCATGTTAGCTTTCACACAAACAGAGCGACATTGCCTGTCAATGTCAGCTGCGTCACCGAGATCAACACTGATAAAGTGACCAAGATAACATACAGAAGAGACTTTTTTCACACTTTCACCATTGAGGTACACACGCGGCACAGCATATTTTTTACCTTTCAGCTGAAACACGATATCCTGGGTTTTGTAGACGGTTGATTGAACATCTTCTGTTTATTTTCTGAACAAGGTGTGCATCCAGGGGATTCACGGGCTTCAGCTCCACCCCGCCAAGCATTCAAAAAACGTTTTTTTAAGAACACATTTTTCTTATAATTAAATGTGAACCCTCCCAAAGTTTGTCTTCTGAGCATCTCTAAGAAAAGAAATCACTTCTGAGCCCCCCACTCCAAGAAAATATTCTGGGTGCGCATCTGCTGTTAACCCAACTGCATTATCTCTCTTCGTATTCTTTCGGTAAGAGAAATTCTCTCTCAGTCGATTTTCCTATGATCGCACGTTAACTTTATTTTATGTAACATAATGAAAAATTCTTTAAATATGCTTTGTGTTGGATTTTACTCACAACATCTTTGTTACCTGCATATATTAGAAGATCAAACGATGCTGGTTTACTTGTTCAACATGATCTCCATGTCTATAGCTATGTTCTGGCGGCCTGCCAGCCTAAAGCCAGACAATATGACTTTGAAATGAAGTGTGATAATCGGCATTCTGCTTTTCTCGTTTGCTCTATGTCAAAAGCTCTTATTGGCCATTAAAACGATTGTCAAATGAAAGCGTTACGTCACATTATTATACTTGATGCTTTCAGCTTAATTTCTCTCTCCATGAAGACGATATTATGCTTTATTTTGCATGTAAATTCAAGTATTCTTAGTGGTTTATGAAGTTTTTGAGTGGAAGCTTTTAAATTTATCTTAAAGATTGATGGATTGAAAAATAATAACTTTTATTTATGGTCTCCAATTAAATTAAACTGGTAATAGTTATAACAACCGTCTATTTTTTACGTACACTCGGGTTGAACTTTGATCTAACTCACACATGTTTCGTTCTCTGTAAACGTCATCTGTTCGTTGTTAACATCATTCTCTGTTAAGTATTAGTTCTTTCTAAGTATAATTATACAAAATATTATTTGCTTAACTTTGCTTTGGACAACTAGTAATTATTATTACTAAAAAATTGATGTGAAGTGTGAAATTTCACATATTTCAGAATTTCGGTGATATCTATAGTAGCAAGTGATGGCGGCCAACAATGGGCCCGATGATAAAGATTTGACACAACATTTTTCGATTGTAGTCACATAAAAATTAACAATATTTTAAAATTATTTAACGTCTATTAATGTATATACTAGGAGCAGGGATGGGCTGGCCATATAAGTGACCGGTTCTATCGCTTGACTGAGTAGGGGTCGTTTTCGGACCGCCTACTTTGATTGTGAGGGCAGTTGAGTCCTGAACCTCACACAAATTGTGAAAGATGGAAGCAGACAGAAGGACCGCTTGCGGCCCCTTTCCATCTTTTCATTTCGAAAAACGGGTCGGTAAAAATGTTTAAATATCCGAACCACCATGACAATTTTAGTCCGTCCCTAACTAGGAGGTTTCATTTAATACCCATCAAATTAAAATAAATACTTTTTCAAAAATTCATGAATTACTATATTTTTCAAAAAATATTCTGTTGAACTATACCGGTCCACATCAATGTTCATTACTAAGATTTTTAGATCAACCACTTTGGGTTACACATTGTGAGACAAGAACATTTTTGATAAAAATAGCGTTAGTATAAATACATTTAACGTTGCAATGCTAGTCAATACATGGAATGATGACAACGATTTAAGAAGTTAGGTAACGCACAAGGTAAATTAAATTTCAAATGTAATTTCTATGCTTATTGAGTTTGGCAAGTACTGTTTAAGGTGGTCCCTGTAGATTAGTAATTTTCAAACGCATTGATATCAAATCCCCTTGGGAAAAATTAAAGTAACTCGCGCCCCCCGAACGCAAAAGTTTTCTTTAGTCTATATTTACCGTTTTTCTTATTTATTATTTCGCACTCCCCTTCATGAAATCTTGTGACTCTCCAGAGAACCAGAGTTTGAGAACCACTATTCCAAATGCTTCGTTTCCTTATAATCCCAGACTAATCTGATCAAGCGATCATTTTAGCTCTTTCAACGTGGTCTTTTATTCATTTATAAAATATATAAAACTTTTTTGCCATAATCTGCATCTCTTTTATTGTGGAATATCCTTGTTAAGGATAAAATAATTTTTCATTCAGTAAATTTAATTTATTATGATGCAGTGAACTTTGATCTTGAACTTGTCATTTATAATCTGACTTGAACGTGAGGTACAACGCGATTATCTCTTCTTCTTTTCACTCCATTCTTATTTCATCTCAGCCTACTCAGATACATGACGAAATATCCGTGAAATATGACTCACACTTACCGATACTTCAGATAACAAATTTATGAAAAGAATATTGCAACTGTTAAAATAAATCACTGAAAAATATTGAGCAAAAAGGTATAAAAAATATTGTAGAGAAAATGTTTAACGGTAAAAAAGAAAAAAAAATATATGTTTAGCAACCCACCACTCACCTTGTGTTTGATAATGCTTTAGAACAGCGTTTCTCAACTGGTGGGCCGTGAAGGCTTCGTCGGGGGGGCGCGTAGTCATACAAGATCGAAACGTAAAAATATAATAAAAATGCTTTCAATCTTGCAAGATATAAATTTTATTCATATTTATAAATACCAATATCTTATATTTATATTCATAAAAATATACCTTTCATAACATTTGGACAACTAATTTAAACTACAGGCTATTTCAAGTTGTCAGTAGCTAACTTTATAATGAGTAAATGGGCTTTTACTAAACAAAATGATGAAAATCTTCATTCAATCGATAAAAATTACTGGATTTCTAAATCTAGTTCCGCTTTAACCAAAGAAAAAGACTATAAGTATAGTCTACTTATACGGTCAAATAAATTGTATGTGTTGGTTGATGGGTTTCTCTGACAATGGTTCGCGTTGGAGGTACTTCAAGTATTTTCAAGTTGTACTTTGAAGTAGGTACGACTTGAAAGTGCAATATTTTTTATTATATATTTTTTTAAGTGCTCTCCGAGCTGCAGATAACTGAAGAGTAAGGATGCGAATGTGTTTAAATTAAAATGGAAGGCACTTTGAACAAATGTAAATAAAAATACTTCACTTTCAAGTCGTTATAGGGAATATAATCGTCATTTAAAGATATCACAGTTTTTTGTCAACCGTAAAAGATATTAAAAAAATGTTTAAGTAAAAGTTGTTGAAAAGCTCTATCCAAAGATATCCAATATGACATACGTTCCCACTCAAAAATTCGAAATTGTCCTTGATATCCTATAATTCCGGTTTTTCCGGAAAATTTCAATATTACCGTTCAATTTTGTGGATAAATTTTAGTTTAAAATTCTTCCCAACTTGCTCACACATCTTTTCGAAAAAACTCGTGTTCCCGTTATATTGATACACCATAATGTAGGGGGGCCGCAGACAATATTTACATAATTTTGGGGGTCCCAGGCCAGAAAAGGTTGAGAAACACTGCTTGTGCAATCTACAACCCGCGAGGACTTTTCCAAAACTCACTTTATTCTACCCGCTTTCAACCTAAGGAATGCTTTTTCTATTTTGACCACTAACCATCTTGTGAGACCCAACAGTCGCATTAAATAATAATTCTGTCTTATGTATAAATGAGGAGGTACAAAACAAAACCAGCTTTATCACAGTCATCAAACCTTTGGGCATTAAAAAAAAATTGATGCGAAGTGTGAATTTTCACACATTTCAGGGTTTTTCAGGTATTTAATAACTGAATGATGATTATTTGGGATGCCAAAACAAATTTTGTCAAAATATTTTTTTATGAATTTTAATTCAAATGCCTAATACCATTATTTAAGTTTCTAAATATGTGTAATATTTTTTTTTACATAGCAAGGTTCATTAAGATTTCGAAAATTGCGCCTATGGCTTCTATTGGTTGCTTAAATCATTAGCCCCGCCCTCTGATTTCGTATACATCAAACAGAATTAAATTATAATTTCAACACTTCCCACTAGTTATTAAATTTACGCTTTTAAAAATTAAATGCAACATTTTACCAAAATATAACTAGAATTTTGACAAAATAATTTAAACAAAAGAAAACTGCAAAAAAAAAAACAAAAAAAATAAAATTGACAGGATTCGAACTCTAGTTTGCAAGTTACCTGTTAAATTACCAAATTAGAAAACCAATGACTAAACGCACATAGCTATGAGTGCTGACGTATCAACTTGGTTACATAGCGAATTAAATATTTAACATATTTTGGTTAAAAACACAAAAAATGCATTATTTTCCGAAAACATAATCTGATCAAAAATTCCTGTTGTACTATTCCGGTTCACACCAATATACATTACTTAGAATTTTTTCAGATTTTTAGTTTAAATTTAGAAATTCTGTACTCTGTTTAGATCAATATTGTTTTTGGTTAAACCGGTGTTAGCGTACACAGAATCGATAATAATACAAATAAGAAGAAGTTCGCAACGCCTAGGTGACGCATGAGGGCTACAGGGTGTGGGACAAACATTTTTTTGCACAATTTTGACAAAAATCGTGTCAAAATAATTTATTTTGCAAAAATAAATTTTTTATCGTTATTCCACGTACTAAGGGCTTTCATTTGATACCCTACTCAGAATTTAAAAAAAAAAATTTTTTTTTTTTTCGTTGAGCACATATTTGTTTATATTTTTAGGGGGATATGTTTTTTAGTTGTTTTAGTATTTTTCCTATGTGCGGGTCAAAAAGTTGTACAAGCATGACAAATTTCAACTCTCTTAGGTTTAGCCGTTTGGCTACAATTTTTACCGAACAGACAGACAGACAGACAGACAGACGACAAAATGACGGTATACGGGTTTTTTTGTCATACCTACAAAACCCTAAAAAAAAACGTTTTTCGAGTTTATTTTTATCACTACAATGATTTTTAAATTGTAAATCTACTGTTTATGATAATACGATTAAGATTAAATAAGTCACCAACGTCGAAAATTTAATAGTTTGTGAGATAATTCACTTTTTTATTTGGAAAAAGTTGGTTTTACTGAGACTTTTCTGGATAAAGCAGGTTTTGCTAGATAAAGTTGGTTTTGCATAAAATCGATTCCAATCTCATTTCTTAAGAATAATATAATTTATACCTTTTATCAGCCGTCACCGGAACTAGTGCGAAAATTGTATATTACATACATAAGACCGCTTTTGGAGTTTGCTGTGTCAGTTTGGTCTCCGTCTTTAAGAAGGGATATAAACTTAATGGAGAAGGTTCAACGGCGTGCTACAAAATTGTGTCCAGTGATTAGACATTTGTGCTACGATAACAGATTAGCAATTTTGAGATTGACATCTTTAGAACATCGCAGGCTGAGAGGTACATTACATTTTTTAAAATAGTGCGTGGCGATTTTAAGTGCGATTTATCGCATCTTTTCACCCTCAATAGTGATAGCCGTCTGCGTGGACATATTTTTAAGTTAAAACATGAGGTTTTTAAAAAAAATGTGCGTTCTAATTTTTTAATAAACCGTACTTTTAAACTTTGGAACAATCTACCTGAATATGTTATGTCTTCGACTAGTGTGAACAATTTTAAGAACAATTTGGATTTATATTTAGCCCTTGGACAGTAAATTTGTTATTTTTTTTAGTCTAAGTTTACTATTAAGGTTTAGTTTAACTTACTTTGTTTTTTTTTTCTCTCTCTCTTTGTTTACTTTTTGTACATGTATTTTGTTTTTTTTTTGAACATACTCATAATTGTACAGTATTTAGAGCTATACAAATCTTATAACTTCTGCTCTTAGTTGTAATAATAATAATAATAATAAAAGCAAAATAAAATATTTGATACAAACGTTCTGGAATAAAATTTCATTAGAGATTGACAAAATATATACATCTCAAAAAAATTTCAATTAATTATTACGGCAGTTATGTACGTGTTATAACTTGCGATTGTCAACTTATATTTATCTACATGTGTTTATAACCTGCGCAAATATGGAGACAATAATGGAGTGATGTGATTGGCTGAAATGGAAAGAGTTGATTTTGCACCAGACTCGCTTGTGGATAAAGTTGGTTCTGCTTTGTCTTGCACAATTCGATGCGACATTATAAAGGGTTATCGTTCATTTTGTTGATATTTTTTCCGTTTTCTAAATATTTTTCAAGCTAAGAAATGATAATCACGTGATATCTCGATTTTGAAAAAAATGTGATAAAGTCGGTTTGCATTGTACCTCCTCCAATATTTATATTTCACTTTTCGCTGTTATTTGGTCATAATGCCTAGGATACGAGATATTATGAATCCATAATGCCCAACATAATGCTCATTACGCGCCCAACAAATATTAATCTCATTTACGGCCGGTACCTTAGTTTTAGATTGCCATAGTATAAAGCAGGGGTCGGGGAACATTTTTACCCATTACCCAAAGATATATTTCATTACATCGACGTTACCCCATTGGCTTGTAAAAATAATTTAAGTGCCCTTTTCCTTAGTGCGCTACTAACACGTTTATAAAATAGCAAATTGGAAAAATTTCCTTATTACCCCCAAAAATTTTGTAAAAATTACCCATTTGGGCTAATTTACCCCGGGTCCCCGACCGCTGGTCTAAAGGTTCGTATTTTTTTTTTTCACATTTCTGTCTAGATTTAAGTGGTAACAAACTCTGTACTTTTCGTGCATTTTTCTCGATATATTTGGGTAATTCTTGCATATTCCAGATTATGGTTGCAGAGTTGGCCACAATTTTTTTGAAAAGCGTCGAGAGCTCTTGTTATCCTATAGATTTTACTTCTGCATGGTCCCATTTCTCGTTCAACACTGGGCCAAGGTACAAGAAATTCTGTGCTCTGTTTATATCAATATTGTTTTTGGTTAAACCGGTGTTAGCGTACACAGAATCGATAATAATACAAATAAGAAGAAGTTCGCAACGCCTAGGTGACGCATGAGGGCTGAAATGATAAGTTCTTCTTTTATAGAACTCCAGCACTCTATATACGAGTATACGATATCCTCGTAGTCAGAACATCGTTACAATCAGCATCTGTATAAACTGCTACTTATTTTAAGTAAATATTTGAGTGTGAGGAAACATCTGAGCTAGCACACTGGATCGAAAGTTTTGTACAGGATTACATTTTGCCTATTCGAATATAAAAAATAAAACGCGCATTTTTATGTTTGTAGCTACAGAGTAATTTTCCGGATACTTTTTTATTGTTCCCGGAGAGGAGAAATTTGAAAAAAATAATTCAGGGGCAAGTTCTAAAAATTTTGAGAGTAAATCCTTTTTCAAAAGAAAAAAAAAAAAATAAGAAAAAACATAAATTATGATCAAGAAAGAGTAAATTTAACATAGAGTATTTAATTTTTTATTTGCTTAAGAAGAGAAACAGTCAAGGGATTAGTTGCACAAAGATGATTTTAAGAACAAAAATTTGACAACGCCGATAATATCCTTCCGCTTTCAATTGAAGTGGGATGTATAATCATCAGAGCATCCAGCAAACTTTGCGGATTTGTTATGTTTCCTGTAATCTCGTATATTTGTTATTCTTTTTGTAGACTGATCAATCCGCCACTTATAAATCAAAGTATAATTTATGCCAACAAAAGAACTTTCTTGATTTTTATAAATAAACGCAATATACCTACACAAATGCGTTTCATAACTATCAGGTCGTCAAGGATGAAATTTGTTGTTAATAATATTGCCAACTTTAACTGCTTCTTATTTGACATTGGTTTAATATTTTACCGTTCTGATTATTATTATTATTTTTTTGTTGGAAAGTTACACATCTCTCCTGTTTAAAGAAATCATTGTATGTTGTAAAAAATATCAAAAACTTTTTATAAAAATTAATTTTGTTGAAAATGGAACGGTCGGAAATTCCCACTATTATGAAGTATGAGTGGAACTGCGGCATCGCAGACCTCGCGAAACATTAATAGTGTATTTGGCTCTAGTGTTACTACGCAGCACACAATATCAAATTGGTTCGCCAAATTTCGTACAGGTAACTTAAAAAAGAAACAGAACAAAACAAAAAAAACGAAATAATGCAAAAACTTAAAGAAAAACAGCCTAGATTGGTCAACAGATCGACTCCTATTTTATTGCATGATAACGCTAGACCACACACTGCACAAATGACTGTGACAAAACTACAGGAATTGGAGTTGGAACTTCTTCATCATCCTCCATACTCACCAGACCTAGCCCCCACTGACTACCACTTCTTCCGCAATTTGGACACTTTTTTAATAGGAAAACAGTTTAATTCCGACAATACTGTAAAACTGGCCTTCCAGGAATTCATTGACTCTCTTCCGCCATGGTTTTATACCACCGGCCTGAGCAACCTGCCGCTTCAATGGCCAAAGTGTATAGACAATATGGGTGCATACTTTGATGAATAAAATAATTCCTTATATTTGTAAGTTATCCACCAACTTTGCCTTTTTTTTCTACAAATTTCATCCTTGACTTGGTTCTACAGCATTTATGTACACATTTATATATATGTTAGTATAGTGAGGTTTTATTGATTGTATCTTACATTATATTATATAATTAGCTAGAGTACCAGTACAGTTTTTGTAATGCATATTTTTCTGTAACGTAAGTGAAGTGGGATAATCAGTGTAAAGTAGTACACAAAATAATTGTTTCTTTATTCTAAAGCGCTCTTTTGTACATCTTTTTAATTATAAGTAAATTATAAGTGAGATACTTTGTTTATAGGTAGCTTTCCCCATAGCTCGCCAAATATATAACTTAGTCAAAAACTGCATTAAATATAGAGGAATAATTTCTTTTCTCATATTAATATTTACTTTCAAGTAAATATTAAATGAGATATTTTAGTAATAAATAATATTTTTAAAACATGCGTAAAAGAAAAAAAAAAAATTTTTTTCCTCATATGTATACATATATTTGATAAAAAGTAAATAAGTAAGATATTTCAAGATTTTAGTTTTAGAGTGTACTCCTGTAACTCCCGAAATATTCATTCTATCGAAAAATGTAAAAAAAAAAATCAGCTGTGGCCACCACAGGACCGCCAGCAGAAAGTACTTATACAAAATACATTCTAGCAGCAGAGTAGAAATAACTTGGCCTAATTTTTTCTAACAGAGATATTATTTATCATGACCATGGAAACGTTACATATAAGTATGAAAAAATTGAAACTTTCGAAAAATTTTACAACAATTATTCTAAATTTTTCGTTTTATCAAAAAACGTTTCAAATAAAAGTTATTAATTATTGCTTTTATAGCAACTTTTGTTCAATAAATTTTTTCTAAATATTTTTCTGTTGTGAAATATTCACAAAAATCTTAAAATCGACACGAGTAAACTCCCATTTTTAGTCAACTGATTTTTACCAAAAGTTGATCAACTCGTGCCATTGATGGCAGAAGCTTAAATATGAAGTTTCATAAAAATCCTTTCAGCCCAATTTGCTCTGCACGTATACACAGACAGACGGACAGACAGACAGACGGACAGACAGACGGACAGACAGACAGACAGACGGACAGACAGACAGACGGACGGACAGACAGATCGACAGACATCATGCTAAAAATAGTCAAAACGTTATGTAGGGACCTCAATTCGTGGAGATCCATCGAAATCTCGAAATGTCAAAATCGGTATGATCACAATACCTCCCTTATATATGTTGGCGGTCGGTAACAAAAAAGATTTGCTTTCAAATTATAAACAATTTTTGTTATATAAATTTTTGAAACTCTCCAAATATTCAGGTGAATTGAAAAAATGCATAGAAATAAAATATTTATTTTCTTATTATAAACTATTTTTGTCATATATGATTTTGCTGTTATCAGCAATAAAGGAGATATGTGTAGATTTATTTTTAAGGTATCCCCCCGTAACTCTCCAAATATTCATCTAATTAAAAAAATTAATTGAATAAAAAAGATTTCTGTTCTTACTGTCAACAATTTTTGTACTATATATTTTTCTGTTAAGTCAATAATAAGGGAGATATATTAAGTTTTTTAATAAACAGTTTTAACCCTGAAACAACCCCCTAGAATAAAAATTTTGAAATGCCTTATAGCTTATGTTCGAATCCTGGTTTTACTCTATTATCATACCAAAATTCGTAAAAATATGTCCAGATATTTTTGCGAGAATCTCGGATAGACAGACAGACAGACAAAAATTGATTTTTCTTGCAGATATTGTCTTATAATCATCTGAAACGGATAGAAAACAAATACGGGGCAAAAAAAATACAGATATAACCTCCAATTTTATTAATATAATTAATATTAGACTTATATTAGTTGACGTATATTGATTGTCTTGAATTTTATTACTTTCGTTTCCGTGTCGTAATTGTTCGCTATGATTTCTTTTATCGTATTTGGCAGGTTGTTGTTTATTCTTTGGATGTTGTACTGGGAACATTCCTGGAGAATATAAGGGACCGTGATTCTCGTATTGCATGTAGTGCACGAAGGTGATTCTGCACGTTCAAGTATATATTTGTACAGACACAAGGTCATAACCTATCCTCATTCTTGTTAGAACTATATATTTCTGTTGATTAACCATTTAACTGTATTTATTTTTTAAATTTCGTAGGTGGTTCTAGATGGTTTCTCATTTTTGCCTATAGGTTGCATATTGTTTGTAAAAGAATATTATTTTATCTTTTAGCTTTGCCATTCATAGTAAAATAAATAATAAGGGTTTTTGACTGCAACAGATTTCATAACGAACGGGGCATATGTGTAGAAATTAATAAAGTGCCTAGGAATTCGTGTGCCGGAAATATTGGGAATAACCTGTGATGGTACAGCCACTGGTACCCCATTTAATTTTTATTTTTCATTTTTATCATTGATTACGCATTCAAAGGTTTTAACTGAAACAGATTATCTTAAGTGTGTTTCTTATGCCTCGTTCCGCTAGTACCTTACGACCAGATGTGCGGTATTTCACAAGGGTCGAATTTCTCAAACTATACACACAAAAACTATATAAGTAGGCGTCATAAAACGTTGACCACAACTGTTGACATTTTGCATCTGTTCACCGATTGATATATTGGTTATTTTTAAATATGTCTAGTGTTTAACTTAAAATTCTAAGAAACCATTTTTGTGAGGGTTACAACCCAAATGTGTCAAAATAGATTTAACAGGTCTGTGTCGTGAGAAATTAGTGACTATTTTATGTGTCTGGATTTTGTAAATGTTTATGTACAATTCTATGGGAACTGGAGAGAGAGAGAGAGAGAGAGAGAGAGAGAGAGAGAGAGAGAGAGAGAGAGAGAAGACAAGTTCTTTGTCTAGAGTTTGGGGTATATAATCTTGGAGTTTGAGAACAGAGGGAGGCAGTTGGTTTCAGATACTAGCTGCTGGTAGGTCACTATATCGATTATTTTTTCTCTGCGCCTACGGCTAACTCATAGGGCAGTGTGGAACCGTGGTTCGCCCATGTTCGGCACGCTATGTGTTAGACGTCCAGGTATCCGCGCACTTCGTGTAATATTAACGTTTTCTCGCCTACGGCTAACTCATAGGGCAGTGTGGAACCGTGGTTCGCCCATGTTCGGCACGCTATGTGTTAGACGTCCAGGTATCCGCGCACTTCGTGTAATATTAACGTTTTTCTCGCCTACGGCTAACTCATAGGGCAGTGTGGAACCGTGGTTCGCCCATGTTCGGCACGCTATGTGTTAGACGTCCAGGTATCCGCGCACTTCGTGTAATATTAACGTTTTCTCGCCTACGGCTAACTCATAGGGCAGTGTGGAACCGTGGTTCGCCCATGTTCGGCACGCTATGTGTTAGACGTCCAGGTATCCGCGCACTTCGTGTAATATTAACGTTTTTCTCGCCTACGGCTAACTCATAGGGCAGTGTGGAACCGTGGTTCGCCCATGTTCGGCACGCTATGTGTTAGACGTCCAGGTATCCGCGCACTTCGTGTAATATTAACGTTTTTCTCGCCTACGGCTAACTCATAGGGCAGTGTGGAACCGTGGTTCGCCCATGTTCGGCACGCTATGTGTTAGACGTCCAGGTATCCGCGCACTTCGTGTAATATTAACGTTTTCTCGCCTACGGCTAACTCATAGGGCAGTGTGGAACCGTGGTTCGCCCATGTTCGGCACGCTATGTGTTAGACGTCCAGGTATCCGCGCACTTCGTGTAATATTAACGTTTTTCTCGCCTACGGCTAACTCATAGGGCAGTGTGGAACCGTGGTTCGCCCATGTTCGGCACGCTATGTGTTAGACGTCCAGGTATCCGCGCACTTCGTGTAATATTAACGTTTTTCTCGCCTACGGCTAACTCATAGGGCAGTGTGGAACCGTGGTTCGCCCATGTTCGGCACGCTATGTGTTAGACGTCCAGGTATCCGCGCACTTCGTGTAATATTAACGTTTTCTCGCCTACGGCTAACTCATAGGGCAGTGTGGAACCGTGGTTCGCCCATGTTCGGCACGCTATGTGTTAGACGTCCAGGTATCCGCGCACTTCGTGTAATATTAACGTTTTCTCGCCTACGGCTAACTCATAGGGCAGTGTGGAACCGTGGTTCGCCCATGTTCGGCACGCTATGTGTTAGACGTCCAGGTATCCGCGCACTTCGTGTAATATTAACGTTTTTTTCGCCTACGGCTAACTCATAGGGCAGTGTGGAACCGTGGTTCGCCCATGTTCGGCACGCTATGTGTTAGACGTCCAGGTATCCGCGCACTTCGTGTAATATTAACGTTTTTCTCGCCTACGGCTAACTCATAGGGCAGTGTGGAACCGTGGTTCGCCCATGTTCGGCACGCTATGTGTTAGACGTCCAGGTATCCGCGCACTTCGTGTAATATTAACGTTTTTCTCGCCTACGGCTAACTCATAGGGCAGTGTGGAACCGTGGTTCGCCCATGTTCGGCACGCTATGGGGGAGGACGACCAGGTAATACTGGCCCTGCGCCTCACAACCGTAGGGATCCGCGGCGCCTGACCGGTTCTCTACGATTCACAACCGTAGAAACCGATACGCACACCGAAGGGTTGACAGACCCAACAAAACTGTATTTGCGGGTAGCAGACCCGTCCGTCGAAACAACACCGAATACACCGTCTTGCACAGAAAGCAGCGGTTAGGTGATCAAACTATATCTACACGAGTAATAAACTCGTGTTGGATAAAACAACCACTCATTTTTGATTGCAAATAATTAGGTATAAGATCCTAGTCAACGATGGTGATCTTAACAATGATATGGCATGATATGGACCGCATGCTTAGTTTGGAAGTGTAGATTTGATAGTAATATTTGAGTAGAAACTTACATTATCACTATAAATGTGTTAATCTGAATTTACCTTACAGCCATCACAATCCGACGCATTAATAAACATGTTTGTACTATTTCTGAATGACTAGACCGTTAATAAACTATTTGATTTGAATGTGTCCCGGCGTTTCTTTGTAGACATAGCTTCCCGCTCCAAGAACGAACCGACTTCATAATCCTAAAAAAAAACACAACGTAGGGCAAGACGAGTAAAATGGCCAGTACATAAATTCCCCAACCGTCACAGTGGTGCCGTGACCAGGATCCTTGGAGTTCTAAGCAGGATAGCTATGTCTAAGGAACATGTCAAAATTGATAGGAAAAACGAGAAGAAATACGCCATTGAACAAGGACAGTATTATTTAAAATAACATCTCAAGAATGAGAAGTGAAGGTGAGAATATTTAGTAATACATTTGGTTTATTTTAGTTACATCTTAATAAGATGAAAAATAACATCAAAGAGACAAATTGGAACCTAATAATAGCCATGGATCTGGGGGAGAGTCAGCAACTCTATTTTATTCCGAAGGAGACGTGAAACCATTGTTCCTGTTGATACGGACTACTTGATGAGAAATGCGGAATACCGAGCTATTGCAGCCAGAATACAGCGGCGTATCAGAGAATTAGTAACCGGGGGAGAGATCCTCCCATCTGCACAATTTTCCGGACTGGCCGGAATAAAATAATCATGGAAAAATCCTCTCCAACTATTATTATCTACAAACAGTTAGATACGAGTGAGAAATAATTAAATAAGAAGAAGAAGAAGGTTAGTAACAGTTTATTACCAGCGGTTACTCAGGTTTAGGTCTGAATTAAGTAAGATCTTCACAATAACTGGGCTACCGACGTAATAATTTGCTCTGTTACACCTCCGGCAACACATAAATATTACCTATAATATACAAAATAAATATCTGAAAAAGACATCACTACAGCTACCTTGGACGCTACTAGCCTTACATGTTCAAGAGCAAAGCCAAGCTGAAATATTGAAAAGGAGAGGCTTCAAGTTACATGTACATATAAAGTCACGACAACTTACTGGAGAAGCTGCCTTTCAGCCAGTTAACTCTGCTAGAGAACAAGGAATTGTCAAACAATCGCACGCAACACAGCAGATACCGCTGATTGAACACCACCGTCGCCTTCTTCAGACAGCTGTGTCCCCAGCTCTCATGCCGTCAGAGATAGTATTCCATACTTACATGACCCTAAGATAGCCAGAAGCGAGTACAATATGCCCGAGCTACAGTCGTGCATAATTCGAGAATCTTGAAACACCACGCAACCTTGGAAGGAAGCAAAGCTACAGCATCTCGCACCAGGACTCATCGGCCGGGGGGGAGCCCACCTCCGCCTATGATGATGCCGTCAACTCCGTATCTTCAGGCCCACAACCGACAAGGATATTAATTCGGATAAAATATTTTGATTTCTATCTATGTCATTTGTTATGTACAAGTATATTAATTGGTGAGCATTTTTTTAATTTGTTACAAAAACTTTCGGTTTTGTGCACTTGCGGAATTACCGGAAAAAGATTTAATTACTTTATGTTGCAAAATGGGACAGTCAAAATTATAATAATCATAATAATAGTTTATTAATTTGACAAGGAAAAATTCACTACATTTGAAACCATAGTATTTTAGTTGTTCGTTTGTGGCACCCGTATTTGGAAATTGTTCTATTTATTTACTTATTTTAACCAGATAGTAGACCATTACGCAGAAAGGGATGTTGCGAACTGTTCCTCATTCTATCGCCACAATTCGCAAGGGGGAGACTGTGATGGTACAGCCACTGGTACCCCATTTAATTTTTATTTTTCATTTTTATCATTGATTACGCATTCAAAGGTTTTAACTGAAACAGATTATCTTAAGTGTGTTTCTTATGCCTCGTTCCGCTAGTACCTTACGACCAGATGTGCGGTATTTCACAAGGGTCGAATTTCTCAAACTATACACACAAAAACTATATAAGTAGGCGTCATAAAACGTTGACCACAACTGTTGACATTTTGCATCTGTTCACCGATTGATATATTGGTTATTTTTAAATATGTCTAGTGTTTAACTTAAAATTCTAAGAAACCATTTTTGTGAGGGTTACAACCCAAATGTGTCAAAATAGATTTAACAGGTCTGTGTCGTGAGAAATTAGTGACTATTTTATGTGTCTGGATTTTGTAAATGTTTATGTACAATTCTATGGGAACTGGAGAGAGAGAGAGAGAGAGAGAGAGAGAGAGAGAGAGAGAGAGAGACAAGTTCTTTGTCTAGAGTTTGGGGTATATAATCTTGGAGTTTGAGAACAGAGGGAGGCAGTTGGTTTCAGATACTAGCTGCTGGTAGGTCACTATATCGATTATTTTTTCTCTGCGCCTACGGCTAACTCATAGGGCAGTGTGGAACCGTGGTTCGCCCATGTTCGGCACGCTATGTGTTAGACGTCCAGGTATCCGCGCACTTCGTGTAATATTAACGTTTTCTCGCCTACGGCTAACTCATAGGGCAGTGTGGAACCGTGGTTCGCCCATGTTCGGCACGCTATGTGTTAGACGTCCAGGTATCCGCGCACTTCGTGTAATATTAACGTTTTTCTCGCCTACGGCTAACTCATAGGGCAGTGTGGAACCGTGGTTCGCCCATGTTCGGCACGCTATGTGTTAGACGTCCAGGTATCCGCGCACTTCGTGTAATATTAACGTTTTCTCGCCTACGGCTAACTCATAGGGCAGTGTGGAACCGTGGTTCGCCCATGTTCGGCACGCTATGTGTTAGACGTCCAGGTATCCGCGCACTTCGTGTAATATTAACGTTTTTCTCGCCTACGGCTAACTCATAGGGCAGTGTGGAACCGTGGTTCGCCCATGTTCGGCACGCTATGTGTTAGACGTCCAGGTATCCGCGCACTTCGTGTAATATTAACGTTTTTCTCGCCTACGGCTAACTCATAGGGCAGTGTGGAACCGTGGTTCGCCCATGTTCGGCACGCTATGTGTTAGACGTCCAGGTATCCGCGCACTTCGTGTAATATTAACGTTTTCTCGCCTACGGCTAACTCATAGGGCAGTGTGGAACCGTGGTTCGCCCATGTTCGGCACGCTATGTGTTAGACGTCCAGGTATCCGCGCACTTCGTGTAATATTAACGTTTTCTCGCCTACGGCTAACTCATAGGGCAGTGTGGAACCGTGGTTCGCCCATGTTCGGCACGCTATGTGTTAGACGTCCAGGTATCCGCGCACTTCGTGTAATATTAACGTTTTTTTCGCCTACGGCTAACTCATAGGGCAGTGTGGAACCGTGGTTCGCCCATGTTCGGCACGCTATGTGTTAGACGTCCAGGTATCCGCGCACTTCGTGTAATATTAACGTTTTTCTCGCCTACGGCTAACTCATAGGGCAGTGTGGAACCGTGGTTCGCCCATGTTCGGCACGCTATGTGTTAGACGTCCAGGTATCCGCGCACTTCGTGTAATATTAACGTTTTTCTCGCCTACGGCTAACTCATAGGGCAGTGTGGAACCGTGGTTCGCCCATGTTCGGCACGCTATGGGGGAGGACGACCAGGTAATACTGGCCCTGCGCCTCACAACCGTAGGGATCCGCGGCGCCTGACCGGTTCTCTACGATTCACAACCGTAGAAACCGATACACACACCGAAGGGTTGACAGACCCAACAAAACTGTATTTGCGGGTAGCAGACCCGTCCGTCGAAACAACACCGAATACACCGTCTTGCACAGAAAGCAGCGGTTAGGTGATCAAACTATATCTACACGAGTAATAAACTCGTGTTGGATAAAACAACCACTCATTTTTGATTGCAAATAATTAGGTATAAGATCCTAGTCAACGATGGTGATCTTAACAATGATATGGCATGATATGGACCGCATGCTTAGTTTGGAAGTGTAGATTTGATAGTAATATTTGAGTAGAAACTTACATTATCACTATAAATGTGTTAATCTGAATTTACCTTACAGCCATCACAATCCGACGCATTAATAAACATGTTTGTACTATTTCTGAATGACTAGACCGTTAATAAACTATTTGATTTGAATGTGTCCCGGCGTTTCTTTGTAGACATAGCTTCCCGCTCCAAGAACGAACCGACTTCATAATCCTAAAAAAAAAACACAACGTAGGGCAAGACGAGTAAAATGGCCAGTACATAAATTCCCCAACCGTCACAAACCTTTTATGATAGTCAACGACGGACGAGAAATTGGTCTCTGGATTTAGTTTGTCTGGAGAAGCTACACTTGCTATTTTGTCTCATAGAACTCGAATCAATAAATTTTTATTTAACTTAATCTTTAGTTTAATAAATTAATTACAAGTATATTTAAAGTTTGTATAATACTAAGAAATAATCTCTCATGTAGAATTTACCAATAACAAAGTTATCATTAGCTTCATATGAGGGGGTTTAACAGCTATTGACATATAGGAAAGGTCAGAATCATATGAAATTAGGTTGATGAGGTAATCTAGTTATTCCTCCGGGCCATAGGTTACCTAAATTAAGTGAACCTCCTCATCCATCGGCTGAGCTGGTTTCTCATCTAAAAGCCAACATCCTGTCGTTTGGCGCCGCTTCAAAGTGGACGGTGATTACCTAACCAAACCACTTCTATACTTAGTTTAAAATTCAATATTACTAAAAGTTTGTTAACGCGATATATGAGTTCATTTTCGACGCATATATGTTGCACAGGATATTGAAATTTATGAGAAAACTATGAGTAAATAAGTTTAAATGCATATATGTGAGGCAGTATATTCGAGGGTTACTATTCAAGTTTTGCGGTTTAACTGTTGCTTGATAGATGGTAGATAGAAGAAGTGTTTTGAAATGTTCAATTTTTTTTTACTTTAGTTAAAAAGTTACAGAAATCCAAATAAATCCATTTCAATAAAAATGGAACTAACATTTTTTATTATTTTAAAGGTAGGCTAACTTGACAACACTGCAAAAATTAAAGCAATTGTTTGGCATTGAAGTACCATTCATGAGTTCCAGGCCTTTATGATGATGAACATCATGAAGACCATTCTGTTAGTTTTCTTCACTATCCGACTGACCGTACCGACGGTACTATCGATGCTGATCGGAATATTTTGTAGGTGGATAACTTCTTCACTTATATGGATATTGAGGCGTCTCTGGTCATATCCAAGACTAGAATCACTACAATCCTACACGAACATTTGGCCGTCAGGAAGCTTTGTAGTCGGTAGATACTAGACCAGTTAACTGATGTTCCAAAGAAAGCTTGTGTGGAGTGGATCAACAAAATTCAACACAGTCCAATCAAAAGCTGTCTATGAAATAGTGATAGGTGACGAAACATGAATTTACTGCTAAGAACCAAAAAGTAAAAAGCAGTCAGCTCAGTGGAAGACAAATCAATAAAAGGGACACTGGCAAGAAAATGGTTGCTTTATTATTCGATAGTTCGGATCTAATTGCAACTGTTCCACTGGAACATTGTCGTAGAGCCACTGCTGAATAGTATACAAAAATTAGTTTGCTGGATGTGTTCCAAAAAGAAAGCGAAAAATAACCAAAAGAGAAAATCCTTCTGCATCATGGCAATGCAAGACCAAATACTGCAGCTAAGTCTAGCGAGATCCTGACCGCTTCAGGAGTGAAAGAACTAATCCCTCCGCCTAACAGTCCAGACTTAGCGCCTTGTGACTTCTTTCGCCTTAATTTTCTCACACAAACTGCGGGGAGCTATATTTTTTGCAAAATCTTGCTTTTATGTAAATGTTCTCGAATTAATAATTAACTTGAAAAAAAAAATAAGGTAAACTAAGTACCATTCATAGCTTATGTAGTACTTATGTGCTAATGCTAACGCGTAAGAATGTTTGTTCTACATAAAGCCGTATAACCATTCATAGCTCCAATTTAGTGCAAAAGCGTAAGAAAATATTTAACGCATAATGTTAAAAGTTTGTATATTTCAAACTTCTAACATTAACATTAACATTAAGACACTGACAATTGTCAAAATGAAGGAATATAGTATACATGAAATTTGAATGGCTTCTGGATGCAGTTTGGGATATAATTATTAGTAAAAATGTTGAAATTAAATTTGAAATATAAATGTGAAGTGATAATTTTTACACATTTCAGGGTTTCGCATGTATACACTGATAAATTTCAAAATAGTCGAATATATTATACAGGAAATTCTTAAAAGACTTGTGGCTGCAGTTTATGATGTAATAATTAGTAAATGTGTTGAAACTAATAAAAAATTGATGTAAAGTGTAAATTTTCCAAACATATTTTATAAACATATTTTAGTGTTTCTCGGGTATCTAGTACCTAAGTTAAAGAAGCATGCTATTGTGTGGATCTATTTGTACTAAGAGCATTTATTTAAAATACCACATGAACTTTTAAAATAAAATATGTATTTTTTCAACAATAAAAAAATTAATCTGACAAAAATTCCTTCTAAAGTATTTTGGTTTCCATCAATGAACATTATTGATTTTTTTTTCATATTTTTAGATCAACACTTCTGGGAAATAGGGTAGAAACAAAAGTTTTATTTTTTTGTGAAATAAGAAAGTTAGGTAAGAGCAAGTAGCTTCAGGATAATGTTCCTGATTTATTTTAGCTATTTTATTTCATAATTCACTTAATAAATATTGTTATCATTCTTTTTAGAAGTGCATTTAATAAAAAAAAACAATACATATATTTAATAACAAGACATTTTTATTATAAATTCTTTAGTAATATTTATTGCGTATAGATGGCAGCTAGATCGATTTATCTAATAAATATGTAGCAGAAAATGGTACGTTTGTGTTGTGCTTATCTACTAACATTATGCACTTCGAGTTAAGCGTTATCTATTTAAACATGAGCCATGAATGAGGCTTTACTCTTATTTGAATATTTTCTAAGCAAAACTTTGCAAAATACACAGTGGCGTAGCGTTGGATTCAGCCGCCCGGGGCGGAGGCCAAATTCGCCGCCCCCTTATTTAGCTCTGTGGGATGTAATAAACAAAAATAGTCCCTCAAAAAAGGATAATTCATGTCCCAAATCACCAAACAAAATTAACAATTTTTTTATTAATATCCCACAAAAAATAATTACAAATTTATCAGCAACCAACACAGACCCAATACAAATAGTAAATTCAGTTGAACATAATTTTAATGCACCCCCTTTTAACTTCCAAGCAATAACGCACAATCAAATACGAGATGCCAAGTTAATAAAAAACTCTAGAAGTAAAGATGCCTACGAGTTAAACATGGTTTTTGTAAAAAAAGTTACAAACGTAATCATAGATCCCCTTTGCACACTTTTTAACCAATGTCTAAATTTTAATATTTTTCCATCTGTTTTAAAATTAACAAAAACAATCCCTATTCATAAAGGAAAATATAGGGATGATTTAAACAACTACAGGCCCATATCCCTTACACCAGTTTTGTCGAAAATTTTTGAGAAAATTTTATTCACGCAGTTATTGTAACATTTCGAGATTAACAAATTATTAAATAATAATCAGTTTGGTTTTAGAGCTGGAAGGTCTACTAGTACTGCAATTTTAGAATTTGTCCAATTTAGAACAAACGGGTTTGACAAGGGACATCATAGTATTGCAACGTTCTTTGATTTATCAAAGGCATTTGACTGCATGCCTCATGATATTTTAATTAAAAAATTAAAGTTCTATAACATAAGTACGAACAGCTCCAACTTTCTACAATCATATTTAACAAACAAGAAACAGTATGTATTATCTAATGAAGTTATATCTGAGGAACTCACTATCAAATGCGGTGTACCCCAAGGGTCTATTCTTGGGCTTCTGCTATTTTTAATTTACGCCAATGATCTACCTCTTTTTCTAGATAAAGCAAAAACCATTCTTTATGCAGATGATACAACTTTGCTAACACAGTCCTTAAAGTTTGATGAACTTACTGATAATGTCAATCGGACTATAAAATCTGCAGAAGATTTTAATAATTCCTAAGCCTTAATAATTATAAAACTAAACAGCTTTGTTTTTCAATGAAACTCCCTCTATCTAACGATACTGTTAAATTTCTTGGAGTAACGAAAGTAGAGTAGAGTAACGTAAGAAGAAATGGCTAATAACTTGTGTAAGACCATCTACTGCATAAGAAATTTAAAAAATAACGTTACTCGAGATGTTCTAATGACAGCATACTACGCCCTATTTCAGTCAAGAATTACATATGCATTACTTGCATGGGGTCAATCTCCACATGCGGCAAGAATATTTAGGCTGCAAAGGCGTGTTGTTAGAATTATTGGTGACATAGCATACAGGAAAGACTGTAAAAACATTTTTATAAATTTTAACATATTGACACTACCCTCACTTTATATACTATATTGTTTAACCCACGTTCATTCTAATATAGCTGACCAAATACTTCAAATGGATATACACAATTACAATACAAGGGGTAAAGATTTGATAAGACCTGGATACGTGAGACTCGTGTCATCACGATACTCACTTAATTATTATGCGACACGTTTCTACAATTTTCTTCCCCAATCTGTCAAATCTTTGCCCACAAATAAATTTAATTCTGTATTAAAGAAAACACTCAAAGAAAAAGAATTTTACAATTTCGAAGAATATTGTAATTGTGATTTTACATCCATTGGTTCCAATAATCAATAAGTTAATTTAATGATAAATGTACACTTATATGATTCTTTCAATGAAATATGTGTTTGTATTTTTGACGTATGTAAGAAATGTATACATTTTATTAACAGTAATAAATCATTATTATTATTATTTTGGGGTTTGTCAGGTCTTGACAAGCGTCCACTAATCTCCAAACTTCAGCAACCTTTTGAGCCGCGTCATACTAGAGACTAGTGGAGCTAAATACACACGACTGCATCCCAAACCCTGGCGATATGCAGCGCGGAAATTACGCCAGATCCAGTGCCCGCACAATGCGGAGCGACCCGAGCAGCACTGCTTTCTGCATCCTGCAGATCAAAGAGTTGGCAGAAGATCTACAGGCGGGAATGGACTCGATTTCCCTTCGATAGGAGGCTTTTCATGCCACCCAAAACACCAACTATCCGGACTACAAGCTTAACTTTATACCCGGGATACAGCTTTCTAAGCTCGGACAAGAGGTCCATATACTTGGACCTCTTTCCTCCTCCTTGAGAGAGATATTCTTCTCAGCTGGACTTGAGAATTCGATCACAAACATCTGTTTGGTCTCGATATCCAGGAGGGTTATGTCCGGCTTAGTGGCTGTCAGTAACCTCGAGGTGGGGAAGGAGTAATTCCAATAAATTCGGCACTTGGAATTTTCCACCACCGATTCTATGTCAGAAGGGACGTACGGTATAACCGGTATTTGGTCAATACCATAGGCATGTCTAAAATGATAGTAGAGCACGCAGAGAGCAGCATTATGTCGAGACACGTAGCTCAACGCTGCAAGAGATGGACAAGCAGACAGAATGTGCACAATCGTTTCAGAATGGTGGTGGCACAACCTACAGAGTGTGGACTCCGCTATTTGGAATATGCGGGCCCTGTATGCCAAAGTATTTATAACACCATCCTGACACGCAAACACAAAACCTTCTGTTTCCGATCTCAAACCAGCAGACTTAAGAAACGAGAACGTAGGTTCGGTGGACAACTCTAGACTTTTAATATGTTTGAAGAACACAGAGTGCATACTTTTACTCATGTGTTCTTTTGTGAACATGTCTGTCTCGCCTCGTTTCACCGAACCGGTAACTCTGTTGTACTCCTTCCGAGAGAGTTGTACTCCAGCGTTTTCCCTAACGGGACTCAAGTCTGCCAGGTTAAATCTCGTTGCTGCTCTTCGCGCTGCCTGGTAAAGAAACGCCCCTTTGCCACTAAATTCGTGCTCACTAATGAATTTTAATAGTGGGTCCTGACTTCTGAGGATACTGTTAGCTGTAACCAGAACGAGTCGATCGTGCAAGCACTCCAGATTTAGTAATCCCCGACCCCCATTTTGACGAGGGAGGTAAATGCGCTGCACAGAAGATTTCGGGTGAAGACTTCGATTGATGTTCATGATCTTTCTGGTTCTTCTGTCGAGATCCTTAAGATCATCAACATTCCATTTCATTACACCAAAAGTGTATGAAATTAATGGGACAGCAAGCATGTTTGTTGCAGCGATCTTGTTCTTGCCAGACAGACATGATCTCCATATCTGCCTAAGTCGTCCCATATACTTGCTGCGAAGGGCCTGCTTAATAAGAGTGACATCTTGGACACCTCTCTCACTGATGCCTAAAAATGTGTAAGACCCTTCGGCATTAAGATTTATAATGCTCCCATCAACCAATTGAACGTCTTCACCGTTGTCTAAACCTTTTCCTCTGTAGATATGAAAAACAGCGCATTTTTCCAACCCGAATTGCATACCTATCGCGGCAGTGTACTCAGCAACAGTATTTAAGGCGGTCTGCAGATTCCTCTTGTTCGAGGCGTAGAGCTTCAAATCATCCATGTAAAAGAGATGGGTAATTTTGTGCTTACGCTTCGACGGGGGACCCGCCATGTAGCCACTGCCGCGCCTAAGCTCGATCGATAGAGGAAGAAGTGAGATACAAAATAGTAGCGGGCTTAGGGAATCTCCCTGGAAAACCCCACGCTTGAAATATATCCACTCTGTCGACACTGCAGTTGATCCGCTTGGGACAACAAATTGTGTCTTCCAGAGGGACATAAGTTGCCCAATGCATCTCTCTATCTCCGGGTGGACTCGTAACATGCGCAATAATGTTAAAATGAGAGCGTGTGACGTAGTGTCATAAGCTTTTGCGTAGTCCACCCAAGCCATTGACAGGTTGCGTTTGAAATACGACGCGTCATGACAGACTGACCGGTCGATAATAAGGTTTTCTTTGCAACCTGCTTGGCCCCTCTTCGATCCCCTCTGTTCGTAGATGTCTGACCAAACAGAGGCAATGGAGCTCAGTACCCGCTCGTTTAATACGCTGGTGAAGATCTTATACAGCGTATTGAGACAAGTAATAGGTCTGTAGTTCTTCGGGTTGGTTAAATCACCTTTTTTGGGGATTAATACTGTACGCCCCTCTGGTAACCAAGATGGTATTGGTATTTCTCCACGGATAAAAGAAGTAAAATTTCGTGCAAGATGGCCGTGCACGCTTGTGAATGACTTCCACCAGAAAGCAATAATACCATCAACTCCTGGTGCAGCGAAATTGCGCGCTTTCGAAATAGCACGTGTAACTTCTTCCGTGGTAACAGGGGGGCATGCCTGAGGATCTGTCAGGTGTTGTGAACAGAATTCCTCAAATCTCTCCAAAACTGGAGTGCTCTGCACGATCGCCTCGTGTCCATAAAGTTCCCTCCAGAAAGTCTCTGTCCTGTCGACTGATAATGACGGTTCAGAAACCTCAGGTTTGGCCATGAAAAGGCGTGACGGGCTCGTGAGGAACATAGTATTTTCCTCCATGGTCCTAACCCGGTTGACCAGTTTTTTTTCTTGCCAGGGCTAGTGCTCTCAATTTGTCCACCGCTCTCTGCTTAAGCAGAGAGAGAGTGGACAAATTCAGTGTGTGATGCTTTATGCGCAATTGATATAATATGCGCTTAATATTCGCACTTAGCGGCTTAATACTTCGTAAAGCATCAATACCACACTGAATATGAGAAGCTTCCTGACGTGAACGCGTCATTTTCTTCTCTAATTGCTGTATACGCAGTTTGCCGTTAAAAGCCTTAGCCCGCTTTGGCGTCAGCACAGCTGCTGCAGCGTATACAGCACAGTCGATATCCCAGAGACTACTCTGAGGGGAAATTTGCTTGTCAATAAGTTCATGAAGTCGCGTGAGGTCATCAGCACGAACTTTGAACTTATTGTGTCCGAGTCGGGTACGTTCAGAATGAGGCGAGAGAAGGGCTAGAAAATCCTCGCGGAGATTTTTTTCCGGTGAAGAGGATGTTATTCCTGCATAAACTGGGGAAGACCCAGTGGCTATCTGCCCACCTCCCGTTGGTGGGCTTGCAGGTGTCGATGGCTGTACCGGTATTTGGGACAACCTTCTCGACTCTCTTCGTCTCGAGCGCCTCATCCTGCGTCGCAGGCGTGCTACTTGGTCGCGCAGATTTTGTTGCGTCATGAAGTCCAGCTCAGGATGATTTTGAGAGTGGACTCTGACCATGTAGCCCCTGCGATGGGGTGACGCTGCCTCGTAAACCTGAAGCAGGTCTTCCTGCTCCTCGGGTGTCCACCTGTGGCGGGCCCGGCTAGCGGGATTGTAGCTTCGCCCAACTGTTTGTGGGTCCCCATCCGAGAAGGACCCGTTGTGGGAAGCTCTATGGTTTCTTATATCTTCCTGAACCATTTATACGTTTCATGGGAAGGTTGGCCCCATGAAACGGTGGCAGGATTCATCGACCAGATGATAGGGTCGACGTTACCCCCAATTGGTTCCTGCCGTGGTAACAGTGTGGTAGCGATCCGGGGGGAAAGGGCGCTAAGCCTTTTCGGTCAAAAGACCGCCGTACCCCGCTTATTATTATTATTATTATTATTATTATTATTATTATTATTATTATTATTATTATTATAGGTCTTTAAATCCAAAAGGCTCCAAAATTTACAGAATTTGCCGCCCTATATTTGCGGCGCTATGCTACGCCACTGAGTTTACATACAATTTTTCGACTAAGTTCATTAATTTAATAATCACAAATCACAACACGCACTTAAAGAAAATCATGATTTGTTAATTGAGTCAATGTGAATTAGACGACTGATGTTGCAGGTGTTATTAGACAATATTGAACTCTATTCTTTATATGAAAGAATTAATTCTCGCTGAATATTCGTCATGAACAATCCGAGCACAAAAAAAAACCACGGGGAATTACCGCAGGGTAACTGGTTAGTACAGACGGTGTATCCAGTCGCTAGAGCGATCTCACTTAAAGAAAGGGGATTCCCCGGATCCGTCACAGGTTAAATAATAAAAAGTTCCGTGCTCATTTTAATCGGTCCGAATTGCAACAAAAATATGAAAAGAAATGGTTAAAATTTTTAGTTCAGATTACAAGACATTATTTATTGTGATTTTTTGCCGCCCCAGGCTACGCCGCTGAAAATACAGGCTGTTTACGGTCTTCTTATTTCTATTTAATTGGTGATACTACAGGTCAAAAGATGGCGAAGAAACTTGAAATATCTTTGTAAAAGTTATATAACAAAAGAGATATTAATTTTTTAAGTTTTTATTGGGAAGCTATAAATTAATGTTAAAAAAACTTGCAGTAACCTGCGAACTAATAAATTTTATTTGTTTTTCAATTTGACAAAGTACTGAATTTTACGTTGAGTGTGTTGGCGACTGACGAAGCTACGTTTACGCGTAACGGCACAAACAACTGCCACAATACACACATCTGAGTTTCGAAAATCCGCATCAAATCCGCGAAAATCCGCAAATTACGCATGTTGTTCGCCGTGGTCATTTTTAGGACAGATTTTCTGTGAACTTATGAGCCGGATTGGTAAACTCACAGTTGATTGGCCCCTTTGAGTTACCAGATCGGTTAAATACTGCAAATTATATATTTTTTTTACAAAATAATTTTTACAAACATTTACAAAAGATATTCTATTAAATGTACGTCAAGAAATGTGGTTTTTTCAAGACGGTACACTCGTGCGTTTCAGCCGTTTCGTTCCTCAACACTTAAACAATGTATTTGAAAATAAGTGTATTGGTCAAGGCGGTCCTGTTTATCGGTCTCCTCGGTCACCAGACTTAACACCATTAGATTTTTATTTGTGGGGGCGTTTGAAGACTATGGTATACGCCAACGAAATTATGGACCTGGAGGATCTGCGTCAATGGCTGGAAGCAGCAGCGGCGAAAATTCTACAAGGCATGAGGCTTACAGCATACGCTGATTTATGGATACGCCGAGCAAGACTTTGTATACAACAGCAGAGTGATAACTTCGAACATCTGCTGTAAAAGTGCTTATCATTTTCTTTTGATCCCTTAAAAATACAAACTTAAAAAATTATAATTTCTTTTATTAAAAAACTTTTACTAAGGTGTTTTAAGGTTTATCGTCTTCTTTTGACCTGTAGTATCACCCATTAAAAAAGAAAAAAGAAGACCGTATACACCCTGTATAGCTAGTTGCAGTTTATGTGAATGTTAATTAATATTATGAATATAATTTTTCAAAAAGTATGTATATATATTTAAATTGCCATCTAGTAGCGGAATTAAATGTACAAATATTTCAAATAAAGTGATGTGCAATTTATTACAGCGAAACTAGTTACTCGATTTGTTTTTTGAAGTGAGCAAAATGTAACTTCACTTTGAATTTAACCCCCTCATATAGAGAAACCTTGACAAAACGGAAAAACGACTATCGAAAGAGACTTTTAGTAAACCATATTTCACCATCGAATATAAAAGAACTTGTTTATTTTCTCCTAAAACATGCAAGTCGACTAAATCGAATTTATTTGAGAATTTTAAAGTTTGATCTTTAAATGTTTACTTTGTGTACTTTGCGTGTACTTTGTCTATCAACGCTGCGTTGCTATGTAGGTCATTGCCCCAACTAAAAGGTAATGCCAGTTATATATCTTACAGGAATTTATAAGTATAAGTTGGCTGACGTACGGTAAATAAAAATTAAATTATGTTCATACATAGAAGTTTTAAATTGTTTACTTTATTAAATGAGATATATAGTCAGCTATAAAGTTAATATTTGAAAACAAACCTAAAAAAAAATTGTTTCCAATTCAATTATAAACCATTATCGTATTAAAATATCCAGTACCCCGTGGGCACGAAGATACTTAAAAATGGAGGAAAAAATAGGTTTCATATCTACTTGCTTCCTAATTGCGAGATTTAGGTGTGGAAATGAAGAGCGAGCGAATAATTTTGGTCAAAAAATCAGATGTGCAGGTAGGATAAGGAAAATGAAAAGCTAGAGCATTTAATAGAGAGTTGTGCGGGACTAAATGAATAAGCTAAAGAAAGAACTGAAGTGTTGTATGATTCTGGAGCAAAAATATTGTCACAAAGGTAATCCTAGGTCAGGATTGCGACATCTAGACATTGTGACGCTCAGCTGTTTGTTTAAAAAACTATTTGTCAGCGTCTAGAATATGTTACCTGATTACGAAATGCATACGCATAAATATTTGTCATGACGAATGAATACTGGAACTAGGTCAAGCAGTAGTACAAATGCATGGACGTCGTACGATATCGGGGCAGAAGAACCTAACCAACTCCTCTATACGTTCTAGTCCACACAGTGACGAGCGAGACACCGCCGCCAGATACTCGTACAGCTGGTGAGCCAAGCGAGCAGTACCATGTGAATGGGAAAAGGCTCCTCGACTCCCTGATAGGTAGCTCCCGCCTCGGAGATAGGTCCAAGCCGATCATTGCCAACACGAGGTGGATCGAAGACTTCTCCAACTCCATGGGCAAATTCGTACAATTACATTGTAAATTGGATATATCATTAATAAATTTGTATTGTTAAAACTTGGAGTTGTCTTTTAATCAAACCACCCACGTGACAATATCATGGATAAAATATTGAGAATTTATTTTTATAAAGTTTAATTTATTTTATTTTATTTGGTTTATACTGGGGTAGTTATTTTTTTTTTTTTGACTTTATATTTATGATTTACCAACTTGTCAATAACAGTCAAATGTAAAGATTTTTTTAGATTCAAGGTCAGAAATGGTAAGAATAATAAACTATCTATCTATCTATAATGCCTCTATCCTGTTCCAATATCTCCTTACTGAAGCATAGGGCCCTCTTTATGCGAGTCATCTGGGTCTATTTTAGACTGTCTCCCACATAATAAGTTCATAATCCACGACCGGTTCTTTAACTGGTTGCAATGATCCTTAGGATGGATTTAAGGGCTCTTACAATGAAAATAAACATTTAACATAACCTACTTTAATTACGGATTTAATATTTACATTATTATACATTTTAGAATTACAATTATGTTGAAGAGCTAATCCAGATTTAGAGTAACATATTCACAAACACTTAAATTACGTGAAAGGCCCTTTTCACACTAACACTAATTTATCAAAAAGTCACCAAGATCCTCAGGGGCAACTCCCAAAATAATGTGTCTCTCACAAATCTCTGAATATTGTGTCTTCATCTTTTTAGCTATACACTACTCTAACGTATATATAGAATTATTATATATCAAATCCGACATAAATCAAATCCGACGGCCGTGAAACTATGTCTTGAACTCTTCCAGACGTACCAGTACCCAATGAAAACATGACATATCACACAATTGGCATATGGCCTATCTCAACCCTTATATGATAATTTATTTAAAATAATTTACAACGTACAATCGCATGAGAAAAGTATCAATAACAAATATTTACATTTTCAAGACACCAATTAAAAGTTATTAAGATGTATTCCGAATAGTTCTAATAAATATTTGACGCTTTTATAACATAAGTGTTTCAAGTAATACTAATAAATATGCCTGCATTAATCTAGTGTCTCTTTCAAACAAATAGATTATTTAAAAAAAAAAAGCTTTTCGTATGTTTAAAAGAACGTTTTACATATTGTTGTCTATGATACATATGAACATACATAACAAAAATACCTAACTAGTTCTTCCAGTCTATGCAGTTGTCCCTATATTGGTACAATCACCTCACACACTTACAACCACAGCTTCTTCTTCACTCTACCCAGAAATCTTACCATTGTCTACGAGTCTTTTTTTATTTCAGTGATTCAATATCACACTAATCCTTTATTCTTAATTAATAATAAATCTAATAAGCGATCGCTAGACCCTATGCGAGGCTAGTGAAGAAGGTGCATAGTTCCAAAGATAAATAGAAAAAATGCTTTTCTACCGGAGTGGTGTGCGCCTCTATCTGTTTACATTGGTTTAATTCTTTCAGTCGGAAACCTGTCACGGTGCTAATAAAATAAAACAAGTTCTTCTTTGTCTGCAGCGAAAATCACTCGTCTACGCATATTCACTGTTGACAATGTGTTCTATTCAAGAAGGTTAAAAATGCTACCAATTGCCATATAAAAAACTGCCGTGTGTTCTTACTCTTAGGCCGTCGGCACACCTGCTCTAAAGGCTCGAAACGAGTTTTTTTCACTTCATTGAGTAGTTATTAACTCGTTAGAAATGGTAGTTTTGTGCATTCGTTCATTGAAGGAGAATCTTTTTCACTGTGCAGCCATGATGTCGCGTACAGAATTTAGTGACAAACAATGTCGAATGCCCCAAGGGAGCCTATTTTTTTTTTCTTATCACTTTCATCCCACATTTAGAAACCAATTCTATCCTTGGAATAGCCTGGTAGCTTGAAATTATACAGAATGGAATGTTTTTTGACTTCCTCCACAAATTATATTTTTAAAATTTGTTCATTCTTCAAGATATATTATGTAAGGTGACCAACCGTACTCCCCTTGAGAATTTTTACTAATAGAATAGAATAGAATAGAATAGATAGAATAGATTTATTGAAATATTAGATACAAAAAATTGAACATAATTCCAGTCAGTCAAAAAAAATAACAATATATAATATTCGTACAGTATAATACATATTACAAAACATGGTATAAATACAAACTATAATACATCATCTAAATTATGGTTCATATATTCTTGTAGACTATAGAACGCATTATCGAGGAGGTAAGCTCTCATGGTAGACCTGAACTTACGCACATTGTAGCTCCTTACTTCTAATGGTAATTTGTTAAATATGTCTATACCTACATTTTTACAGAAACATAAAGATTTTTTATACTTAAGACGGGGCTTAAGTATATTATGGCGACCTCTAGTGTTATATTCATGACCATTGCCACATATGGCCATCTCGCCAATGCCTTCTCTGACCAATGTGAGCGCTTCTAGTATGTACAGGCATGGGAGAGTAAGGATTTTGCTGGATCTAAATAATGGTCTACACGAATCCCTCCAGGCACTGTTCGTAATTATTCTAATGGCTTTTTTTTGTAGAATAAAAATCCTTTTCCAATTTACCGAATTACCCCATAATATGATACCATATGATATTAGGCTATGAACGCGCGCGAAGTATACCGTTTTGGCTGCTCTAAGTGATATGTGATTTACCACTTTTCTTAACATAAACAAGGCGGTGTTTATTTTATTTTCGAGATTATTTATGTGTAACTTCCAGGTTAACTGGGAATCCAAATAAAAACCTAGAAATTTAGCATTATTGTTAGCATATGGTAAAAGATTCTCTGAAAAATTTCTGTTGAGACTAAAAACCATTTCATTAGTCTTCTCTATGTTCAGGCTCAAATTGTTGGATGCAAACCAATTCAAAGCCTGGTTTAGAGACGATTCCATAAGGTCTGGAATTCTCCTGTAGTCCATATTTTTATTTAAGAAAGTACTGTCATCCGCAAACATAAAAGTATTGGCAGTAATGAAGTCGGGTAAGTCGTTAATGTAAATAAGGAACAGTAATGGCCCCAAAATGGAACCCTGTGGGACCCCATGATTAACCTTAAGTTTTTCTGAAAAACTGTTATTAACATTAACGCACTGGAACCTATCTGTTAGAAAACTACGTACCAGAGCCTTAGCTGTGCCCCTAATACCAAAATGCTCTAATTTATCAGCTAATATGTCGTGTGAGACACAATCAAAAGCCTTGGAGAGATCGCAAAATGTGGCGGCCACGTGCATACCTTCTTCAATGCTAGTCATTACATCTAATAAAAATTTAAATGCAGCCTTAGTGGTGGAGCTCCCAGATCTAAAACCAAATTGGGAAGTGGATAGTAAATTAAATTTTTCTAAATATTTAACAATTCTATCTTTAATTGCAATTTCAAATATTTTTGAAAAAATCGGAACCAGTGATATTGGTCGATAATTAGATGGATTATCTCTTTCTCCTTTTTTAAATATGGGAATCACCTTCGAATATTTTAATTGATCTGGATAAATGCCAGTTAAAAAGGATTTATTAATAATGTGCACCAGAGGTTCAACAATAACTAGACTACATTCTTTCAAGAGTTTTGCATTGCAATAGTAGACATCAGATGCTTTGCTATTATTTAATCTATTAATAATGTTAAGTACTTCATATCTATCAACGGGCATAAGAAAAAAATTATTACTAGTACTTTTAACTCGATAATATTCATAACAGTTCTTATGTGATATATTTGATATTAATTTCTGAGCTATAGATACAAAAAAAATATTAAATTCATCGGCAGTTACCGGAATTGTGTCTGTGATTCTGTTTGAAGGGCATTTAGTTTCTTTTTTTATTATATCCCAAGTTGCTCTATTTATATTATCGGCTGAACTAATATAAAGTTCGTAAGCTTTTCTTTTTTCGGTTTTAATAAGTTTGCGATATTTTTTTAATAGTTGACAGTAATGCTTACGAAAAGGTGGAATTTTCTTGCTAATATCATAGTAAAAGTCTAAATTCGTTTTCATAATTTTCAATTGATTAGTGTACCACCCACAGTGATTATTATTCTTATATTTGATATATTTAATTGGTAAATATATATCAGCATTATATAAAAAAACATTAAAAAAATTTTTAAAAGAAATATTGACATTATCATCTTGACATAAACCTTGCAAGTTGTAACCACTAAGTGAATCAACGAAATTTGTAATATTGTGCCTGTTAATCAATCTTTGTTTAGTTTTAAACTGTACGTTGCAGTGTGTGCTAGTATTTACCTTAAAACTAAATTCCACGCCCAAGTGATCGGAAACATGTGGATTAATAATTGCAACAGAGTCATTGTTAAATTCTATGTCTGTAAAAACGTTATCTAAACAGCTACCGTTGTTCATATATGAGTATCTTGTAATTTCATGGTGAAGAATATGTAAATTATAGCTTGAAAAAACTCCAACTAAATCATAATATAAGTTATCTTTGACTCTAAAATTAATATTAAAGTCACCATTGATTATAATCTTATGTGATTTATAAGTGTTTGTGGCTATGTGCAACAAGTGATTAATATTATCAATAAACAAGTTGAAGTTACCTGTCGGTGACCTATAAACTGTGATTAAAATTGTGTTAATATTCTTAAGGTGAATAGCTGCTATTTCACAGTGGTATTCAATACTCATATCGGTAAGTAAATTTAATTTAACAAAATTTATAGACGGTTTTACATAAATGGCAACACCACCATTTCCCATCAACTTGCGCGTGAATGCTTCGGCTAGAATAAAATTATCTACATTGTAAATATTTAATTCTTGGTCCTTGAGCCAATGCTCGCAAATACATAAAACATCATAAAACTTATTAGTGAAAAGATGTGCATTCAAATTTAGTATTTTAGTCCTTAAACACTGCACGTTCAGATTTAATATTGTACATGATTTATTGTTTATTATCTTCTTGGGTTCACTGCTATTTTGGAATATTTTTGGAAGGTCCCCTTCGAAAAATATAACGCCTTACCACGATACCCTTTGGCCAAATGTCTGCTTTTTCAAGCCTTTCGAGGTACTCATACGGGGCACTTAACCGGAAACACGCATTGACGCCGGAGGTTTCCAGCTTTGTACAGTCAAATTTGGCATCTGGTATTTTTACAGTCAGATGCCTAACTATCTGTTCGGGTGTAATTGTTGGATGAACTTTCCCTACAAATAGCCAGGCTTTTTTTGGTCCAGCGGTGAAATCGGTGACATCCTTGTTGGTACCAACAATTGTGTTTGGATTCTTACGTTTTTTTCGCCTACTAGTAACCTCCTTGAATGGTTTCTCGCCGTTGCCATTATCCTTGTTGTCCTCGGTAGTTTTTTTAATTTCTGTGGTACTCCTCGTGGTTTTGGTGGACACATTAGTTTCCTGAATGCCATCGCCGCCATTTTTTTTATTTATTATTTTGGTCGTGACTGTTGGACAAACAGGTTTCTTACTTTCAAGTTTTTTTGGCATAACATGACTTGCAATTTTCGAATACGAGACTTGTGCTGCCATCTTTCCTTGTCCCGAAGTAGTTACAATTTTGGAATTTGTTTCCAAAAAATTAACTTTTTCGATCAGAAGTAAATTTTTGTCCTCCATTTCTTGAAGGAGTCTTTTTAATAGACCGTTTTCTTGTAAAAGGTATTTAACATGCAGATTAACGTCCTCAGAAGGTGTAATTACCTCATTTATTGTGTTGCTGGGGTCATTAAACTCCTTGCAGACGGAACACTGCCAATTTTCACTTCTCACATTTTCGTTTTCGTTGAGATTTGCACAATTAAAATGAAAACATTCACTACACTGTACACAGGTAACGCCGTTTACCATTTTTCTCTTACATATTTTGCAAATAAGTGTTTTTTTCTGGGAGCGATTTTCGGGAAGATTATCGTCACCCGCCATCTTTACTTTATACGTAATAGATTATTATATAATAGAGTTACTGTACTCCTTTATATTAGCTTGTACTTCATTGGGCACCCTTTGGATCTCAGCGTTAGATCTAAATTTTGTCTCGAATGAAATGAATCTAATTACATATTGGATTATTCAACTAGACGCTAGTGGTTTCTAGTGGCAAAATCTGATTCTGTACTTTTTCTATTATTTATACGTATATTGTTCGGGTATTTTCCATCTTTCCGAAATTCCATATAAAATTATTATTTCTATTACCTATTAGTACCAAAATTTCTTACCCATCAAACCAAATTCCAAAGTTTCCTTGTTTTTCTTAAAAAGATATGGGTAGGGATCCTAGAATTCTCATCCCCCACGTACCAATGTACTTCTTTTTTTTTTAATTTAAAATTTATTTTGGGGTGTATCAACTACATGGTCATTACACCCCGTAACAGTTACAAATATTATATTAAATTAGTTCATTATACTTAGGTGTAAGCAAGAAATTTGAATTACATAAAATTACATATTACATATTACATTACAGTGAAGATTTTTACAATACTCGTTCGTTACATTTTTGCCTATATTTTATTTGTTAGGTTAATGTCTTTTAGATATTTTAAGATTTTGGCTGTAGCTTCCATATTGTTAGATAGGGCCTCTTCCAAGGAGTTTGGGATGCTGTTTTGGGCTCTTTCTCTCGTGTACTTCACACATTCAATGAGAATATGTTTAACAGTTATTGGGCTGTTACATGTTTGGCATATTTTCTGTTATTTTTTCTGCATGAGGTGTTTATGGGTAATGAGAGTGTGGCCGATTCGCAGTCTAGTCATTATAACTTGCTCTTTTCTGTCTTCTGGAGTATACCAGTGGCTGATGGATGGTTTTATTCTTCTTAATTTGTTGTTATTTAGGGTATTCCAGAAGGAGTTGAAATTTTCGCTGGTTTTCTTTTTTACATAGCTTTTAAAATCATATGGCATAATTGTTGTATCGATGACGTTGCTTGCGGTTACGTTTTTTGCTGCCTGGTCTACTTTTTCATTACCCATAATTCCCACATGTGAGGGGATCCATAACAGAGTGATTTTATTACCTTTATCTAGCGCTGAGTGGAAGTTGCTTTGAATTTGTTGGACCACGTGGTTTCGGTTGTACGTCTGCTGGATACATTGGATTGTGCTCAGAGAATCGGTTTGAATAAGATAATTGCTTGTAGTCTGATTTCTTCCATTTATAAGTTCACTGGCTTTTAAGATACTGTACGCTTGTGCAGTAAACACGCTAGCCATATTTGGGAGGTGGAATTCAAAAATGTCTTCGTTAGCTATCACTGCACAGCCCGTTTTATCTTCGATTTTGGATCCATCCGTGAAAATATGAAAGAAATCTTCGTACTTGCTCAGTTGTTCATTATATAATTTTTTGAACACTTCCGGGTTGGTATCACAATGTACTTCTGTTTCTTCAAAAATAGTTGGTCACTTTATTTTATAGAGTTATTGGGGACTACGACGAAGGTGACTAAGAAACTGAAATAGCTAGGTGCACCAACGAGTACTTTCAGAGTAGCTGCGTGTGCGGCCGGTCTTGGACTTAAAGTTCGACGTCACCATATTCCACCGTAAGCCAAACTTTAGTCATCATGTGACGGGAGGAAAACGCTCCAAGTGTTCTTGGCTCCCTGTTAATCAATCCCCGCTATGAAAATGGATGCAGGCAATCCCAGGTACACAAGATAGATGGTAGGCAGGTGCGCATCCAATATTTATTTAGGGGGGATTCAGAAGCAAACCTGTTTTTCTTTGGGCGGAAAAATTTGTTTCATAAAACCGAGTTTTTTAAATGTTTTGGGGGGGAGCTCAAGCCCGTGAATCCACCCACCTCCTATTGGTGGGCGCCTAATGGTAGGTTTCCTCAAACTCCCATCGGCATAATCATTTCATCCATCTGCAAGATAATTTAATTTTTGTAGAAGTAAAAATTAAACAAATACTGGATAAGTTTCACCAATTTTAATTTGAGATGGATATTAGTATTTCGACAATAACGTCATACAGTAACGTCATAAAGTATACAGGGTGCCAGTTTTTCGAGCCTAACCCTTGGGAAACTCTCGTGAACCGTAAGAGATACGAAGTCGGATAAATTGGGGCCGCATAAGTTGGCCACTTGAATGTTATATTTCCGAAAAAGTGCACAGGTCACTAGATACGTGCAAAAAACACTTTGGTCGATTTACTTTTTGGCTTATAACTTTTTTATTTCAATTCTCAAGTTTCTAATTTGCACATTCTAAGGCACTTTTTTGCACGAAGAATTCACAGCCGTCCTCAAAACTTTTATACAATAACTCATATCACTTTCGACAAATTCATACTAACTTTAAATTTTCATATCGGGCTCAAAGCTGTCTTTAAATGCATTAAATCGAGATATTTTTTCTCTTTCCAATGACAAAAAAACACACCTAAATTAAAAATGAAAATTAACTGAAATATAATATAAATCGTTTTATTCATATGTATTGTGTACTGTGGAAATAAAATCAAAATTTTAAATTTTTTTCATGCTGACCGGCGTAGCGTAGTGGTAACACATGTGCTCTGCGTTGCGAAGGTCTCGAGTTCGAATCCCGTTCAGGCATGGAAATTTTCTCAAATAAAAAATTGTCCTGGCGAATTTCCACAGCAGCAAAGGCATTAAAATTAAAAAAAAAAAAAAAATCCAGACTTATCTCCGTTACATTATTCTCTTATTAATGAAAAATCATGTTTATAAAACAATTCCTGCCGACATTAGTGAGCTACACGGAAACTTAGTCAACACTCTAACAAATAAAATAAGGAGAAGGAATGTCAGACGAGCAATATCTAATTTAAGGAAAATAATGGAGCTCTGCTTGGAGGCTGAAGGTAAAACTTCGAACATTTATTGTAATGCCATGCATGAGCCCAATAGAAAAATTGAAAGTTAGTACAAATTTCTCGAAAATAATACGAGCTATAGAAATTTTGAGGACGGTTGTGAATTCTTCGTAAAAGACTTCCAGAACGTTCAAATTAGAAACTTGTAAGAAATGAAATAAAAAAGTTATAACCCAGAAAGTAAATCGAACAAAATCATATTTCTGTACGTATCTAGTTACCTGTGTACTTTCCTGGAAAACCAAATACATCATTCAAGTGGCCACCTAATGCGGCATCTTTGCCCCAATTTAACAGACTCCATATCTATTACGATTCACGAGATCCCAATGGTTGACGTCGAAAAATGAGCACCTATACAAGGAACTTGACGTAAGACTTTTGAAAATGACGTAGCGGTCGAAATACTATCAAGTGAGATAAAACTTATAGAGTATTTGTTTTACTTATTTTATTATTATTTATTTATTTATCCAACAGCCCAAAGGCCAAAAAATAACTACAGCTAAAAAATAAAAAATGCTATGTATTATACTTTAGATTTCACCAAGATATTTCGGATACTTCTTTTCAACATATAATATAATTGTTATTTTTATATCTTTGTTGTCCCCTTTTTCTAATCTCCTATTTGCAGAACATGTGTTGTTCTTTTATTATTTTCTATAATTTTTTATTAAACTCTAGTCTTATGAAGCAACATGTGTAGCCGCAAAATTAACTACATATGGCCTATATGTAGTTAATTTTGCGGCTACAGAAATATAATCCTAATATTTTTTATTTATCAAATCAATATATCACAAACTCAGCATTAAAAGTAAGTTAAAAATGCATTTACTTCACAATATTATTTATGAACATTTAGATACAACATAAAGATATATTTAGCTCGACTTTTTTATTTAATAAGAAAAATGTTATCCAACGTTTTGCTTCGCTCTGCCATTTTATGAGAGCCTAATAATTTTATCTGTAACAACCGTAGTGCCATAAGAGTTATCATATGAGATAAAGTAGGGTAGATGTGGGAGTAACAGGCGCTGCACCAGTAATGGACATCTTTGATTTAAAAAAGCTAGGTCCATTACTCCAACATTTTTCATATTTTTTTTTTCAAATATTTTTAATGGAAAAATAACTACACAAGAAATGTAATATTTCACTGATCAGTCGATTAGTTCAAAGATGCACAAAACTGCATCTTTTGCCATTTCAAAAAATTTATAACCTCAAATCATTTCTTTATACAATAAATCTTAAGTTAAAATATTAATTTTTGTGTCAACTACCTCCACAAATAGAGTGTTTACCGGGAATCGCATGGTTTTCAAAAAGCCACAAATTTTTAAATTTTAAGCCAATTTTTTTTTTTTTAAACAATTTGTTCTGCAAACTCGGAATTTTAAGAAAATTTTACAAAAAATTAAGTAGCAAAAATAACATCGCGTAGATGGCGCCCTTCCGATTGAACACATATTTCCAGACGTTCCCTGAAGTTACGCATTGAACATTTCTCGTGGAATGGCTTGGATTTCTCTTCGGATGGCTTCCTTCAACTCTGGTAATGTGCGTGGTTTTTCAACGTTAACACGTGATTTCAAGAAACCCCAAAGAAAGAAGTCCGGGATCGTCAGATCGAGGGACCGGGGGGGGGGGGGGGACAAGGATCATCTCCAAAACGAGAGATTACTTTTCCAGGGAAAGCTTGTCGGACACGTTCCATCGAAATTCGAGCAGTGTGGGTCGTAACCCCATCTTGCTGGAACCATATGTTTCGCATTGCTATGCGACGACGGCGAAGTGCAGGCAAGAAAAAATTATTCAACATTTCCAAGTAGCGGTCTGGGGTAACAGTAACTGCCTGACCGTTATCGTTCTCAAAAAAATACGGCCCGATGACCCCCACTTCATTTACCGCACACCACACCGTCAATCGAGCACTGTGTAAAGGCATCTCTTGCAATATTTGTGGATTTTCTGAACACCAAAATCTAAAGTTCTGCTTGTTTACAAAACCATCCAAATGAAAATGAGCCTCGTCGCTCATGAGTTAAACTGCATTTTTTTTTCATCCAAGATTGCCATAATTCGCTGACAAAATTCTAAACGCTGTCTGTAATTACCAGGGTTCAGTTGTTGACATACCGCAAGCTTATACGGATGGAACTTGAGGTCTTTAATCAAAATGTTTCTTACCGTAGAGGCAGAAAAAAAAGGTTTGAGGCTCGCTTCGTTAGCGAACGGTTGGGGCTCTCCAACGTAGCGACACGCACACGCTCAACATTGTCAGGCGTACGAACGGTTTTTGCTGGCCCTGGAGTTTTTTTTTTTTTTTTTCATCAATGATCCTTTGTCGATCTACGATCCGGAATCGGCCCACGCGGCGGAACATTGAAATCCCGGCGAAAGTCTCGTTGGGTTTGGGTCACGGACTCACCGTTAGCGTAAAACCGTCTCATAACAAAAGTGCGGTGCTCAAGGTCCCACATCTTGAGTGTAACTGAAACTTCTAATTGCCCTCTACACAATAGGACCTTCCCAACCGCCATCCCCCCAATACTTGCCCTGTACTACCCAATACAAAAATATGCGGTTCCAGGTAAACATACTGTATTAGTGGTTTATATGTATTTTTATGTGTATTGTGTTATGTCTTTCCATGTGAAAATTTATGCAGGCATACCTTGCAATAATGGTCCCTTAGGATCCAGGAAAGTTCTGTTAACTGAAAAGTTAACTATTCGTAGTAGAGAATTTATTTCACTTATCGATGCATTTACTGCACTCTCAATAGATTTATGCGAGCGCAACTAACAAAATTGTGCACTTGTAACTAAAATTAACGTTGCAGACCTTGTTTTAAGAAAAATGGTAAGCTTACCACGTCGCTCAATAAGTCTCCGGTCTAACTGAGATATTTTTTTTTAGAATTTCTACAATATACATCAACATACTCTCCTTCACGAGCTTCCCAGTGTAGTTGCAACTAGCGAACGATCTCTTTAGACATTAAAATTAATAAAGTCTTACTTGAGATTAACTATTTCTCAAGAAAGATAGGTTGGGCTTGCAATAATATCAACTGAAAACGATATTTGCGTCAAATTAGACGTCAATATACCACGTCGCTCAATAAGTCTAACAAAGAAAAACATTTTTTTTTTAGAAATTCGACTTTATTCATCAACGTGCTCTCCTTCAAGAGTGGTACATTCATTCTAACGCTCATAAAATTTAAAAAAAATAAAATTAATTAATTGATTTAAATTCAGCATACCAATCAGTAATAGTTGATTTGCCTGGTGCAGAGTCTCTATAACGCTTATCAAGTCATTGTTTGGCTTCACAGTATTTTTTCCCATCAAAAAACAATGTTTAATCAACACACGAAATTCTTTTTTATCCATTCTTTTGAAAATTACAAAACTGGAGTCACTAAAACCACTGTAACCTCTAAACTAATTATCAGAATGTCATGAAATTTTCACACGTATCGTTGGAAGGTTGGTAATATCCAGAAATCATATGGGTCTGTCAACAGTGTTGCCATATATATGTCAGACCGGAGACTTATTCAGTGAAGTGTTACTATACATCAGTCACTATATACACCGGTCATTTAAAATATACCTAATAGCAACTATGAAAAATAATATATACATAGGAATTCATATAATAAATACTGTAAAGAATACATATCACGGAAATTCAGTGACAATAATAAACATATACATCCGCTAGGGAGCAGCTGGAGCGCGTATAGAGGCCATAATGAGAGAACATGATGGTAATGTAAAAAGGCCGCTATAGCGTGTTATCGTTAACCGAGTTGCCGTTACTCGAGATACGCCGTATACCAAATGTCACTATCTTTAGAAAAAAATAGTCCGGCATTACTGGGTTAAGATATGTTACGTTAGGACCAATTTTACATTGTAGTTTTATTAAATTCTTGTTAAAACTTCTTATGTATAATATCAATACAAAAAAAAATCTTGAAGAAGCTAAACTGTTGGCGGAATATGTCGAAAAATAATTATAGAAATTTATTAACTAACATTTACTATCTACTCTAGGTTATGTAAACTTTATGTCAAACATCCATGCTCGCGAGTTTCAAAATTAACTCAAACGCGTCCAACCAAATTCGCCGAACGCCATTATGTTCACGACACAGTGTGGTTTGGGTTGAGCGCTATGCGAACCGCTAGGTTGTGCACGTGATACCGTTCAAACTAGACAAATATATTATACGGTGAACACACCGTATTGCGTACACGTACACGTACACGTACACGTACACGTACACGCGCGTAATGCAACAGCATTACGCGCTACGTTACAGGTTCGGCTCGCTAATCTGGACGTAGCTTTACGGGCATTTTCTACGTTTGTTGTTAGATGCTATGAGCGACTGGTACTTAACGATTGCAGTTCCTCTAGAACTAAATTTATTTAGGCATTAAGAATATTCATAAATCTTTTAATTTAATATAATCTCTAAACTTATTTTATTTTCAATAAAATCTTTTGTAATCGCAACCTAATTTGTTTATTTACGAGTTGAAATGTGCAATGTTGTGCAATGCTGCAATGAACCTGCAGCTACAAGACACAGCTCAAATATGCTAACATAGAATTACATTTAATGGGGGTATGCGTGCAACACGTAGCCGGCGCTTAAAGGCACTGATTAGCCCTAACCAACCGCAACCAATGAAAATAAATATCCTAATACTTTCACATGTACCCATCACTCCGACAGCTTGTCGATAATTTTTTGATTGCTCTTTCTTTTAATTTAATTTGTAGTGAATCACTTATAATTCACAATTATTAATAAAATATCTTTGATTTAGCGAATTACTGACGTTTACAATTACTTATTGGCAGAATACATTTAAGAATTTTATTATGGATTTGTCTTACAACATTTAGTCTGCAGAAGTGGCAAGTTTTAGTGGGAATATAATACCTCCCACGAGGTATATGAAGGGTAATTCTAAACTAGGTAATTTTCAAAGAAAAAATGTCAGTAAACCGGCGCTTGTAACGCGGCGGCGCTATGTATACCCGTTTATAGGCGCCGATAAACCGACACCGGAATCAATTTTTCTACGTGTTCGCGTCCTAACGCGCGATTCAGCTGTTGTTTGGACAGAAAACAAAACAGCTCCGAGTATAGATTTACGTTTGATAATTATACCTGATACGTGATTATCAGATTTTCGCTCATTTTATTACTGTTTAATGCTTTTGTGCAGTCGTGTACCTTATTTAGGGTTGTCACCTCTTCGGATCTGACCCGGAGATTCCGGGTTTTACATGTTTGTGACCGAGTTCTGGGTTTGATCCGTATTTCTCTGGGTCACGCGAAATTTAAACATCCAAGTTTGCCAGTTTGTTACACGTTTTCTGCCTTTCCTACACTTTAGTATTTTCTGAATTTCTGATCCCCGGTCTTCTTGTGATTTTCTGAATATCTGCGCCTCCTTTTCATCATTTTTTTGATTTTCTTTTCTTATTTTATGAAGCGTATAATATATATAAAATAAATATTTATTTAAAATTAATTCATGATGTTTCTTTATCTGAGTAGGCTATTGTAGGGTGGCAGTTTTGTTGGTAGCCACGAAAAATAACTAGACATGTGAAAATAAAATATCAAAAATACAGATTTTTTTCTGTTTAATAGATTTTATTTAATATGAGTTGATAATATGTAAAAATATATTAATTAAACATAAAAAATATACAAATAAGATTGGAAGAATGCCATTATTTTTTAATATCAAATTTTATGCAACCAAAAAAATATCATGGCTTACTGAAATGAGCAATGGATTATAATTAAAACTAGTGATGTGTCGGCCATCCGTATCCGCGGATGATCTGCAAAAAATAAAAATCCATACTCGGGTCCGTATCCGTTTTTCTAATGCGGAATTTAAACAAATATCTTATAGAAAAATTTAAATTAGTTTTCATACAAGCTTGCATCTAAAAATGCTCAAGGTGGAGTAAATTTTATTTTGGCGTTTAGACTGATGTTAAGTCGAGAATCACATCATTTTCTGGTAGTTTTCGAAACTGCATTTAACCTGCAGTGCATTCTAACAATTGAACGGTCTATAGGAACAGCGCGATATATCAAACTATCGCTTCAAGGTCTCTGAATTTACATGGAAGATCCGTATCCGTATCCACAGATCAGAAAACAAATAACCCCTATCTTAAAACACAACTTTTCTTTTTGCTCCGGGTGAAAGTAAGGCGTTAGGTGGCAACCCTAACCTTATATAACTATTAAAATATAATTATTTAAAATATATTCTAAAAGCCTAGGTGGTGCATAAGGACAGTCAAAGTAAGTATTCCGTTTTTAGACCTCCAACCATAGATATGAAAGTCACGTGGCTAGAGTGACATTTCAATCTGTTCTATTATTCGTGAATACACAGATACCCGTTTTAAGTATTACATAATTGAGTATGAGTCAACCTCAGAAAATGAAAATTCAGAGTGATGCAAGCTTAAGCCACGGTAACTCTTTAAATATATCATATATTAAAAATTATATTGATTTTTTAAAGACTTCAAAATATATGAAAATAAAAATAAATTATTCTTGACGCCCATCTTTCCTTATTACCCATCTTATTCTTCGATACCGACCAACTGGCAAAGGTAAATAAGTCTGACCGTGATGAATCGGCATGTAAGGGAGTAGAAAGTGTATAGGGTATAAAAGTACACTAATCTTATATATAAAAACAAATGTATTTGTTTGTTCTTGATACAAAACCAAACGCAGAAACCAATTTTCAACAAATTTGGTATAGGAGGGTAGAATAATCCGAGAAAGAATTTATTGAGAGTTCTGACATTGCCCGTGTCTCACTAAGGGGCGTTATGGGGACAAAACCATCAGTTTCACACTCTCCGTGCAATTGATTACATTAGCTAAACTTTAAGAGAAATATTCAGAGCCGGCGCTAGCTCATTTGGCGACCGGGGCAAACCCACCAAGCTGCGCCCTTTGGTTAGAATATGCAGCGGCGTTCTGAAGAGGGGAGTTTGGGTGCTCGCAATCTTATTTTAAACATGTTATTTTTATTTAGATGGTTGCAATTTAAATACTTTAAAATTTTAACCGAATACTAGTTATGACTAAGTAAATATGCTAATACAGTATAAAGTGGTACCTCGACTTACAAACCTCTCGACATACGAATTTTTCGAGGTACAAGCTATTTTCATATAGATACGAACCGTGATGTTTTTCTTTTCAAATGAATTAAATCCTGTTTTACATTATACTTTTTTTTATTAAACTTAATATGCAATGTAATACAAAATGCATATTTATAGTGAAAAAAAAAATGTTCCTCCTCACTCCTCCATTTCTTTGTATTTTCTTTGTTTAGTTTAGAGAATAGATATTTATTTAAATTTTTGTTTTTTTATGATTTTTTAATCTGGGAAGAGATTGATTGATTTCTGGTAAGATATAATGGAAAATTGGGTTTCTACATACATACTTTTTAAGATACGAACCGCGGTCAGGAACAAATTAAGTTTGTAAATCCAGGTGTATGTCTAAATGTGCCACCAAAATCAGTTATAGATGTTTTCAGATGTGTAAGAAAGTTAATCAAATATATTTCTATAAAGTTGGTAAAAATATTAGTATCATTGCCAGTAAACAAAGTACTGCTGAACGAGTTCTTAGTTAAATTATTTAAAAAATCTCGGTCTTCAACAAGTCAGAAAATTGAAAAATGGACTTTTTTTGTTATTTTACAGTCCAAAAGAAGACTGAATATTATTATATAATCAATAAATGTGTATATCTTCAATTTTTTATTTAATATGTACGAGATTGATATAGAAACGAAAATTTATAGTTTTGATCTAAATAAAAAAAAAAAAACTTAATAAAAACCTTGAATCTAATAAAAATCTAAGATCTAAAAAAACTGTAGGGCATATCATGCTCCGATATCGTTTATTGTTTAATTTTCTGTTTTGAAACGTAATAGTTTTTGTACTATTAAGTTTGTGGGTACATAATATTTGAGCTTTATTGTGATGTATAAAGTATTTTAGAATAATAAATTAGAGCATTTCACCCATAATAATACAGTATTTTACACTATACATCAAACATTGATTAATAGCGGAGTTACCATAAAATAAATAGAAGCGCATATATACACAGAAATATTGGAAAAACTCTTTGGTGCCAACAGAGGGCACTGGTAGAGAGTTCTTTATCCTCTCCCAACAGTAAGTTGCAAGTCATTTTGCCGTTTTATTTATTTTATTTAAAGTTGAACGTTGTGAACAACATTTTACAGTTTTACCTTTACATTAGTTGTATTAGTTATGTATGTCCTGTTCGTACATACAAATCCGTCAATACCACCTAAGACGTACAATATTCTATACATAATCCCGTTGAGTTTTTAAACTATTTAAATCTTTCAGATTTACCATTTCACGAACTACTTTTAAAAGTAGTTTCATTGATTATTTTGCTCGGCAATGTTAGGCCGCCCAAACTGTGTAATGGCACTACGCTCCATATACCATCTTTGCAGAACTACCCAGTGGATGTCACCAGTGGCGTATATATGGTCGGTGAGGCCCTACGCGCAATATTTTTTGGGTCCATTTCATTAGGTAAATTTTAAATATGAGTTAATGCTTAATGAATACTATGTGTAATACATACCTGTAAAATCTGCAACGACGGCAAATTTTCGAGAGTTTTATTTTAAATAGTAGGTATAATTTTTTTTTTTAAATAGACAACTGATTTTACCTATGATTTAAATTATTTTACTATTTTACATGTAAGTAAAGTACATAACATTGATATGTATGTTTTTAAGAAATAAAATAAAATGTTTATCCCATAATATTAAATATGCATTCTGTATTAAATTCCCGGTAGATAATAATTTAATGATTGTTCAACATGTAAATCATGTAAATCATGAGACGGCATAGATGTGACCGAAGATTTATTAGGTATTTGTTTATATTAGGCTTTTCAGAAATATACATAGTTAATCAAATCTGGTCATATTAAAACCGTTATTAGGTATAATTTAGGTTTTTAATTTATTTAAATTTAAATTTTTAATTTTAATTTATCGTTATAGTTTCTTGTTTTTCATCAACACTTAAAACAAAAGCACAATATTACCGATAACAAAAACAACCACTAGAAATTTTCAACTGGCCTAAACTTGCACCACACGTGTTCAATCAACACTGTTGATAAACAAATTTCTGCAGAAATGTGGCGACTCGTAGAACTGAATTTTTGTTTGATAAGGAGCTTTTCATATTTCAAAATAGATGCTTAATCTTACGAATGACGCCGTTACGCATCACCGTTTGTATTCGTTGTTGGTCGAATTACACTTTTAGTAAATAATATTTTATTTTATCTTGATTAGATGAATTACGTCCGTAAGTTAGTAGTTATAGTTGAAGGTAATGGGATTCGGACCAGTCAGAAAATAAATAAAAACAAATTTATTAACTTCGCTAACGTTTCGATTTAATTTAAATCTTCATCAGAGCTACAAAGATAAATAGAAATATACAATTATTAAATTGGTAGGTTTACATGTATATGTTTGTTTACATATACATGTAAACCTACCAATTTAATAATTGTATATTTCTATTTATCTTTGTAGCTCTGATGAAGATTTAAATTAAATCGAAACGTTAGCGAAGTTAATAAATTTGTTTTTATTTATTTTCTGACTGGTCCGAATCCCATTACCTTCAACTATAAATTTTATTTTATTTTTATTCTTTTAAGCGTCGCTATGTATGTTCATGTATACATTTTTAATCCGGGGCCCCTTCATCATCCGGGGCCCCACTTCTGCGCGTAGTGCGCGCACCTATAAATACGCTACTGGATGTCACCATCCTGACAGGTAGAGCCGGTCAAAGAGTGATGCAGGATGTGTGCCGGACATGGCTCCTAAAGCCCATAAAGTCAATAAATTAAAAAAAAATCAATTCCGCATTTATTTTTGAACACAACCCCGCAAACCGTAGGGCCGACTCTGCTGACAGTGGAGCAGTGGAGAAAGTTCATACTACTAATCCCAATGATCCCTTCGATCTGCCATTCAGTTTTAACAGACTTCAATTTCCTATGAAAACCTGCCTTTTCAATGATAATTAATAAAGTAAAAGCAATTTACGTGGCTGGCGTGGACTTGCGCGATGAGTGCTTCTCACATGGGCAACTGTATGTGATATTTTCCCGAGTTAATACAGCGGAACACGTATACCTATTGTCATAAAAATGACTCTTTTACCAATGTCATTTATAAAGAACTCCTTACTTAAATTATTTTTGAGAGAAGCATATATTTACAAAATTGTAGAGTAAAATAAAAAATATACTTGGATTCATGGAATAAAAAGACTGAAGGAAAGAGGCTATATGCATTTTTACATACAAATTTTTCTGATGGGAATTATGTCATTCTAAATACCACAATTGCTGTCAATATTTTGTTATTTGCGTATTAAAAAGTAATTATTGACACTTATTTTGATAATTTAAAGTATATTCATAATTTATAAATTATAGATAGCAGATAAAATAATGCATATAACTTGAAATTTGGCATCTTGTCAAAATGGTAAGCTGTACTGCATGTGGACGATCAAGAACACAAAATACCAAGACTAAAGGAATAACTTTTCAGTCGTAAGTATTTTATATTCATATTATGTAATTTCTACTATAAGTCATAATTTTCTACTATAAGTTCTGTATGTATTTATTTACTTGTGTGTATCATTAATTTAATAATGATAAATTTCAGATAAATATTAGTGTATTATTGATTGTTTGTATAGCCTATTTCAAGCTACTTTTGAAAATATCAGATTGGTATTTTTCCTTTTTGTGCCGATAACAATTATTTTAATAAATTGCCCTACGCCACTGTACAGCCGGAAACTATTGTCCACCATTTTGAAATAGCATCCTGGTCTGTCCAATTAGCATGTAAGCCTCCTTCCTTTAGTCTTTTTATTCAGTGCTTGGAATTTACTCAAACGATTCGCGCAAAACTTGATTTGAACACTAACGCTTCACAAAGCTGGTGTTGACATGCGCGATGAGTGCTTCCTACCTAGACAACTGTATGTGATATTCTCCCAAGTTAATACAATAGAACACTTATACGAAATGTCATTAAGATACTGCAATTCCAATGTCATTTATAAAGAAGCTTCTACTTAAATGATTTGTGTAAGAAGCACATAAGCACATGGCTTGAATCGGATTTAACGGATCGTGTTCAGTTCGTCTTCATAGATGGCTTCATCTCGGATGTTATCGAGGTTACCTCTGGAGTTCCGCAAGGATCGCATATCGGACAAAAATTATTCTTGTTGTTCGTGAATGACATCGGAATACACCTCAAATTTTATTTTAATCTTCTCTTTGCAGACGACCTCAAACTCTTCCGTAAAAAAACGTACAACCGACATAACACAATTTTAAGAAGTCCTTAACACAATGTTTGAATGGTGCGCCACAAACTGCCTTCATCTCAACCCAAAGAAGTGTAAAAGCATCGTTTTCTCATGGAAAAACAATTCCTGGGGTTGTGCAGTATCACCTAAGTGGAGTGCAAGTTAAGGAAATGACTGATCTAGGTATTTTAATTACCAGTGATCTCTCTTTTGCGAAACATATTGAAATTATAATCAATAAATCGCTGATAATGCTTCGTTTTGTTAAACGCAAGATTAATGCGTTTACAGATATTAACTCTATAAAAATTTTGTACTTCTTATTAGTTAGGAGCCATTTGGAATATTCGTCAACCCTTGAAAAAGTGCCAAATTGAACGTGTCGAGTATGTACAAAATAAATTTTGTTATTACGCACTGTTCAAACTTGGTATAGACTACAATATTCTCAACTATCCTGAAAAATGCTGTACTGAGCATAGCCTCACATACATCTAGACGGTCTTTAGCCGACATGTATTTTCCATACAAAGTTATGAACAGTGTCATATTTGTACCAGATGTTTTACATAAATTTAATATCCATGTACCTGCGAGAAAGACTGGTTCCCAGTCATTATTTTATTGTAGAAGTCATGCGACTAATTTTGGGTTTAATAATTGCGTTGATAGACTATCTAGAACATATAATTCATTAAATAACAACAATAATCTAGGTCTGTTCAATACATTTATTAACCAAATAAAATCCCTTATTTTTGCCTAAATTATTATTATGTATTTTTTTTACTATCTATTTTTTCTGCTACGTATTTTTTTTACTATGTATTTTGTTTATGTTATATTTTTTATTTGCTACTTGGATTTTATCTGTAAGCAAATTTCGTAAATAAATAAATAAATATTTATAAAATGGTAGAGTAACACAAAAATATACTTTACTCAAACGATTCGCAGCAAACCTGATTTAAACCCATACCGACATGGGTCCAGTTTAAATCGGCTACTACTACTTCTTTCCGGTAGCGAAGCAGCTGGCAAATTGCTAGTAAAACAATAAAACTAAAAACTATTTTGTAATTTAAGAGACAATAGCGGTGTCTAGAAACTGTAAAGTACCCACATGCGTAAACAAGATTATTGTTATTGTCGAGACAATTGATCAAGGCTCAGGTATGTAGCGGCTTAAGAAACATTTTGTGTTTGCGAATAGCACAAACATCATTGTCTCCTCTTTCATACTTATCACGTTAACTGTCTGCTGTAATTGTTATCAATTCATTCTTGCGAAATCTCTATTTTCCAGTGATTTAAAGGCATCAAAATTCGGTGTAATATTTTGTTTTAAAAAGATTGTAAAGTTAAAATTATCGCTAAATTGCATGTTATTCAGTTTATCCATGATTTAAATCCCTCCTGCATGTTTAAATATTTATCTCTTTTGACATTTAAAGATCGTTTACACTTAATCTGTATTAACCCCTTCAAGGTGTAAGTCTGTTGCCTGCAATACTTCAACGCGATCCTGGATGCATCCATCTTCATTTTAGTAACGTTACACTCCCTTATTGGTTGCTTGTCTTACAGATTACTACCCTCGTGAAAAAATGCCACCCTTATGAAATATTTATAAAATCTAAAAAATATGATTAGTTCGTGGACTTGGAGAGAATTCTAAAGCAGTATTTCTGGGTTACCTCGGTTGGATTTTCAAATATTTACAATTTTCCACTTGACTTGTATTCTTATTTGAAATGAGATGTCGCTTATTGGCAGTTTTTAAATATTTAAAGGAAAAACTTCAGTTTTATAGAAAATGGGAGGAAAATATTTCTTTAGAAATACATGATATTTGATAAGAATATAAGAACAAAATATGTCAGTCAATTTTTTTCTTGCCTGTGGTGATGTGATATATGTTTGGTGTGACGTGGTTTGAGATAAAGCATGCAGAGAAGATTAATATGAATGTCAGACCTTGTTAATTTTCCTGTCAAAAATGAAATTGGAAAAATAAAATATTTATTTTTTTCGCAGACAATTTTGTGAGAACTATAAAACGCTAGAAAAATTCACAAGATATCTAAAGTAGTGTGAAATTAAAAAAAATATGATATTATAAGCATGAATAAGGTTCATTCACAATAACTAGTGACGAATTGACGTCTTCTTCATCAACCCATAAACGTCCCACAGTAGTCTCACCAAGCTGTAGTTTTCACTACCATACTGCTACTGTCTACTGGGTCTTTCACTCCGAAGTGTGAAGTTCTACAACTTCCACGGTAACCCAATCCTGATTGAGAGCGGTGATAAATTTATGATGCTGGTCATCGTAGCGAAGTGGTTAGTGTAGCGATGCACTGACTTCTAGGCCGTGGGGGATCGGGATCGAATCCCGGTTATGGCTTGGATGTTTGTGTTTTGGAGTCAAAAATAATAATAAAAAAATATGTGATGAAATGACGTCATACTTGGTTAATTTAGTTGCAATTTTTAGAATATAATGTATAGTCTATTCCAAACGTTTAAACAAAACTAGAATTTAAAAACTAGTAACTTTTATCGATTAAATAGGTCTTTTGGCCGTTTTGTTTAAGATTTATAAATGATACTTACATTGCATATTTTTAGGTTAGGGTGAATTGTCAACATAAAAAATTTCAGTACATTTAATTTTTTGTCATTCTTAATACAAATGTCTCATTTCTTAAAGTGTCTGGACCGGATAAGCAAAAGTAGCTACCACCGGAAAAGTTGAAGCTTTTGAAATGTGGTATAACTGTATAGACACAAGAAATTGGTTGATTAAATTTCCAGCCAGCGCATAGCATATTAAAAAATTATATTACATTAGTCAGGTAGACAAATTTTGAAATTTGTTCACCTGTCAGTCCAATTCATCGACTGCTGAACACAGGTCTCTCCGTTGCATATCAAGTCCAATTAATATTGGTATACAATATACCTGGAAAGACCAAACACTCAGCAAATCAAGAAGTAGACATTTGCGTGACTAAAGTAAAATTTCGGACAACATAGTCTCAAGAGAGACAGTCTTTATAATTTATTCTTCATCCTGTATTAAGCCAATGTAGTCCCAGAGGTAGACTAAGCCCTCTAGAGGTCCGGGCGTTAAAAGTTCATGAGGCCCTTCTAAAAATTAAAGTGAGAATATGATAGTAGAAATTAATAAGTGAAGACATGAGGGGTAGAGATGCATGCAAAGGGCCCATCGAGGTCGGAGCCCCTGACACCGCCAAATCCAACACTTGCTTTACCCAGTACTGTGTAGGTTCACCTTCTACGGTTTTTCCTACCCAGCTTCACTTGAGGTTGACAAGGCCCTGTATGATATCGCAAACACGAGTGGTCTCTCAAACTTATACTAAGAATTGTACACTCCATCGCACTTTGGGAAACTTCAAGCTTTTCAACTGAGATTTTTATTAGGCTGGTGGTTTCGTTACCATATGTAGCAATGGAAATAACGCATCTACTATCGTACAGTTTTCTTTTGAATCTAATTGGAATCTCAACAATCTTCAAACAGAAGCTCAGTTTCCGATAGCCACCCAGCATGCTCTATTTCTTCGAGTGAGTTCTGCCATCTGATAACTTTCTCTTATTGGGATATTTAGATTAAATATAGCAAGTAAAAATACTTGCTTGTAGTTTCAAGAGGTCGTTGTCAACGTATAGCTAGTTCTATCATAAATATTGTCTCAAAGTTTTCAATGAAATTCCATAAGATGTTTAAAGATATATTAGCTCTCTTTTAGTATATAGTACATAGATGTATTTTAAACGAGAAACACCAATCAGTTTTCAAAAAGACAATTTCTGACTTATATATAGATCTTAAGTCTTTGCGGCCGTTTGTCAGTAGAAGAGTTCCTACAGGAAGACCGTCCACTGCTTTAATCGGGGAACTCTCCAAACTAGCGATATTAAGGTGTCTCTTCTAGCAGTCCATGTTCCGAAGCACGGACTACAATTTGCAGTCCAGGGGGTTGACGTGAGGGTTGCTAGATGGTCAATCAGAAGGAGAAATGAAGTGCAGTACATTAATTTCAAACCACTGCTGCGTATTCTTCACCTTATGTGCTAGCGTTGAATTTTGCGGAAGCTCCAGTGGTGCGCAGCGAAGAAGGATTTGTTCAGATATTTATATCAGACTTATAACTATCGACATAAACACAGTTTCTTAGTAGACTATGACCAACAGTTTTACCCTTTTCTCGTAAAATTTAAGCTTACTGATATCGCTATAGCTCCTGACCTATCAAACCATAATTGGATCTATGCTTTCTCACGAGCTTCTCGTCAACTTGTAGCACACACCCTGTCGTTCTGGCGGTTAAAAATTTCTTCATAATTAAAAGTCTATCCATGAAAATCTTTTCAAGAAGCCGTTCGTAATTCTTTTGACGAGTGACCGCAGAGACTTAAGAGTTGTGTAACAGCCAGAGGTGGACATTTTAAAAACTGATTAGTGTTTCTTGTTTAAGATGCATATATGTGTTTTGTAATAAAAGAAAATATCTTTAACCATTTTGTGAACTTTTACTAAAAATTTTATGACCGCTGTCCTAACTCATTATTTTGGAATTAGATACGTTGATGTGAAGGCCTATACGTTTTGATGCAGTATTCCTGTTCATGCAGCAGGCAATGTAGTTCGGATATATCATAGTCCTATAATCAAACCCCTGAATATTAAATTTCCCTTCCACGTAATCTGTTTCTAGTAACACTCTTTTATCACAGGTGGGGTGCCCAAATAGGTCACCCCTCTTTCAGAATTCTTCGTAACTATTTAAAAACTTATATTATATAGTCATCTGAAAGAAATCAACAACTTGTCCTCAATATGAAATTCCCAAACGTCATCATGAATTTCTAACAGTAATTCTGTATAGAAAACTGTGTGAAAGGACATTTTCCTGCTATATCGTGAAGTTTTCCTAACCAGATGTTGAGCTATACGGGCCCCTATATACATTTTTCAAATTCACTGCACAATATTTCAGCCTTGAAGTTTTGCCTAGGGGGAAATAAACCATAGGGGGATATAAAACTTCCCTAGATTTCATAAGTAACTTCACATTTCAAATAAGAATACGTGTCATGTATAAAATGTGTAAATATTTGAGGAATCCAGCCATCATTTCAAGGACATAACATTCTTTTAGATGACATGGGTAACTAATCTTGTTTTTAAATTTTTTGAAATATTTCCTAAGGGTTAGTTTGCACAATGGGCTCATATTTTAACGGACAATGCAGTTTGTACTGAATTATGTTGACTTTATACTATGATTTTATGCTTTTTGAACATAAATTTAGTTTTTTGTAGGGTAAAATTTAAAACTGAATTTATGGGGGTGCATTATCCCTTACATAAAAGTCCTGAGGCCACTATTTCTTGAATATGTCATCAATATGACAACAATACATGTTAAATATCCCTAAACTAAAATTCTTGAGGGATAAAATGCATAAAATTTGTGATTTTTATCTGATAGAAAAGTAGAACGGTGAAGTTAAAGCTAAGTAGAAATAAAAATTGATAATAATTCATAATCTGATGACATAGACACTTTTCGCAAACGATATTAAACTACTGTGAACTCATGTATCTGCAAGCCGGCATTAATTCTATCCACCAGTTGTCCATACTATAACACTCAACTTTAAACCCTTCCAAATGTACAGTCCTTCCCATTGGTCCCAATAATCCAAAATTTCCTTAATATCTACGTAGCACAAAACTTTGCTGACCATAGAACAAGTGGTCGTTTTGTTAAACAAGTTAATGTGGCCTTGTTTATAATCAAGAAAAGTTTTGTTCGAATTCAACATAAACTACGAGGGTTGTTTGATAAGTTACTGACTTCGATAATAAATATTTTTGTTCTTAATAAATGCGACTTATTTCTCAACATAGTCTGCTTTTAGCTCGAAGCAGTCCAACGAAATTTAAACTTCTTCAAGCCTTCCAAAAATGACAATATCTCTAACTGTGCAAAATATGCTTGTGTTTCAGCAATCATCTCATTCGATACAAATCTTTTTCCAGCGAGCTTTTTCCAAATATTTAGAAAGGGAAAGAAGTAGCAGGGGGCAAATCTGGAGAATAGGGTGGATGAGAGATCAGTGCGAATCGCGATACAACCAATTTGTCCATTGAAATTGAAAACAAGTGAATTGATGCTTTGTCAGGATGGAATAGAACTTCTTGTTCGTTAAATAGAGCCGCTTTTTCTTCAAGTCAGTGCGTAATCGATCTAATAGAACGGTTTAATATTGTCCTATGATGGTTTATATCGATACTCGATTATATTATACCTTGCAATCTCAGTAAATCGTGGCTATGATCATATCGGCCCAAGGAATCCTTTTTGCTTTGTTTGGAGCTCGTTTTCCAGGAGAAAAATATTATTTTGATTGATTGTTTCTGGTGTGTAGTAATGGATGCATGTTTTATTAACGGTTATGAACGCCACAAAACCTCCTTTGGATTGCGCTTATACATATCCAAACATTGCTTCGAAATGGTTACACGATTCCGTTTTTGATACACTGTGAGCATACACGGCACCCATTTTGTCAATAGCTTTTCCATGCACACATGCAGGATATGAAACACATGTTTGTCTGAGATGTTTACCATTTTGGCTATCTCGCGTATCTTCATTCGAGAGTTATCTAACACGATATCATGAATTTTATTCTTCTTTAGACCATCTCTTTATTTGTGACCTCATTCGAACGCCTAAGCAATTTAAGCATGCTCAAATTTTCGTGTAAAATTGTAAACACACTACCTTCTGATATCTTTAAGGTGTCAGATATCTCACGCAACTTCACTGGTGCAGAGTCTTTATAACGCTGATCAAGCCACTGTTTGGCTTCAACTGCACGAAATTATTTTTTATCCATTCTTTTGAAACTTGAGTCACTAAAACCACTGTAACCTCGAAACTAATTGTCAGAATCCATGAAATTTTCACACGTATCGTTTGAAGGTTGGTAATATCCAGAAAACAGTCTGTCAACAGTGTTGCCATATATATGTCAGACCGAAGACTTATTGAGTGAAGTGATACATTAGTAGTAGTAGACTATCTTACTTGCATATTGTTTCGAACAGAGGATAATCGGGGATTGAAGACGACCCAGGAAATTATTAGGAAAGCGGCCCATATATGTATATTAGAGTGGTCCTTATTTTCAAAGTTTTATTGTTTTTCATACAGGAAGGGGTTTATACTAGCGTCGGCGAATCAACGCAGTTACGTCACACGACGTAACAAACGACTGTATTGTCTGGAACAATGAGCTTGAATTTTTAAAAAATCAACAATTTCTAGGTCTTTTTTTTGGAAAACATTTCCGGTTATCCGGAAACCGGTACTTCTATCTTATCCTTATTATATTTTTCTGTATTCCACATAAGTTACAAGTAATCATTTCAAACTAATGCGACAAAATTGGTGGAACAATACTAATTTTGCAGCGGTTTTACTCGCGGAGTTTAGTTGTACTAAGCTCAGCTTAAGGCAACAATGAGAAACACGATATACAGGGTGCGCGGCCAAAATCCGGACAAAATTAGATTTGAATTTCCCGCTGTTCTATATCACTTGAAGTTGTCGCCATTGGTTTTTTAGATAGCTGTACGCATATACTAAGCAGTCATAACCTCAAAATAGTCGCAATATTGAAACAAAGTGCGGAATTTAACCGAAGAGCTGCTATAATTGAAAGTATACTGGGCGCTCAGCGACAGAAACTATTCGATTTTTCGATTGCCCGAGATCGACGGTTTATGATGTCGCGAAATACAATAAGTCGGAGGCGTCGAAGAAAGTTGCTGCAACACCAGCGAGGAAGATACACTCGAAGGAGTGCGTTGTCAGAACGCCTGAGGTCATTCAATGGGCTCAGGAGCTGATTTTGCAAGATCCAGGACAGTCGATTCGAAAATTTTCATCGATGGTCGGAGTCAGTGAAACAATTATGCGTCAAATCATTCAGGAGGATCTCCAACAAGACGGTGCACCCGCCCACACTAGTCACTTAGTGCAAAACTGGTTGTCGGACAATGTTGACATGTTTTGGTCAAAAGAATTCTGGCCTCCCAACAGTCCTAATTTGAATCCTTTGGACTTTTATGTATGGAGAGTTATTGAAAGAGTCACGAATAAGTCCAGACATCCAAATGTAGCATCACTTCAAGCCGCTATTAAATCAGCTTTCAATTATATGGACCGTAACGCATTACAATGTGCATACGAACGCTTCAGACCACGATTGGTGGCGGTTATTCAAGCAAGTGGGGGATACATTGAATAAATTTCTTCTCTATGACTTTTTATGATTTATGATTATATGTCAAGAAAATTTTTGTTATTTTTTTTTTTTACAATAAAAAATATAGTTTGAAAAAATTGATTAATTTGTCCGGATTTTGGCCGCGCACCCTGTATATTAAAATAGACTGTGAGTATCATTTACATTGGTTTTTATAGGAGAATACTATCACGATCACGCCTAATGTTTTGAACACCTATACATTAAAAATTGCCCTTTTTTATACTTTGTTAGCATTTTTTAAATGCAATTAGGCAATTAGCCTTACATGTAGTAAGCCCGAAATGTTAATTACCTATCATTTTTTACTGCCTGCTTGCTCTAATTCTGTAATATATCATAATTACATTAAACTTTACCTGTTACTTTTACTGACGGAAAACTGGAAAATAATCCGTGTGCATACTTATTAGTCTTATATAATCAAGTACTTATTTGAGCATTAAATACACGACGCCGAATCGACCCCTGAGCTGACTCGCGGATTTGGAACACAACCATGTGCTCGGTTATAACCGTTTTACCACGGAGCCACGGTAACTCTAACGTGATGTATTTTAGTAACACATTATTATCATGTTTTAAACATTGTGGTTCGTAACTTTTTCGACACTAAATTGTATTGTGCTGTATTTGGCAAGCCAGTCCGGTCACTGTCCGCAAAATCTTAATGCCCCAAGGTATTTAAACCATACTGCAAACATCAAAACAACGAGATCAAAGTAATTCTAATATTAAATAAATTAATCAATTGTTTTTTTTTTTTTATAAAATTAATTGCATTTTCCAATTTTTAATTACATATGATTCAGTTAAAATAATATAATTATTGTGAACATGTTTGGTAAATAATTACCGCAAAAATAAAATATTCCCAAAAAACTGTCTACCATTCTCTGTTTCCATTATTTACACTTAAACAGACAAAAACTGACATATTGATTATATTTTCTTACAGTCCTGAGTTTTTCTTCCAGACGGGCTTAAGATAATAAACTAATTTATTACTTGGTAAAAAATTTGGCTGTTTCAATATTTAAAATTTCTCAGTTGAATAAAGAGAAGATTGTTTGTAAAACGCCTGAAGTAATAGAGGTCGATGACCCGCATTACAGTAAAGGAAACACAGTTACATTAATCTTAATTTGAACAAGGGGTTAATTTTGCTTTATTGATTTCTTTAATATTCAAAGAGATTTCTTATACCTTTGTTGCACTAAAATTTAAAATGTTTCTATTTTAATGAATCCTTTCGCAATATAATATATTTTTCTCATGTCGTTTATCAATTGCTAAGGTTTTGTGACTTGTACAATACGACTTAACTTCTATGTTTAAAGGTGCGTACAGACGGCGTGACAAGTCTAGACCAATGTTTATACAAGTCACAGCCACCGTAGGCTGGACTTGCTGCTGACAGACGTTCGCTTCCGAGGCGGTATTCTATCACAAGTCAAAGGAGTTGGGCCAACATCGGCACAGACTTGTATTTGGTAGTATTGTACTTGTACTACATGCATGGTAGCACCGTACACACGACGCGCACACGCCTGTCATCACATCAGTCGAGAGTGTTGTGGTCAAAAGGAAGGTTATAACCATTTTTGCGTAATTATGAAGTCTACTTAAAGTAAAAAGTAATTTTTATACTTTTAATCTAATTTAGATATCAAATGCAAGGTCGAAGAAGCGACCATATCCTCACTGTGAATTGTTCCTCATATTCGTTATTTTTTTACTTGGCCATCATTGACACATCGTCTGTAGGGTACAGAAGTACAAGTGTCCGCCAGTGCTACATGTTACGGCCAGCGTCAGAATTAGCGCTGGCGAACGCTGGCACACCGTCTGTAGGCACCTTGACGCCATGCTAAATAATGGTAAAAGACAAGGGTAAAAAGGGCATAGAGCCAGGGTGCCACTACGAGGGGCATCAAATCAAGCAATAAGATAACTTTCTTGATAGTTCCTTTACAGCTTTCGGGATACCATTTTCCTTTTTATTTTGTACTCACTGGGTGCTAATAACCGAGTTGCTGTTTCCTAGTCCTGCCTCAAGTACTAAAAGGGCTAGCTTCAGCTCTGAGTTTACCACTTGATCCCAACTTCGGCATTGCCCCGGATTTTTCCATTGTATAACTATTAATTACTATTAAAAACTTTTTATTATATTTTTATAAATGATCTTCCTTCTTATGTATGTGATAAAGATACAGACATGGTGTTATATGCAGATGACACAAACGTGTTAAACAATCATACAAGAGTTGGTGAACTTGATATTTTATCTGAATTAGCGATGTCAAAGACAAAACACTGGTTTTGCAGCAATTTATTGACATTAAATGCAAGCAAGAATCAACAATTAATACTCTCTCTCAATAGAAATGAAATTGTAAACAATGCCTTCAGCAAGCCTGTAAAATTTCTTGGTCTTAAAATAGACAATCAATTGAATTGGCATACACATGTAAAAGATGTAGCTACAAGTTTGTGTAAGGCCACTTATGCACTAAGAAAATTACAAAACTGTGTCACAACTGAAACAATTCGGACAGCATATTTCGCATCTTTTCACTCTAGGCTCGCTTACGGCATTTTGTTATGGGGAACATGCAAATCTGCTAAAAGAGTTTTTTTGATACAGAAACAAGCTATTAGAATAATCAGTAATGCTCATTACCGAGCACACTGCAGCCCACTATTTATAAAACTAAAAATTTTGTCTTTTTATAGTTTATTTATATACACATGTTTGCTTTATGCCAAGGAAAACTTAAACATTATCTATAAAAAATCAGTACATAGCCATAACGTAAGAAGTAAAGAAAATTTAGTTATACCGTACATTAGGCTTGAGAAATCTAAAACTGGTCCTTATTTGACTGCAATATTCTACAACCATATACGTCAGTCGATAAGAATTCTCGACATTAAGAATTTCAAACTAAGATTGAAAAATATACTAATAAAAAATTGCTTGTATTCTGTAGAAGAATTTTTTGATATAGATTTTACAGATCATGTCTGATTATATAGATATAATGTTTCTAGTTTTTAAAAATTAAGATGTTATAATTTGTATTATCTTTTTGTACTGTTGTATTGACTTGTGTAAACAATCCTTTGTAATTGTATTAGCACCAATAAAACATTATTATTATTATTATTATTATTGAGTTCACGCATCTGTTTTAACAATTCAGTACAGCGCGTCTTAAAATTCTTACCTTCTCACCTCTCCTGAAAGCGAACTCTAGGTTCTCACCTCCCATTCTTTCTTAAATTCATATAAGCACTAATAGAGCAATTATATAGACAAAAATCTGGGAACTTTTTCCTACCTCACCTGGATCTATATTGCACCTCCCCTGTTGAGGCCTATCACACAGGTTAAGAAGAGCTTTAGAAGGCTTTCCAGTAGAATAGTGTTACTACAAGTGGTGGTACGCGGACCAGTGTTAGTCTGCGAATCCTTGGCAGCCAGTTCGCGAGTCTCCGACTACCAGTTCGCGTCGAGGTTTCAGAAAAAAACAGAATATAGTATAACCCTGTGTTAGAGCATCGTCCTCGTGGAAGCCTATCATTTACCTTTTTTTCTATCAGTATGCTTTATATGGCAGTTGTTTCCTTAGCTAATTGTGCAAAATATTATAAATATGATCAATATAGAGCCAAAGGTTGGCAGCCAGGGGCCCGCTGAACGATTTTATGCGTTTCTTCAATAAAATTAAGTAATATTTACTTTTCGCATCCAATATAGTCAACACATTACTGCCACGCTGCTTTAAGTTTCTCACACACTAGGCGTATTTACACCTACGTAAGTATATGAAAACCAGCTTAACAAAAAACTTGAGATCGTAAAAATAGAAAAAAAAAAAAAAAAATAGGTCCATATTTCGAAAACATCTTTTTTTCTGTCCCTGTATTGTATTGATGGTCCCTGTGTATAGATGGTCTAACCCAGTGTTTCCCAATCTTTTTACTCTAGTGGCACATTTTCCAAAGAAAAAAAATTTCGCGGCACGCCTACGTAGTCATAGAAGAAGAAAATTTTAACGTTAGTTTTTTTACCGACCGCAAATATATATAAGGGAGGTATTGTGATCATACCGATAATGACATTTCGATGAATCTCCACGAATTGAAGTCTCTACATAACGTTTTGACTATATTTAGCATGATGTCTGTCGGTCGGTCTGTCTGTCTGTCTGTTTGTCCGTCTGACTGCTTGTCTGTCTGTCTGTCTGTGTGTCGGTCCGTGTAGACGTGCAGAGCAAATTCGGCTAAAAGGATTTTTATGAAACTTCATATTTAAGCTTTTCACATCAATTGCAAGAGTCTGTTTGTCTGAAGTTGCAATAAAAACAAAAACTTACAACTTTTATTTGAGACTTTTTTGATAAAGCAGCATAAATTAAACAAGTACTGTGTGATCGCGGTCGGTCCTGTGGTGGCCACAGCTGATTCTTTTTCTTTAAGATTTCGTGGCACACTAACGTGCCGCGGCACACCCTTTGGGAAACACTGGTCTAACCCATGAGTTCCCAACCGGGTTGATTTCGACCTCCTGATGGACAGCCGACTTGACGCTAGGGTCAGTATGTGTAGAAAGATCGATTGGAAGTCGGTAATTCTTTTTTCGTAGTAATTAATTGTAATATTATTAATTATTAATATTAAAATAATAGATTTGCAGAATTTAAAGGATGTGAAACATTTTGAAACAATTTAGAAATACGAAATAAACATACAAAATTGAAAACAATTGTGGAAACGTTGTTATTATTAACCGAGAAACCTTATGGTTTCTCGGTTCTTATTTTGTTGAAGCCGGATTGAGCTACTTGATTAAATTATTAAGAAGTAGAAACAAGCTGGAAATATCTTAAAGAAGCGATTTAAGGATACATTTGAGCAACTTTGTACCAGACATAAAAAAACTTGTGCTTATTCATCTGTCACAATTATCCCAATAAAGTACTAAACTGTGATTTTAATACATGGTAACTGATTGACCAAATATTTATTTGTTAATGTAATTATATTTATGCAGATTTATTATTGTAATCAATAAAACAAGTTTTATTATTATTTATATATGGGGGTCAGAAGAGGATTTTTTTCGTATGTAGATGATTAATTGATATAAAAGGAAGGAAACTATGGTTTAACCAATTAAAATTAAAATTGGCTTTAATTACAACAGATAGCACATAACAAATACTTGGGGCATAGTATCAGTTTTCCGGCAATTGGTATTTTAGGTTATTTGATAATATTTCATTTTGTATTAAAAAGTAGATTTTCGGAGTTGAAATGAACCCGTTTAAAAAAAAAAAAAAACATTTGATTGTCAGAAAAAACTAAGCAAGTTTTTAAGTGGCTCATTATTTGAAAATCTTTTAAGACTTTCAATTACAAATGTTTAAGCCAATGAGCAATAAAATTAAAGAATGTCTGAAACTTTTTTCTAGAGTTTTAATGAAACAGACATTTAATTGACTGACTTTATTTGAAAATAAGGTCGACATCTTTTACTGTAGCGTAAAAGCCTGAACGATATATGGGCTGGAACACGGTCATATTTTAATGCAATGCTGCATGCATACGTCTTTCAACTTGCAGCCATATATCATGTTTTCTTTTTAACTATTTTCACAGTATTTTGCATGTAATTTTTTGGTATATAAATCAATATTGGAACTATATATTGTACACAACATATTTTCGTTACAAAACGGAGAGATAAAAATCTTATTCGTAAGATCGAAATCGCTGTCATTGAAAAAAAAAAGTACTATATTGATATAATCCCTGTTCATTTTGCCAATAATGCCATTTTATCGTACTACTTGTACCTTCATTACAATAACTTACAAGTTTAAACTTGTCTCCTTTAATTGGTCAGTATTGTAATGCAATTGCAATGCAATAAGTTTTTCAATATTTTAGAAAAAATGGAATATGAAAAGCGCTACAACATGAAGCTAAGTTTTTAACTGCAACTGTAACCGTTCAGTTTTCACAGAAAACTGCAGAAGAAATTCGTGAAATGTTTGTGTTTGTTTATAGATAAACTGCAGTGATCCTTTATCCAGTTTATAAGTGATTTGCCAGTTAAATAGTGGCTGCGAGCTAGCTGATAATGCAAAAGTTTTGGGACATCTTTCAACATCAAAATTTGAAGAAAATTGTAAAAATTTAGTTAATTGATTTCAACATGCAAACAATGAATACTGTCAGAACCTATTATAGCCGGTTACAAAAGAACGTGTTGTTTTAACTTGAGTTAGGGATAACCCGAGTAAAACATTTTACTCGTTCATCAGTTAGTTAAAATTTTTAGCACACAGCAAAGACGGCTATTTGCGCCTAACACAGCTCATTTAAATTACATAAGTATAAACTAAAATAAATAAATTAATCAATAAATAAAATCTTATATACGAGAGATGTTTCCAAAGTTCTGGGAATTTAGTTATAATTTTTATTGTTTTGTTAATTTTCGTCAATATTACAATGTACTTTTTCAACATAATCTCCATTTAACTGAATACATTTATCCCAACGATAAACTAATTTTTTTAAGCCGTCCTCAAAGAACTTTCCTATTGAGTTTCTATTCTGGTCCCAACAGCCTTGGCACCCAGAGCGGCGAATCCTTGCTAACGCCCAAACAATCATGCAAGATGTCATGAACTTATCGTGTACCTATCCTAGGTACACACTAATTTAACGAATAGTCATTCGCCTGTCCTCTTTCAGTAGATCTTCGACGGCAGTAATGTTTCTTTCATTTACCGACGTGCTTGGGCGCCTACTGCGTGTATTGTCTTCTAGTGATGTTCTACCGGTTTTAAAACGATCGATCCACCGATAAACAGTACTTTTGGATTCTGCAGACTCACCAAATACTCCTTGCAGACGCTGAATAATTTCTGATGTTTTCACACCTTCTTTCCACAAAAAGAAAATTATTGCTCTTTGAGATTTTGTTGCGCCTTCCATGGTTACAAAAACAGTGCTATGAAAATGCGTCTATATCAGTCTAACACCCAAATCAGACTGAACAATATTGCACTAGATAGTTGCATAAACATGTCAAGACTTGTCTGGCACCAATAACATTGCCTATAAGTTCTGCGTAATTTAATTATAGCACAATTCCCAGAATTTAGGAAACCTCCCTCGTACTTACTCAATAATAGAAAACTTGCATGGACAAACACAAATAATTACGATAAAAGTCTGTTCGAAAAATTAAACAGACGCAGAATGATGGTAAGAGACTATAAAGTGGTCAATTATCATCAAATATCATAGTCTAGATATAGAACATATTAATATAAGGTGCAAGACTCAACAAATAATACAATAAGTTTTACGAACGTATTGTTCTTCAGCAACAGTGTCTAAGAAAAAATTACGTGAGGGGTAAATTTTTACATATTTCGTGAGTTTGTAGATGTTAAGTAAGTGATGTCAAATTGTGGGTACTCATATCGTACAATATCGATTATATTTTTTAGTTACAAAAAAAAATTTACCTAAATTATTTGCGTAAATAGCACATATTTATTAAATGGTACAGCAAAACAAAAAAATATACTTGGATATTTCTAAAACGATTCGTATTGAACCTGATTTCAATTTATTCTAGCATTAGTCCAGTCTGAACTGCCTAAAACGCCTAAGACTTGACGCCTGATTTTTTCCGGTAGCGAAGAAGCGGATACAATGTCAGTGTATTGTAAAATCTTGCGTGCGTAGTTGTTTTCATTGCCATTCAATTAATCAAAAGACTATAGATAATTTGTTGTTTCTGTTCTATTTGCTTAATTCGATTCTCTTTATAAATAGGTAGCTGAACTGACAGACATTGTACAGATGATTGTTTAGATGTGATATGTTGTTGATACTATTTAAGATTGAAGGCCAAGGATGTGTATACGGAGAGTCTTTAGGTCCACCCCTCCTCAGGATCGAACAATTTTGGTGTTGAATAAAGGTGTACGGTTTTAATACAACCGTCCAACCTACTATTCAAAGGAAATTCCTGTCTTCCCAATGTATTTTTCACAAAAAAAAAAACAAAATTTTCAAAAAACTTATTTTTTTTTGTGTTGGCTAGGTCTAAGGTTTCTTAGTTATACCTACGAAATCCTACACATTTTTATGCACCATTACTTGGTCCTTAATAGTAATTTTGCAAAATTTGGTTTAATCAGTCCAAAGGCCTAGAAATGTATAGCGGACAAATAAAAAACAATTTTCCTCATTTATAAAGGTATATACAGAATGCATAAAAAAAGAGGGAACACGACTTTTCTTGGATATGCGGCGTGTGAGCAGGTTGGGAAAATTTTTGTTGACTATAATTTACCCAAAGAATCGAAGGATATATGAAATTTTCCAGAACATACCGGAAGTACAGGACACCAAGGACAACTTTGATTTTTTAAATGGGGACGTATGTAGTTTTGGGTATTTTTGGATAGATATTTTGAAAAAAAACAACTTTTATCCAAACATTTCTTAAAATATCTTTAATCGTATACGAAAAATTGTTTTTTCTTAAGGTCTTGAAAGTAAAGTATTTTTATTTGCTAGTGTCTAAAGTGCCTTATATTTTGATTGAAACACTTCCTTACTTATAGCTATTTATTGAACATAATTAAAATGAAAATATTTTACTTTCAAATACTTTCAAGTAAGTACGAAATATTTTTACTTTTTTTATGTTCCAAGCTATAGATAGCTCAAGAGTTAGAATGCAAAATCAAAATGGAAGGCAGTTTGAACACTTGTTAATAAAAATACTTTACTTTCAAGTCGTTATAGAGATTACAATTTTTCTAAAACCAAAAAAGATATTTAAAAAATATTTGAGTAAAAGTGGTCTTTTCAAAAGCTCTATCTAAAGATACCCAACACTATATACGTTCCCGTTTAAAGAATCAGATTTGTCCTTGATATTCTATACTTCCGATTTGTTCCGGAAAATTAAAATTTTCAGTATCGTTCAATTCTTTGGGTAAGCTTTGGTCATCAAAATTTTTTCCCATTTTGCTGACACGTCATGTTTTCGAAAGAAAACAAAAATAAAACTCGTGTTACCTCCTTTTTGATACAACCTGTATATATATGTATAGATATACAAAGGAAATTATTTCTTTACGTGAACAATAAAAAATTCTGTTAAGAGCTGTAATTTATAAAAAGCTATTCTGTGCATTTGCCTTCTTGTATTTTTATTGTACTTTAAAATCGAATTTTCCAATATCTATTTTTAACGGAGACAGTAGTATGTGAAAATATAGCCTCTATCCGGGTTAGTTTATGAATGAAATTATAAAATTCTTATCGAAACCCACGGCAAGATCATATTGAACGAATATGTTCGAATATTCGGTCATCGACTAGCGATAACCGTCCCGACAATCCTAAACTGTCTACTATCTACTTACAGTAAAAATCTTTAATAATACCATTGCAATCACGTACCTCTGGTGTGATGTCGTATATATTTCCAATCGGCGATCGCCAATTCCCAACTGACCGGACACAACAATAGTATCAAAGCCAAAGTCGTGTGACCAGGCTGCTGAATTCGCATGTTTCACTCTCGACTACCCACTTTCAGATGCTAATACACATTGACAATCGCATCTAATGGTCTATCCAGTTGTCGCTAGATGCCTCTAGACGCCGTCCTCACTTGCAAATTACATGTTATTTCAATTCCGTTGGGGATACAAACATGTTTTGTGTTTAATGATGAGTTAATGTATTAAATAACACTATCGGAATGTTGAATAGGATCGAACACTCAGTTCCAGACCTGCAAATAAGAAACGAAAATTAGAAATGCACAACACAGCAAATAGGGGTCTGCCTACTAAGTTCTTGGGCTGGCACACTAGGTATTATTGGTGGCAATAATATTTTATTTTATTTTTGAGTTAAAGATCTGTCATAAGTAAACATATGGACCGGCAAATCATTCTGTCAAATAATCTGCTGTTTACAGCTGTCTAAAGTAAACTAGTTTTATTTATTTTGTAAAATGCAAAAAATAGAACATCGAGAAGTGATTTTTTTTTTTTGTAAATGATAGGCAACCGCCAATCAAAATACTTCCCAAGTTGGTAAAAGTATGTGGAGACTCTGCTCTTTTACTTTCAAAATTAAAAAATGGGCTGCTAATTTCACTGATAAACACACTATTTGTGACATAACAATTTTTAGATATTTTTGATGTATATACGCTGAAAACAAATCTGAAAACAGAATTTTTCTATCACCCATAGATGTAACACGCAAATTTAGCCAACGGAGTGGCCGAGCGCATTAAGTCGTGCGGTTTTACTGTTAGAAACAGGCGGGACTGGGCGGCTGGTGGTTCGAGCCTGCTTGTGAATTGTGAATGAACTACTTAATGCCTACAAAGAAAGGGGATGTAGGATGTCTTTAAAAATTCATTTTCTGGACTTTCATCTAGATTTCGTCCCATCTAGATGAACGTGGGTAACGGTTCCACCAAGACATTTCTGCCATTGGAAAAGCGATATCAAGGTCAATTGAGCCCAAATTTGCTTGCTAATTACTGCTGGACATTAACTTTGGATGCCTCAGAAACAAAATATTGACGTAAAACATCAAAAACAATATTTTGAGGTAAGTTAAAATTAGTAATAATACGTCTATCGCTATATCTTATAAGAAACCAACAATACCTCATAGCAAAAAATGATGGGTGATAGGAAAATCTGAGGTCATTTTCGGCGTTTAGGTCAAATTTTACGTGGGATACACCATGTTTTGTCCATATCACAAAAAATATGTGCATTTTTGTTTACCAGTGTTTTTAACATGGTCGTACCAGCCTTCTAGTTGAAACACGTTCAGGACGTCCAAAAATTGCAACATCAGAAGAAACTGTTCAGCAATTGCATGATACGGTATTGGCTTATCAACAAATAAAAGAGCGTAAAATAGTGGAAGCCATAAGCATCTCAAAAGGGTCGGTACATCACATTTTACTGAAGTTTTAGGTACAAACAAGATGTTTACAAGGTAAAAGCTGCATTTTCAAATGATTAATGCGCTAGCAGATAAATCAACTTTGGCAATGGGGAAAATCAGAAATTTGGCGTAGAACTTAGTTGTATATCCAGAATATTTACCAGAATTGACTCAATCATACTTTCATTTGTACTCAAACCTTAAGAGTTGGAAGACTTTCTCATCTAATGAAGAAGTGATAGCAGCTTTTGAGGGTAGTTTTTCCATAGACTTTCAAGAAAACCACTACATATAGGGGTGGGATAATGGCTTTGGGACAAAACTAGAAAAAATATATTGCTGTTAAGAGAGATCATATTGAACAGTAATATTTATTTCAAATTTAAAATTAAAAAAAAAAAGATACTAAGCGTACAATTTTACACATTTCAGGATTTCGTGGTTATTTATAAATCAGTATTTAGTAGTATATTGGCTACAAAACAGGGACCAGCATACTTAATACCTGGGTCAAAATTGTTACTATAATCGCTTCAAAAATAACAATATTTTGAAAATTATATATCATCTGGTAATCTTCTTACTAAATGTTTTCATTTAATACCTGACACGAAATTGTAAAAAAAAAAATTAAAATACAATAATTTCAAAGTCGTTTGAGAAACTAATTTGACCAAAAATTCTTGTTGAACTAAATGTACACTATTTAAATTGTTCTTATCGACAAGTGCAAAAAAAAGACTTGGTAAAAAATGTAACGAGTTCGGACTGGGTTGACAGTGTTATATTTTTCAAGGCAGCTGTCAATTTTTGTTTTGTAAAATTTGCAGGACAATTTACCAATTTTATGAATTAAACGTTTAGTTTCATGATGAAGATCATTATAACACGTAATTTAGTTTCATTGTGACTTTTTTATGAATTCAAAATAGAAAGGATATGTGTATTTGCGTTCCTTCATCTATTTTAAGAGATTTATTTTGTTGCCTGACAGTATATTTTATAAAATTAGATATATTCGTAAAATTAAACTGATAAAAAATTGTGAATTATATCGCTTTATTGTTCAGATTTTTCAGTTTCTTAAACAAATCCTTCTAAAAAGTAGGGTAGGACAGGGGCTTTTGAATTGTTACTTGCTGCTCATGAGGGCTGCCTTACAGATTGAAATGTTACATCCAATATGAAAATAAACACACTATTTGAAGAAACGTTTCAGTGTCATCGTACGTATATAATTAGGAAGTGTTTGTATGTAGTCTGGGTAACATTGTGACGTCAATTTTTCCCAAGATTTTCGTGATTGGCTAGCTGGGGACACCCTTTCTCTTGACTGACAGGTATTTTGCAGATTTATTCTCTATGAATCTACGAATATAATTACATACAGAAATGTATAGGATTTCGTAGGCATAAACCTGTAACTCTAGACACTCCTATATCCTCTGAGCGATATGAACAATATTTTGCAGATTTATTCTCTAGGAATCCACGAATATAATTACATACAGAAATGTCTAAGATTTCGTAGGCATAAACAAGAAAATCTAGATACCGCTATATGCTTTGACCAATATGAAAAATATTTTGGAGATTTACTTTCAACGAATCTACAAATATAATTATTTACAGAAATGTCTAGGCTTTCGTAGGCATAAACAAGAAACTCTAGGCACTACTATATCCTTTGACTGATATGACTTATTTTCTGAGAATCAGACATATATAATTAACAAGTGTCTGTATGTAGTGTCGGTAACATTGTGACATCAATTTTTCCTAAGGTTCTGTGATTGGTTAACTGGGGACACCCTGTCTGTTGATTGGCTGACAGGTGACACCATCTCCCGTGATTGGCTAATTGGTGATATCCGGTCCCGTGATTCGATACAAGCAATTGAAATTGTTATATTATAAATCCGTCATTGTTGACGGGTAATAACCTAGTTCTTTAATAATCTTTAAAACACAATTTAATATTTATATTCATATTTGTTTATATTTTTCACACAATGTGTTTTTCGAAGTCTCAGTAGTTTTTCTATAAGTAGGTTAAAGAGTTCTATACGTTCGCCACATTTCAACTATCCAAGTCAAGTTGTTTGGCCAGAATTTCTACTGAATAGACATGGGATATTTATGACGACTATTTGCCCAATTTCTGATTTGCGATATAGTAAAATCGAAACGTTTACGAAACAATATTATTGTCAGTCAATTAACAGTGTGTTTTTTGAAAAAATTTGAGAAACACTGTTGGCAATAAAAATAATCCGATGCAAGTAAATATCTTAAATGCACTTTTAAAACTGTCACACTGTAATCAACATTACGCTCGAACGAAACACGGAAAAAACAAACGTAATTTTTTCAGTTGATGAGCGAATCCGCGCGAACGTGTTCCACTAATGTTAATACGTTTTACAAAGCCAAAACCTTTTGTCATTCGTCCTTTGTATTCACGTACAATGGTCCGGAATTTATCATAATTTATCGAAGAGCAGTCTCCGAGTTCTTCCGGTTATTAAATTTTAACATCGTTACGTTTTATAAAATATGACATGAAAGACATTCAACGGAATATATTACAACATTCTCTGCACTTTTGATTTTTCTGACTTGTTATTTCAACCGAAAAAAATGATTGCGCAAAATTAAAAAAATATTTTTAAAGAAGGGTTTTAACAAAAAAATACAGATCAAAGAAAAACATCACAGAACGTAAATATTTTTCTTTCTTCTTGTTCACTGCTGCATTGGTTTTTGACCTTACTCACACAGTCCAGCTTGTACACTGACATCTCGTAAAAAACTTGTTTCTTGACTTCCAATACTATCTCAATTCCTAAATATATTTAGCGTGACGTTTTGACGTACTTGTATAAACAGGTATATTCTTGTAATATTAGTTTATCGAGACACACGTCAGGATCCAACTAATATATATATATACAGGTTGTTTGTTTGAAACGGGGCACCCCGAAAATCTCCTTTATTTGTAAAGAGTACTTTATTTGTACAAAAAATCTTCAGAACAAAAGTTAGACAAAAAGGCCCATCTAAAGGTTACTATAAGAATTCTGCGGCACTACCGGTTTCACCGGAAATGATGTCAACTTTTGATCTAGCATAGAGAATCGATAATTTTATATTTTTTTCCTAAAAGTACATTAAATTAGCTTTACAATGACACCAAAAAATCATATTTTTATCTTAACCATTTCAAAATGGCGACCATTTATTTACAAAATAATAATCAACATAATTTTTACAAAATTGAACGTAGCAAGCTTTGAAAACAATAAAAAAAGAAACAAAATATCTCTAAAATAAACTATTTGACTATTTAGAAAAAAAAAAATACTTTTTACAATTATTTTACAAAAAAAAAAAACAACTGTTCGATCAAACCACCATTATTGTCCACACATTTTCTAACTAGTTATAACAGTTTATTTTAGAGATATTTTGTTTCTTTTTTTATTGTTTTCAAAGCTTGCTACGTTCAAATTAAGTGATCGATCCACGGAGATAAGTTTTTAAAAAACAATCTTTATTTTATTACATTGAAGTTGAATGTAAAAACTACAACTAAACTTATCTCTAACATGTATTCTAAGATTCTAAATTCATTCTACTCTGTTACATTGAAAAACATGATCTTTTTATATGATAATGTTGGGTGCTGAGTCGGCATGGTGTCCGATGGCTGAGACGGTATGTAACACCTTCGGCCGCAGTCGAGAACTATTGGGGTTCACCACAAAGTTCGAGCTGTAACTTGAGGAGCCTGGATTGTTGAGACTTCCTCCTTGGGTGATGACATCTCGGGGTCAGTGGACGTAGATTTTTCCTTGAACATTTTAAGTCTGTAACATGTGTAACTGATTATTGCAATTCCAATCAGGGTGTATAACAAAATGGTATAGACACTGATTTTATTGTGAACTGTGCTGTCGTGGTCTTCTTTCAATTTTAAGTTCTGTTCATTTAAATGATTATTCACAATTTTGAGTCCGTCTAGAGAAATTGATTTTAATTTAATTGGTTCAAATATTTTTTCGTTTTTCACTAAATCACTAGGAAATTTTATCTCTGGCAAGTTAATTTCTTTAAAGATTAATTTAGAGTTTTTTGCAGTTTTTAACAAATTGTTTCCTACGTTCACTTCACACATATTGTCTATTTCGATTAGAAAAGTTCCGTTTAAAGGAATATTGTCTTTGTCTTCTTTGCAACTTTTTATGGCCACAATTTTATCGGGGATGATGATTATCCACTTATTATCTTCGATTTTTCTGACTTCATTTTCTTCTATGTTCATCGTGATTTGATGGCAGTTGTCGATGTTCGATGAATATTTCAACAGTTGTAATTCGCACGGGATCTTGGTGTCTCTGGTTTTGATCAAATGCACTTGTCTGCATCTGAAGAGTCCTTGATTGATTTCTAGGCAATCGTCTTCCAAAAAGGCGTAGCGTTGCTCATTAATGATGAGGAATTTTGAATGTGGAATTATAACTTTAAATGATTTTGATGTAGGGGTAGGTAATGGGTGAAAACGGTAATATTCATAAGTTTCAATCTCTACGATAGGTATTTCTAAAATGAAAACTATCTCATTACCTCTAATATAACTTTTCACTTCGGTTATTTTTTCTATTAATTTTATGTTGTCTAAATTTGTTTCAAAAGGAAATTTGTTCGTCTTCAGATTATGAGTAACATTATTCATTTCATTTTGAAGTATTTTTGGATCTACAATTGAGTCATGTAGAGTATTTAATTTTGAAAAAGTAATTGCCACTTCAATTTTTTCGAAAGTGTCGTATATAATTTGCATGAAACTTGAAGTCTGTGAAATTACTACGTTTAATAGAAAATAGTGGTAATAATCGAGTTTTGTCACACGTGTGGTTTGGATCATTTGTTCTAATTGCATAATCCTTGATTTAAGTATTAATTGATCATGTTCTAAAATTTTTATATTTGATTGGAAATTCTCGATTGACGTTTGTAAAAGAGTAATTTGATCTTTTACTACGGTTCTAATTTTATTCTGATTTTTGGTCAATGTATCAATTGCTAAATTGTATTTCTTAGCATCTTGATAGTCAAGATTTCCGGTAATGGTTTTAATTATTGAACCAAGGCCGTTCAATAGTGCTCGTTTTGATCTTGGTCTATATTTCGGGTTTAAACGGTTAATCTGGGATTCAATTTTATTTTCTAATATTCCTATTATCTTAAATGAATTTCTAAATTCCCGTTCGTAGTCATTATGACTATTTCTTTGTATTGAAATTTTGATCTGTTTGAGTGAATTTTGTAATTCTAAGAATTCATTGATTAATCCTGTAATATCGTATATCTGTATAAAATTCCAAAAGTCTACGTTGTTATAAGCTTTTCCTAATTTAATTGGAAGTAGCCCAGGGTTTTTATTTAAATCGTGGAATTTCGGGTCTGCTCTGGCGGTGCAGATGGTGAATCTGTAAAAATGGGTAATTTAGGCGGATTTTTCAATTCTTTAATATGAACAATTTCGGTCTTATTATTTCTTAAACGGTCGCTACTTATTTCAACGCGATTTCTACTTAATATTTTTAAGATTTTATAGGGACCTAAGAATTTTTTGAGTTTTTTATTTCTTCGAGAATATGGGTTCTGCTTATATACTATCTGTCCTACTGCGAATTCATTATTCGTGTCACCTTTAGCGTTTTCTTTATTAATTACTTTCTCTTTTTGGGATGTTAGTTTTTCATGAACATTTTTATAGACATGTTTAAGCTTGCTTTTATGATTTTCAGCGTATTCGGTGAAAAATGAATTTGGGGTGAAAATCTCTATCGGGTTACGCGAATCCGTATGTCCGAATGTAAGTTCGAATGGGGTGAAGTTTGTCGCGCTGTGGATGGTATTGTTATATGCTATTATTGCATAGTCCATCAAATCGTCACGTTCGTCAGGGTATATTTCTTTTAAAATTCTCAAGTGTTCTATTATACTTGAATGGAATCTTTCGACTATTGAATTTGACTCGTGGTGTGCAGGGGTTGTAAAATGCACATCTATCTTATGTAATTTTAACATTTCTTTGACTGTAATATTGTTAAATTCTTTACCGTTATCAACTATTAAATTTCGTGGTACTCCAAAAGATGTAAAGTACTTTATTAATGAATTACTAATATGAATTGCAGTTTTTCCGGTAATTAAATAGGCTTGGGCGAATTTTGAAAATGCGTCTACGATAGTTAGATAGTTTCTATCGTCGAAAGTAAAAACGTCTATATGTACGACTTGAAACGGTTTAGTCGGTGTTTCAGTAGTCATTAGCGGCACATATGGTTTTTTTCTAGCGTACTTAGATCTTTGACAGATCTCACAAGAATTAATAAAATTTGTAATAGTGGATTTCATTCCTTTCCAGTAATAATTGGTTTTTAGATATTCAAGGGTTTCGTTTATGCCACGATGGTTAGTTTTACCTTCGTGATGGTGTTTCATCAAGAGAATTTGTTCTTCTTTATCGGTTACAGTGTTAACTCGTTTTAAACATCTAATGATTTTTGCTCCTTTTTCGGAAAAATGTTTCAGATATACTTTCAAGAATGTAAGATATAAACGGTCGTTTTGAAAATGAATATAGTATGTGATTTTAGGGTCTGTATAGGTTTTGAAAAATTCTAGAATTAATTTTTCGTTTTCAACTTCAGGGATTTTTACTGTAACAATTTTTGAATTTTCATATTTTTCAGTGCTAACATTTATTTTTGGGTAAGGGCTTCCAAAAACTAAAATTTGGTTAATTTTATTATTAATAATTTCGTTCATTGTGGGAATGCCGTCATTAGTAGTTTCGTTGTCTGTCGAATGTTGAGTAGAAGCACTAAGTGTTTCTTCTTCTGAAATTTCGATTGTACTCTCAGAATCTCCACCAGTTTCAGTTTCACTATTATTTTCAGAATAGGAATTTGAAAGGTTGTCAGTGGGTAATTTACTAGTACTTGGAATAGGAGGTCTGAGTTGAATATTTGAAATGATTTTAATTTTAGGTTTGTCTTTAGTGACTGGTTCGTCAATGACAGGGGTTTGCGAACTTGTTGAGGGTAGATTTAGGTTTTCTGCGAGATGTCTTAAATAATCTACAACAGTTTGGTCAGTGTCACCTGGGTTATTAATTATAGATTCGTCTTCTAAGGCGTTAACGCAAATTCGTGAAAGACAATCGGCGTTCGTATTATATTTGCCTTTTTTATATATGATCTGATAATCATATTCTTCTAATTTTAATCTCCAACGTACGAGCTTGGAGTTTGGTTCTTTCATACTGAATAACCAGGTTAGAGGGCGATGATCTGTATAAATTTTGAATGTTTGTCCGTAAAGGTATGGTCTAAAATGCTTACAGGCCCAGACAATGGCAAGTAATTCTTTTTCGATGGTCGAATATTTGACTTCCGTGTCATTTAAGGTCCTAGATGCATAAGCAACTGGTTTGTCGTGTGGTATATCACCTTGAGAGAGAACTGCGCCTAATGCGAAGTTACTGGCATCGGTGGTTAATATGAAGGGTTTTTTAAGGTCAGGGTACTGTAAAATAGGGTCGTTAATTAAGAGGTCTTTACAAATTTTGAAACTCTCTACGAACTCATGATCATGTATTACTTTACAGTTTTTCTTTAAGCATTTTGTCATTGGTTTTGTAATTTTGGCTAAGTTCGGGATAAATCGTCTGTAGTAACCGAGTAATCCGAGAAAACTTTTAATCTCTGTTTGATTTTTAGGGATAGGAAAGTTTTTGATGGCGGATATTTTTTCTGGATTAGGTTTCACTCCTTCAGGCGTGATCACATGTCCTAAAAATTGCACGGTCTTTTGTAAGAATTCGGTTTTGTCTAATTGAACTTTAAATTTGCTTGCTCTTAATCGGTCGAAAACTAATTTTAATCTGTCAACATGCTCTTGCAGGGACGTACTAAAGATAATAATATCATCTAGGTAGACGAGACATATTTCATTATGTAATCCTCTAAGAATATTGTCCATAATTCTTTGAAAACTAGATGGGGCGTTTTTTAGTCCAAAAGGCATGCGCTTGAATTCGTAATGGCCACCTTCTGTTGAAAATGCCGTTTTAGGTACATCTTCTGGATCTACTTCAATCTGGTGAAAGCCACTCGCGAGATCTATAGTCGTAAAATAGTTTGCTTTACCGAGTTTATCTAAAATGTCACTGATGTTGGGAAGGGGGTACTTGTCATCTACCGTTCTATCGTTTAACTTGCGATAATCTATGACTAATCGCCATTTTTTCTTACCCGACGCGTCCATCTTTTTTGGTACTACCCATACAGGACTAGACCATGGGGATACGCTGTCTTGGATAATTCCTTGATCTAACATTTTAGCTATTTGAGATCTTACTTCCGTTTTATGAATTTCCGGGAATCTGTACGATTTCGTAAAAATCGGTGAAGAAAATTCGTCTTTTAATTTAATTTTGTGTGTCATTTGATTTGTGAAACTCAAAGGAATTTCTTCACAATAAAAAATGTCGCGGTAGTCGAAACAGAGTTTTCTAAGTGTTTCATATTCCTCTTTATTACAATGATCTAAACGGAGGTTTTTTAAATTTTGTTTTAAAAGATTATCGTGTTCGTTTGTTAAAATTTCTTCAGTTTCCATTTTTTCTATGAAATTTACTTCGATTAAATTTAGAGGTTCAATTTCAATGGGTTCGTGAAAATTTAATTTTACTGGGTTTTCTTTAATATTTGTAAGGGTTGTGATTGCAAAATTATTTTCAACATTTACTATAGCTTTTGGCATCTCAAGTCCATTTCCGAAATTTTTGTAATCTAATATACCTGAAGAACAATTTTGATTCACGGGCAGTTTAACTACTTGTCTACTACGGGGTTGAACTATGATCGAGTAAACATTTTCATTATTGCTACCGGTGTTACTTGGATCTGAATCTTGATTGGAAATTATAGGAATTGATGTACGAGGCGTTTCTAATAATTTTGTACTTACATTTACTGTGGCGTTTAGCTGTTTTAGCAAGTCTATTCCGATTAATCCATCAAAGTTTTGACTGAATTTGAAAAGATAGAATTTATGTGTCTGATTTACTTTAAAAACGTCAAATGCTGGGATTTCAGCTACTTCGTCATGATACGATATATTGTGAGCTGATTGAATATTAAAATTTTCCTTGAAAATATAATTTGAATAAAATTTATAGGCTAAATTGGGGTCTATCAAACTTTTGGTACTTCCGGTATCAATTAAGAATTTGGCTTTAATTTGCGGGATGTAAATGAAAGGTAAATTAGAATTTAAAGCATGTATCTGTATTACGTTTGGTTGGTTTGTTGAAGTTCCGTGTGAAAATTTTGATTGTCACTGGAATATTCGTCTGGAATTGCGTAACATGAGGGTTCATTATACTCATATTCGTTCGGGTTTTGAGGATAATACGGTTCAGAAATTTGAGTGCAATAATTCTGATCGTGTTCTCCATAATCTACATTATTCGAATACTCAAAATTTTGATATTCGTATACATTTTCAGGCTGTTCAGTTTCGTTAACATTATGAGCAAAAAGCTCTTCTGAAACGAAGTTTGGGCGTGGTCTAATATGGGACCTGGCGGATGTAGTATCCATTGGTTCTGGCTTATATGGTTTACTTTGATTTTGGCTTGATTGGCCATATCTTTGATTAAAATTTTGATTATTCGAGAATGAATTATTTTGGGCTGGACGTTGCGTAAATTGGGGTTGTCTCACTGCAAAATGAGTTGGTCGCACGTTTTGCCTGTTATTAGGGTTGAAAAAGGGGTTAGGTCTTTGCTGAGTAGTGTTAAAACTACTACTATTTTGGAAAGCGGGTTTCTGTTGGAAACTCGTTTGAAACGTGGATGGAAAATGGTTTTGATTTTGGAAATTTGGTCTTGGTTGAGGGTTTGTTGGATATGTTGGCGAGAAATGCGGTGTGGAATACTGTGGTCTGAAACTCGTGTTGAATTTAACTGGAGTAATTCTTTGAGCAGGTCTATATGACGTATGTGTGTTTAAACTATTCGCTCTTTGGTTAGAATAAAGAAAATTCTCTTCTTCAATCACCAAACTCATAGCTTTTTCTAAACTATCGGGATTTCTTAAGCGAACATTTAATTGCAAATGTGGTGGTAAGCCGCGTATAAAGGTTTTGAGGGCTAAATCGTCATAACTTCTAATATAAATTATTTTTTGTTCAGGGGTTATTCTTGAGTCTGAATTTAATTTTGAAATTATCAAGCTTCGAGAGTCTTGACATCTCATACCGAAATTATATGGCGTTTCGTTTTTATTCGGCCTTAAATTAATTAAGTCTTGGATCAAACAGTCTACATTGCGTTGATCTCCAAAGCTTAAATTTAGAGCTTCTTTAATTTCGGCCCATGTTCTTAATTCTAAACGTGATCCAATTAATATGAGGGCACGTCCGGTTAATTTTCCTGATAGCGCTCTAATCAAAAAATTATTAAATTGTAAATCGGTTTGGCTGGCAAAAGTATTAACGAAATTTTCACAGTTTTCTATAAAAATCGAAAGCGTGTGTGGGTTTCCATCGTAATTTGGAATACTGTCTAAATATAGGCGAATTAACTGGTAGTTTTGCCTTTCGGTTGCCATTTCGCTATCTAAATTAACTACACTTAATAATTGTGCTAAACTATCTACTTCTGACATGAAGTTTTTCTAACTCAACGTATAAATTTCCTTTTAAAATTATTTCTTTTTACTTTTATTTTACTTGAAATTTCTATCGTATAGATTTTAACTTTTTTAGTTTTAAATGGGAAAATAAAAGGATGAGCAACTTACAATATTGGAATCCAAATTTTCATTTTATCCTACGTTGCCTATAGGGTCGTCTGATGTGTAGATCTCCCCAGGACTGCTTAGATTATCTTCCTTATTCTTCCGTGGGCTGCTGGTTGAACTCTGGAACGCTGGAACGATTTGGTTTCCACGTGCTCACAGGTCTGTCCGTATCACTCTTGTTCACTTTATTGTTCGTTAATCGTAAAAACGAAAAAAATCACTTCCGCGATGGATTAGATTTCCGATCAATATCCTAACGACTGCGCCAATTAAGTGATCGATCCACGGAGATAAGTTTTTAAAAAACAATCTTTATTTTATTACATTGAAGTTGAATGTAAAAACTACAACTAAACTTATCTCTAACATGTATTCTAAGATTCTAAATTCATTCTACTCTGTTACATTGAAAAACATGATCTTTTTATATGATAATGTTGGGTGCTGAGTCGGCATGGTGTCCGATGGCTGAGACGGTATGTAACATTCAACTTTGTAAAATTTATGTTGATTATTATTGTATATATTTTGTAAATAAATGGTCGCCATTTTGAAATGGTTAACATAAAAATATGACTTTTTGGTGTCATTGTAAAGCTAATTTAATGTACTTTTAGAAAGAAAATATAAAATTATCGATTCCTTATGCTAGATCAAAAGTTGATATCATATCCGGTGAAGCCGGAAGTGCCTTAGAATTCCTATAGTAACCTTTAGATGGGCCTTTTTGTCTAGTTTAACTTCTGTTTTGAAGATTTTTTGTATCTTTACAAAGAAAGGAGATTTTCGGGGTGACCCGTTTCAAACAAACACGATGTATATATATATATATATATATATATATATATATATATATATATATATATACATATATACACCCTAGCTTTCTTATGTTCATTTTCCATTATACTTTTTAATGCAATTTTTTAATATTGAAATATTTATTTTTATACCAATTTAATCATATAACTTAAATTTAATAATTTTTAATGTCATTTTAATGTAGAATTATTATTATTATTATTATTATTTGGGGGTTTTCTGCCTTGATAAACGTTCACTAGTCGAAAACTTTAGTAACTTTTTGAGCTACGTCATGCTCTAGACTAGTGGAGTTAAATACACACGGTTGCATCTCGAACCCTGGCGATAAGCAGTCGTGGAAGAGACACCAGAGCGATCGTCCCCTCGATCCGTGTGAATTTTATTATTATTATTATTATTATTATTATTATTATTATTATTATTATTATTATTATTATTAAAACGGAGGGTTTGTAGTACCACTAGTATCGTCAAGGTCTGCCCTCAACATGTTCGGCACAGATGCGACGTTCACCTTCAAATGGAAGGTCGAGGGAGCATTATCACAGCAATCGGCCGGATTCCAAAGCTTGGCGATATGCGACTGATTGGCTCACACCAAATCCAGGGCTCACATATAATCCACCCGCATAATACGAAACGATCCGAGAAGCACTGCTTTTTGCATTCTGCTGACCAAAGAGGTAGCAGATGGTTTGCAGATGGGATTGATCTCGATTTTTCTCTTGAAAGCAGCTTTAAGAAAGCAAAATCAAGATTACGAGCTTCACAAAATAATTCGGGTACATCTTTCTTAGCTAGGACAAGAGGTCCAGGTACTTGGTTCTTTTCTCATCCTCTCTGAGAGTGATGTTCTTCTCAGCTGGACAGGATAATTCAATGACAAAAATGTCTTTTATCTCGAAATCCAGCAGGACGATGTCCGTATTATTGGCTAAGAGAAGCTTGGTGGTAGAAAATGAATAATTCTAATAAATACGATATCTAGAATTTTCCAGCACTGCTTCAATATCATATTTACTTATTCCTTACAAAATTTATTCCTAGATTTGAAAAAATATTGGAGGAAAACAACAGCTTTCTCATAGAATTCACTGTATTTTCTTCAGCAAAACCAATCTTTAAATTATTATAGATACTACGATGTTTCTTTTACGTTTTCTTAATTTTTTCATTTTTTACTCGATACTTCTATGACAAAAATAAATAAAATAAATACTGCATTTTTATTTATGTATTTTATTTTTTTAATTGTGTGCCCAAAAGTTTAATTTTGCTAAAATTTTAACCAACAAACGTATGTAACTACGTTCAAAATATAATTGAAAATAAAAGGGAGCCGTGGGAATTTATATTCATAAATGAAACGGTTGGCTCTATAAGTGAAAAAGAGTAAGATATATTATATGGCCTAGGTGTGTAGTTGGCTATACCGTCCAGGTTTGTGTAAGTGCACTCTATAACGTTCGCACAACGACGAATTCGTCTAACGATGCAATTCTCAACGCAGGACTGTATTCCGTAGAGCCAGCGTGGATTAAACTTAAGTTATAGTGCTCCATATGCAAGCGTTTTACAACGGATCAGTGGGTGTTACAGCGGATGAATATTCCGACGAATTATCGTTCTGACAAAGACGTCAAGAAAATCAAACAATAGAAACGTTGTGAGTATTCACAGTGTATGGACTATTTGCTATATGCATATTCGGACGATTGAATATAACATGCCTTAAATTTTACATTTATCTACCAAAATTTATTCTATTCATTATCCGTCCTTTCTGTGCAATAATTTTTTATATATCGTAGGTTAATTTCAGTTTAAAATAACCAAATCTGTCGTTTTCACTTTGGGATATTTCACCTATCAAATACCGCGCCTGCGCGTTAACCAATTTGCAATCTGTTCGAGTTCTTGTTGCGTAAGCTATAGTGTTGCTCTTGTCTGACTTGGACTTGCACAAATTTCCAGTAAGGCGTTTGTGCGATGATTTGCAAGAATATTGACCATCTTCCTCAGCCTGTGGTTACCCGAACTTGGACGTAGGCCTCTCCACGTTTTCCATTTGGGGCATTTTCTTCCTGCCAATTTCTTCATATCATCCAAATATCTTTTCTGCGGTCTACACATGCTGCGTTGGGACAGCCTTGGCTTCCATTTTCTACACTATGTGTCCATCGAGTGTGGTCCTGGCTACATGCCCTGCTCAGGTCCACTTGAATTTTACCATATATTCTAGTAAATAGGTTTTGCCAATACACTAGAGATGTTTTGTAAATCTTCGTTTCTGAGTCTCTCTCTCAAGCTTACACCTAGCATAGCATGTTCTATAGCTCTCTGGAAATTCTTAAACTGTTCGCCGATTTTCTTGTTAGAGTATTAGTTTCTAGACCTTATACAAAGAGTATACATGTACACATCCTGGCCTTTAAACCTATGGATATCTAGTTTTTTTTAGCATACAACCTAATTTTCCAAAGGCAATCTAACGTGCCTTTATTTTACGGACAATCTCTATTGTTTAACTACTTTTGCCCAGTCGGAAAAGATGTCAAACATATTCTGTAACAGTTGGAAGTGGTAGGTAGTCGATATATATTTTACTGATATCATGGCTCATTATTTTTGTTCATGTTTAGTCCAATATGTTTTGACGCTGTATAACAACATTGATTGTAGTTTCATGATATCATGGCTAATCAGGATAATTTTGTCAGCAAAACGAAGATTTAGATAGGAACCACCAATACCTAATATACCTTGATTGTCCCAAGGGAGCACTTTTATGCGATTATTTGATTGGTGATCATATCATCTAACTTTATGTAGAAGGTGGCGTTAGTGTAGATATTTTGTTGGAAAGAAGAGTGTCTAGAATCGACAAGCGCATATCTGAGTGCTGCCATGATTGCTCATATTTCGCTGAGGTCGAAGGCTTTTTGTTAGTCTGTGAATGTATGGTGGACGGCGACGCTATATTCAGTGCATTTCTAAATGAGATTCCGTAGGATCTGCAGTTAGATAGTACTAAAGCCTTCCCGAAAACCTGCCTGTTCAACTGGCTGATAAAAATCAAATGTATCCCGGTGGTTGTTGATTATTTTTTTAAACACTAGAAATGAAATAGTAAATTGACTGGCTTGTAGTTATTAATATCTAAAACATCACTTTTTTTATACATGAGCACCACTTCAGCATTTTGCTATGTAGTAGGTATATACCCGTCAAATAAGACTCTCCGACTTCTCCGACTATTTTTAGCAATTTGTAGGTTAACTTGTCCACCGAATAATTTTTTATGTTTCATGAGCTGTAAAGCTGCTGTTAGCTCTTCGATACCCATTTCGGGTAGCATCCCGTTCGTCCACAATTTTTATAAATTTTGTTTTGACATTGTTCACCTCTAATTTTAGAACGCGCATATTCATATTATTCTCAATTATTTCGTTATTATATATATATATATATATATATATATATATATATATATATATATATATATATATATATACCGACCGCCAACATATATAAGGGAGGTAATGTGATCATACCGATTTTGACTATTTTTATCATGATGTCTGTCGGTCTGTCTGTCTGTCCGTCCGTCTGTTTGTCTGTCCGTCTCTTTGTTCGTCTGTCTGTGTACACGTCAGAGCAAATTCGGCTGAAAGGATTTTTATGAAACTTAATTTTTAAGCTTCAGCCATCAATGGCACGAGTGGATCAACTTTTGGTAAAAATCGGTTGACTAAAAATGGGAGTTTATTCGTGTCAATTTTAAGATTTTTATATATATTTCACAACAGAAAAATATTTCGAAAAAATTTATTGAACAAAAGTTGCTATAAAAGCAGTAATTAATAACTTTTATTGTAGACGTTTTTTGATAAAACGAAATATTTCGAATAAATTTTGTAAAATTTTTCGAAATAATAATAATAATATTTATTCCTGTTAATAATAAATTACAATATTTTACAGTCGTCAAAAGTATACATAGTTAATTACATTAAAAATGAAAAATACATAAAAAAAATAAATAAATAAATATACGTATATATATATATATAAAAATCTTTAAAAATAATTTTCCAAAAAATAATGATAGAGAAGAATGAAATAATGATAGAGAAAAACCGGCTCATGACACTCCTTCAGTGCACTGAAATCACCCAACAGGTATTCATCAAAACTATAATATGCTTTATTCTTCAAATAATCTTTTATCTTTGAGGCAAAGATATTATTTGATAACCTCTTAATCCCACTTGGTAGTACATTATAAAATTTAATAGCAAAATAGTTTAATGTGGATAGACTTACGTAATTAGGTCGTATTAATTCTTTGCCCCTTGTGTTATAATTATGAACATCTTTTTGAAGATGGGTGTCCTTTGAATTAAAATGTACGTGAGTCAAACAATAATATATATATATATATAGACAGGGAAAAGTCAGAATACCCAAAGCAATGAAAGCATTTTTGCAATCCTCTCTGTAGGCTAAACCACTGATAATTCTAACAACACGACGCTGCAATCCAAAAATTCTGGTCGCATGTGATGAATGGCCCCACACCAATAATGCGTACATAACGTGCGACTGGAATAACGAGTAATACGCACATAGAAGAACATCTTGAGTGACTTTCAGTTTAAGATTTCTAATGCAAAAAATTGCCTTGCATAAACTTGTGGATGTCACCTGTACATGTTTCTCCCAGCTGAGATTTGCGCCTATTGTAACTCCTAAGAACTTTACCGGGTTGTTAATATCGTCGCATGAAATCTTTAGTGAGAAGAGCAGATTTTGCGTTTTAGTTTCATTAAGCGCCAGTTTATTAGCTCAAAACCATTCAGTACTACATTCAGTCATAATTCTATTACAATCCACTAATTGTTCATAGTTAGGACTTTCATTTAAAATGTAGTATCATCCGCATACAAGATAATTTTGGCATTTTTCATGTACAACGGAAGATCATTCATATAAATTATAAATAGTAACGGACCAAGAATCGAACCTTGCGGTACTCCAGATTTTATCAATAGCTCTTCAGATTTTTGGCCATTAGCCCACACATACTGTTTCCTATTTTCTAAATATGATCTTAAGAGTATTACACTGTCAGGGCTAATATTATATTGACTCAGTTTTTTGATTAAAATATCATGTGGGACGCAGTCAAAGACTTTTGACAGATCTAAAAAAAGTTGCCATACAATGAGACCTTTTTTCTAGATTTAGTGTTATGAAGTCAATGAAATCTAGAATAGCATGACTTGTAGATCTGCGAGCCCTAAAGGCCAAATTGACTGCTATTTAATAAGTTATTCTTATCAAAATGGTCAAGTAACTGCCACAATAAAAAAAATTCAAATTTTTTTGAGAAAATAGGTGTTAAAGATATAGGCCTGAAGTTATTTAAGTCATCTTTACATTTGCCTTTAAAAACCTTTTGATAACTTAAGAACTGATGGAAACATGTTTGTTTTTAAAGAAATATTCAAAATCTTAGTTAACGGATCAATAAACAAATCCTGTACATATTTTATAATAAAAGCACTTAGTTCGTAGGCATCTTTACTTTTGTTATCTTTTAGTGAGGCGATGACGTATCTCACTTGATTATGTGTTATTTCTTTAAAAGTGTATACGGGTATTTCATTACTACTTATCAAAGGTTTGATTATATTAATTGGGTCTAAGTTTCCTTGTGGCTGGTTTTTTATTAAATTATTCGAGATGTTAATAAAAAAATCATTGATTATATTGGTATGTTCTGTGCATTCGGTTATTTTATTTTGCGGTCGAGATTTATTTATTATGGACCATATTGCTTTCGACGTGTTCGTAGAATTATCTATATATTCAGAGTTAGCTTTTATTTTTGATATTTTAATTTCTTGCCTATATAGGTTTCTGACCTGATTTCGTACTGCCTTTGTCTCTGGATTGCGGTTTTGCATATAAAAATTATGAAAAAACTGAGACAAGTTTCTCAACTGTCTCAGTCTGTCATTAAACCAAATTAAATTTTTATTATTGTGTTTAATTTGTTTTTGGGGGAAACAATATTGAAATACATCCAGGACTCTGTTTAAGAAGTTATTAAAAATGTCATTACAATAATCCTGTTAAAATACCATTATATGCAAAATCCCAATTTAATTCAGCTAACTTGTTATAAAAATTACACATAGTGCTACTATTTATTAGTCTATACAAGTTATTCTATACAATAGTCTATACAATATAATATTATAGAATAAGTCTAAATTTTTTCATACTTATATGTAACGTTTCCATGGTCATGATAAATAATATCTCTGTTAGAAAATATTACGCCAAGTTATTTCTACTCTGCTGCTAGAATGTATTTTATATAAGTACATTATGATGGCGGTCGGTCCTGTGGTGGCCACGACTGATTTTTTTGTATTGTATGATCTTATATCCCTCCTAACAATTTTGGAAATCTGTTTATTCTGATTATGATACATAGGTGAACTTTCATGCAAGTTTTTTCTTTGATCCATTATTACTGTCAGTAAATAAATAATCGCCCATTTTAGGGGAATTGTTCTGACGTCACCGTCAGAATTCGTCATCGACGTATATTTAATTATATAGTTATATTTATATACCATACATAAATACAGTTACAAATATGCATTCCCAATCTATAAATACAGTAATAACACATTTATCTAAATGTTTAATTTGAAAACTTTTGTTACTAACCGTAAAATATTAACTAACCTTGCATAGAGTATGACGTCAGCATTATTTTTTAATTCTAGTTACTGATAGGAGTTCTGTGGATATAGGGCACTGAGCCAGCACCCTAATAAGTTTGTCAATACTTCATAAATATTTATTTATTCAAGAAGCAAGTGGCTCCCCCAGTAGTTGTTTCACGTTATTCTAGTTAAGCTAAAAATAGGTGAGATAGGGCAGTTTTTAATGTTGTAACTAAAGCAAAAGGAACAAAATTGACGTTATAAATTTACAAGTAACGTGGAGGTTAACTGTAAAGTGTATTTTAGTACAATAACTCCTAGCTTTTTAATCTTCCATGTTGTATATATCAACGTTTGAGGGTCCAGTGTAATTAAAGATATTTATCAACACCTAAGTGGTGCATAGGGCAGATTTGACAAAGCAGGGACGAAAGGTGGGTAGAGTACGTACTTAGCAAGGAATTTTTAATAACAGGCACAATAAAGCTGCATTCAGAGCTCTTTAAATTAATAGACTCTAGACTGTAGTCTACGTCGTTGTGATATGTTTTAATACATTATTTTAACGTTCGACGTAGCGTTTACAGCTCTTAGAAATTAGTGGGTTACGAATAGTCCGACTTCTTTGTATATTTAAACCAACTACGATAGCTTCGTGAAATGTTTATTATCTATTATCGTTTTTATAATTCTGCTGTCCTAGATTTTAACTAACTAAACCTAACTTAATTACCTAAATTGATCATATTTATTATCCATCTTTGTAATTTTGATTGATTAATTTGCAAGATTTGTTAATGATGACATTTTGTTAGGTTATGTAAAGGCATACAATATCTACGGTCTTATAAGATAGCCAATGTGTTTATATGTCTGTCTCATTAAAACAACTCACTAGCTATAAGTTTAGAAAATCATCCACAACCGACAAAAAACAACGTATTAAATTTAAAGGTCTGAACGGTTGCACGTCTTACCATAGTCGTCATATGACAAACTTCTAGTGACAATCAACAAAGTACAAGATATAGTCTATTAATTTAAGAGCTCTGAATGCGGAAGAAATATGAAATTTTTATGAAAATATGTTTGATACTAGGGGCCTCAGCCCGGCTACGCCGGTATTCTCCCCTACGTTGTTAAAACTCGTCGCTTCGCGACTCGTTTTAATATAATAAGGCATTTTGTCGCACTTGTCGATTATAAAACTCGTCGCTCATCTTTTTTTAACACTATTTTATGGAAATTCCCCCTGCAAATGTCTTAACTTTTATTTTTAATTCACCTTAAATACTTAATTAGTTTTCTTCTGTCAAGAAATACGTACAAAATATGAAATCTCGTCACATTTTAAATTGCAAAAAATTTGACAGTTGTCTCTTTTTGAAACCTTGTAAGCATATTTTTGCCTCAAAATGCTCAAATAACGGCCCAGATTCTTTGAAATATGTTTACTGATACCTCAAAATATTATGTCGCACGTCCAAAAAGCTATCCTTAACCATTATTACCATTTAACACTTTGATTCTCGCCGATATATATTCTGGACCGGCCGTCTTGAATTAAGAATATTTTTTAATTATCGTCTGATAAAACCTGTCCGTGCCGATCAATGGTGACTTTGATTCGACACGGATTCGAGGAAAAAATGCATGATTTTTATCAATAAAAATTAAGTCAGTACCCCTTGCCGAAATAAAATTAATCCTAAGCACTAAAAAAATATCACCCGGATAAGACGGCGGTTCATTTTCCTCTCTCCGCGTTACCGGAAAAATGAAGATACACCAAAAGTTGAATAGAATATACATATCACACTTGTACAGTATAATAGTAGATAGATACCGGAAAAATGAAGATACACCGGAAGTTGAATAGAACATACATACCACACTTGTACAATATAATAGTAGATTAGCTACATTTTGCAATCACACAAAATTACATGTTTCTTAACAAAAAGAAATAGGAACTGAAAATAAATATTACAAATGCATACTCTTAGCTGATGTGCAAGCAAAGAGTACGAACCAAGTGGTTAAAAGCACGCATTAAGTAATTATGATTATTATCCGATCATCGCAAGTTAACAAATGAAATTACAGTAGAACCTCGGTTCACGAACTTAATTTGTTCCTGGATTCTGGTTTCAATCTGATTCTGATTCTGATTTCGAAATGAATTGGTCGTGAACCGAAACAATTTTTCCTGTTGAAATTAATGTGAATACAATTAATCCGTTCCAGACTCTGAAACTTGGTATTTTTTAAGAGTATTTTTTGTATGGAATGCACGTAAATTACATGTAACATTAATTATAGAAAAATAAAAAATAAATTTAAATTAAATACTTGACGTGAATATTGTTTAAAATGAAATACTTTACGTAAATTACCTTCGTTGTGGGGTGGCGGTCGAAGAGGAGGAAGTTACTTTTTAATTCCTAGATGCCATAATGAGAGCTAATACCAGTGAAAAATAATCCAAATTTTAGCAAAAAGTATTTTACGCCAACTGAGTTGAAATTTAGCTGCCAAAGCTGGTCGTAAAATGATTTGGTCGTGAACAGAGGCGGTCGTAAACCGAGGTTCTACTGAATTTAGCCCACCATGTACAGTACAAATTTCATGGTAACAATTATGCCATTTGTATTTAGTAGTTGAGAAAGACCTATTAGAGAGCCCAAATGATAAATTGTACCATGTAATACTAATTCGTAATCCAGAAACTTAAAATGTCACGGGAATTCAGGCGCCACTTGCTATGAGATTATCTACCACACTAGCCTACTGTATTTCTTGAGATCGAATTCCTGCTATCAGCAGTTTTAATGTTTTTTTTTGCAAAATAAATTCTCTACCAAATCTCTACCCTGTAGCCAACTCCAAAAAATCAATAACAGATACTGGTTATTATATTTAAGGCACAATACTTGGCAAAAAAATTTCAAAATAAAGTAAAAATTAGTTTTCATTTCTAAATCTACGCCTCAATAACATAAAATGGGATGTTTTTACAAAAACATAACCCGATAAAAAAAATCTGTTGGTCAATTTTGGTTCACATGAATGTACATTACTTACATAGATTTTTTCAGATTTTTAAATCAACTCCTCGATACCAAAAAACAACAACATATATATATTTGTCAAAATATTTTTTTTTGTTAAACTATTAGGTCGTCAATGATGACATTTGTTGAAAAGAATGCAAAGTTGGTTGATAACTTACAAATATAAAGAATTATTTTATTCGTTAAAGTAAGCAGGTTGTTCAGGCCGGTAGTATAAAACCCTGGCGGACGAGACAAAATGAATTCCTGAAAGGCCAGTTTTACAGCATTGTCGGAATTAAACTGTTTTCATATTAAAAAGTTGTCTAAATTGCGGAAGAAGTGGTAGTCAGTGGGGGCTATGTCTGGTGAGTATGGAGGATAATGAAGAAGTTCCAACTCCAATTCCTGTAGTTTTGCCACAGTCATTTGTGCAGTGTGTGGTCTAGCGTTATCATGCAATAAGATTGGAGTCGATCGGTTGACCTAAGCTGTTTTTCTTTAAGTTTTTGCATCATTTCGTCCAGTTGGTTGCAGTATATTTCTGCTGTGAGCCAGGTTTTTTGTTTTGTTTGGTTTTGAAGTGACCTGTACGAAATTTGGCGAAACAATTTGATATTGTCTGCTGCGTAGTAACACTAGAGCCAAATACACTCTTAATATTTCGCGCGGTCTGCGATGCCATAGTTCCACGTAAGAACTAATACTTCATAATAGTGCTAATTTCCGACCGATGCATTTTCAATAAAATTAATTTTTAAAAAAAGTTTTTGATATTTTTTAGAGCATACAATGATTTCTTTAAACAGGCGAAATGTGTAACTTTCCAAAAAAAAAAACAAGATATTAAGCCAATAATAATAATAAGTTGTTAAAGTTGGCAATATTATTAACTACAAATTTCATCCTTGACAACCTGATATTTTAGTTCTTTTATCAACGTCTTAAGAGCTTTCCACTGATCTCTGATACATAAAAAAAGAAAAATAATAATTATAAAATAAAACTGATTTACTATCACAAACCAAAATTCTCAATAGCGAAATTGATTGTCGTTAATTATTATAAAAAATATTTAATATTTCTTCCAGATTATTAACCTTAATTATCCATTATATCAGCTATTTAGTAGAACCAACGTTAAGTTGAATTGTGCATTAAATAGAATGGTAGATTTTATAGTAAATCTACCATTCTATTTAATGTAACTTAGATGTGGATTTATTTTTCAGCAACATTGTCTCTATTTAAAAAAGAATATTAAAAGTAGCTATCTTATGAATAAATAATTTATGAAATTTTCTATTGTTAGACCATTGAAACCGATGTGACGAGAGTGTAGTTCTTGAGTCACAAAATTTTTAGTTTAGAATGTTCTGAATACGTTTTACAAAAAGTTTTAAAGTGTGTCGCTAACACAAAAATGTTGGGAACAATGGTTTGATGAATCAATAAGTGATGATTACTGAATGAAATGTATATAATTTATAATTTGTAGTTGTAATTTCATTGTAAAATAAAAAAATATATATTTTTCAACAATACAAAATATTAATCTGAAAAAATAACCTGCTGTTCATTATTAACACCATTATGTTTAGATTTTTAGATCAACCCTTACATGAAATACGATAAGGAACAAATGTTTTGACACATTTTATTATTGTATTTGTTTTTTTTTTTTTTTCAAAAACAAAATTTTGCTCGTTAATTCACTTATCAGGAGCTTTAATACCCAACTAATAATTAAAAAAAAATTGTTTTTAAAAAGTAAAAAGCTTTTTGTTTTCGTTAAATGCATATTTGTTTATTTTGTTATTTGTTAACTCCTGGTTTTGACATTAAAGTTTATTAAAATATTATTAATTACAACAACTTATGACAGAATTTTCAATGGGAGCTGGGAAACTCTACGGTCTTCCCCATGTTGGCCGAAATTGCCTGGGACTTGCCTCCGAGGCGGGGATTGCCCATCAGGGAGTCGAAGAGTCTTCTACCCTCCACATGATGTCACCCTCAAACAGTTATATGCCAAAATATGTAATAGCCAGTCGTTTAAGAAAAAGTTAAGAAATTTAACTCGAGTTATACCCATCTCAAGTTGAAATGATATGATTGTGTATGTTGTTTTTACTCGAGACATACATTGAATAAAAATACATAAATCATTCTTTAGCAACCGGCTATAATTGTCAAATTTTAACCTACGCTGCTTCTTGATTTTGTGACAATATGTTTGCACGATGTACTTTCTGTTAGTTTTTCCTGTATGTGGGTCAAAGATGGTATATGTATGTTAAATTTCAATCCTCTAAGTACAGCAGTTTGGCCAATTTTTCTACCGTACAGAAAGACAGACAGGCATATGGGTGACAGTTTAAGGGTTTCTTGGTCATACCTACTAAAGCCTAAAAATTAGAGATAATTATCAAGAGGGGATGAGACAAATCATTTAAATTATCTAAAGAGATACCGCTGTACAGCGTTTATGTTCATTTTTGCTCAGTTCACAACCACCCAACATTTTGGTCCTTTCTTTTAAGGCCCATTCACACCACCAAATTAAGCTCTTTTTAATATTTGGACTTAGCTATTATGGACATTATCCAATAGATGCATTTTTTGTATTTTTGACCAACACAATTATTGGACAATACAAATACCCATTCCATAGCCGGGATTCGAACCCATGGCCTAGAATTCAGTGCATCGCTACACTAACCAATACGCCACGGTGACCGTCAGAGTTTTAAATTATTTAAGTTATATGTGCCTTGGAAAACTATAGAAGCGTTATGTGTAACAAATTAGAGTGCGGTTTTAAAGTACTCGGTTTTTAATAAGTTTCAGGATTTTATGTATATCGCATATATTTTACTTAAATCTATTAATTTGAATCAATCACAAGTTAAGGAATCAGATGCTTTATCGGAGCATTACATTCATCTCTTACAAATGCATTATTAGCTTAATCTGCGCAGAAAAATACTATCAGCAAGAATTCTAATACAGCGTATGCAGATCAAAAGTCCTACACTTATAGGTCAGTATTGTACAGAGATTCTAACGTCAAATTATTGGAGAAATAGAAACATGCCCTTAATAATAGAAAGATCAGTCTATCGAACATCTCTCCACTCCGAGCTGTTAGCCAAAATATTCCATGCTTTTCTTACCCATTTCAGTTTTCACTACCAAATAATTATTTCATTGCTGATCATAAAAGGATACCGATATCTTCCTCAAATTATCGGGAAAACAACCTATCAGTTTTGGATAAGGTAAAATTAAAATGGCCAAATGCACAACATTTGCGCCGTTTTGGATCCCCAGCGCAATTTTAGCCTAAAATTTAAACTCCCAGATAATGTTTATCTACAATGCGGAAATGGCGGCATAAAGTTGAGTTTAGAATACTTAAAGAATCACTTTCATAATGAATTTGTAATTTTTTCTGATTGTAAAAACGCCGTTCAAAAATTGAGTTGCCCGGGATTTGAGAAAAGGAATTATATGCTAATTTATGAAATTATTAAGGGTCTAAACGATCTCACGATCAGCGGTAAAATTATTAAAATATGCTGGAATAAAGGCCACTCAGATTTTGAGTTCTACATCGAACCCGATCTTCTAGCCCAAGAAGCAGCTGTAAATGGCTCTCTCCTAAATATTCATCTAAACAGTAATGAGATTATGTCAATCTTTAAATCTTCCATTTCCAACCAATGGCAACAAGAATACATAGATTCTATAAAGTTCAAATGATATACTATGGTCAAATTCAATCTCTTCTTCCTAGAAAGTGTTGGTTTTCTTCACAGTACAGCAGCTCTTTTATATCCACTTTTATCCGGCTTAGATTTAATCACACTTTCTCTCCATATCATCTGCATAGAACTAATATGGTTTCGTCGTATTCATACAAAAATTAGTTTCCCAAATAATATCCTTACCTACCAATATTCAGACGCTTCTTGCTACTAACTCTTTAGATATTTATAATATTAGAGAAATAGAAATAGAAGAAATAGAGAATAGAAATTATTTATAACTATTAAAGCAGAAAATATCAAATTATAAATGTAATTTTAAAAACCTGTAATGTATTTATTTATATCTGGCTAATAGCCAAAGCTGCTAAAGCCAACAGATAAAAGGAAGAAGAAAAAAAATCAGTCACATGCCTGGAAGAAAACGTTAATTTTGACAGCTATGCTTTGATATTTTATGATCATGTAGGGATGTATGTGCGGAATTGTTGCTTTTTCAATTTTACCTATATTTTAAAAACTACAAATAGACTTAGATAACTGTGGAGAGTATAAACTACTTTTTAAAATCACTGTTTGAATAGTCTCGTGCAGAAAGCGAGTTTATACATTTTTATTTCTGCTTAACTTTTACTAATTTAACTAGTAAGAAGCACATACCTGAACACTGCTGTGTATTTTAAAAATATTAAAACATTTTAGAGATATTATAAAATATTTTTTTTTCCATAAGTTTTATTTAACGACGCTTCAACATGGTTTTTAGCGTCGGTATAAGTTTACAATAATTTGTTTATAATTAAATGTCATTAATTACATATTGTGCTTATTAATATTTGTTACAAAATGTTTATTATAGATTATAAGTGTTGTGGTTTAAATGCTGCTGACCAGTTGGATATCTTTGAGGAAGTTTATTATGTTCGTGTTAGCTGTGGTGGTTTTCTGTAGAATGTATTTACGGGAATATATTATGTTGTGTTCGGCTCTCAAATCTGTATATGTTCGGCATTCTACTAGGAGGTGTTCTATAATGAGGATTTCACAGCACTCATAGTAGATCTTCGCGTTATCTCTCTGCATAGATGCTCGTGGGTTTGTATGCCCTATTAGGGCATACGTAGCCTTGTGAGAATAGTTTGCGTTCTTCTATCCATGTTTAGATTCTAGATTGTCCATTTGGCTTGTTGTATTTTTTCTGAGTGCTGTGAAATAATCATTTAGATGTCTTCAATTGGGGTAAAGAGATATAATGATTGTTTAGGTGTGGTGTTGTTATGAACGAAAACATACATGAAGTTATGTATGTCTTCGTTGGCTTCGATGCCCTTATGTCTTGGAACTCATAAGAGTGTTATGTTGTGTTTGTCGTGTATTAGAGTGTCGTGTATAAGGTGTTGAATTTTTTGCGTGTTTTTTCGTTTTGTGTTGGGGTTGTTTATTTCCTTCATTGAACAGTGAACATGATCTTTGTATTATCTGGTTGTTTTCCTTTCATTTTTCTAAGTTCTTCTTGGAATTTCTCTGTAGGTGTTATTATTATTATTATTATTTATTTTTTTTTTTTGTATTTCGTTAGATCGAAGTTTATATTTGGTAGTATTTTATTCCATAGTGGTAGGTTGTTGTTCGTGATTTTCTATAAAGTTTGAAGTGGTATATTAAGGTCTATTATAGTAGGATATATGGATTTTTGGAGGGAAGTCTGGTTTAGTGGTATTATGTTTTTGTTGCGTTTTTTGATTTTGAAGAAGGCGGTGAATGTTGGGTGGGTGGCGATAGCAGCAATTTTGATTGCGTATTTTGTTCAACGTTCTGCTAAATTTGTTTCTCCTGTTTCATTGTGGATGCTGACAAGGACTAGTTCTAAATGCCCCCGTGGGTATTCTTAAGGCAAGGTTTTGCAGACTGTCATTTTTTTTAAGAATGCTTGTTATTGAAATTCTATGTATGATTCTACCATAGTCGATTTTAGATCTTATAATAGTCTTGTAGATCATAAGCAATGTTTTCTTGTCCGCACTTTATTTATGATGGCCAGTTGTTTTCATTATATTTATTCTATTGTGACAGTCTTTTGCTTGTTCTTCAATGTGGGGTCTCAAGGTTAATTTTTCATCCAAAATTAAGCCTACGAATTTTTTGCTGCTTTATATATAAGTTTTACTTTTTTTCGAAAACATTACTGCTTCCGTTTTGGTTCTTGAGAATTTAAATACATTTTGTAGAGCCCATGTTTGGAGTTTATTGATTGAATTTTGTAGGATGTCTGTCATTTTATCAGCCTTTATTGCACACAACTAAAGAAATCAAACACAAAATGTATCTTACTTCACACTTAGCCTTTAAAACAGGAAGTATTTTTAGTAAGATAAAGTTTTGCTCCTTAATGTTGTATAGTGTTAGTTATCCCATCAAACTTTAGGATACTTCATACTATTAATTAAGCAACTAAACTAACTTCTTGGTAAATCAGTTAGTTACTTATCAACAACTTACTTACGTAGTTTGATTGTCTGGTGCTATCGTCAGGATCTTCAATAAAAAACAACGGGTACAACCCTCTTTAATGTTTTTGACATATATTTAATTAAGATGTCAAAATTTCAGACAATGTTATTATACGCTATCTATTAATTACAAATTGATATTAACACCTTGCGATTGCTATTGAGTGAAATTATCTCAATCCGTTTAAGTTTAATTATTGGAAAAGGGTGATCGGTGAGAAATGTACTTATTTGCTGTTGACAGGGTAATTAAAAGATTGTTACGCTAAGAGACATGTCTCTTGATATTCTCTAATTTCACAAAATATTATCAAATTTTAATTTTTTTAAATTTCGTCGGTATGCCCTGGCAACCCTTATACGAAAATCAAATAATAATTATAAAATTAAACTAACTGATTTACTATCACAAAAAAAAGCGAAATTGATACTTCTTAATTAATGAAGGTTGCCCCTTATATTTTCGGGATTGCGCTAAACTGGTGCTGCCATCTGGCAACTGACGTCCTCATCGTAAAGTTGGACAGTTTTGACGATGTACATACTCAGAATGTTTTGACGTACGAGCGCTATTTTTGTTATTTACAGTAACTTGAAAAAATTCATCTTGGCTAAAGATGGATTAAATAGTGAACATTTTCGAGGGATTATTTTTTACAACTTTAGACGTGGATCAACTCGGCAACAGTGCATCGATGAACTTAATTTGACTTTTGGCGATGAAGTACTGTTTATCGATGGTTTTCCAACTTCATTCGTGGCCGTAGTTCGCTTAAGGACGAATTTTGTGAAGGTCGTCCAAAATCGGTTTTTGTTACGGAAAACATTGATGCTGTGCGTGAACTGATACTGCAAGATCGTCATGTGACTTACCGTGAGATTGAGGTATCCTTGGGCATTAGTAGGACCAGCATACATTCACAATTGCATGAACATTTGGCCATCAAAAAGATTTGTCCGCGTTGGATCCCACATAATTTGACAACCACGACAATGCGAGCTCTCACAATTTGGCTCAAACAAGTGACTTCCGGGGCACTCAAAACGTCGATTTTATTGGTCATCCGCCGTATGGTCCTGATTTGGCACACAATGACTTCTTTTTATTCCTGCATATCAAGAATAAATTTCGAGGGCAACGTTTTTTGACACCTGAAGAAGCGGTTGATGCGTTTAAAATGCATGTTTTGGAGCCTCAATCGGAGTGGAAAAAGTGCTTCGAAAATTGGTTCAAACGCATGCAAAAGTGTATTGATCTTCATGGAGATTATTTTGAAAAACAATAAAGCCACTTTTGTTGATAAATAATTGTATTTGATCTCTAATCCCGAAATATAAAAGGCAACTCTCGTACCGTCACTCCTATATCTGTACGTTTGTCTGTCTGTTTTCCTATTTGTTTGTATGTCGGGTAGGAATTGTTACTAAACGGTTGTTGCATTCGCATACAACCCTTCGACCCACGTATAAGAAAAACATATCGCCCTAAAAATATAAATAGACTAGCAGTATACCCGTTGCTTCGATACAGAAAAAAATAGTCGTAGCCCGCTTAGGTCGGGTCTATTTCGAAATCGGTTCAAGACTGGTTGCTGCGAATCATTTTACATTCAAACATATACATTTGTTTTAATCTACCATTGTATTAATATGTGCTTCTTATACAAATAATTTATTTACGAACTTCTTTGTAAACATTGGTAGTACAGACATTTAGTAACAACACGTATAAGTGTCCCGTTGTGCTAACCCAGGATGATGCCACATAATGGATTCACGGTAAGTTCATCGAAAATCAATTCATCGAATATCAATTCATCGAAAATCAATTAATCGAAAATCAATTCATCGAAAATCAATTCATCGAAAATTAATTCATCGAAAATCAATTCATCGAATGATCAATTCATCGAATCGTCAATTCTACGAAAAAAAATATTTTGTAAATATTTGAAAGGAATGCCGAGGGGATCGGAAAGCCAAAAAAGCAGTAGTCAATAAAAGTTGACAGACTTCACTTATTAAATAACTATCATACTTGGTCTATTAATAATTTTTAAATTTTCCTTTCAAAAAATACGTCAGGTAAAAGATACCTGTTGGATTATTTTGAAATCGAACAGGGCTCCTTAGATCAGAAAAACCCGGTTAATGGAATCATAGGTACCTACGCAACTGCACATATGTCACACCGCTTCATACCACACATGATTTGTTCTATGTACGGTGATTCTAAACAGGTGGCATTGTTATGTTAGTGTGAGTTTGTTTTGTCATTAAACTAGATGATGGGTAGCTCGCTTCGCTCGGCTTCTTCTAACCAAACCCTTACTAACCTAACCTAACCTAAGATAGTTTTTTGTCATTAAACTAGAAGATGGGTAGCTCGCTTCGCTCGGCTTCTTCTAACCAAACCCTTACTAACCTAACCTAAGATAGTGTTTTGTTATTAAACTAGAAGATGGGTAGCTCGCTTCGCTCGGCTTCTTCTAACAAAACCGTCACTAACCTAACCTAAAATAGTGCTTTGTCCTTAAACTAGAAGATGAATAACTCGCTCCGCTCGGTTTTAGACTTTTACTAACTAAATCTAACCGAATTACCTTGTTTTTAGATGCATAGTACTTTATTTTCCACCATATTAGCCCAATTAAAATGCGTATCATTATGTATGAATTTATAAATATTATTTGCGTGCAATTGCCCATAACCTGTCTTATTAAATCTTAAAAACAAAAAATTTATTTGTTTTATTATGTAAGTTTTCTTATTATATTTCTTTATTTATATTCAAACACTATGTCACTTTATTTACCTTTTTTTAAACCATATAAAAAATTTTATGCAATTATTTCTTAGTCTGTCTATTTTTATTGACCACTGCTTTTTTGACTTTCCGATCCCCTCGGTATTCCTCTCAAATACTTACAAAATATTTTTTTTCGATGAATTGACGATTCGATGAATTGACGATTCGATGAATTGATCATTCGATGAATTGATTTTCGATGAATTGATTTTCGATGAATTGATTTTCGATGAATTGATTTTCGATGAATTGATTTTAGATGAATTGATTTTCGATGAACTCGTCAGTTACCCACATAAAGTGCCCATGTCAGAATCACTCATCGCCAAAGGCATCGCCGGTCACGTGAAACATTTTGTCTTGCACCTTATGGAATTATTTATTATAATATAATTACTCCGTGATTATGCCTGAATTATGAATACCTATTTATATAGGTCGGAGCACTTTTTTTCGTTAGTAAATATTCTTGCCACCCAAATAAGTTTTTTCTTCGAATTGCTTTAGGGGGTTACAATAATGTTCAACAGCGAATTTAACGTTATAATTGTCGTCAAAAATGATTATTTTTTTTTTTGTGATATTTGTATATCCTCGGGAACATTTTTGTAGCAATATTAAACCATATAATTCGTTAATATATATTTTGAATATGTGTATTTTATAGTTTTTTATAATATGGAAGATTTTTTCGACTTTTTTCTAAATATTTTTTAATTGATCGGGAGCCTGGTGTCATACCGCATGATATATAGCTTAAAATCTTTCCAGACAAATTTGCAATACGCTGTTGCAAATAGCACTAAAATCGGTTTAGCCGTTTTTGAGTTTTAATACATATACAGATTCTAAACAGATGTGCCAAAAAGAAATGAAACTTAGGCCATCCGAAGGGTTTTATAACTGGCTTTGAATTTATATTTGCCGTTTATGGGCTGATCGGAGCAAAATACTGAACTTCGTTTTTGTACATGTTTATGGGTAACCTTTGTCAGTAAAAACCAAGTTGAAAGATTTGTTTATTTATTTATTTATTTATTTATATTATTGATATGATAACAACTTTTGTTATACACATGTTTAAGGTTAAGTCAATAATAAGAGAGATATTTCAAGTTTATAAGTAGCGCTCCGTCTGTCCTCCTAAATATTCAAAAGCTATACTAAACAGAAAATAATCGTTCTTCAATCAAAACATATTGTCTTTATAAATTGTTGATGTAAAGTAAATAATAAGCGAGATATTTCCAGTATTTTAGTTTTAGCACCCACCCCCTTCCTCCCTCACTTGCTTCTCAACCAATTGAATAATTTATAGGACAACATATATTTGTTTTTTTTTATTTTAAATAGATTTTCTCATGGGAGTTTTTGCTGTTAAGTTAATACTAAATGAGATATTTCAAAAGTTTAGTTTTAGGTTTTCCCTTCGTACCTCCCATTATATCAATCAAATTGAAAAAAAAAATCATTAAAAAAATATTTGTTTACTTATTATAAGCAATTTTTCTGTTAAGTCTGCGTCTTAAGTTATACATTTTTTTTTTTTTTTTTCTAATTTTCGATTTACCTCCTTATTTTGACTGCATTTCCTATCTATATACCAAATTTCAACTCGCTACACAGATTTTCTGTTTTATATATATAGAAGATTTTACTATTATATTTAAATATTTAAATAAAATAAAAGATAAAAAATTAATAAATAAAAATAACAAAATTAATAAAAATGCTCAAAAATAAATAACCAGAAAACAAGTGCTCGACTGAAGTCTCGCTCTGCATACACTAATCATAAATTTTACTAAATAACTGAATAAAGAAATCTTATCACCTATAGCAGAGCAATGATGAATTGCGCCGAACGACGTTGAACGATGTTCGACGAACTTACTATAGTTGTCTAAACAACCATTGAAACGGAATTCTCGCGTTCTCGCTGAATGCATCATACATACTTCGATGGTCCAGTATGATGAAGGAATTTCCTACCTGTATGCAAAATTTCAACTCGGTAACATATCTGGAAGTGGGTCAGAATTTCCGGACATAGCCACAAATATTTTGTTTTATACATAAATATAAGTACTTATCGGAAAAAAAGGTGGGGCTGTGTAGCAGCCACGGCCGCAGGTCTTTTGGCCAACGAATTCGTCGCGTGGCTGCTGGGTTGGTGCTAGAAATGAGTAAATGCACAGAATTTCGGTTTAGAGAGTTTTTTTTTTCAGCAATAAAATCAAGATTTCTCACTAATATTACTGTATATAACAAAAGTGTGTATAAAAAGTATCGAACTATTTTTTTTTATCTCTCGGGATGTCCTTGTTACCGACGTCAGTAGACAACCCGACTCTAAAGATGTAAAAAAAGCTCTTTTTCCGGCCATTGAGAAACTCTTGTAAAGATGATCTAATAGAAAATATAGCTATATTGAAGAGAGAGAGAGAGAGAGAGAGAGAGAGAGAGGTCCTAATTTTTGGTTTAACACTAAACTATTTATTCCAGAGTTTTCACTTTTCACGAGAATAATTCGTCGGGGAGCACTATCGTTGCTATATACAGTGGCGTACGCAGAAAAACATTTTGGAAGGGGGGGAGGGGAATTTTTCACAACATCGGAATTTATACGTATTGAGAATGCGAGCAATCTTGAAATTGGGTAATTATAATTAGAGTTCTTTTCGAATTTTCGGGGGAATCCCCCCTATGCGTACACCACTGGCTAAATATTTATATATATTTTAGTGGATCTTGACGTGTGATAGATTCTGGAAATAAATTTCTCAGTTAATCGATACAGGATAATTGTTTTATGCCGATCTCGAAAAGTTATCTGGTTCCGACTATAAACTGAGCAAAATGTAAGAATGCTTTGTTAGTTAAAGGCAAATATATTAATAAAAAATCAGCTGTGGCCACCACAAGACTGAACGCTATCACAAAATAGGTTCTTAAACAAAATACTCTCTAACACAGAAATTATTTACCATAACCGTGGAAACATTACATATACGTATGACAAAATAAATACTTAATAAGTATTATTAATTACTATAATAAAACTAAAGTAAAAATAACGTAAAAATATATTTTTTAAATCAGCTGTGGCCAAGACAGCACTGCCCGCCAAAAATTTTCCATTTCTAAATGACAGCTTTTTACCAAAAGTTGATTATCTGATGCCATTAGTATGAGAAGCTTAAAAATGAAGTTTCATAACAATCCGTTTAGTTAAATTCGCTTTACACGTGTCCAAAGACCAACAGACATCATGCTAAAAATAGTAAAAACATTATGTAGGAACCTCAATTCGGACATCCATCGAAATTTAAAAATGACAAAATCGGTACGATCACAATATCTCCGTTATATGTAACGTCACAGCATCCATTATCTATTATTTGGCAAATTTTAAGGAATTTGTACTGTTTTATATGCCAATCTTGTAATATCAGCCCTGTAATAGAACAGTCACTCAGCTGTATATTTGTATTTCATAATAGTTAAAACTTTTTCATTGACCAGTTGAACTATTGAGATACGAGTGGCAATAAAATATTATTGTACTGGTTTGTTTGAAAAAAAAAAAAAACAAACAATATTTTCACATCTGATCACATTTATTTCATTTACTATTTTGTTTAATCTGCTCGCGGAGCACAGTTTGGGAAACTCTGGTTTATTCATGGCCCGATCGGAATGAGTAGATATTTAAAATCCTGAAAACGCAATAGTATTTGACTTAGTTGACGACAAATACTAAAATACCAATCTAGAATATTAATGAATGTAGAATACAGCCCTTAAGATTTGTATTCAATCAGTAGTTATTCAATTGTGATCATTAAAACTTTCGTCAAATAACTTCCTCAACCCATACAAGAGTTATTTGAATTTCATTTCAATTACAATACCTCTACATACAACCTTAGATTACGGAAAACTGCAAATTGAACACTTGAGAATATTGATTTACTTTATTTAACGTGTTAATTAGCTTTGAGAAATTCAAAACAGGAATTTTGCACGTGTATGCTATGAAAGGTGAACTTAAGCACACGTGGATAAGCAATTTGTTTAGTCAGAAAATTATTCAAGACTTTAAAAGGAACTAAGTTTAAAAGGTATGTTTATGCGTAATATGAAAATTCTTGTTGAAGAATACACCCGAGTACTGTATTCGAAAGTAAGTATTAAGCGGACTATAATACAATACAACATGTTTAATAAAGTATAATCTATGCACTGACTCCTTACGCGTCTTGCGAAGTTTACGTCATATTTGGCCAAAAAAAGAAAAAGTCATAAAAATTAATTAACTTCTTTATGAATCACAAATCAGCAAAAATATCCACACAAACATAATTTGCGCACCCGCTCATGTAGGAATAACAGGAAATGACAAATTTGACGAAGAAGCGAAAGAGGCCATCAAACAACACAGACCCATATAGAAGCCGAATGCTTTAAATCAGAAGTAATTAGGCACATAAATAATTAATGGCAGTAATACTGGTCCACTACAACAAACAACAAGCCAATCAAGAACAGGACTGATAAGTGGGAGGTACCAGGAAAACGGAAAGAGCACTGCTGTACTCCAAGGCAATATGGTAGTCGTATCTAATATACAGCTGTCAATATGCTAACAGCGATTGTTTTAAAATTTTTACGCGCAACCCTTGTATTGAGGTGTATAACAGAAGGTGGGCATCAAATTACAGTATTTTAAGTTTAATTTCAGTGTATTTATTGAATTGTAATTTGTAGTTGAGCAGGTGTTAAATGCCGGGCATTTAGTTTTATGTGGTACATCTGAGTGTCGGTCATCTGAATTTACAATATATGGATTATGTTTGTAAACAAGTGCATTATGTTCATTGCCTCATGAAATAAAATTATTTTTAGTTGGACAGAAGCAGCTAATATTATTAGCTATTATTATTAATATATTAGTGCAGTTTAGTTTTTCTGCGACCAATGTAATGAACAAACTCGCATAGTATCAGTTACTTTTTAACTCAAAATATATTCCCATGCCTTCCTCCTGTCCATAACCAAATCTTTTCCAATCTGGACTTAATATTAACTTTCCCTCCATTTTTTTTAAGAAAAGAAAAAAACTAAGATGCCTATCTTTGTCCTGTCTTGAATGACAGCCAAAAACACTACAATTTGTCCTACTTTTATAGTTTTTCACAAATTCTATCGACATTCTAACAAAAAATCAACACTAGAACATATGTAATAAGTTCAAACATTACTACAGGCGCCTAATACAATATTTGACCACCAGACTGCGTATCCGAGCGTGTCAGTTCTCAATAAGACACATGGAACACACCTACGAATACATACTCCAAAAATCACCGAAGCTAACGTGCGATTCCTGTAACGAAAAAATGACAGTCGAATATACCAGCTCCTAAATAATTCGTACAATAGGTTGAATTTCCATTATTTCGTATGGCATAATACCTAGGAGTCAGAGATTTTCAGGTCCCGTCTAGCGCTCTGTGTTATAACCAAACGACTACTGTTTACGACAGCCGAGACCGCCGGCCTTACTTGCCTTCTGAAGTACGCCCCTTTTTCCCGAATATTAATTCAGAGATACAATTACTCATTTAAGAGATTGAGCTTACGGTTGCAACGGAGAAGTATTTTTTTAGAAAAATCTTTTGCCTGTACTGGGGCCATATATAAAAAATATTTATTTTTTATTAAATACATATTTGTTATCATATAATTATTATCTCTCGATGTGATTTTTATATCTCATTATTTTCCCTCTATGTGTGTCCAAAAGTTGTATAAGCATGCCAAATTGCAACTTTGTGTTAAGACGTTTGGCTACAATTACCGTACAGACAGACAGACATAAGTGAGTTTTTTTTCTTTTTTTTTTTGAGGGGAAAAGGCAGCGGAACCTGGCCCGTCCGATCTGTGAGTCCAGACTCAAGAAGAAAGAACATGATCCTGATCTGACAGAAGCAGAGTTGGAAGAGACAGGAGCTGAGCCACAAGCCTGAGTTACAAGTCGCCTATTCACCCGCGGGGCTGCCTGTGGAGGACCACGGCAGCTCAAAGATCGGATTATAGACACCCGCATCCGGAGAGTGTGGGTACGCCATTTAGTCACCTAGCGAAGCCTCGGGGTCCGTGCGTAAATCCACGCGAGTTCTCGACGGGGACGCTTTGTATTCGGACCGAATAATCTGGTAAATAGATCAAGGTCCGAAAACACGAGACACCTGATGTTGGCGGGCCCTGTGGGAGTTTTGGCAAGGGGAGTCGACAGACCTTGTGCCCAGTTGAGAACATACCGGAAGAACAACACAGGAAGAACAGGAAGAAGTACAGGAAAAATCAAGAGAAAAGGCAAGAAGATCTAGCCAACTTGCCACGAAGAATGGTCAACTACGACAGTTCCATGGCGGGGTTGAGGCAAGCAGGGTTTTTAGTCGGTATGCCACTCTGTGGAGAGTCCGACATAACCTGAATATGGTGTCTATAAAAGATTTCCCCTGGATAAAAAAAAAGACATATGAGTAATGCTATGTTTTTGATTGTCATAACTAAAAACTCTCAAAAAACCGGGCCTCATCATTCACATCCGACATTCTGCACCTATTGGAAGCCGACGTCATACAGAAAATTTTAAAAAAAAACCAGCAACCTCCTTAATGAAATATCCGAACCTTCCAATTCCATAATAATAGGATTAGAGATTAGATTATAAGAATTTGTTTGTCTTTTTAGTTGTTCATCTTTATCTGTTACCACCGCCCTGTCATTGTTTTTATATTAATCGGATGGAATTTATTTTATTCAGCATTGTAGCTTTGAAAATAGATCACACCGAAATAGCATGACGTATAAATATTGTTGCGAAACTTTAAAATGTTATTCATTTAAAGACAATTTACCTGTATTTGCACTTCTTAACATTCTTAACAACTAATTTTAAAGAAATTTATCTGGTTATCACCTGCAAGGTATAAAAAAGGATAAAATTAAAAACAGGATTTGGAAATAAAACTGGTTACAAACCAAAAACTAGTTGTTATGCTTTATAAGCATTTGTGTTTCAATGGAAAGACCTCACAAAAAATGATTAGATAATTATAAAATATATAGAACAAAGAAAATTAGCAAAATTTAAAGAAAAAAACGTTAAATGTTAGGTTTTTTAGCAGCCAGTAACAGTCAATATCAGGACTTTAATGTCCTGAATTGTTTGCGTTTCTAAAAGAAATTCCTGCATTTTAGGTTAAATAATAATCTCGTTACGATCCCTATAAAATACTGAATGGAAAACATATTTTCCACATTTTTTCTCTATTGTGTTATCTTTCTATTCCATTCATTTTCCCAAGATCAATATCGTAAAAAAGATTACTCAATTTTCTCTCCATAAGTATTTTTCACCTTGGACCTCCCAATAGACTTGCAGACAATATAAATCGGAGAAGTTAACTTCTATCTATTTTGTAGCAGATTAAATATATTTCGAACAGTAACAATAAAATGTTTTTAAATATTTTTTCAGCATTCAGCTTTCAATGTAAATTTTGATGTAGATTTCTTTGTTTTCTTATATTCTCTTTCTATATATATCTTATTCTTTTTTATTGGAGACAGTTGTCAGTTGGTTCAACTGGTTGCCCTCTCACATAAATCCTCCATCTTAACTGTTAACTGTCAGGTCTTTCCATGTATTCAATATACTAATACTAGTTTGATCATCGATTAGTTGTTCTCTCCATCTCTTGCAAAGTCTTCGCAATGGTTGATGAGTGTTTCCTTCCCTTATTTTATTTAACATTCTGTCCTCCTTCATCCTCATCACGTGTCTTACCTTTCTGTTCTTGTGTGATATCGATATTGAATTAATGTCCATATTTTGGAGCCATGGGTTTGGAATGTACTATAGTTTGGTACAACCTGCTCTTGGTATTTCTGGATAGAAATTCATTTTTAGAGAGAACTGAATGTAAAATAAAATGCATTAACGGCTCTAATACTTTTCGTAATTTCCTTCTGTATCAGATTAATCTAATTTATCATGGTGCCCAGGTATTTGAAAGTATTAACTATCTCAAAGATGGCATCAATTTGTTTGATTCCAATATGAAATTCGAAAGGCCTGTGACAAAAGATTTCCTATCTCTATCTTGTGTACACAAATCCTACACCTTTTAAGGTGATTTCAAGTATGTTGTTTAACAATAATCGCTGGATCTTTTGTTAAATGCGCTCTACATTTTTGCTCGGTCTCTCCATGAATTGGCAGATAATGAATAAGCCTTCTTATTCTGGATTTATAGCCCTAATTAATAATTCCTAGCTCTTTCAACATGATCATTTTACTGATTGTGAATTTTAAATGGAACTTGTACATTACGTAGATTAAATTACCTACAAGGGCTGTTTAAAAATTGTTGAGAATTTTTAAATAGCGAATGGCACAGTATTAAATGGTGCAACTTCATTAGTAAGGTTTAAAGGATCTTGAACTATCTGCCGGTGAAAACCGTTGGCGGTTATTTGTTCTCGTTAATCAACTGTATTATTTTAAAAGGCTTAGTTTACACGTACTTTATGAAATCTGAAATTTTTATTATCGAGTGGATTATTGTAGAGAACTGAATTACAAAAACTTATTTTCTATTTTTGACTGAACCATTACCACATATGAAACGTGTATTCTGTATCTCAATATACAGACAAAGACTCAGTCAAAATACTTGCATGATGTTGGCAAAAATGTATATCTTAAGGCGAGCTGGAACGATAATCTGTACCAGAAAACTTTCGTGGCCACATACCGAAAAAGAAAATGTTAACAGAATTACGGCAATGTCGTAATTCTGTCAAAAACAAAGAGAGTCAAAAACTAACTCGATGAGGTAGAGGGTAGAAACTCAGAAAAATAAGTTTTCAATATGTAGTCGATTATATACATGTTAGAATGACAAGTTATTGGAACTTCATGTGTAATATTTAACGAAAGCCACTATAAAATGATAACATATATGACAGGTGGTGCATAGTCGTTGTTTCTGCATTAATAAATATTACCTATGTCATTTTGTACTCGAGTTATAATTGCTATATTGACAAGCGCTAAAGAGCGCTAACATCAGAAGTGAGATTACACCTAGAAAAGTTTTTTTTTTTCTGTTTACAGAAAACTTTTGCAGAGAGTAGTATATTTTGAGAGTTTTTTAATCAAGATTTCTCACAAACATTATTACAGATATCGATAAATCTTGTGTAGATGAAACAAATGACACCTCATGGTATGTACTATCAGGTCGCAGTCCCGAGTCATATAAATCTCACCGCTCGCGCCGAGCGCCGATTTTATCACAAGAGACAACTCGGGCTACGTGCTTTCATGTCATGGTCCCTTTACACTATTTTGATCGCGCGCGCCGAGCGCCGATTTCACCATAAAACGGCGGACGCATGCGCTGCTCACTATTGCGTCATCTAATCTTGAACGCTATTTCGGTAGGCTCCTTGAACTTTCTTCTTTTCAGCTCAGTTATTATATTGCTGCTAGCTTTTTTGAAGTTATTGAAGGAAGTCTTGTGTACACTTTTTTGGGGAACGAAACGACAGACTCATTCTACGTAAAAAAACATCTCGATATCAGATGTTAGAACGGCAAGTTATTGTAACGTCATTGTAAAGTGGGAAACAGAATGCAACGAGTCTGACGGCGCGTTGACGCCGTTCGTACGGCGCTATCTGTCAGGAGAAAGTTAAACCCAAACTGTCGTACGCAAGTGCACAGAATGGACAACGTCCTACGACGTTCGACCCCCGTTGATACTGAATGTTCGTCAACTTCCAACTTTTGACGCCGTTGAACGTTGACGCAGAACACCTAACCTCAGTTTTTACTGAATAATAAAGTGTTTGTATGTATAAATAACTTGCATACAACATAAATAACATCACACACAAGTCTTCATCATCCATTATACTTTTAATAAAAGAAAGCGCATGTATAAACACAGATATAGGTTGTCAAGTGACACTTGACGGCGTTAAAAATTATTGCATTGTGTGCAGGCGAAAGTTCTCAACGGCGTTAACGCAACGCTGTCGCAAATGACGCCGCCTGACGGCGTAGCGCGCTGTACATTCTGTTCCAGGCTTTATACATAACGATATTTACTATAAAATCTTGACATATATGACGGATTGTAAAGTCGTTGTTTATAAATTAATAAATGTTATGTCTTTTTGTGCTCGAGTTTTTACAAGCGCAAAATTAGACTAACAAACATATTTAATTTATCGTACATATATAATTAGCTAGTGTGTGTTTGTAATCTGGGTAACACTGTGGCGTCATTTTTCCTAAGGTTCTCGTGATTGGCTAACTGGGGACTCTTGAGGTCTTTTGATTGACAGGTATTTTGCAGATTTATTCTCTAAGAATCTACGAATATAATTACATATAGAAATGTGTAGGATTTCGTAGGCATAAACAAGAAACTATAGATACTACTATATGATTTGACCGATATGAACCGTATTTTGCAGATTCATTCTCTAAGAAACTGCGAATTAAATAACATATACAAATGTCTAGGGTTTCGTAGGCATAAACAAGAAACTCTAGACACTCCTATATCCTATGATAGATATGAAAAATATTTTGCAGACTTATTTTCTATAAATCTGCGGATAAAATAACGTATAGAAATGTATACGATTTCGTAGGCAGAAACAAGAAATTCTATATACTCCTATATCCTATGATCGATATGAAACATACCATATTTTGCAGATTTATTTCCTAAGAATCTGCGGATAAAATAACGTATAGAAATGCCTAGAATTTTGTAGGCATAAACAAGAAACTCTAGACACTCCTACATTCTTTGAGTGATATGAACAATATTTTGCAGATTTATTTTCTAGGAATCTACAAATATAATTATTTACAGAAATATCTAGGGTTTTGTAGGCATAAACAAGACACTCCAGACACTCCTACATCCTATGATCGATATGAAAAGTATTTTGCAGATTTATTCTCTAGGAAACTGCGGATACAATTACATATAGAAATGTTTAGGGTTTTGTAGGCATAAAAGAGAAACTCTAGACACACCTGTATTCTTTAACTGATATGAACAATATTTTGCAGATTTATTCTCTAAAAAGCTACGAATATAACTATGTATAGAAATGTTTAGGGTTTCGTAGGTATAAAAGAGAAACTCTAGACACGCCTATATCCTTTAACCGATATGAACAATATTTTGCAGATTTATTTTCTAGGAATCTACGAATATAATTATATATAGAAATATCTAGGATATTGTAGGCATAAAAATGAAATTTTAGACACTCTTATATCCTTTGACCGATATGAACCATATTTTGCCTATTTATTCTCATAGAGTCTACGAATATAATTACATACATAAAAGTCTAGGTTTTTGTAGGCATACATTAACGTCTCAAATTATTTTTAGTTTTAACAATATAAATGTAATGTACTGAATAAAAATGAATCGTTTTCCCATCTTAAAAAGTTCATGAATAAATAATCAAACTATATAATTAGCAAGTGTCTATATGTATTGTCGGTAACATTATCAATTTTTCTCATGATAGGCTAACTGGAGACACCCTGTTTCTTGATTGGCTGACAGGTGATATTCTCTCCCGTGATTGGCTAACGGGTGATATCCTGTCCCGTGATTCGCTGATCAGTAAACAAATTAAGATACGTTAAAAAATAAAACCAAATACATATACAAACAATTGCAATTTTTATATTATAAATCCGTTATTGTTGACGGGTAATAACCTAGTATATAAATAATTACAACCTATAACATGTTAAAAATAATATAATGGAAGTGTCATAAATTGAAACGTGACAAGACCTCGAAATGTATTAAAAGTCACAATATACATCAATTTGTGTATGTAGGTCTATACCAATAATTTGTTATTAAACGCTGCATAACCAACACATTTTAAACAAAGTATTTATTATTTAATGTGGTCATGCAATGTGGTTTATATTGAAATTTGTTTTGTTGTTTTGCAGTTAACATATTTTCCAGTTCATAAGTTGTGCTCAAATGTATATTTTATACATAATATATTATTCTGATAAAATAGTATTCCCAGCGTTTACCTATTGCTGCGGGATAGGTGAGTTTTCTAATTATAAATTGAAAATATACTATTTTCTAAGTAATTACTTAACTTCTGGTATTGAAGTCTTTTCAAAACGTTCATTTCATTCAAAGTTTGAAATAAATGTTTTATCGTAGAATACGTCTATCGTTTTGTTCAAGTACTGGATTCCTCGGAAAAATCCGTACGTACCAAAAACTGTACACAGGACTTTCTTTACTAATTTCAAAACTATAAACGCTATCAACAATATAATAACTGAGTTGAAGAGAAAAAAGTCCAAAGAGTACGGAAATAGCGTTCAAAGCCATGTGTCCCAATAGTAAGCTGCGAATGCGTCCGCCATTTTTTGTTTTGTTGTTTTGCAGTTAACATATTTTCCAGTTCATAAGTTGTGCTCAAATGTATATTTTATACATAATATATTATTCTGATAAAATAGTATTCCCAGCGTTTACCTATTGCTGCGGGATAGGTGAGTTTTCTAATTATAAATTGAAAATATACTATTTTCTAAGTAATTACTTAACTTCTGGTATTGAAGTCTTTTCAAAACGTTCATTTCATTCAAAGTTTGAAATAAATGTTTTATCGTAGAATACGTCTATCGTTTTGTTCAAGTACTGGATTCCTCGGAAAAATCCGTACGTACCAAAAACTGTACACAGGACTTTCTTTACTAATTTCAAAACTATAAACGCTATCAACAATATAATAACTGAGTTGAAGAGAAAAAAGTCCAAAGAGTACGGAAATAGCGTTCAAAGCCATGTGTCCCAATAGTAAGCTGCGAATGCGTCCGCCATTTTATGGTGAAATCAACGTTCGGCATGCTGGATAAAATTAGTATAATTAAGGACCGTGGCCTGATAGCACATACCCGAGGAGTCATTCGTCTACGCGATATCTATCGATAACTGTAATAATATTCGAGGTAAATCTAGATTAGACTGCAAGAAAGAAATAAAAATATCTTTAAACTTTAACTCTGTGCAATTACTTACCCTACCCACAACGGTAACGCGACGTATTCTACAACTAAAAGACCTGCGGCCGTTGCTTCGACACAGCCCCTGCCCTCTTTTTATTTACTATTAAGCTGCATTCAGAGCTCAGTAAATTAACACGCTGTGCGTTATAGATAGTTAGTAAGCGAGTGCAATTGGTATGATCGGACAAGCTCGTACTATATCGCTCAACAGTAGTATAGCAACGACAAAGCACGAGCATGTCCGATCATACCAAATGACCTCGTTTACTAACTGTCCATAACGCACAGCGTGTCAATTTATTTAGCTCTGAATGCAGCTTTAAGGTAAATGGAACTACTTTAAAGAACAGTTCATTTTCTCCTTAAAACATTAATACATGTGTGTGTGCGTTGGTATATAAACATATATAGGTAGTATTATGAGTAGTTTTTTTTTTTTTTCATGAATGAAAATGTCTATTAAATTGTTCGCTAAAATCGAAAAAAAAGATAATATCCTTGTTGTCAATCTCGTCTAGTTATGGTTCAAATTTCGGTGAATTATGTACATATCTAACAATTCACCACATTAATACTCTTGGACGATTGGAATGTTCGTAGTATTAGAATAGTCAGTAGAATGGAGGTCCATCCTGAATCTGATTTTTATAAGTTGAAAAAGAAAAGATAGTGTTGAAAAAGATATCAGTTAGTGTTGGGTGATTATGAATGATATAATCGAAATATTTCTATTATGGCTGAAAAATCGATCAATCGATTATGCTTTCGAAATAATTCAAAAAACATTCGGTTTTTTTTTTTTTTTGTAGGTAAGAGGTAAGTATGTATAGTAATTTAATTAATACATGAAATGAATGTAATATGTAATGCTATTTGTTAGTATTACTATTATAGTGTTAATAAAAATATGAAAAATAGTTATATAATAATCTGAATCAACCGACAAATTTTGTTTTAATTGATTTATTGACTTCTTTTTGATAGGATTCAGGAATAAGTTGTTAAAGTTAGAGGTTAGACCAGTGGTTCTTTTTCCGTTCCGGGCGCCTTTATTGTATTAAATATTTCCCGCGGTGCCCCAAATCAATAAATTCAATCAGAGCCGTAGCTATGTTTTCGGTGCAATTGGCAAATAAAGTAAATTGATAAAATTTACTTCCCCAAAAGCAAATGTAGAGCAAAAAAGAAGGTGCTCACTAGAGTATCGGGAAAACCGCATTTTTTGAAAATCGTGGTTTTCGGTTTTTAAAAATCAAAAACCACGGTTTCGGTTTTTCAAAATTATATTTTTTCTACTATAGATACTCTAAAATAAATCAATAAATTTTTATTATGTGTTGAAATACACTATTCGCGACTCCAAATAACAGTGATACATCTAGTGGCGGCTTGGTAAATTAAACAGAAGCGTATATTTGTATAATATTTGTAGTGTGTTGTGCTGCAGTTTATGTGAATTAATACGTATTTTTAAATATAGTAACTTAGATACAGTGCTTTTTTGCCGAAATATTGTTTGAACAGATAAATATTTAGAAAAAACTTATGACATATACGCTTCTCGTCGGCCATCAACTATCGTACGCAGCGCCGCCAATGTTTGTTGTACTTTACAATAAAAAAACTAATACTAATAAAAAACCAAACAATAATTATACGCTTCAACCTACGTAGCATACTAAGTTAAGGATTATTTAAATTTAAATAAAAGGCTTTTAAAAATACTAAACTATTTAAATGTTTATCGTTTAAACGTGAACGCAATTTGGTGCAGAAGTTGGCGCTTAATGAAAATGTTCTTTCGGCATAGGTGGATGTTGCGTTAATAGTGAATAGTGCACTCTGGCGCACTGACTTTCCCATGCGCATTGCGTCTGGTGCCAATACATTTCTTTATGTTTGATATCTAATAAAAAAGAAAAGTCTCGTTGGTAGCATGCATTATGCACCTCTCTACTGATATTTTTATTTAATCACATTTGAGCCACATTTGTGAGAGTTTCTTCTTACCTTAATCTTTTTTGTATCTTTTTTCTTAAGGATTCATTTCTTAAGGATAAACCGAAAACCGCGTTTTGTTTTGCGGTTTTGCGGTTTCGGTTTTTGCACTGAAAACCGCGGTTTTGCACTTCGGTTATAACCGTTTCATAAACACTAGTCCTCACCTTCCAAATTCAAGTGAAGGAAGAGCAAAAAAAACGGCGTTCACGGTCTTCACGGCTCGAGTGTTGCCACAGGGTAACACTGGTACAGAGCAACACTGGCACAGGGCAAGACTGTTTGTTACGTGTTACGTGCTTGCTTGAGTTGAGATTGATAACTGAAACCATAGATAAATACCAAATACGACTGAAATTTTACGAAAACATTTTCAATTCACACTCTGCATTCCACATTTGACAGTGTTTCTTGTAATAGGTTTTTAATCTATCAATATATCATCTATAGATTAAGTATTTTCATAGTCGTCACGTAAAAACACCAAAAACTCATCATTTTAATAATTTATTTTAATAGGCCAATTAATATTTCAAATATCACATTTTGTCAGATTGTATTTAAACCCCAATTGACTGATATCTACCCCATAAATCAGAAATTCTAGAGCGTGATAGAACTAAATGGTACTATCGTAAATTCCAAATCAAAACAGGGTGTTTTAATACAGAGAGATAGTATGCGTGTAAATAATTGCGTGTCCTACCCTTAAATACATTCGTGATCTAATAAACACAATTAAAATCAATGACAGAACGTGTTAAGTGAATAAAACCATCAATTAAAAATTCTGACATAAAAGGAACATGCTCGGATTCTTAATTACCACAGAAAATACTCCTGGTTTTTCGCAAAAACTAGGTTAAAAAATTTGATTTATTAACTGCTTGAAAAATGTGGATAAGATGATTTTTCTCACATATACACACAAATATACTTGTAAAATATATTCACACATATGTACATCCCAGAAGGAAAAGTAGGAATCGATTAAGATGAAATTCAATGAATTCTTGGATGAAAATGTTTAATCAATGAAATTTTAAACCAAGAAAATGCTGAATGTAATCCATACAAGTTACTTGCCAGAAGTTTAAAATATAACTGTCAAAAATTATATTACAAATTATCTTCAGTAAATATAATTAATATATATAAAACTTCTTCTTCTTCTTTTTAGGCACTGTAAGTCGGGTTTATTTTTGGCCTCAAACATAAGTCCTCCATCTTGATCTGTTCATTGTAAGGTCTTTTCTGGGTCTTCGGTTAGCTTATCTCTCCATTTCTTACGAGGTCTTCCCACTGGTCGATGGGTATTCAATCTTCGTTCCCATATCTTCCTAACTATTCTGTCTTCTCTCATCCTTACCACGTGTCCAATCCAATGTAATCGTCTACCTCTCAGTTCTTGTGGGATTCTTGGCCTACTTTATTCACCATTCACAATTAATTTAAATGGGACCAATAATTCGGCGTAATATTTTTATAAAACTACACATTTTTATTATTTTGTGTGACATATATTTTATCTTATTCTATAGTTGTTATTATAATTTTCGCTTATTGCTTTTGCGATTACGATTTTTTGTTTTTAGTAATTTGGATTTTAGTTATTTACCAACATGTCACTGTTCATAATGATTACTTTTTTGATAAACACTTCGATGGATTTATAGGCCCGTACAGGGGCGGCTCAAGACGGTATGCAGGCGATGCGCCGCATCGGGGCGCCATGATCAAGGGGCGCCGAGTCGAAGAAAAAATGTATAGCCTATTGCAATATCAAAATAGCTTTAATTAAAATAAAATTCATTTTTGTATTAAGTACTGTGACCTTTAATTAAATCTAGCAAAAACTAATTTCGTAACAGTCCTTCCCTGGTTGACAGAATTGTCATAATTACAATTTAGTGATATACATCTAGTAGGTAGTGAAACAAGTGAGTAGGGAAACAAGTGAGTGTCAATATACAGGGTGTTATGTAAATGTACGGCATAATTTTAAAGGCAGCATGGTGACGTAGAATGCAATTGATTTTTCCTTTGCCAATTTTCTCTAAAATGTGAATTTCGTCTAAAAATAAACAAACAAAAAGATGCCAGATGCCCCAAATTTTGAAAAACACTGACTTTTTTTAATTTTTTATATTAATCCAGAAGTTATGTAGTTGCCATAAAGAAAAAATATTTTAATTGTAGTTCAATAATAGAATATCAAATTACGTGTACGTCATAATCTAAAATGTTCCGATTTTGTTAAAAAAATGGCACATTATTCTTTTTTCTTCATAAAATTGAAAAATCATTTGTTGAAATAAAATTACGGTATTGTTTCCATGGTTTCTATTTATCTCAGTCACATATGTGATTGTTGTAACAGACAAAATATTAATGGTTCCTAAACGGTGATACTGCATCGATTATCAAGCGATATATGCATCATATCCAAAAATGGTTCAGGACTTATTAGCTCTAAATGGGCCAACACTGCTGCCTTTAAAATTGTGCCGGACATTTACCTAACAGCCTGTATGATAAATGTCAAAAATCAAGTGATAGAAATTAACTGATTAAGGGCCGGTCTTTCCACCTTCAGGTAAAGTGGCTGGTAACGTTATCTGACGGATAAAAACAATAAAGCGTCTTTCCACCTTCAGATAAAGTTATTCCTACGAATAAACTATGCTATCTGGCAGATAAGTTATTCGGTAGTCAAAGTAGCGAATAAGTAACAAATAAGTGCTGTCACTGTCAAAAAGTTAGAAATTAAATGCTTTCTTGGAACAATAAATTGCAAAATGGACTTGAAAAAGTATAATTTGTTTGAATTTTATTAATTGTAGAAATAATGCCTTAACTCCGAAATAACAGTGACCAGTCCACGGTGAGAAAACATGAAAAAAGTATCTCGTGCAATATCCAGTTTATGTCTGATTTCATTTGTATGCCTTGTACGGAAAATTAAATACACAAATTTCAACGAGTATTTTACAAAAATTGCCCGGTATCCACGAGTGGTTGCAGCCTGGGATGAAATGTTAGTGAAACTGCTGTCTTCTGTGAAAAAAAGGCTGAAGTAAACGGTGTCGAGAAGGATATTTTATATGGAACGTTAGCCGGGATCCACGCCTTACAATACAATGTTTAATAATTCTAATATTCGCTTCGAATTTGAGCAATAAGATTATAATTGGTATAGTAGCAACTGCAGTATTACGCAACTTTAACGTTACAAGAGTGGATATGAAGAACCACCCACAAAAGATCAGTACTGTGTCGGTGACGTACCTAAAGAAACTGATTACTCAGAAGAAATAAAAAAGAAAGAATACTCCGTGATTTAATTTCTTATTTTCAAATTTATTATAACTTATTTAGTATTCACATCAATCATAATAAAATTAAATAAACGTAGAACAATTATTATTAATATCTACTACATATGTATTTTTCATTCCCCCAATTTTTGTTACATGCTTACGACATTAATAATTGCTAAAATCTTGTATAACGCATACATAAATTTAATTTTGTTAATGACAATAACAAAACAACCGGCTCGACAGTTGTCAGTTTACCAATTTATTTAATTATTTCCATAGAGAAAAAAAAAAAAAAAAAAATTTCTTTTTTTTTTAGTTTAATGGCCTTTGCTGCTGTGGCAATTAGCCAGGACAACTTTTTATTTGAGAAAATTTCTATGCCTGAACGGGATTCGAACCCGAGACCTTCGCAACGCAGAGCACATGTGTTACCACTACGCTACGCCGGTCGGCAAAAAAATCTTTTTCAACGCCTATTTCAGTTACTCATTCAGTGTTACCAATCTGAGGATTCAATATGTCAGTCTCATTATCCGTCAGATAACTATCTGACAGATAATTTGAATTGAAAGACGGGATGACATTTATCCAACAGATAAAGTATCAGATAACTTTATCTATCAGATAGTTACCCAGAAGTTTATCAGAAGGTGGAAAGACCGGGCCTTAATGTTCAATTTATATGTATCAGTATCTAAATTGTGTCTAAATTATGTCTAAATTATATCTAACATTCACCGTTTGTTTAAATTAATATTTTATTGTGACAATTTTTGTTGTTTTATCAAGTTGGTTGTATGTATAAAACTTGTGTGTTAATAAACATCCAAAATTTATAACAATATTTGTTACAATTTTATTTACTGTGTGGCATTTCAGGCTTCTAGTAAAAGGAGGCGCCATGAAAGGAGATTTAGAAAAAACTACGTTATATACTGGGCGGCACTTCAGGCTTCTAGTAAAAGGGGGGCGCCAAAATGGAAATTTAGAAAAAAAATATTTAAAAAAACATAAGTGGGGGTGACGCCTAACCTAATTTTGCATCGGGGAGCCAGGTACCCTTGAGCCGGCCCTGATTTGACATTATGATTTTCTCCTGAGCAGTATAGATTGTTTTTGTTGTACTGACAGAAAAAGCATAATATAAAACACAAAATTTCTAACGAATTGGCTCCAATACACCACTGCCTATAAAAGGGTTAATGAACCGGTTCGAATTTCTAGTTTTTGAACCGGAACAACAAATCGAACAGAAAAGATTAAGAAAACCATTAACCACAACCGAAATGTATTTTATGGCGATTCGACACTGGTTTACACAAAATTATTCTCGGACATAATTTACTACTGCAAATTAGACAAGTGAAAAAAAAATGTATAAACCTTTAAAAAAACATCATTAACTCAGCTACCTTCGGCAATCTACCTACTGACTAATGCCGTGTATTAAAGAAATGTGAATTTAAAGAGAATACCTCATTAAGTCATTTTGGTATTTACCTTACCAGTACTGTATAAATAGCAGTAAAGTTTGTTCTATAATATCACAGTCCTTAGTAATTTCAATGTAAAATATGTCGTCATGTTTCGTGTTTGTAAAAACGGTAACCGGTGAGTTTATCGAAAATCAATTTATCGAATTCAAATTTATCGAAAGCAAATTTATCGAAATCAAGTTTATCGAAAGCAAGTTTATCGAAAGCTAGTTTATATAGGTAATGCTCAATTTATGGAATGGCACGTTTATCGAAAATTGATTGTTGAATTATTTCGGTAGGAATTAATAATGAAAGAAATATTAGTTTACATTGTAATTTATTATTGTGAAGGTATATAAAGTGACATAGTGTTTGAATATAAATAGAGATAGTTATATAATAAGTAAACTTATATAATAGAACAAATACATTTTTTATTTTTAAGGTTTAATAAGACAGGTTATGGGCAATTGCACGCAAATAATTTTTATAAATTCATACACAATGATGTTCATTTTAATTGGGATAATATGGGGGAAAATAAAGTACTACGCACCTAAAAACAAGGTTATTAGTTTAGGTTTAGTTAGTAGAAGTCTAAAACCGAGCGGAGCGAGTTACCCATCTTCTAGTTTAATGACAAAGCACTATTTTAGGTTAGGTTAGTTTAGTAAGGGTTTGGTTAGAAGAAGCCGAGCGAAGCGAGCTACCCATCTTCTAGTTTAATGACAAAACACTATCTTAGGTTAAGTAAGTAAGGGTTTGGTTCGAAGAAGCCGAGCGAAGCTAGCTACCCATCTTCTAGTTTAATGACAAAACACTATATTAGGTTAGGTTAGGTTAGTAAGGGTTTGGTTAGAAGAAGCCGAGCGAAGCGAGCTACCCATCTTCTAGTTTAATGACAAAACAAACTCACACTAACATAACAATGCCATCTGTTTAGAATCACCGTACATTGAACAAATCATGTCTGGTATGGCGCGGTGTGAGACATGCGCAGTTGCGTAGGTACCTATTCTCTAGTTACACCGAAAATTCATATAAATAAGAAATATTGTTTTTATGAAATAACATTATATTACTAAGCATTTTCGATAAACGTGCCATTCGATAAATTTGCTTTCGATGAACTTGCTTTCGATAAATTTGCTTTCGATAAATTGATATTCGATAAATTGATTTTCGATAAATTTGTATTCGATAAATTGATTTTCGATAAAATGACCTAGAATCGTAAAAACAAACCTCTTTGGCTCTTTATGATACCTTTCTGGCGATTTAGTATTAATACCTCAACGAGAATCTTTGACAAAAATTGTGTGAAAAGAATACGAACTCTATTTTTGATGTAAAGTTGAAGATCAAAACATGGGCCAAAAACTTCTTTTTTGTAATTTATAGTTCAACATTTTGATATTTTTATAAATTGGCATATAGTACATCCGAATTGTAGAAGGCAGAACGAATACTCTGCGATTGGATAAAGCTGGAAATATACTATTGAAACACCACGCCACGCTCCGTCGGTGCTGACAACCGTAAATTCTTGTCTCTTTATCGTAGTAGAGGCTAGAAATTATGGTATTTTGGGAAAATTTATACTACCTCCGTTCAAAAATGATAGTCTCATTTGACATTTTTTGCTAACTTAACAATATAAGATGACAATAGGTCATTTGTGTATGAACAATAGAATCATAAAATCATAAAATAGTTTTTGATAACTAAACGTTCAGTTTATAATAGTTTCATAAATAACTAGCAATTTCTGAAATTTGTAATTTTTGGCTGTGTACCAAAATAACCCGCTGCTATTTTCTTTGCAGTCCAAATAACCTTTAATCATGGAAATCCAAAGTGCAATGTTAGCTGGAGAGGGCAATAATTATCAACTAGCACATATTGGGAAGAAGCATTGCGAAGAAAGAATCAACTTCCAGAAACATTAACATGCAATTTGGAAGCAATTGAAACTGCTCGCAATGTATAACGAGATATGTAAAATAATATAAGTAGTTTGTAATAAAATATTTATTTCATAAATATAAAAGTTGTCTAAAGCGAAATTGAAGTTAATATATTGTTATAAAACTAACGAGACAATCATTTTTGAACTAAAATTTTCACCAAAACGGACAATCAATTTTGAACGGAGGTAGTATTATATAAATATACAAAATTATGGTATAAATATGATACTTAACAAACAGATTTTTTGACCAAATGTTTGTAGGTAATTATAAATTTGAATACAGTACAAAGATTAAGAATCCAACAAGTACGAGGGCTGCCTTTTAAGATTTTACCAAAACTAAGTATATATATATATATATATATATATATATATATATATATATATATATATATATATATTTGGAACAAACTGTTTTACTACTTTTCAAAATATTCGCCTTTAAGATATATAAACTTTTGCATACGTTCAAACCAATTCTCGAAACATTTTTTCCACTCTGGAGTTGATATCTCAAAAACATGGTTTTCGTAGGCTTCAACATCTTCTTGACGTGTTGAAAATCGCTGCCCACGCATTTTTTGTTTGAAACTGGGTAACAAAAAAAGGTCGTTAGGAGATAAATCAGGTGAATACGGGCAATGAGACATTTATTCGATGTTTTTCTCCTTCAATAATTAAACGTGCTGTATGGGAGCACGCATTGTCATGATGAAGAATGATGCGACGTTTTTGGTTGTTTTTCCTGATTTTGTTGATGACTTCTGGCAAACAATTTGTTGCATATCATTCAGCATTAACAGTTCTTCGATTCTCTAAAGGACTGGTTGCGACACGTCCAGTACAACCGAAGAAACAAGCGATCAATTTCTTGGAAGTGCTTCGTGAACGAACAACTTTTGTGGGTTTCGATTCATCTTGGAAGACCCAAACAGTAGATTGTTGTTTCGATTTCCGTTCATATGAATAAATCCAAGTTTCGTCACCTGTAACGTTGAATACAGTTTTTGCAGTGCCTAGGTTGAATTGTATTAGCATTCCATCACACCAATCAACACGAACCTTTTTTTGAGCTTCGGTCAAATTATGAGAAATCCATCGGGAACAGATCTTTTTCACATCTAAATGTTCGTGCAAAATCGAATGTATTGCAGACTGCGATATGCTAAAGGAAGCCTCTATCTCATAGTAGGTCACATGTTGATCATCTTCAATCATTTGGCGCACAGAATCGATGTTTTTTAGGGTTTTGTAGGTATGACCAAAAAACCCTTATACCGTCATTTTGTCGTCTGTCTGTCTGTCTGTCTGTCTGTCTGTCTGTCTGTCTGTCTGTTCGGTAAAAATTGTAGCCAAACGGCTAAACCTAGAGAGTTGAAATTTAACATGATTGTACAACTTTTTGACCCGCACATAGGAAAAATACTAAAACATCTAAAAAACATATCCCCCTAAAAATATAAACAAATATGTGCTCATCGAAAAAAAAAATATTTTTTTTAAATTCTGAGTAGGGTATCAAATGAAAGCCCTTAGTACGTGGATTAACGACCAAAATTTTATTTTTGCAAAATAAATTATTTTGACGAGATTTTTGCCAAAATTGTGCTAAAAAATTTTTGTCCCACACCCTGTAGCCCAGATGGTTTAAACTAAAAATGTGAAAAAATTCTAAGTAATGTATATTGGTGTGAACCGGAATAGTACAACAGGAATTTTTGATCAGATTATGTTTTCGGAAAATAATGCATTTTTTGTGTTTTCAACCAAAATATGTTAAATATTTAATTCGCTATGTAACCAAGTTCAGACGTCAGCGCTGATAGCGATGTGTGTTTAGTCATTGGTTTTCTAATTTGCTAAACACAGTTAACTTGCAAACTAGAGTTCGAATCCTGTCAATTTTAATTTTTTTTTTTTTGCAGTTTTCTTTTGTTTAAATTATTTAATATTAAAAATTAAAAAATTTAACAGTAAAAATTCTAGCTATATTTTGGCAAATGTTGCATATAATTTTTAAAAGCGTAAATTTAATAACCAGTGGGAAGTGTTGAAATTATAGTTTAATTCTGTTTGATGTATACGAAATCAGAGGGCGTGGCTAATGATTTAAGCAACCAATAGAAGCCATAGGCGCAATTTTCAAAATCTTAATGAACCTTGCTATGTAAAAAAAATACTGCACATATTTAGAAACTTAAATAATGGTATTAGGCATTCGAATTAAAATTCATAAAAAAATATTTTGACATAAAATTTGTTTTGGCATCCCAAATAATCATCATTCAGTTATTAAATACCTGCAAAACCCTGCAATGTGTGAAAATTCACACTTCACATCAATTTTTTGAATCACCATCGATTTTGGTCGTCCTTCGCGAGTTCATCACTGAAGGACGCACGACCAGGATGAAATTCTACAAATAAATTGTAATCAATCGTTTCTGATGGTGCTTCATTACCAAAAGTTGAACGAAGTGAATCTATGCATTGTTGTTGAGTTAGGCCTTTACTAAAATCGTAAAAAATCATACAACGAAAACCTTCACGAGTAATATCAATTTTTTCTCAACTTTTTTTAAAATGCTCATTGTAAACAAATTACTCGGTTAATTTATAAGCTGCAACTCATTTCACAATAACAAATATCAAATTTTACGAATATATTAATGACACATTTCAATATTGCCATTTAGTGATCGTTTGTAAAATCATAAAAGGTAACCCTCGTATTATATTGTGATAAATTAGGGTATTTCCGAGTAGATAAATTGTAATTTGGGGAAATTTATGATTATATTAAGGATTACTTTCATGAAATGACCCACGGAAGCACGTGTTGACTAGAAACACATTGGTCACGTCACGTCGCTTTAAGTACTTTTCTTATCACCGACAACACGCTGAACCAGATCGTTTGGATCGGATGTGGGGTGATCGCACCACATCACAGCTGGTGTTAATAGTATGTTTATGATACATAGTAAACAATAGAAAATAATCACATTTGATTTGAGTCAACACGCGTCGCGTTTCATTGCGTTGCTTCAGAATATTTCCACCTTTAATAGTGACATTATGAGCAGAGCATATATTGGAGCACATCAACTCAAACACAGATTGAGCTGAGTGACCGTCTGTTGCGACACGATTTTTATGAAAAGTAACATTTCTGATGTCTTTTCTATGAATTTTTCTGTTCTACTTCACCTGTTTTGTGTTTTTTTTTTAATCAAAATTACGTATTTCGCTCTGCCGTTGGTATATTTTCTATGACCAAAATGAAAATAATGTATCCGTTTAAGTTAATTTAGAAAAAAAGTATGAGAGTTTATCAAAACTGCCGTAGTAAATTTTGCTGATCAGCAATTCAAATCATATTTCTGGGTAACTGTTGTGAATTTCAATAATAACACAAAATTATAATATTTATAAGAGAATCTTCATTCATCTCAAAATCACTGTTTATTATTTTCTCTAACTAAACAGATCCACAGAATGGTAAGCATAGTTAATAAAACTATACAAGAAAACCTGTTCAGCTGTCTTTTTAGATATATCGCAAGTATTTGAAAAAGTATGGCCACTGTGATTACAATAAAAACAAAAAAAAGAGTTCCCGCATACTTTTTATGAAATTATAAAATCGTATCTCACCAACCGATACTTTTTAGCAAAACACGGAAGCGATTACAGCAATTTATTCCCCATTGCATCAGGTGTGCCTCAAGGGAATGTAAATGTACCAATTTTGTACCTCCTCTACACGGCAGATCAAGGTTTCGGTAAGTCGCAGTAATTATCATGCCTACTTTTTTAGTCTACTGCGTGATAGTATTGCCATGTGCCTCATACTGTTATACGCGTAGCTTTAGATTATATAACATATTTTGCGGAACACCTAAATCCATAACATATACATACGGGTATATACAAGGCGACTAAGTCATATTTTCGTGGAACATTTGTAACAAATTCACGGAACATTAGTGTTGCGCGGAATAACGGTTAATAACCACTGACCTAGAGAGACTAATTGTTAAATATAATTGATTGAAGACAAAAACACAGTAAAAACACATATATACATTTATATATTAACAGCTTTTATTTATTAAAATATATGACACTGACATTTAACGTATGTATATGCAGTTGCTAAGCACGCTGATTTATATGTATAACAATATAATATTCTAACATTCCCCACCCTCGAAGAGATCTGAAAAAATAATGATAAATACCATAAGAATGAAGGTTCTTCTCTACTTATGATTTTTATTTATCTCTTCGCTAACTGAGCAATGTGCCTTTATGAATTTTGTATAAATTGATATTAAGTGATTTAGTGAATATATCGGCAACATTTTTCTCACTAGGAACGTAAGTCAAATATATCATTCCATTCTCAATACTGTCCCTAATGAAATGATATTTTATAGCGATGTGTTTCGTTCTTGTTTTATCTACGTAATTTTTAGCATGTGCAATAGCTGCTTGACTATCACAGTTCACTTGTACTGATTCAGTAACAAACTGCGTTTGTTTCAATTCTATAAGAAGTTGTTTGACCCAAGTTATTTCACGTACACAATCTGATAACGCAATATACTCAGCTTCCATAGTGCTAAGCGTTATTACAGACTGCTTCGCACTTCTCCAAAGTATTGGTGCTCCTGCTAATATTAATGTGTATCCAGTAGTGCTTTTTCTACTTTCTGTGCATGTTGCCCAATCTGCATCTGTAAATGCTATCAATGGCTTCCCTGTCTTTTTATATGTGATACCTGACTCTATAGTGCCCTTCAGGTAGCGTAATATTCTCTTTGCAGCATTCCAGTGACTTCTATTAAAACAGTTGCAATACTGTGCCAGTTTATTAACAGCAAAAGCAATATCTGGTCTTGTTCTTTGTGATATGTACATTAATCCACCAATAAGTTCACGATATGGTATTTTTCGAAATTCTGTATCTTCTTCTTCTTTGTTGTCTCAAAATATTGGACGTACTTCCATAGGTGTCTCGGCTTCTTTTGCATCTTTCAGTGCAAAACGTTCAATCAGACGATTAATATATGCTTTTTGAGACATCTTTATACTTCCATCTTCATTATGAGAAAATTTTACTCCTAATAAGTATGAAACTGGACCAATATATTTGCAATCAAGATGCTGTCCCAGTATTTCTATAGCTTTTTCCCTCACGATTATATTCTCTGATATAGAGAAAATGTCATCAACATATACTGACAGAATTAGTCGGCCTTCCTTAAATATTATTTCATAAATACAAGGATCTGTCAAATTTCGTCTAAACCCTAATTTTTTCAAACATTCATCCAAGTATGCATTCCAACATTTTCCACTTTGTTTAAGACCATAAAGTGATTTATTCAACTTACAGTATAAGTGTTCTTGTCCTTGTCTTATGTACCCTTCTGGTTGCTCCATGTAGATCGTTTCTTTTAGATGCCCATGCAGATATGCGTTCTTGACATCATGCTGGTCGAAAAACCATCCATTTTCTACTCCAATAGCTGTAAGTAATCTTACAGTTTCGAAACTTGAAACAGGTGAATAAACTTCATCGTAGTCCACTCCTTTTCTTTGACTGTATCCCTTCGCTACTAGTCGTGCTTTGTATTTTACTACTTCACCTTCTGCATTTGTTTTCCTACGTAATACCCATTTGCATTTTATTGGAATCATGTCTTTCGGTAGTTCTGTAAGTTCCCATACATTATGTTTCTTAAGGGACTCCATTTCATCTTCCATAGCTTCTAACCATTTTCCTGCAGTTTCACTCTTGATAGCGTCCTGAAATGTTGCTGGATCTTCCTTTTCTGTCATAACTGCACTAACCGATTGTGCTTGACTAGAAGTACCTGCCTGCTCTTTTTCTCTTTTAGCAGCACTTCTTAGTCGCATAGGGTGAGAAGGCTGTGGGATATTGTTATTTCTGTAGACAATATCTTCATCTTCTGAAGGTAAATAACTTTCATTTTCAAATCTTACCACAGGTGTGTCATCTCGACTGTTTATGGATGCTTTCTTCAAGTTTTCTTTGAAGATACAATCCCGTGACTCAACGACTTGATGTTGTTCTGGTAGCCACACTCTCCAGCCATGACCATGCAAAGCATAACCTACTGTCTTACCTTTATATGCTCTTTCGGTAAGCTTTGATGTCCTCTTCTCCTTTGGTATGTGAACAAACACTTCACATCCAATCTCTCTTAAATGAGACAGACTTGGTTTTTTATGAAACCATAGTTCATACGGTGATATCTTCTCATTGTGACAATTGGTTACACGGTTTCTAATATATGCCGCCGTAAGCGTTAATTCTGCCCAAGCTGCTTTAGGTAAGCCACTACTACTTAGTGTACTTCTTACCAGATCAAGCAAAGTTCTGTTCATTCTCTCTGCAACTCCATTTTGTTGTGGAGTGTACACCATAGTACGTTCATGGACAATTCCATTCACAGAGCAAAATGTATCCCAATTCTTGGAGCAAAATTCTAAACCATTATCAGTTCGAATTCGTTTTAATGAATTTTGTGTTTGTTTCTCAGCCATATTCATAAAATCTTTAAATTTTTCCAATGTTTCTCCTTTATTCTTCAAGAAATAAACTTTCGTGTATCTTGTCGCCTCGTCAACTATATTGAAAATATACCTGTTTCCAGCAAAACTTAGAACATCCAGAGGCCCCATTAAGTCGCAATGTACAAGTGCTAAAGGTGTCATATCCTTAACTGCTCCACTTGATTGCTTTTTAAATGGTTGTCGTGCTGACTTGCCTTTTAGACAATCGTCACACACGCTAGCTTCTTCTTTTCTACAGTTTAGTCCTCTCACCACTTGCGTATTGGCCATCTTAAGAATTCTCATCTTATTCACATGCATCAAACGCTTGTGCCATAAGTCCAAAGATTCTTCCTTGCCTTCCGTGCTTTGTGTCGTGAGCAAACTTCCCTCTGTTTGTGCTGGTGTGGTTCTTATGAAAAATAATCGATCTTGTTTCTCGGCTGTACTGATTAAATTTCCAGTTCTGTCATAAATACGACATCCATTATGATCAAAGATGATCTTTTTACCGTTTTCCGTCATTTGCAGAACAGATAATATGCCATGTTTTATTCCAGGTACGTATATAGTGTCTTTCGCAGAAAATCCTATTTTAGTTCCTACATTATTGAGAACCTTTGCATGAACTGTACCTCGTCCTATTGCAGGCGTTGTTGATCCATCAGCAGTTGTTATCTTATCTACAATATTACTGTCCAACGTAGAAAAATAATTCTTATTTGGCGTCATGTGATGCGTCGCGCCAGAATCTATGATCCAAATATCAGAAGATTTTTCCAATGAAGCTTTAAATATTGATAAATAATCAGAAAAACCATTACTACTATCAACGGCGTCGTTAGTGTCGAGATAGTTATCGCTTTCATCAATTGCATTGCTTAAATGTTTCTTAAAAGTATCTGACTTTATATAACTTTTATTCCTGCATTCATTCGCAAAGTGACCTTTTCTTTTACATTTAAAACACTTGACATTATCTTTATTTAATTTCTTTTTGTCATTTTCCTTTCTAACATCCCTGGTATAATTTTTCTCAAAAACCTTGTTTCTGACTTTAATAAACATAGACCCCAAATTTGTATCTTGAGAAGATCCATTTCGTCTTTCAGATTCGGCCAATAATCTCCGTTTCACATTAGCGCACGTGAAATCCACTTCAGGTAGGTTACAAATCGCTGAAACTACCGTATCCCAGTCCTCCGATAATCCACATAAAATGGTCATAGCTAAATCGCTATCTACTATCGTGTCACCAGTATTCACCAGTTCACTAACTGTACGGTTTATTTTCCCCAAATATGAATCCATATTAGCATGCGAATTTAATTTCTCTGAATATAATTGCCGTCTTAACTGAATTATACGAAATTTACTGTCCTTTGGTGCGTACAATTTCTGAAGCTCATCCCATACTTCTTTGGGTGTGTTTAATTGCTGAACGTGTTGTTGTTGATTGTCATCAATTGCCAAACAAATCTTAGCTAGAGCCCTACCTTGCCTTGAGTTGAACTTTCTTATATTTTCAATTTCATCAGCAGCGGGTCTATCTTCACCTGGCTCCACAGTTGACCACAAATCGCATTCCATCAAGACAAGCTTCATTTGGTAGCTCCAGGTAGAATAATTCATACCTGTTAATTTCTTGATGGCAGTCGACTTCATGTCAATTGAACATCCAGCCATTTCAATTAAGATATAAATCAAATATAAATATCCTTGGGTGCCTGTACTCACAATGTGTCTAGGGTGTCTGGGCTTACAAAGTGCTAGTGGTTCCTGAGGTGCCTGAACTCACAGATTGCCAGTAGTCTCTTGGGTGCCTGGGCCCATAACCATTGTTAAATATAATTGATTGAAGACAAAAACACAGTAAAAACACATATATACATTTATATATTAACAGCTTTTATTTATTAAAATATATGACACTGACATTTAACGTATGTATATGCAGTTGCTAAGCACGCTGATTTATATGTATAACAATATAATATTCTAACACTAATTCTACAGGGGAATTTTTATGTAAGATGGTCTCGCAGACGGTGCCCTAGATAATATCGGAATTCTTCGAGATACAAAGTATAAATACCGTGCGATCAAAATTTCTTGTCAGTTACATAACAGTAAACAATGAGTTTAAAAATATCAAAACTGTATTCTAATCCACAGCTGAAAATCTTAATTTAACAAAGAATCAATCAGATTATTTCGTTATCCCGAACTCACCCGAAAATCAACGAAAATATGTGTTCCTAACTTCATACCTGTTATCAACTCATTGGCGTGTAGAGAAAAATAGTGTTCATTTAATAATCAATTCGTATAAGGTAATAAAAATAGAATGTATGCCTATGTGTACATGTCCTTGGAAATAAGTTTGATAACTAAACGTTTCAGTCAAGTATTACATAACGGACAAGATTTCTTGATCGCTCTGTATAATACAAAGTACAAATCTAAAATATAATTTTAAGAAATTTAAAGTGTCTATGGTTCTGTCATTGAGCTTACAGCGAATTTTCGAAAATAGCAATCCTACCTCAGACAGTGCCCATTAAGACTCCACACTTGTTGGCCTAGTTATCATAATACAGTTGTAAATTTTCTACAGATAATCGCACTTTATACACGAGCTACACGAGTAAAGACCGTCCGGGGTTTGTCTGCCGCTTTTCACATTTTCAGGGGTACGTACCATTCGTGTAGCCCCCGACGGTCTTTTGCTCATTAGTGTACCTCATGTACCAAGTGCTTTAACCCAACGTAGGATAGTGTTACGAGCGGGAACAGATTGATATCTATAGATACTGAAATGGCGGCGAAACTCTCGCTGAACTGCCGTGATAGATTCGTTATTCTTGACGAAACAGGCGGACGCAAAAACTCGGTGTTCTATCGTCCACGGCTTCAACTGAAAAGAAAATGCTAATACTTCACAAACCTAACGTCACCAGCCGCGCATCTCTCGCTTCACCTGGTGGTGAGTTTTAGCCATTTCAAAAACGTCCGTCCTTTCTGCCTCAACCTCTAGGTCACAACACTTCTAACTAGAAGAAACCGACGTAGAAGAAGTTTAGAAATATCTTTACAGATATACACAAAAATCTTATGAATGAATTTAATAACATTGACGTTATTATTCATAAAAACACATTTATTTACAGAAACTGATCATTTAAACCAGTGGTACTCAACCTGGTCCCTACCGCCCACTAGTGGGAGGTAAGAATTTTTTGGTGGGCGGTAGGGATTTTGTCCAATGCTGAGCTACTTTTTTTACGTTTTTTTTTTAAATTTAATTGACGTTTTAAAGTTGTAAGTGGTAGTAAGTTGTTTTATAAAGATTTTCGCAGCTTAATTTTGCGAAGTATTTGGTAAGTTATTATTATTATACAACAGGTGGGCGGTATGAAAATTTTTCTACCAATAGAGATGCTAAAGTGGGCGGTAGGTATGAAAAAGTTGAGTACCCCTGATTTAAACCTATAAAGCAAATCTTAAAACAAAAAATTATAATGTCTTCTTTGATGTTATTAATAATATAATATAACAGTACAAGCATTACTTTGAAATTGTTACCAAAACAAATTATAAGGCTTTGAATTCACAAAATCGAATCAGCTGCAGAATTAAAATTACGGAGAGATAATTCTCAGAACTCGTAATTTAATAAGAGATAAACAAGAAAGTATGAGACTCGATCAAGCGTAAGAAAATTTCTGTAAGCGATTCTACTGACTTCATATAATTTACTAGACAGCAGTTTCAATAAACAAAACAAAGAAAAACAATTTGTACGTTTTAAATTCATTCAACCTGAACAATTTAGTTATTCCATTGTGTTAAATTATAGCTCTGTACAATTGTAAAATCGGGGATTAAAAGGAATATATTTGGATTTGATTTTGAAAAATCTATTTATACGCAAACAAAATCCGCTATCACCGAAAATATTTCAATATAATTACAGGGGTTCCTCGATAGGCGTTGTTGATATGTTGCTAAAAAGCATGACTCATACAAAGAAATTAATTACAATATTAAAATTTTCATTTAGTGATGTCTATTTTACATATTAATTTTAGAAAGTATAATTTTTTAGGGTTTTGTAGGTTTGACCACAAAAAACCCTTATAACGAGTCTGTCTGCCCCTCATGTGTCTGTCTGTCTGCCAATCTGGACGGCAGAAATTGTAGCCAAACGGCTGAACATAGAAAGTTGAAATGTGGCATGCTTGTAGAACTTTTTGACCCACATATCGCCGTATAAATATAAACAAATATGTATTTAATTGAAAAATATATATTTTTTAAATTTTGAGTGGGGCATCAAATGAAACGTTTAATGGGTAGATAAACAAGAAAACTTTTTTTTTGCGATTCAAAAAATATGTCAAAAACTTTTGTTCTACAGCCTTTTTTCCAGTTGTGTTGGACATGTCGCAACTATTCTTTTAGAGGATCGGAGAACAATTAATACTGAATGGTATGAAACAATTTGTTTGCCAGAAGTCATCGACAAAATCAGGAAAAACAACCAAAAATTCGCATCATTCATCATCATGACAATGCAAGCTCCCACACAGCACATCAAAAAATTAATTATTTCAAGGAGAAAAACATCGAAATAATGTCTTATAGCCCGTATTCACATGATTTATCCCCTAGCGACTTTTTTTTGTTCCCCAATATCAAACAAAAAATGCGTGTACAGCGAATTTTCATCATCTCAAGAAACTGCTGAAGCCTTCGAAAACCATGTTTTTGAGGGTTTACGGAAATGTCGCCTACCACATTTCGCCCCACCACATTTCGCTCCCCGGACATTTCGCCCCCGGATATTTCGCCCCCCGGATATTTCTCCAGACAGTCAAGTAGCCACTACTCCAGTTGGTCAGAGTGATCGTACAGATAAACTACTTATAATATATCTCGGGTGTGAAATATCCGCGGGGGCGAAATGTACAGTGGGCGAAATATCCGGGGAGCGAAATGTGTAGGGGCGAAATATCTGTGGGCGAAATTGCCGGGGAGAAAAATGTGGTGGGGGCGAAGTATCCGGGGGGTGAAGATAAAATTAGTAACAATCTATGTATCAAAATTTTCAGCGAATTTTTGTTTATCAAATATGATATTTTTAAATGTAAAATGAACTGCCATGTAATTGTAAATAAACAAATTGCGTTATAGACGCCGTCTTGTAAACCATTCGACGCATATTTCTGTACCATGCGGCAAATTGTAGCTAAAGCTCCATTTTACAAATATGTTTGGAGATAATTTGTTCTATTGTGAAAATTACTTATAGTTACTGTACTTGGTAATCTACTTTTGCTGCTACCTCGAATCTCCCTCGGTTCTTAATATAGGTGCTGCGGATAAAAATGATGTATTTTATGTAAAGAATACTTGTACCAAGTGGCATTTCATTATCATCAAGTATAATATTTTTCGACGAAGGCTCTAAACTATAAACAATCATGTCGATAAAAATGTTGACGTATTATTTGAACATTTCTGCACAAAATTATATAAATATAAAAATTATTTGAAAACCACAAATATATTTAAAAAATTACAGAACATTGTTGTGTGATACCTATTATTATTAAGTTATTGAGCAATAACATTTTTACAATAATTTTCTCTACAATCAAAAATATCCTATTAGATAGATAAAAATTCTGTGCAAAATTTGATGTATAGATTGTCATTCATTTTATTTCAGATTGTTAGTTTTGTATAAGAAACAAATAATCTCTTGGGGTTGTACGTAGCGTTAAGTAGAATTTTAATAGATTGTTGTGATATAGAATATTCCTTGTGATATTTTGTAGAATCCTTTTTATCTCTAGTAAAATTGAGTGTCGCGTTGAAATTTCAGTGATGTACTTTTCATTTAAATACCATTAGAGTAGCTCATCAAATTTCATTAGGTATTTAGAATTCTCTTAACATACTTTTATCAACACTATTTAAATGCCTTAGCGTACCACAATTTGTCTCGGTTCTCCTTCCACATTGTGGAACTTTGTCCGAACACCTCATTTATAGCGGCAAGTTGGTTTTACGCCTCTTCCCTTCATTCTCTACATACATTTCCATACATTACAATGTGGTACACGCTGGATAAACAACCACTTTTTCCGAATATATTAAGAGAAGTGTTGTCCCACTCTCAAACCAAGATTTAAAGGAAATTTCAAACAGTGAAAATAGAGACATACTAATTCAATTTAATGAAAAAACGATTGATGTGAAGGTTTAATTTTCTTACTTTTAAGAACTTCGTGGGTGTTCAGAAAGCAAGGGAGGCCTATTTGGGAGCACAAAAGTTGAATGTTTATGTAGTGACAACTATTTGATATAAACATAGTCCGGAAACCGAGACTTTTATCATCACAAAAAAGAGATTTTTTCCGAAAAGAACATCCAACTAGGGATATGTATTGATATTTGGGTATCGATAATGTCGAATAAAAAGTATCGATACCGGTATCGTATCGAAACAAAATATCGATATTTTGAAGTATCGAAAGGAAAAATGAATATATTTTCAATAAAACGTAAAAAACATTTTATTCTTATAATAACAATTTAATTGTATTACAATAATAAATATATTAAAGTATAAAGGCTATTCCAAACGTTTAGGCGGAATTAAATGGGAATTTCCTTCTTTTAGGTTGTCACGAGTCACGATAACGGACCTTGCTTGGATTATTTCATTTGTCAGGTTAGTATGTGAAAATTTAAAATTCCAATTTTAAGAATGTGTAAAATTATCCATTTTGTTGACGATACTTTAATATACATTATTGGAGACAATCCAGATAATATTATTGAAGAATTAAACAGAGAATTAGATTTTATTAACACATATTTTATTGTTAATAAGTAAAAAATTAATATATTATAATTCAGAACCCTAAATTAGTTAACTTTAAAACCGACTGTGATAATATAAGCGCCATCTATTGTAATATATTAAAAAAATTCTAAATCTAACATATTTCACCTAATAATCAAATTCTAATTTATTAATAGATAGCGTTACTTACTTGTTTCAACAATCTCAAACCATTTTTCAAATTCATACGTGGCTTATTCATATGCTTATCTCTGAGTTCAATAACCGGACAATATGATGTGTTCTTAATTTTAAAATTGTTATTTTATATCGTGACTATTAACTAAGGTATTGTAAATTTAACATTGTTTTTATTCTTTAATAATTATTTTATATTATATTTTAAATTCTTACAATTTTGTAATGCTTATTTTAACTACTTGACTTGTTAAATTTGAACACTATCATAATTTTATACATGTAAACTTACCAATTTAATAATTTTATATTTCTATATATCTTTGTAGCTCTGATGAAGATTTAAATTAAAATCGAAACGTTAGCGAAGTTAATAAATTTGTTTTTATTTTCTGACTGGTCCGAATCCCATTACCTTCAACTATAATAGGGGATGCGCATAAAATTTGTATTTCCTTAAAACTACATTATTTTGATATGTTAATGTTAGTTATGTCACCTAACAAAACAAAAATCACATTTTAATTAACATTATAGCCAAATTTTTTAATTAAAATATTGTAAATTTGAAATATTCCGAGCACGGGGCGAAGGTTGCCGAGTAGAAACGACTGAGTATGACGTCAAACGATAGGGTTTTCACATCACAGATACAGACAGCTACAACATAATCTTCACACGTGTGTGTATTGTATTGTTCGAGAGTTTTGTATTTGTTTTTAAACAATTTTTCACGTATTTACTATTAAAATGGCAGATAAAGATTTTGTTAGGGCTCAGAGATAATTTACCCAACACTGATGCATTTATGCACACAACATAAAGTTTACTTTTTTCTGAAATATCGGTTTTATTTCGCCTCATAGTTTTCAGCCACAAATTTCGCCTTTTCTGTTGTTTTTCGCCATTAGGTAATGATATAAATAGTTTTTTTGGATTTCTAGTTGAACTAATTGTGCACATCGGTACTGAACAATATTTTCGATAATGTTTCGAAGTATTGGGGCCTGGATATTCCATATTTTAATATAAAATTTAATTCGGTAAACATGTATAAATTGTTTTTATAGAATTAAACTTTATTTTAATTAAAATCACTCTCCTTTACATAACCTATAAAAGTTACACAAACAAATAATTCACAACAGACTATGTTCGCTGCATAAACAACCGTTCGCTGGATTGGCTAGTAGTCTCATGCGTCAGTTAGAAAGGATTATGACGTCACACGTCGTTTTCGCGCGCTACATACATTTTTGATTTTTTAAAGCCTTCAAATTAAAAAAAAAAAATTAAAAACTGTTTTTTATGTTTATATACAACAAGAGGAATATAATAAAAAAATAAAAAAAAATCATGCCTATCCCCTATTACTAACTTACGGACGTAACTCATCTAATAAAAAATTAATGTTAATAAAATTAAATGTATGTTTTTCGGAAATAATAATCAATGGAATTGTGTTAGTAAAATAATGATTATTGATGAGACTTGTATTGATTGGGTAAAACAAATTAGATATCTGGGAGTAATGATTAATGACAAATTGAATTTCAAACCATTTATACATTTTTTAATTAAAAAAATTGTTTAAAAAAAAAAATAGGTTTTCTTATTAGAATATCTAGACATCTTTCTTTGCGTTTCAAAATCGTTCTGTATAACACAATTATAGAGCCACACTTTCAGTACTGCTATACTATTATGTACTCAGTTTATGAAACAGAGCTTAATAAATTGCAAGTATTGCAAAATAAAGCAATGAGAATCATATTAAAATGTCCCAGATATACCCATTGAAGCGCCCGCTTAGGGCGTACCACCTTGTATTTTTCTATTTTATTCCAAATTATATTTTATTTCCATTTTATTATCATTTTTACCATTTTTATCGAATTTAAATAAATATTTATTTTATAGAAAAAAAAAAATACCTTTTTAGCACCTCGCTATATTTTATTTCCAAAATACAAATCTCTCCCGGACCAGTCGTATTTATTAACTTATTATAAACAAATTTATTAACTTCGCTAACATTTCGATTTTAATTTAAATCTTCATCAGAGCTACAAAGATATATAGAAATATAGAATTATTAAATTGGTAAGTTTACATGTATAAAATTATGATAGTGTTCAAATTTAACAAGTCAAGTAGTTAAAATAAGCATTACAAAATTGTCGGAATTTAAAATAATTATTAAATAATAAAAACATATCAAATATGAGTTAAAGAATAAAAAACAATGTTAAATTTACAATACCTTAGTTAATAGTCACGATATAACATAACAATTTTAAAATTAATAAAGAACACATCATATTGTCCGGTTATTGAACTCAGTTAATAAGAAGTTAATAAATTTGTTTTTATTTTCTGACTGGTCCGAATCCCATTACCTTCAACTATAATAAAAAGATCATCTTGAAATTAAGTTTATGGCGGTATTCTGAAGTTTCGGTCGTGACACACTTTAACTTAACACCAATGAAAATAACATCGCTCTAAAAAAATCTTAATTCTGAACAACACGATGTAAAACCCGATCTTACAGCTTGTTTCCAGTGGGAAATTAACACTGGGGCTATCTTCACGATCGTTATGATACCTGTTAGAATTACGTTTTGTTAGGTTAGTGTTTTTAAAAACAGTTGAAAACAGGCTTATTGGTAGAAAGAAAGTAGACATTACTAGTTTTGTTGATCTTAAAGAAGGTGTTTGATGGCCGACGAATTTTAGTTATTGCTTTCAGTGGACTGGTAACTTCACGGTCGATTTTTTGAAAGCTTAATTTCTCAAAAACGGTCAGGGTGGCTTCAAATTTTAATGAAGCACTAACAGGCACTAACGAGGCACTAACGGATAGCCGACGAATTTTCGCTAGTGCTTTTCATGACCTGCTAACTTCAGTCTTATTTTTTTGAATGCTCAATTTCTCAAAAAAAGTTAAGGTGGATACCAATTTTAATGAAGCACTAACAGGCACTAACGAGGCACTAAAGGATGGCCGACGAATTTTCGTAAGTGCTTTCAATGAAGCGTGAAGTTAGCAGTCCATTTTGAATTGCTTTTTTTTCGAAAACGGTTAAGGTGGATTCGATTTTTTATGAAGCACTAACAGGCACTAACGGATTGCCGACGAATTTTCGTTAGTGCTTTCAGTGGACTGCTAACTTCACGGAGCCGGCAATTCAATATATTTTAAATTATAATGTAAATGCAATAATTTCACGATTTATGTTAAATGATTTTGGTTAAAAATAATCAAAATTGGTTCAAAATAACACGTAACAGCACTCTCTTCTCAACCTCTTTCCTCTCCAGACCTCGCACCGTCCGACTACTACCTATTTCAGCACTTGAAATTACATTTCGACAGCAAAAAATTTAAAAAAGTCAATGAAGTAAGCCTGGATTATTTCAAAAATTTGGATTCAATTCTTATCAGCAATGTAATAGAAAAAAATTAAAATTAGTCCGTATCTGTTTAATGTGGTTATGGATGTGCTTACTGAGAATGTCAAGGAGCCGGCTCCAAAATCCATGCTTTTCGCGGATGACATTGTATTAATAGGCGAGTGTAAAAAAGAAGTAGAAGAAAAGTTGGAAATTTGGAGGGAGGCATTAGAGACTGGAGGTTTGAAAGTTAGTAGAAAAAAGACAGAATACCTTTGGTTTGGTGGAGAAGGTATGGCAGGAGAAGTACAGCTACAAGGATACAAGTTAAACAGACCGCAACAGTTTAAGTACCTAGGCTCGTGCTTATCAGCAGATGGCAGCCTGGACACATAAATTCAACACCAAATACAGGCAGGCTGAAGAAATTAGAAAGGGGTATCAGGTATTTTGTGTGATAGTTAGTGAACGAGTCGAGGAAAAAGTATATAAAACTGTAGTAAGACCTGCGCTGCTCTATGGGACTGAAACCTGGCCGTTGAAGTAGTCCCAAGAAAGGAAAATGGAAGTGACAGAAATGAGAATGGTTTGGTGGATGTTTGGCAAATCGAGGCGAGATAAGAACCGGAACGAGAGATTGAGGGAAAAAGCAAGAGTCACGGAAATGTCAAAGAAAACTCAAGAAAGGTGTTTGAAATAGTATGGGCACGTAATGAGAAGACCTGATGATTACGTAGGAAGGGTGACTATGAATAAGGTTGTCAAAGGTAAGAGAAGACGTAGAAGACCTAAAACGAGATGGAAAAATTGCATAAAGAAAGATTTAAATTTGGATAGAAGAGAATGGCGTAGTCTCGTCAGTAACGGCGACCTCATATGGAAATGGGAAAAGCTGAAGAAGAAGAAGAAGAATGTAACAGAAAAAATTAAAGGTAAAATAATAAATGTTTAGACTTAGAAGGCCATTATGTAGAAAACTTATTTAATACTTTCATAATTATTATAGTAATTTATGATGTTGTACTTTTATACTTTGTACTTTTAAAAAATATTTAAACTTAGTTTTGAGACGACACTCGTAATTGTTTAAACAGGATTTTATTTTTATGATTTCGTAGGTATGTTCAATTAACCGTGTTACTTTATACCGTCACTCATGCCTAGCTCTCTGCCCACTTTTGCAATAAAAATTGTGGCCACTAGCTAGATCTAGAGAAGTTATATTCAAGAGGTTCGCGACTACATAATGTCTACAATTACAATTTTTTCTTTTTATATATCGAGAAAAAAAAGTCCTGTAATCCGAATGAAAATTATAACACACTTATCTTAAAAATAATGCTGTTCTTTGGATTAGTTCTACGTGACCAAATTTTCATCCAATTTTCTAAGATACCACGGCCTCCATAACATAAACCAGAGTTAACATGGCATAATTTTAGACACCTTACACACATATTTCATACATATTAAGAGCTTTTTGGGGTGATGGGATGATAGGGTGAGTAGATGTTCAACATTACTACATGATCACAAAAACTGGTAAAAGGATATAAGCTCTGTTTTATTTTAAAATAATTAAGAATGCAATAAAATTCGCATTTTGATGACAGATGACAAAACAGTGAATCAAAGAATATAACGACTGACAACACTGGGAAAATCTAAGAAAGTCTTGTGCAAAGGCTTGGTCATAGGGTATGGAGACAAGCAAATGGTTAGGGCGGTAATTAGTTTGAGAGCGTAATACTGCCGCAATATGTTGATGTGAAATTATTTTAACTTTCTCATTCTATGCTTTATCTTTTGAGAAGTTGACAATCATCAACTATTTTCACCATTAACATAGAATTTCTAGCTGCGAAGTTATAGTCGTCGCAATTTGTGCAAAGACTTTTCTTTTTTATGTTGACGGTATATTCTTCAGCTGGAAAAATTCTACTGAAGATGGCAACGAACTATATGCGAATCAACTGGCAAGATTATGTAAACAATGTACGAGTATTAAATGAAGCTCAGACGTGCAGTATAGAATGAGAAATCTACCACGATGGACTGGACACGTTGTACGTATGTCCGATAACAGATTACCTAAGCAAATGTTGTACTGCGAGCTACAAAAAGGTCAACGGAATATTGGTAGTCCCCGAAATCGGTTTTAGGATATTCTCATATAATAGAGAACGATTCTGAACCAATCAACGAGACAGTAAAAATACTTAAAAACAACAAAAGTCCTGGTCCAGACAAAATTCCCTTCGAAAACCTCAAAAACCTCCCAATAGAAGCAATCAACAAACTCCATAAAATATATAATTATATATGGTTCCGCAATGACTTCCCAGACTCCTGGTAACAAATTGAGATCATCCCAATTCCTAAACCTAACAAATTAAAAACAGTCCCTAGTAATTACCGGCCCATAGCACTTTCCAACACACAATGTAAACTCTTTGAAAGAATTGTTAATAAGAGATTGGTCTGGCATCTAGAAAAACACCAATACCTTAACAAGAACCAAGCTGGCTTTAGACAGGATCACTCCATAATGGACCAGATCCTTGTACTTGTCAACGAAATATACAAGAATCCCTCAGAAATAAGCAACAGTTGGCGGCCATGTTTTTTGACATGAAGAGTGCCTATCCAAGAACGTGGCGACGATATATCTTAAATGAGCTTAAAAGTTATGGTTTAAATGTTTAAAAGTTATGGGAACGTAGCCCACATCATTAAGAACTCCCTAGCTAACAAAAAAATTAAAGTGAGAGCTAATGGCACCTTTTCGTATGCGAAAACCCAGGGAAACGAGGTTCCCCAAGGCTCAGTTCTAAGCGTTACTCTATTTCTATTATGCATGAATAAAATTAACGAGAAAATAAAAAAACCGGTTCAATTTTTATTATATGCAGACGATCTAGTTATTTTCTGTAAAGATGTATACGCAAACAATCTCACGCGCCTTCTACAAGACGCCATCAAAGAACTAGAAAAATGAGCCGATAACACGGGTTTCCAATTTTCTGTAGAGAAAACTAAATTAATCAACTTCACCAATCAGCGCAAACAACCAATCATCACAAAGCTATGAAGGCTAAAGTAGCTGCAAATAATAATAATGATAATAATTTTCTTTTTCATTTATTTGACTTACTCCTACCCTATCTTGAGGTTAGTGAATCTTAGTTAGTGTCCCAGCTTAGAAAGCTCTATCCGGGGTAAAAAGTTAAGCTTGTAGTTCTGCTAGTTGGTGTATTGGATGGTATGAAAGCCTTATACCGAAGGAAAATCCAGGGAGTCCATTCTCACCTGCAGATCTTCTGCCACCTCTTTGATCTGCAGAAAACAATGTTGCTCGGGTCACTCCGCATTGTGCGAGCACTGGATCTAGCGTAATTTCCGGGTCTGCATATCGCCAGGGTTTGAAATTTTCCGTGTGTATTTAACTCCACTAGTCTCTAGTATGACGTGGCTCAAAAGGTTACTGAAGTTTGAGTTTAGTAGACACTTGTCAAGATCTGACAAACCCCAAATGATAATTTTATTGGTCCAATAGATCAAGTACATAATACTGGACAAGTCAGCTTTTAAAATACAATCAATAGATAAAATAAGATATCATTACAGTCGATAATTAAATTTCACTAAATACGATATCGACAGGAGAAGGGACAATGTAATATATTATGAGTTTTATGGCTAGAATTGGTATTATAGGCCATCACCATACAAGACGCATTACTCTCTAGAACAGTGTTTCTCAACCAAAAACGCACCGCGGACCACTATAATATATAATTTTCTAACGCGGACCACTAATAATAATTGTTGGTTCATTTTTTGCAAGAAAACAAATATATTTAATGTGCAACTAAATACATTTATTTTATTTGTAGAAAATCACAGAAAGTTTACAGAAAATAAACAAAATATAAATTATTTAAATAAAAAATGTGCATAATTTTTTTTTTTTTTTAAACTGAAAAAAAACACATAAAAACTTTCGCAGATCATTAAAATTTTTCTGGGGTCACAGGCGGTCCGGACCACCTGTTGAGAAACGCTGCTCTGGAACTTTTTAAATATATACGTATATGAATGTGTATGTATGTGTGTATGTATATATTTGTATCTATATGCACATACACATAAAATTGTTGTTAAATATTTAGTAACTCCTTTAACAGGACACGACGTTGGGGTTATTATTATTATTATAGATTATTAGTAATTTATTATTTTAGACCTACTAAATTTATTTGAAATTTATATTATTCGTGGCCATATATTAGTAAAAATATATGTGAAATGTGTATGTTTTTCTTCACACGTATCTCGTGAGGTTTGAGATAGGGGCCGGCAAACTTTTTTTTTATGAAAGACCGAATAGTAAATTTTAAGAAACTTTGCGGGCCAAGTAGAAAATATAGGTAAACAAGTAAAAAATTTTACTTGTTGGTATTGATCGTTTGCTGAAAATGTATAAAATTGAACTAAAAACTGAACTTCTCTTTCATATTTGGCTTTTAACATCGCAAGGTTGGAAATTAATAATTTCTAGTTGAAAGTTTTATGGAAGTTTCTCAATTACACAGTTACCTGGATATTAAGCCCGGATGCAAAAATAAAAAGTAAATCTAATTTCATTTTCGTTGCAATGAAAATTCGTGTTTTGTAAAATAAGGCGGTGGGTCGGATATGGCTGGTAGACCGTAGTTTGCCGACTTATGGTTTGGGATATAATTTTTTGGCCATAATTATGTCAAAATGAACATTATTTTGAAAATTAACTGTCTATTAATCTATGTGCTAAGTGATATCATTTCATACCCTGCATGAAATTAAAAATGAAATGTTTTCAAAAATACAAAAACTTAATAAATCCCTGTTGAACTATTCCGGTTCATATCAATGTACCTTTTTCAGATTTTCCAACCCTCTGGGAATGACTTAGGCCCGGTCTTTCCACCTTCAGATAAAGTTCCAGGTAACTATCTGACAGATAAGGTTATTTGTAACTTCATCTGCTGAATAAATGTCAATACCAGTCAGTGAATTCAATACGTCAGTCTCATTATCCGTTAGATAACTATCCGATAGATACCTTTGTATAGAAAGAAGGTATGACATTTACTCAGCAGATGAAGTTACAAATAACCTTATCTGTCAGATAGTTACCTGGAACTTTATCTGAAGGTGGAAAAACCGGGCCTTAGTGGCATAATAAAAAAATTAACACAGTTTTATGAAAAATTGGAATAAACTTCGTTTATGCAGCTTTCTTTGATACCCCACAATAAATTTAAAAATTAATATTTATAGGTGTAATCCATTAATGCTGCTTCCTCATCTGAGTAGAACATAATATGTTTTGCTAGGTTGCATGATTTTAAATATAATGGTGACGCTTGCATAATGCGAGTAAGTTCAACTCCTGATGTGAAATGATTTGTGTAAAAAATATTTATACAGGTTACAGCTACTTAAGCCCATCGCAACCGGCTAGAAATTTTAGGTACGGTAGGTGATATTATACAGACCATATTATTCCTGAATGCACACAAATTGAAAATATGTTCGCGAAAGCTGGAAATAGGAGGCCTAGCCACACTTCGAGATGTCGCGCACATGATAATGATGAATCGACTAATAAAAACTTTCATTCAGCACCCTAATCAAAATTTAAAAACGTATATTTATTTATAGATAAATATATATTTGTATATCTCACCCACTTGCTTTTTAGAAGATGCAGTATTTTTTCTATATGCTAGCCAAAGATTATCATATGCATGCCAAATTTCAACATTCTTGGTCTAACCCTTTGCCACAATTTATATTGTATAAAAAGACAGACAAGTACGTGAATGATGGTGTAAGGGAATGCTGATCACATCAACGAAATCCTAAAAATAATTTTCATTAGCGGAGGAAGATAGGAACACCAAACCTTTGACTTGAGTAGGACGCTGAAAAAGTTTACTGAAGCTTTGATTGTATGTAATAGCTTATTTAATCAAATCATTTAAAATTTTCGAGAACAAAGAAAAAATTATTTTATCAATTCCCTATTCATTATCCTTTAATAAAAATAGAATCAGTCAAGCAACAAATTTATATTTACTCAATTTTTCATTCAATTTCAAACAATTACGTTCCTTCGCCGCGTGTTAGACTGGAAAAGTGTAGACATTTTATTAAGCTAAAGGCAATTGTCACTAGGGCTAGGGATGCTTCCCCTTCGTTACAACTGCTGCCTGTTATATTAGGACAACAAAGGTTTCCACCCCTCAGTTTTTCAACAGACGTGGTCAGCGTTATGTTCCTTGGGCATTTTCTTTTATATTTTCACCTCATATATTGATTCGTACGGATACTGCTGATATAGAATTTAGTAAAGCGTTAAATAAGGAAACAACATTTCTGTAATAAGAATACCAAGTAAAGACACTTGGAAAGAAATAATATATAAGATTTAAAAAAATAAAAATAAGAACATAAGATATGAGAATAATTTATCACTGGTTTTTTGAATTTATAGTTAAATCAGACACATAAACAAAGGACTAATTAGTCTAGTGCCTACGCACCATATTTTACGTTGATACTGTACTTGATGATAATGGAATGCCATTTGGCACACGTGTTCCTTATAAAAATTAAATCATTTTGACCCGCAGCACCTATTTGTGAATCGAGGCAGATTCAAGATGGCGGCGAAAATAGTGCGCCAATTACGATAACGATAACTAATTTTTATGATAGAGCAAAATAGCTAAATACATATTTGTACAATGGACTTTTAGCTACAATTTTCCGCGCCGTACGCGAATTTTCGTTACTTAGTTTACAAGATACCGTCCATAATTCATTATTAGAAGCAAAAAAGTGACTTCCGAAATAGCTAACGAATTTCGTATGATATAACTCGTTTTCTATTAATTTATTACCGTAGATTACAAATATGTTATCAAAATCGCGAAAATTTTAAATTTTGATAGATTTTTTCCCAAATTCGAGTCATGATGATATACTCTATCACTGCAAATCTGCGTATATTAATATTTTGTTTCAATTCTTCCTAAATCTGTAGGGCATATCCTTGGCTACAAGAATATGTGCGGAATTTTTATCTGCGTGGCGCCAAAATTACGGTAGCGGCCGAAATGTGTAAAGTCTCAACTTCGTATTATTTTGACACTCTTTATATCGTTTTCGACCAAATCGTCCCTGTAAATTACAAAAATGAAATAAAAAATGAAATGTCATATTACTTGCTAGTATTCGGGTTTTGCCCGAAATGAAATAGAAAAAATTACATATCCGAGCGGAACGGTTGTAAATTATGACATTTAAGTAAGATACTCTATGTATATATGGAATGCATCAATTTGCTTGGGTTTGTTCGCAGCACCTGGTCTCAAATAAAGCCGCTTTCTGTTAATCTGTTATCGTGATTGTCTAACTGGGGACACCCTGCTTCTTGATTGGCTGACAGGTGAGCCCTCTCCCGTGATTATCTAACTGGTGATATCCTGTCCTGAAATTAGGATACGTTAAAAAATAAAACCAAATACACATACAAATAATTGAAATTTTTATATTATAAATCCGTTATTGTTGACGGGTAATAGCCTAGTGTTTTAAATAATTTTCCTCATAAAATCTTATGTTACATCTAATTCTACTTTAAAAAATGTTACAAAATAATATAGAAATTGATTTTTTATTGAAAAATAATACATATAGTAATTGTTGTAACATAGGTTTATTGTATTTTGTTCCTTTATTTAATTTGTTGTACATAAAGCATTCTTTAATATATTTATCTCAGAAACTTCTTTTTATACTTTGACTCGAGAAGACACATTTCAAATTGAAATTTGGTCAAGTTAAAACCGATTTTTAGAGTTCAAGACATGCACTAAATCAAATTTAGATTTGAAATATCTTAAACGTTTCCGACATTTGAATAATATGTAAAGTGAAACTAGAAAGAGAAATCCTTTCATGTCGTAAAACAAACCATGTATTAAACGTAATATCAGTGGACATTTGAATAACGAAAACCTCTGCTCTTTTAGAAACAGTATTAAGAAAACGAACAAGAAACAAACTGCTACATTAAAAGGAAAACTAAGAATCGAAAGAAGGAAAACTTTTTTGCGGTGAATGGCATTAAATAAACAGTAAGGCGAAGGAACGGAGAACACAAAGCCTTAATGGGTATAAGAGAAAAACAAAAGGATATTTATGTTCACGTAAGGAAATGTAATGTTACCGATATTCCAAGAATTAGCAATAAGAAAAGAGTTTTGGATTAAAATAATTCTGATAATTTGCAATTGTTATTTAATTTAACAACAAGAACTTTATTATTTTCTTATATTTAATAGTACCATATTTTCCATTGGAATGTGTATCATATATACTCAGAGACAAAAAAAAAAAAAACACACTTAAATATTTCTAGTTTATTAGTTTCTAGTGAGATATTTATAGTTTTTAATCAGTTATTTTTTATTAAATTATTTCATATTATTTTGTTGTACATATTATTATATTCTCATGTATCATAATATAGATGTTATTTATAAACTTGACTATTGTTTCTAATAAATTATTTTATCATTTATTTTATATAACTACTTTTATTTCAGTTATTTCCTTTTGATACTTGGTTATTATTTATTCTAAATTATTTTAGTTAATATACACTTTCAAATAATGGCGGATAATCTTCCCCGCAGTGAATTGTATGCGGTGCATTTTCACAGCGGTGAATATTCCGCGGTGAATTGTGGGCGGTGAATGTTCCTAGGCCCTTATTTTACAGGAGGACACATATAACTTTCTAGGATATTACCAAGATATCAATGATGGGACGATATTAAAATCAAAAAGATTTATGTGCCTACATATCTTTGACATGTTGGATAAAGCTGATATCGTCAATAGTAAAGCAATACTGCACCCAACTCTGTTGCGTTGGGTACAGCATGTCGTAAGAATGACAAATTCTAGTTTACCGAAAAACTTCCCGTACTCCTTACCGTATCTGGAAAGGACTCCAGAGATCGCTTCAAAATAGCGCTATAAAGATAAATTAAAATACAACATATTCAGTCAGCTGTTTCACCCAGACTGTTTTGTTAAGCTACATGATGTAAATCAGTGACAAAGAGAGGACGAGTTTCTACAAGTCCTCTATCAGCAAGCCAGAATTTTTTTGGTAAGATCTGTCGTCAATTTGACGTAGCCGTTATATAATAAATGTACGTTATGTATCAGCTCTTCCAATAGCCGCATGTTGCTTACGAGTCACAGTTTGTCCACCACTGATATAAATAAACGAAATTATATGTTGTCTGTAATTACAGTAACCTAATTCTCAAAAATACTCCAAATTAAAAATCAATCAATTCAAATCAATCATGGTATAAATATCGTAATACAAGGTCAACCCCAAAATAAGGTTTTGGCTCCAAAATAATTATATCCATAATGCATTATCATTTATTAAATATGACATGCGTTTAATGTAGTATGTTAAAAGGGTTCCAATTCCAATATGAAGGCAATTTTAACGAAAAAATTGAGCGATGTCGGTTCATTGTTCTGTTTCCCGTTAACGTTTTGTTATTTTTAAATGAGTTTTTAACAAAAGCCAATTTAACACGGTGGTTGATAGCGACATTACATCAATGATAATTAAATGTGTTCTTTTCATGTTGGTATAAAATAATCGACAGTTTATTGTTGGCAAAATAACTAAGAAACGCTATTCAGATGTACTTATGATATTTACCAATGTAACATATGTGTACTTGTGTTTACAATCTGTAAGATGTTAGACTTAAAAAATATTTAAATGTATCTCACACAAGACAATAATACTACCCATTTTGATATATGCTTCTGAGACTTTGACACTGACCAAAAGGGATGAGATCCAGTGAAAATACGAGGGTTGCTGCTTAAGTTTTGCGGTTTAGTTGTTGCTTGATAGATGTTGGTTTCGACAAGTGTTTTGAATTGTTCATGTTTTGTAAGTTAGTTTGTTACAAATCCCAACATTAAATTGTGTACAATTTTTAGCACGCATTATAAAAACGATTTCTCTTAAAAATGGAACTTACACTTCAACATTTTCGAGGCATGATTTTTTTATGATTGACCTAACTCGATCACGTTCGCATAAATTAAAGCAATTTTTGGCGATAAAAAACCATTCTTGGCAACTGAAGAACGGTGGCCCAGCGAGATCCAGCGTGGGAGTATTTCTCTCAAAGACGAACATAAAGAAGGCCGTCCTGTTAGTATTGTCTCTCCGAAAACTACTGACAATGTCCGCAATTTATTGGATGTGGATAACCGTTGTACTTAAAGGGAAATTGAGTCATCCTTATACCAAGGATGACTCAATTATGTTCTGTTTGTGTTGTGTTTCATTTTCTACTGAAAAGATTGATAACTGATTCAAGTCATAGATATACCATCTATGACTCGAATCAGTTCAATCCTATCTGGCCATCAGGAAGCTTTGTACACGATAGATACCACACCAGTTAACTATTGTTCAAAAGAAGGTGCGTGTGGAGTGGACCAAGAAAATGCTAATTTAATTTAAGAGAGGTCAGTCAAAAATTGTCTACAACATAGTAAAAGGTGACTAAACATGGATTTATTGCAACGATCCAGAAAGTAAACGGCAGTTTTCTCAGTTTATTTTCCCAGTTAGAGATAAATCAGTCAAAGTGAAACTTACGTGGAGCACAGGCAAGAAAATGTTTGATTCATTCTTCGGACGTACGGATCATATTGCCATTGTTTTGCTAATTAGCAAGCCTCGTATTGCAGAAAATACAGAAAGATTTGCGGAAGTATACAGTAATAGGAGATATTACTAGGAAAGACCTTACGGAAAGACCTTTAGGAAAGACCTTACAACATCGATCTTTATAAAGTCTTTTCAGGAGAAAGTGGAACACAACAGAAATAGAACATAATTTCAATGAAATCCATAGGCAAAAAGAAAGTAGGAAACTACATCTCATATGGGAGGGAGATGTTTTACAAGACATAAAGAAAGTGAACATAAAGAGCTGGTATAAAGTTGCTCAATATAAACGAGAGCAGAATGGCGAAAAATACTTACGATGACTAAGGCTATCCGGACTTTAACGTTAATGATGATGAATAATAAAAGCTTTAGACACAGTACGAGTTATTGGATATTATTGGCCATAGCTAAATTTCCCACCAGTTATTATCATCAACATATCCAGAATTATTTTATCTATCTTTGGATATACGCCTCCCTTAATCTTCGTCATTTTTGACGATCCATGTCTGCTCTCATCCACAGCTGCACTTGCTCTTTCAATGGATCTTTCTACTTCACCAGTTATCATCTCGACGCATTACGTGGACCATCCACTGCCATATTAGTTTGGCTATGTTTGAATATATCTAACATATGTTTGAATACATATCCAGTTACCTGTTTACTTCTCCAGCAAACATAGTGCCTTTGACCTTTTCATAGCTCTGTATGATAACCACATTTTATCCAGTTTTTGCTTGATTAAGGTTCATATTTCAGGGGCCTACGTTATTACTAAGAGTATACACTGAATAAGAAACCTAGTAACATTCTATCTACGAACACAGCTGCCGTTTAAGTAAACTAGCGTAGCTCCATTTTACTTTGTGTCTTACTTATTTTATTTTCTGCATGCAACTTGTGTGATTATTTATATTTAATATATTTTCTTCGTCCCATAATAATAGTAGCAAATATAATTTTTATTGGGAATATTTATGTTTGCTGCTACAAATAAATTTACTATAACATTAATCATTCATTATTCTCAAATCAAGCGTATCATGATTTAATTTTTTTTTTTTTATTTCTTTCGGATATCAAAATCAGACATTGAGATTTTTCCGTGTAATAGAGTTGATAAAAGTTAATCCAATATTACAGTAAATCTTTCTTTTCAGTGAAAAAATAGAGAATTTAGCAATAATGACTCTTCCAGTGTAAAAATGGAGACACATTGAAGAAAGCGCAGTCGCTTTCAATAGAACTGGTGTTTAAGGAGTAGTTGAAAATATATCTAAAATAAAATATTCGCATTTAATGAAAATAATCTCTATATAAATAAAAAGAGATTTTTTTTTGTATTGCCTATAAAATACATTCTTAAGATCTTCAACTGATCCGGACCAAATTTTGCAAATATTCTTTTTAGACCCTGCCGAAATAACGACCCATAAAAGAGCCTAGGGTTTCTTAGGTATAACCATGATATCCAAGACATTCCTAGGCTCTCTAATCGATCTGGCCTAAATATTGCACAGTTTCTCTTCAGGACCCTGTGGAAGTAATGACGAATAGAAATGTCTAGGATTTCGTTGGCATAACCAAAACCATATGCACTGCTAGGCCCTTTGACCAATCTGGTCAAAATTTTCCATAATTGCTCTTTAGGATCCTGCAAAAATAGTGGCATATAGAAGTGTTTAGAATTTTGTAGATATTTCAATTATATATAATATTACTACTTACAAAAACCAATAAACTAAACTTACGTAGAATCTCTAGATACTCCTAGGTCCTTTGAATAATCTGAATCAAATTTTGCACAGATATTCATTTAGACCAGTGGTTCCCAATCTTTTTTGTGGTGAGCACCCCTTTGAATGTGAAAATAAGCTCCCGCACCCCCATTAAAAATGTGTTCAGATTTTGTCAGTTGAGTCATATATGTCAAATTGACCAAAATAAAAAGTGAAGAGCAAAAAAAAAAGGAAATCGCATGAATATTTCTTTAAAATTAATCAAATTAATTGATGTAGCATTAAGCAGTTCTTAACCTTAATAAAATTAGGAAGAAAATATACTTATTGAAAAATAATTTTTTATTATTATTTATTACAAATAATAATAATAATAATAATAATAATAATAATAATAATACAGGGAAAAAATATACTACTATAATGATTCCTATTATGCCCAAAAAAATCTAGACTATTTAAAATTTAAATAAACTAGATTTTTTACATAAATTTTATAAATTTCTATAAATTGTCTCGCACTCCTCAAAATGCTTTCCCGCAGCCCTGGGAGTGCCGGCAGCCCCGGTTGGGAACCACTGATTTAGACCGTGCAAAAGTAATGGCGCACAGAAGTGTCTAGGGTTTTGTATGTATAACCAAGTAATCCTAGACAGTCCTAGGCCTGTTGATCGATCTGTACCAAATTTTGCACAGAGACTCTTCAAGATCCAGCAGAATAATAATATTAATATTTATTTATAGGCATATAAGTGCCAATAGATTATCACTACAAAAAATAAAATGTAAACAAATAAAACAAATATGTGAAAAACATTTAAGTACAATACTTATGCACTAAACAATTTGTAATACATTTTTAGATTATATTTAAAATGTCTTACACTGTCGACATCCTTAATATCAGTAGGTAAAGAGTTTACTTTATAATACATTTATATGCAGTAATATTGCAGTACTGAGACGAAAGGGGGATTCGCCCCGAGAAGTATAACTAAGTATAAGTTGCCTAATTTACATTTATTTTGTTCAGCTAACGATAGGAAAAACGCCGGCGTCATATAGTGTTTATGATTGTTTTGTTGTATTATTTTTTCTATTTTACTATTTTACCGTTCCATCATCTTTCATATTTTAATAATATTGCCATAAATTGCATTTAAAGAGTTGTGAACTGTATTTCAACTATTTAGTATTTTAAGTACTAAAAAGTAATGTTTAATTAAAATATTACATATAGTTTTTTCTTAAAAAAAAAAAGAATTTGTATTCATTACTTCGAATACATCAGAAAAGTATTTTACCCAGCACTGATTATAGATATACATCTTTTCTAACATGCTTATCTAAACTAACATGCTTAACTATTTTACCATATTTATTTAAAATTACTGTTCTCTATATATCATTTTATTCCTTTATACCATATGCATTTATTTATTTTTTTTTGTTTTAATTTTAGTTAATACTATTTATTATAACCAATATGTGATTCATTAATATATTTTGTTCAATGCACTGTACAACTGCTTTGTAAATATTTTATTGTTCTATTTTGGTCTGCACAGATTATCTACAATATGGATATAAATTTAAACTGTGATTCTATCTCCTGCGAGAGGTTCAATTGTCTTCAATGCAGTTGAACTTTGCATTGTGATCAATGCAAAATTAAAATAAACAATTTTTTTTTCTAATTACCACATGAATAAATTGTCTTTGTTTCACACTAATGTAAGAAGTATCAATAAAAATTTCCCATCTATTGAAGTATACCATATTTACAATATTTCGGTTATTGCTATGATCTGGTTATTCTTACTGAAACCTGGAACTGCAACACTATTTTACTTTGAATGGTTACGACCTGATTTACAACAATAGTCACTATAATAAAGCCGATGGTGTAAAAGTTTATGTCAAAAATCAGCTTGAGTATACTTTTAAAATTATTAATATCGGAAACACCATTTTTTTACGTATCCAATTTGATCAGGTTGGTGAAAGTATTGCAGTTTCAGCAGTTTATAACTCACCTACAATAAAAATCCACGATTTTTTGAATAACCTGGATAATTATTTTACATGCTACTGCAATAATACTTGTATTTGTGGTGACATAAACATTGATATTCTTTCTGACAGTAAGGGGGCTAATGACTATATAAATTTATTCCTTGAAAATGGTTTTAGATCCTGCATTACCGATTACACCCGAATTGCTGGTAAATCTAAATCTTGTTTAGATTATATTTTACTTAAATATAAAACATTCAATGATAATATCTTTCCAATAATTCTTGACAGTACAATCACTGATCATTGTCCTACTATTCTTAATCTTAAGATGAATAATAGAAAAAAGCTTACCAGCCATATACATAGTAATATTCATAACAGGTCATTTTCCAATATTATAAGTTACGATAAATTAGACTCGACTACGATAAATTAGAAATAGAATAGACTCTAGAATTCTGTTATATACAAGAGCTGTGGAACGAAAAGAAAGTTGACTATATATTGTACTAAGATTACCTATTTTTTTTTACCAATTTTTTTAATTAAATAAATTATAAATGATTTAAAATTTAATTTGTCATCAATCATTGCTCCCAGATATTTAATTTCTTTTATCCAATCAATGCAAGTGTCATCAATTATTATTCTTTTACTAACACAATTCCATTAATTATTATTTCCTAAAAACATACATTTAGTTTTATTTACATTCATTTTTAACTTATTAAGAATAACGTAATGGTGTAAAATAAAAAAATATATATTTATATGGTTTTTGAAAATTTTGTCTTTAATTATATTGGCGCGTGTAAATAGTTCTAAAAAATACAACGAGAATACAGGAATCTTCTTTAAATAGTTGATTGGATGGCGGACCCAAGAACCCTCCCGTGTGTACGCACCTGGTATTTCCTAAAAAGTGCCATTATATTTTGTAATGTACATTTTATTGGTTTTAACAGTTTATATTATATTGTATTGTATTGTATTGTATTCTCTCTTTTCCATCAACTGATGAAGATAAATAAATTTATTGAAACCGGTTTTGAATTTTCAATAAATTTGATATTTTAATTTTATGACCTATAATTCCGGAAAAACAAACCTCAATTCCAGCAATACTACATATATTCGAGGTCGTCAATGTATACATTAAAAATTATAATATTCATTGTTGCTATTTCTAATAACTGCTCTTCGGTATTTATTAACATCAGAATAGCTCAAACGGTAAATTTCGTGCATAGTAAATTTGATAACAGGTATTCAAATCCCCAGAAGTTATTTCTTAATAATATTTTGATTATTTTTTTATAATTTTTTAAGTAAATTAAATTTAATTTCATAATGCTGAATTTATTTATGTATGACGGAGTGTTCTTCATTTACTTTAATCTAGTTTGTGTATTTAAATCATTTAATCTAGCATTAATTTATTTTTCTTATTGCTATGACGTATTAGACATTAATTAAATTCTTCATTTTAAACTCAGTATTTTAATTTAGTTAAAAATGTTATACTTGTTGAACAACGAAGGTTTTTGTAGATCTGTAACTACCAATTTAACACTGTATATTTTAAATATATTCTGAATGATATAGATGACGTAATTTAGTTTGATTTTATGTACACTGATTTAAGCAAGGCATTTGATAAAACCTATAATATTGTATGTTATCTGCAGTTGGTGTCCATGGTAATCTCCTAAATTAGTTCAATTCTTAATTTTCTAATAATGAACAGTGTGTGGTAGCAAATGGTTTCATCTCGAAATATGTTAAAGTTGCATCAGGATATATGTATCTAAGTCCTTTGTTACAAAACATTTTCGTTCATGATATAACTAAATGTTTTGTTGATAGAAATTTTCTGATGTTTGCAGACGATCTAAATTATATGCAAAAGATACAAGAAGACCTATACTAAATCGTTCCAAATGTTCAAAAATATATTTAACTAGAAAAAGAAATGTTTTGAAATACAAGTATGGACTTCAAGACTCTATTTTAATGGATGTTCTAGAAATGTGAATGATCTAAGAAACACTGTTGACTGTAAATTAATCTTTAATTTTTATGTTAACGAAGTTATTAAAAAGACATATAGAATGCTAGACTTTTTAATGCAAATGACAGTTTCTTTTAGAATTATTCTGATATGACTTACATTATATAATACACTAATTCGAAGTCAGGTAGAATTCACACTACGTCTCTACGTACAAATTTTATTAAGTATGTAAATTTTAAAATTTCCAACAATAATATCAATCTAATATTTTAATAAAATAGACGTAGACTTGATTTAATTTGCTTTACAAGATTATTTATAATAAAATAGGTTGTCTTGATCCTTAATAAATTCATTATTATTTTGAGTGCCGTCTTGCAACACGAAATGAACTACTTTTTCTTGTAACCTCATCTTTATACAAGGTGTCTCAAAAGAAATTTTATATTTATTTAGCTTACTGCGTGAACGCAACATATCCGAGGGGCGTGGGGGTTATGTCAATCGGTAGCCTGGCTCTTGGGAATTCAGTCGCTATGGAGCGTTTCTCGGGAGCAGACCGCGCGTTATGCGTGCGAGAGTTGTACAAAAACAGTGATTCGGCGACTGTAGCGCGTAGAAAATTCTGCAGTATTCGAGGTTTTCGCCACTTAAATGATGCGCCAAGCATTCTTCTCATTCGACATTGGGGTAAAAAGTTTGAACAGACTGGTACAACGCTGGATAAATCAAAATCCGGGCGACCTAGGTCATCAAGAACGGTAGAAAACGTGGAGAATGTTAATCAGTCTGTTCGTGACGACCCGAACCTTTCAATTCGGAAGCGCGCAAGTGCTTTAAATGTGCATAGATCATCATTACATCGCATTATGCACAAAGACCTAAAGCTGCACCCCTACAAAATTCAATTGGTGCAAGAATTAAAGCCCCAAGATGCCAGTCAGAGGCTTAATTTCGTAAATCAGGTGATTGAGCGATTTTCAACGTTTACCAACATTTTGTTTTCGGATGAAGCTCATTTTCATCTTAATGGCCACGTAAATAAGCAGAACTGCCGCTACTGGAGTGCAACGAATCCGAAACGCAAACATCAGAATCCCCTACATTCGCCTAAAGTGACCGTATGGGCTGCGATGTTGGCGCGAGGAATTATCGCCCCTTACTTTTTTGAAGACGAAAGGGGGCGTGCAGTTACAGTGAATTCAGAGCGTTATGTGGAGATGTTAGACAACTTCTTGGTACCTGAACTGCAAAACTTTCCTGGCTATAACCAAAGAACATGGTTCCAACAGAACGGAGCAACTTCACACACGTCCAATATGTCTCTGCCACGTGTTCGTGAAATTTTCTCTGGCAAATTGATCTCCCGGTGACATAAATTGGCCTCTACGCAGTCCAGATTTAACCCCTATGGACTTTTTCCTATGGGGTTATCTTAAATCTAAAGTTTACGCCAATAAACCGACTTCACTGGCGCATTTGAAAGAAAATATCCGTCACGAAATGGCAGCCATCCCTGAGTCCACCTGCCGAGACGTCATAAGTAATTTTACTGTTCGATTAAATGAGTGCCGAGAACGCGAGGGTCTACATTTAGACGATATTATTTTTAAGAAATAAATCCCCAAAAAGTGTATTTTAATAATTAATTAACATTTTTTCTATATACGGCTTACTTTTTTTTTAATCGATCCACTAAATATAAAATTTCTTTTGAGACACCTTTACTTATTCTTGTAATATTCTTTAGTTATGTAGGATTGTAAGAAATACTGTTCTTATACTATATAAAAATAAATTTCTGTTTGTTTGTTTGTTTGTCCTTTATGCAAAGCCAAACAGATGGATCAATTGTTACCAAATTTAGTACAGGGGATAAAATAAACCAAGAAAGGTTTTAGTGAGGGTTCCAACTTCGTCCGTGTCCCCTTAGGGGGCGTTATGCGGGAAAAACATAATTTTTCACTCTTAAATTGATTACGTGGACTAAACGTTAAGAGATATAATGTAGATAAAAAATTCAGATCTGAATTAGATCTAAAAAAAAGTCCGCGAGAATATATACCTATCATGCACCGATTGGACAATTTTCTGTTTTCAAACGTAATAGTTTTTTTATTATAAAGTTTGTGGGTGCATAACATCGAAGTTTTATAGAGATGTATCAATTATTTTAGAATAATAAATTTGACCATCTCACGTAAAATTATAATATATGTAAAACTATACATCAAAGATCAATGATATTGAGTTATCGCAAGAAAAACAGAACTCCGAAAAGGAGATATGTTGAGAGTTGTGAAATTTGTCAACAAATGGCAGTGCTGGATGATTATTCATTTTCCACTGCTAACGGTAGTTAAAATTACTATACCTACCGTTTTATATAATTAACTTTATAATCGTTATGTTCTACTTTTTTAGAATTAATATAGTGAAATACCGTAGCGAAGCACGGCTCCACCCTACAGTCATAAATAAAAATTTAATTGAATATGTGTAGAATTCAACATTTTTAAATCTACTGTTATTTCTGATAATTTTTCATCAAGTTTAAAAATATTTTGACGATCAATAATTAATTGTTTGCTGTTAGTTAATACAAGGTGTCTCAAAAGAAATTTTATATTTATTTAGCTTACTGCGTGAACGCAACGTATCCGAGGGGCGCGGGGGTTATGTCAATCGGTAGCCTGGCTCTTGGGAATTCAGTCGCTATGGAGCGTTTCTCGGGAGCAGACCGCGCGTTATGCGTGCGAGAGTTTTACAAAAACGGTGATTCGGCGACTGTAGCGCGTAGAAAATTCTGCAGTATTCGAGGTTTTCGCCACTTAAATGATACGCCAAGCATTCTTCTCATTCGACATTGGGTTAAAAAGTTGGAAGAGACTGGTACAATGCTGGATAAATCAAAATCTGGGCGACCTAGGTCATCAAGAACGGTAGAAAACGTGGAGAATGTTAATCAGTCTGTTCGTGACGAGCCGAACCTTTCAATTCGGAAGCACGCAAGTGCTTTAAATGTACATAGATCATCATTCCATCGCATTATGCACAAAGACCTAAAGCTGCACCCCTACAAAATTCAATTGGTGAAATAATGAAAGCCCCAAGATGCCAGTCAGAGGCTTAATTTCGTAAATCAGGTGATTGAGCGATTTTCAACGTTAACCAACATTTTGTTTTCGGATGAAGCTCATTTTCATCTTAATGGCCACGTAAATAAGCAGAACTGCCGCTACTGGAGTGCAACGAATCCGAAACGCAAACACCAGAAACCCCTACATTCGCCGAAAGTGACCGTATGGGCTGCGATGTCGGCGCGAGGAATTATCAGCCCTTACTTTTTTGAAGACGAAAGGGGGCGTGCAGTTACAATGAATTCAGAGCGTTATGTGGAGATGTTAGACAACTTCTTGGTACCTGAACTGCAAAACTTTCCTGGCTATAACCAAAAAACATGGTTCCAACAGGACGGAGCAACTTCACACACGTCCAATATGTCTCTGCAACGTGTTCGTGAAATTTTCTCAGGCAAATTGATCTCCCGGAGAGATGACATAAATTAGCCTCCACGCAGTCCAGATTTAACCCCTATGGACTTTTTCCTATGGGGTTATCTTAAATCTAAAGTTTACGCCAATAAACCGACTTCACTGGCGCATTTGAAAGAAAATATCCGTCACGAAATGGCAGCCATCCCTGAGTCCACCTGCCGAGACGTCATAAGTAATTTTACTGTTCGATTAAATGAGTACCGAGAACGCGAGGGTCTACATTTAGACGATATTATTTTTAAGAAGTAAATCCCCAAAAAGTGTATTTTAATAATTAATAAACATTTTTTCTATATACGGCTTACTTTTTTTTTTAATCGATCCACTAAATATAAAATTTCTTTTGAGACGCCTTGTATTTCTTGCTGATATGTATATGCCGGATTTAATTATATGTGCAGCACTGTAATTAGACCATTTCCTATTGTATAGCTAAAAATACAATTAAAAAAATAATAAAATTGGTACTATTGTTATGGGACAAACTATGAGTAGCGATTTGCTACTATTATTATGGAACAGAGGGAATAATTTATAACAGGATTTCTATGGTAACAATCGATCTAGTACAAAAATGTTACCTTGCAAATAATTTTCTTATTTTTTCATTCTTTATAATTATTGTCCACGAAACGAGTATAATGAAGTCTTGAAATTTCAATAAATAGACGAGAATGGATGGAAGGAACAAAGCCAAATATTTATAAACAAAACTCAAGAACAGAGAACAAGGGACCGGAACTAAAGAACTTATAAAAAGAGAATTTCGAAAGAGGGAAACTTTTCTGAGTACGGAGACAATAAAGGAAGGAATCCAATTCATTAAGTGCGAAAGGACAAGATTTTTGGTACTTACATTAAGGACAAATTAGGTAATGTAACCCTAAGAATAAGCCTTGAGAATAAGAAAATTTATTAGAAAATTTTTAGATTGTATCCTCGAATGTTTATTCCATAGAATTTTTAAATAGCATTATTATTTTATGCTGTTATTTACCTGTAATTTAAAGTCAAGTTGTATAAGTTAGAATTCAATTAATTTTTTAAAGTATCGTTGTGAGTCAAAATGTGAAAATAATTTAAGAGCATTTTCGTCATGATTTATTATAATTTTCTTTGGCTACAATTTACCGCTGATAAAGAATTTGAACGATTTAGGTTTCCTGCTCAAAACCAGAAAAGAATCAGTGTGTCCTGCTGCAGGAGTTACCGAAAAACGCAATGTTGTTGTTAAGGAGACAATTGAAGAAGAAAATAAAACCACTTATGCGCTAATAGAACATCAACTTAAGATTGGATCCCCAGCTATTAACATAATCCTACACCTGCATTTAAAAAAGTTATCAGTCGTTTTATGTGTGGGAGCGGTAAATTCAGAAATAAAATATCTTTATTATATAAAATAAAATTAACCAATTAGTTAAAAATATTAAAATTATTTAAATATAAAAACTAATCTATTTTAAGATAAATATCCTTAGAGATAAGGTGAATTATCAGCGACGGTATTTTTTTAGTTAAATGTTGAAAGACAGGGGTACAATTTACAATCGTATATTATATAATTTGTTTAAAATATTGTCACCGTTTATTTCAAGTACATAGTCGAATGTTTATATAGATGTTGAAATGCGACTATATATATTTTTCAGTGATATGGACTACGTAGGTAATTAGAGTCAAAATAAATTTTTTGGGTTTATGAATTATTGGGATTCTTCAAGAAAAGTTAAAATGTTATTGTAGTTAATTGGAGAGCTGAATATTTTTACAACGACAAAAAATGGGGAACAGAGATCAAATTATTAGTTTTAAGAAAATTGCTGGGGATATCTTGTGAGAGAGGGAAAGACGTGAGTAAACCGTCACCGTAGTCGGACGGACCTCTCAAGAGTTCGGTTGAGAAACCCGTTATCGCGTGGTGGGTAAACCAGAAGTAGTCTGGAATTATTGAAACCAGTTTTATGAAGTAAACGAAACTCGATAACGAGTTTTAACACGGTGAGTGTTGAGGTGTTTAAGGGCAATTGTTTTAAGAAGCTTATGTGGTGTACGGTGATTTTGAGTGTATTGTTGAGTTTCTCTCGTGGGATTTCGTAGCCATAATTTAATTGTTAGTTTTAGTGTATTCTTTCATTTCAATCTTATCTAAACATTAAACGTAGATTAAATAAAATGCGGATTTTGATTCACACACTCTTATTCCTGTCATAAGAATCATAGCACCCGACCAGTGGACCTTTTAAGGCTCCGCTCGCTAGTTGGGAAACCAACCATGTGGAAGGGCCTTTCAAAGTAAGTACCATGAAGTATAAATGAAAATATATAACTTCAAACAGCCAACCGTGACATTTCGACCGATGCTAGAAACACCCCCACATATGCCACATTGCTAAAAAGAGAACGTGTGTAAATTTGCCATGAAACTTTAAAACAAGAAATTAGTGGCAGACATAATTTGTTTTTGTACCAAAATCTTGCCGGTACCTATCTTATATTAATTTTTTTCGATGAATTTACACGTCAAGAGTGTCGTACATGAATTAATGAAAATAAGGAATCTCCAACAATAACCCAGAAAGAGCGAGCCATGAAAAAATTAATGCATGCAGTATTCTTTAGAAGTATGGGCCCTAAAGATAGTTAAGCTGAATGGACAGAAGACAGTTACAGGTAAATGGTATACTGAAAAATGTTTGCCTGAATTGCTCACTAGAGTTCTAGATAAAAGGATTGTTACAACATGATCTCTTCATGCATCTTCTCATAGGGCAACATCAACTTCAGAGTTTTGGCGGAAAAAAATATAAAAGTATGACACCCATTATACTCACCTGATTTCGCAAAGTGTGGATTTTGGCTTTTTTTTGTGCTTAAATTTAAAAAATTTATGGGGTAAAAGGATTTCGTCTGAGGAAGATATTGATAATGTAATTCATGATTATTTGGAAAGTATTCCAGATAATTTGGGAGCTAGAGAGATAAGTTAAGAAGTGAAAGGAAATGATGGCCAATTGTAATTAGGTTGAAGGGAACAACTTACAACATATTTAAAATAAAATCTTAAAAAATATGAACCATGTGAATAATTCTCAATAATTCTAGCGTGACCGTCATATTTGCTGTTAATAAATTACAAGTTACATATTTTAAGTTTATTGGCAGTGGTGACCACTGCCCCCAAATATCTTGATAAATTAGGTGAATATGTTACAGCAGGAAATTACGAATAGAATTAAAGCTGCTAATGCAACATATTTTGCACTTGGTCCCCTCTTTAAAACGAAACTATTGTCTAGGAGCACCAATATCAGGTTATACCAAGTTATAGTACGTCCCGTACTTATATATGGCTCCGAAACATGGACCTTAACAAAGCGAGATACAAAACACCTCATAGTTTTCGAATATAAAATATAACGCAGAATCTTTGGTCCCATTCAGATTAATGGTGAATGGAGAATTCGTAAGAACAAAGATATCTGAGAACTGTACTGAAGGACAAGTTTCACACAAGAACTCAGAGGCAGACGATTACAGTGGATAAGACACATTATGAGGACGAGAGAGGACAGAATGGTTAGGAAGATATGTGAAGAAAGATTGAATACTCATTGACCAGTGAGACGTTGCAAGAGATGGAGAGATCAGCTAACTGAAGAACTAACAAGTATTGGTATACAGGGTACTTGGTAAGACCTGACAGTGGGGCCAAAAGTCAACCTGACTGATAGTGCCCAAAGAAGAAGAAAAAGAAGAAGAAGATTTTTGCTATTGAGTCAATGAGAAGTGACATATTTCAAGTTCTTAGTTTACGTTCCCCCGAAACCACTCATTGAAATGATAATTTCCCGATGCTCGTTAGGAACTCTATTTTTCTTTGGCGCTAAATTACGTCTAAATATAGCATATCAGCCTGTTTCTTTAGTTTAAGCGGATCTAGGTTTTGAAAACTATTCATTTTTATCCGTTAAATGAGGCTTTTCATCATTTTTCTTAGCAAAAGCCCTCTTCAATCATTAAAAACTGAGCTCCTGACAACTTACAAAAATTTAAATTCCATTTAGTTCCGCTTAAACATTTAGAAAAGTCTATATATATCCAGCAATTTTTGTACGAATCTTGGATAAACAGACAGACAAACTAAAACTGTTTTTTGCTTTATTTCGTTTTACAATTACTTGAAATGTGTAAAAACGAAGACTGAATATGAAAAGAAAACATACGAAGGGCGGTAGAAAAGTAATTGGCCTAGCAAGACTTTTTTCGCAAAGCTCAATTTATTTCTCAATATACTCTCCTTTTAGTACAATACGCTTCGACCAACGATTCTCCAATTTTTCGATGCCCTACGAATAATACAATTTCTCGAAGTCCTCAAAATGGGCCTCTCTTTCAGCGATGACCTCCTCATTCGACCCAAATATCTTACGACTGAGCCATTTCTTAAAGATTGGAAATTGAAACAGTCGCAGGGGGCCAAATCTGGCGAATATGGTGGATGCGGAACCAATTCGTAGCACAATTCATGGAGTTTTGCCATTGCGACTGCGCACTTGTGGATCGGTACGTTGTCCTGGTGCAAAAAACTGTGGCCATGACTTTGTTGGCTGACGGACCCACCTTGGCCTTCTTTGGTTTCGATTCGCCAGGAGCAAGAGGTGGTGACCTCTTTTGGATGGAGGCTCATCAAAAATGCTCTTACGACAGCGTTTAAATTCAGCTGTCCAATATTTAATTGTTTATACCGAAGTTGCAGAGTCCTTATAAATATCGTTCAATTCGGTGTTGATCTAGTGATTCGTTTTCTTTTTCAAAAACAAATATCTGATCTCTGCACAATATTCGATTTGATTCATTTTTGTAAATGAATCGAAATGAACAAAAGTCGTTCGATTTCAATGACTGTCAAACACAAACTAAATAACGCAGCTGGTTGAAAATTTTACAGTAATCATTTGAAGGCTAGGATTTACAAAAAACAACATTGGGTTAGTATTCCGTAAGATACCACAACTAGGCTGTATGCTTAGAATCAAGTATATTATATCGTTAGAAACGAGATGGAATGGTTGTAAGAGTGGAAAGGGGCGGCGCTTCGCCAAGGCCAAGTTTCATTCTAACTAGCATACACGTTTTCTCTGACGAGTTGCTTGTGGTGGACTTATACGGAACATTAACCCAACATTGATTTGATACTGGTGGCGCCATCTCTTGTCTAGGCCGATTATTTTTCAAGTGTCCCTCGTATATAGCCTCCAATTTTATTTATATAGATTGATGAAAAATTGCAATATAAAGACTGAAACTTCCGCACACACCAAATAATACCTTGAGCGCAAATTAAACTGATTTGTTCTTGTTTTGTGATAATTTGGTCCTAAGTGCAGCCGTTTAATATAACAGTGAAACAATGAATATATCGTAGAGAATAAAGCAATGTTTTAAAACAACACATACGATCTCCTTAAATTATATTAATACATTACAAAGGTATATAAATTAGCTTTTAACTAACGTCAAAATTCCCTAATTGTACCAGTCCCAAAATGCATATACAGGATGTTTCACCTGATACGTAATAGGGAATTTCAGACAATAACATTTGACGTATACAGCATCCTGCATCTCCTAGGAGGAGCATCCGGTATATATCATCAGTGTTGTATTGTATGCTAAGTAATTAGTTCCTATGACTAATTACTTGGCGTGTCACCAACACTAGCGCACAGAATAAGACAGATACAGTTCTCATAATTCTCAGACATGCTAACATAAAGAAGTTATATTAGCTTTGTTGGAAGACTGTTTGTTTGTCAAGATATAAACAGAATATTAAGATAAATTTTTTTTTAACAGACATATAACCAAAACAATGGAAACCCGGGATAAAATAGAATATAAAAATAATAAAAATTTGGTAAAATCTGACACAAATTGCATACTTTTTGGAGTGATGAATAAAGCTAGTACGGGGTCAGTAAAGTTCATTCAAGATAACTATGAAACAAATGCAGCTAGAAATAGGAAAAACAGAAGACCTACTAGACGACTCGGGGAGAGGCCTAGCCTGGATGAAAGCAGTCTTGGAAAGAAGAATTATTATACTTGATCTATAATAATATAATACGCCAACGTATGTCCCTGGGTGCGTGCTATGACGTCAAAACAAATTTGAAGCGAGATTCCGAAATGTAACGAAATATTCCGAAGCTTACCGAAGTGTCATCAGCTATAACCTTTCTAAAAACATTTTGTTATTTTTCAGCGGCTGGTATTTAATTTATCTGAATTAAATAAAATAAAATATAGAAATTTCTAGGGTTCCGTAGGCATAAACACGAAACTCTAGACACTCCTATATGCTTTGACCGATATGAACAATATTTTGCAGATTTATTCTCTAAGAATCTTCGAATATAATTACATATAGAAATGTCTAGGGTTTCGTAGGCATAAACAAGAAACTCTAGATACTCCTATATGCTTTGACCGATATGAACAATATCTTGTAGATTTATTCTCTAAGAAACTGCAGATAAAATTACATATAGTAATGTCTAGGGTGTCGTAGACATAAACAAGAAACTCTAGACTATTTTATATATTATATAAATCATTTACTATTTAGTTATTATTATATTGTTATAATTTTTATTCATATCCATATTTAGAATCATTTATAGTTGCTATATTTAATTATTATTATAGAATGTAAACCAACTCTTTCAAAACCGAAAAGCACGAAATAAATTTATTATTATTTATTTATTTCCAACATGGGAAACCAACAAATCACACTTTCGAGTGACTTAATAATAGGTTTCCACGATTTGCACAAAGTGCCTAACACAAAACAAAAGTACAAAATTTTATACAATAATCTATACAAAAAAAAAAAAATAATAATAATAATAATTATAACAATAATAATAATAATGCAGAAAGCAGTGCTGCTCGGGTCGCTCCGCATTGTGCGGGCACTGGATCTGGCGTAATTTCCGCGGCTGCATATCGCCAGGGTTTGGGATGCAGTCGTGTGTATTTAGCTCCACTAGTCTCTAGTATGACGCGGCTCAAAAGGTTGCTGAAGTTTGAGATTAGTGGACGCTTGTCAAGACCTGACAAACCCCAAAATAATAATACATATGATAATAATAATACGAGGGTTGTCCGTAAAATAAGGTCTCCAAATCGTTGGAATCGCAAGGAACGCTTTAACGCAAGATCTGGCAACACTGGCGTGTAGCTTGTTTCCTCGCCTACAAATCCCCACCACTCCGAGCTGTCTGCAACGCTTAATCGTTTGGTAGCCGTCCGCGATGTTGCTACCGCCAGGTGTGAGTTACGTTCTGTATGTTAAGGACACTACGCCTATAAAAATTTAAAGACAGTTATGGGCATAGTTGAAGTGTATGGACATCAAAAACGTGCGAAAATAGTGCAGAGAGTTTTAAAACGGACGTACAGCCGTCAATGATGAACTTGCTGGACGGCCATCGGTTTCGGACGAAACACACACCTCCTACAGCCCGGACCTAGCATCAAGTGATTATCATCTCTTTCCTGCGTTGAAGTCACACTTGGGTGGGATGAATTTCAGGACCAACGAGGAGTTGAAAAAAGAGGTCGTATGCTACCTGCGCGCCGCGGCGGGTTCTACGACACGGGTACACGAAAAATGCTACACTGCATTCAAAAATGCATCGTCGCAACGGGGATTATATAAAAAAATAGTAGAAGGGCCAGGCTTTCCAACAATGTATAACTCATTGCATATAATGTGTTTTTTCTTTGTGAAAAATAATTGGAGACCTTATTTTACGGACAACCCTCGTATATTAACAATAACAATAATAACAAAGTGAGAGAAAAAAATAGTAATTGGAATTGAAAGAGAAAGTTTCAGTCAAGTACTAGTACTTTCTAAAAAAATTATTGCTACATTAGAATAATTTTTAAAAGACACATTGGAGATATCTAGATCGTATCTAGATTTTGAAATACAATTATAACTGTTACACATCCGATGTATGAGTTGTTGTATGGTGAGTTGAAAGCATAATTAGTAGTTTCAAAGCTCAAATTGAATAATTCATGTGATCGTGTGTTGTACTTAGGCACACTGCATTTTATATTACCTAATGAATTAGCGGAATTATATAAACTAGATACAATTTTATATAATTGTTTCATATCAAGTAATTGTCTACGGTTACTGAGACTAAGCATATGAAAATATTGTCACATAGGTAATCCTAGGTCAGAATTACGACATCTAGAAATTGTGACAGTCAGCTGTCTGATTAAAAACTATTCGTCAGCGTCTGACGTATGTGGCCTGATTACGAAAATGCAGACATCGCATTTTCGTAATGAGGAAATATTTGTCATGACGAATGAATATTGGAACTGGATTAATTTTCGTTACAAAAAGGCTGGAAGTCACAAAATATGAAGGTAGAGGAACATAGCCAACTCCGCTGCACGTATTAGTCCAGAAGGTGACGACCACGACACTGACTCCCGATTTTTGTATCGAGAGAAGCCAAGCAAGTAGTGACCATGTGAGTGGGAGAAGACTTCTCCAGGCTCCTCGACTCCCGGATGGGTAGCCCCCGCCTCCGAGATAGGTTCAAGCCGATCCTGGCCAACACGGGGTGGACCGAAGACTTCCCCAACTCCATGGACCAAACATTATTTTGTAAATGTGATATACATATTTAATAAATTTGTTATGTTGAAACCAGGAGTTTTGTCTCAATCAAACCACCCACGTGACAATATAACAATCGAGCATTGTAACAGTTTAATGCATTAGACTTATTTTGTAACTCAAAAATGTGAATTGTCGGCGTTGAATACTTTCTATTTTATAGTTATAATCGTAACTATGAAATGGCAGTTGGTATTTGTCAGTGAAGGCTGGTACATAACAGCTGAATAGTTACAGCACCCCAGGATTAAATGAGTTTACACATTACAGACGTTTATGATTTTTTTTTACTTTCTTTCTCTCTTTAAATTTACTTAATATTTAATTAAAAACCGTCACCACTGTTGTGCGTCGTGCGTAAGACAAATAGTTCATCTACAAGTTAAGATATATGGGACTTGAAGTGCTGCGTGCTTTGGCAGCACCAATTGCTTATTGGTAAGTGGCAATTGGCATTGAGTGAGCGTAACGGCGGAATATAAGAGAAATACTTCCGATCGGAGCTGCATAGGCTTGCAGTTCAAAGCTTGTAAACTGTACATTTAACTATTTTTAGGTATTTTTAATATTTCAATATTTTTTTATGGAATTGTGTGCATGCAAAGAAGAGTGTAAATCGAAATATTTTATGGTTTAATTAATTTTTAAAGAACTCCGTTAGAACATTAGGGCACGAACACATAGAAAGATTACTGGCGGCGACTTTAGGTGCTGGCTAGCTATCGACCGTCGGAAATAAATATGTCTTTACTTTAAAATATACGCAAACACGTTTTAAGATTGTTGCTATAATGTGCCTATAAATAAACGCTAATCTTGGAACATTATTTTCTGCCTTACAAGAAGCTGACAGTCACTTTCTTTCGACATTTCCTTGATTTTTTACCGACCCCCAACATATATAAGGGAGGTATTGTGATCATACCGATTGTGACTTTTCGAAATTTCGATGGTTCTCCACGAATTGAGGTCCCTACATAAGGTTTTTCCTATTTTTAGCATGATTTCTGTCGGTCTGTCTGTCCGTCCGTCTGTCTGTCCGTCTGTCCGTCTGTCCGTCCGTCCGTCCTTCTGTCTGTCTGTGTACACGTGCAGACCAAATTCGGCTAAAAGGATTTTTATGAATCTGCATATTTAAGCTTTTGACATCAATGACAATCTTTCGCTCTGTGTATCTGTAGGTCTGTCTGTCGGTCCGTGTACACGTGCAGAGCAAATCCGGCTATAAGGACTTTTATGAAACTTCATATTTAAACTTTTGATATCAATGGCACAAGTTGATCAACTTTTGGTAAAAATCGGTTAACTAGAAACGAAAGTTTACTCGTGTCGGTTTTAAAATTTTTGAGAATATTTCACAACAGAGAAATATTTCGAAAAAATTTATTTAACAGAAGTTGCTATAAAAGCAATAACTAACAACTTTTATTTGAGACATTTTTTTTGATAAAGCAGCTTATATTAAACAAGTACTTTGTGATGGCGGTCGGTCCTGTGGTGGCCACAGCTGATTTTTTAATTTTTAATTTTATTTGAAGTGAACTACTTGAATTTCATGGATTTTAAGTAAAATTTCTTTAATATAGCGAATGATCGACGTTTACATTTTTTATCGCCAAAATAAATTTTAATATTTTGTTATGAATTTGGTTTACAACATCTAGTGTGCAGAAGTGGCACGTTTTAGTAGGTATATAATACCTCCAAGTAGATACAGAAGCATTAATTCTCAACCAGGCCATTTTTAATGAAGACATTATAATAAAAACGAGAAAATACGTTTCGAAAATTGAAAAAAATTAAACTACAATTTATTTCTTATAAATTTCATGAAGAATTGAATAAGAAACAAACGCAGAAAAAAAAATTTTTAATTTAAATTTAATGTGACGAAATTTTCGCAATTTATTAAACATGGTTTAAAAAAAAAATAAATGGGAGCTCATAGTATTCAAATTCGTTTTATCAAAAAATGTCTCAAATAAAAGTTATTTTGCGAAACATTTTACTGTTGTTAAATATTCGCAATAATCGACACCAGTAAACTCCCGTTTCTAACCAATTTTACCAAAAGTTGAGCAACTCGTGCCACTGATGTCAAAAGCTTAAATATGAAGTTTCATAAAAATCCATTTAGCCGAATTTGTTCTGCACTTGTACACGGACGGGCGAACGGACAGACAGACAGACAGACAGACAGACAGACAGATAGACAGAGAGACAGACAGACAGACAGACAGACAGAGAGACAGACATAATGCTAAAAATAGTGAAACCGTTATGTACGGACCTCAATTCGTGGAGTTCCATCGAAATCTGGAAATGTCAAAATCGGTATGATCACGATACCTCCCTTATACATGTTGGCGGTTGGTAAAAACTGTTTTGTTTTATGTGATTATAGAACAAATATTCCTAGATATCCAGCATTATGTTGACTTCTTACACTTATTAACCCTCCGTATACACACTACAATTAGCACACCTCCCTATACACACATGGGTCTACGGTGACCTACCGTTTTTTATCATACTTAAAAAATGTTTAAAAAATCTGAAAAAATTCAGGAGAGTAGTTTGGGATCTATAGAAAGAGTGCATGCATTGGATGATGGATAAAAATTAATCTTTATTATTGTTATTTAATGGAAATCGATATGAAACACAAGAAATTCACGTGTTCACTTAAAAAGCCATAACTTTTTATTAGATAAATTTAAGAAAGTAGTATTACACAATATGTTTTTTAAAATATAGTAGATGAAGAAAAAAAATAAAGCAAAAAAAAAAAAATAAAAAAAAAATATATTTTTTTAAAATTTTATATATAAATATATTTCTAATTTATATATAAAACGTGCACTTAGTACGAGTAAAAATTGATGTACCTATTTGCAGGACCGTTCCTAGCTTGTTCGCCGTTCATGTGCAAAAACAATATGGCCGCCCTTATTAATTAAGTATTATTTAATTAAGAATATGATAAGTAATGTTTACTTGTATATCTGTATGTACAAGTTTTAAATATTTATCACAATAAAGATACATAGAATTTAACGGTTTTATTTGATATGAATATTTTGATCCATATATATAAATACAAAACTATTAATACTAACAGAGTCAACTATTAGTATTAAATATATTAAAAGTGAAATAAATTGATTTAATACACAGGTGCAACATAAGTATGTATAATATCAAATTAAAATTTAATTAGCAATTTAGTTAGCTAACACTATTAAAAAAATTATAGTCGAAATTGAATAGAATGTGTTATAGATCTATTATAAACAAGGATTTAGAGTCTAAAGTCTAAAGTTTAGACTCAATATCATAATTTGCTCCCTAAGGGATTTGGGACCTAAGGGAGTTTTTGGCGGGAGGGGGGTTGGGCTCGACAGACCTTGTGCTCAGTTGGGACCATACCGGAAGAAAAACACAGGAAGAACAGGAGGAAGTACAGGAAGACCCAAGAGAGAAGGCAAGAAGACCTAGCCAACCTGCCATGAAGAATAGTGAACTACGACAGTTCCGTGGCTGGGTTGAGGCAAGCAGGGTTTTTAGTCGGTATGCCACTTTGTGGAGAGTCCGACACAACCTGAATATGGTGTCTATAAAAGATCTCCCCTGGATAAAAAAAAAAAGACTCAATATCATGGCGACGCAATGGCGGACAGATAGAGTATCAAATTTTAATATTTTATTATTTGTAATACATGTCGATTTACAACCTTCATTTGTAAAAATATTCAACAAAATAAAAAAAATATAATAAATTTACGGTATAATAACAGGATATAGTTACAAATGATATTTTTTGTTTGAGTAATCAATCATTCAATTCAAAATATAATTTATTTTTTATTCATTAACTTGCTTTTCATGGAGGAAAATAAATATTTTTTACATGTTTTAATCAATTTCTGGTTTACAATATTGAAATTTCAACAAGAAACGAACAATTGTTAAACTCATAAAAAGTAACAAAAAATTTGAATAGATTTTAAATTAATTTTCTGGTCAATTATTTGAGTTATAAGAACTTAATTTTAGGGAAAATTGTTTTATTATTTTATATCGACTTTCGAAACAAATTTAGAATGTGGTGGCACAAGGTCTGAATGGATCCAAACAAGGTACTGGAGAAAGTATGGGACGACGGGGTACAAGCGAAGATACCTAAGGGTAGATTATGGTTCACTTAAAACAAAGAAAGAAACAACGACTGGCTAAAAAGAGTATAGCATTTAACTGTCAGTAAAGGAGAATTTTTGTAAGGAGCACTCCATGGAGACACAAACCTCGATACTTAATATGATAAAATAGAATGAATTTATGTAGTTAAATATAGAATGTCCAATACTTGTGAATGTCTTTGAGACATGGACTTTCCGGAGCGAGATGGATAACACTAGATACAACAACAAAAATAGATTACTAATGACATAAGCAAATATACACTGAATCATTGGAATACTCTGAAAATAATTTTGAGAAATATTTTCTATTTCCTGATTCCATTAGTAGTTGGATTAGGAATCCCTTTAATACAGATGTAACAATTTTAAAAGGTTTAATATTTAATCTTTAGAAGAAAGCCGTTTAATGATTTCTTGCGATAGTTTGTTAAAATTATTGTTGAACATATATACTTTCATTGACTTTTGCATTTACAGAATATGTAAAATTATCAAACAATGCACTGGAATATTTAATGCTTTCTTGTTTATTTATTTTTCTTGCAACAGGACAAATTCCAATTACACTATGACACTAAAATAATTATACAATAATGAATAAAGTAGGTACAGTAACAAAGATTACGAGAATAGTAATAGAAAATAACAATAGAACTAAAATTAACAGTAGTAAATATTAATAGTAAAAAAATAAATTACAAACAAGAAAACTGTTAATTGAAACAAAGTCTCGAAATAAAAATTGATTGATTTAAAAAAGTTGATAACATTTGTAATTTTGTGCTCGTAGTATCAAACCTGTAATTGGGACATCTTGTCCTGTTGGATTGGCCTGATAAATAAAATAAAGTAAATAAAAATAAAATAAAGTAAATGCCAGGAAAATTATCATGTATCAAAAAGTTATTAAAAGTTGAGGAATTTTTTCGACCCCTTTTCCGATCTAAAAATTACAGGTAACCCCCGCACCGGGTGACTGACAAAAAAAGTGATTATTTTTCCAGCCCAGGTGGTCACGTAATTATTTTTTTTTTATACTAGAATTAAAATTAAAATAAATATACCTTATTTTTTTAGTACAAAATACACCTTTTTTCTATTTTGTATTGATAAAAAAGTCATTATGAAACTAAATTGAATGTTATAATGAGCTTCATTATGACAGTAAATATTTTATTTCATAAAATTGGCATTTTTTTTTTTTTATTTATTTATTTAGTCATCTATATTTTTTCAACACATAAAAAAATATCACCACAAACTAAAATGTGTTGAATGAGCCAGCTTATTTTGACACAATAAATTAAGCATTGGTTTAATTTGTCAGTGCCAGTTTCATAGCGATTTCGATGCTAGTAACATGTTTTAACCAAATTATAATCAGATCTGGCTGTCACCGGCGGAACTAGCACTGACCGAAAAAGATTGAAAAATAACTTGCAAAACTTGGATTTATTTATTAAAATTGTCTGCGAATCGCAAAATATATTTCGCGACCACCTCGGAGAGGTCCCCTTTAAGAATGGCTGTAATGTTTTTTTTTTTAGATATTTTAAAAATGAATTGATTTAACAGTCCTAACAGTTCTCAGATTAGTTTGTGTGAACGGTCTTATATAGCAGTTTTGCATACATATTAGCTTATGATTGTAATTTGCTATATTTTAGTTGATTAAAATTGTACATGTAAGGTAATTAAGTCATGAAAAATGTTAACTTTTTCGATACTTAATAGGGGATAGGCATGATTTTTTTTTATTTTTTTATTATATTCCTCTTGTTGTATATAAACATAAAAAACAGTTTTTAATTTTTTTTTTTTTAATTTGAAGGCTTTAAAAAATCAAAAATGTATGTAGCGCGCGAAAACGACGTGTGACGTCATAATCCTTTCTAACTGACGCATGAGACTACTAGCCAATCCAGCGAACGGTTGTTTATGCAGCGAACATAGTCTGTTGTGAATTATTTGTTTGTGTAACTTTTATAGGTTATGTAAAGGAGAGTGATTTTAATTAAAATAAAGTTTAATTCTATAAAAACAATTTATACATGTTTACCGAATTAAATTTTATATTAAAATATGGAATATCCAGGCCCCAGTACTTCGAAACATTATCGAAAATATTGTTCAGTACCGATGTGCACAATTAGTTCAACTAGAAATCCAAAAAAACTATTTATATCATTACCTAATGGCGAAAAACAACAGAAAAGGCGAAATTTGTGGCTGAAAACTATGAGGCGAAATAAAACCGATATTTCAGAAAAAAGTAAACTTTATGTTGTGTGCATAAATGCATCAATGTTGGGTAAATTATCACTCTGAGCCCTAACAAAATCTTTATCTGCCATTTTAATAGTAAATACGTGAAAAATTGTTTAAAAACAAATACAAAACTCTCGAACAATACAATACACACACGTGTGAAGATTATGTTGTAGCTGTCTGTATCTGTGATGTGAAAACCCTATCGTTTGACGTCATGCTCAGTCGTTTCTACTCGGCAACCTTCGCCCCGTGCTCGGAATATTTCAAATTTACAATATTTTAATTAAAAAATTTGGCTATAATGTTAATTAAAATGTGATTTTTGTTTTGTTAGGTGACATAACTAACATTAACATATCAAAATAATGTAGTTTTAAGGAAATACAAATTTTATGCGTATCCCCTATTATGAAAATTAATTATGTTACGTTTGTATTATAAATTATTGATTCTAATAAAGTACTCTCTCAAAACCAGGCTAAATGTACAGCCTCTACAAGAGCTAATTGACACCATTGAGCACTAATGCTGTTTATATCATGACGTAACTGAATATTATTATATAACAAAGTTATTTTTTAGGGTTTTGTAGGTATGACCAGCAAAACACCCTTATAACGTCACTCATGTGTGTTTGTCTGTCTGTCTGTACGGTAAAAATTGTAGCAAAACGGCTTAACATAGAAAGTTGGAATTTGGCATACTATACAATTCTTTGACCCGCATATAGAAAAAATACTGAGAGTTCAAAAAAACACATACTTATAAACAAATAAGTAATTAATGAAAAAATAAATATATATTTTTTTAAATTATGAGTGGGGTATCAAATAAAACCTCTTAATGCGTGGATAGACAAGCAAAATTTTACTTTTGAAAAATATTTTTTTTTCTTATGGTATTTTCACCAAAAATAAACCCTTAAAACGTAGATTATGGAACAAAAATTGTTTTTATTTTTTAACACGTATCTAGTCAAAATGTGCAAAAAAAGTTCTTGTCCACCCCTTTTTACCCAAGGAGGTTAAACTAAAAATCTGAAAAAATTATAAGTAATCTGGGCCGGAAACGTACGAGAGGAATTTTTAATTAGATTTCGGTTTTAGAAAATATTTCAGTTTTTGTGTTTTTGACAAAATTAATTATTTCTCTAATTCATGGCTAATAATGTTATGGATTTTTTATATTTTTGACTAACGTAGAGTCTTTTTTTTAATATTAAAAATATAATAATTTTTTTTAACAGCAGACGGCGAGTCGCCTTCTTAAGAAGATTGCACTTATAAACTCGATCATTAGGCGGAGCGCCTACGTCTTGTTTTAAGGTATCACAGAGAAATAAATCATTTATAGTAGTAAAATACTTAAAATCAAATATCGCATGTTAATAGTGAGAAATATGTTTCTGTAATTGAAAAAAATATGTGTAACTAAGTGTAACAGGACTCTGTTTTTGATTATAGAAAAAAAATTGTCTTAGACTTCCTGCATTCTGTTGACTTCTTATACACTTTAAATATATACAAAACACTGAAATGTGTGAAAATTCACACTTCGCATAAATTTTTTGCTTATATACTTTCTTTTGTCCCCTTAATAATATTCCCCTTGCTTTAGGTAAAATTAGTCCTTTAAAGGGATTCCGCCATATTTTTTAGGTCAATCGCAGTCCAAAGGTTTTGAACAGCTGCTCTAGGTTTGTAACTAAGTGGTTGAAAATATTCTTACTTATAACTTTAATCACCAAGGTATATAAAAAGACACTAAACAGATCATGAACCTTGGGATCAGACGAGTACTACATAACTACTCTGACTCAAATATCAAACGCATATTCAGCGGTGGAGCTTACCACAGACAAGACTCCAGTTGCCGAGTATGAGCGGATAACCTAAACATCTACAACATCGCCAGCAGTCCTGCTTTCTTTGGAGGACTAAGGATGAAAAAACGCGAATGGTTAAAACTGAATACGCAGCAAACCAGCTAACAAGTTAATTGGGAAATATATTTCAATCATTTAACCATATACTTGTTATCTACAGTCAATTATTAAACTATTGAAAGTAAATTCAAAAGTCATGTTTACACTATAAGAAACCAGTGACGTCACTAGATTTTTGTAGATACCATTTATATGAATGCCTGAAACGAAATATTTTTTAATCATTACAAATTCAAAACATAAACTAATTGTTACAACCTGGATTATATGGAATAATATTGCTGCGATCTTCATTATCATCGTCATCAATTATTTCTTCAAATAATATATCATTAAAATGTACTGCAATATTGTGAACACGGCATAAGCACAATTTTTCTAGCTTTCGGAAGATTATATTTTCTGTGTCTCAACAAAAACTGCTCTTCAATACTCCAATTACTGTCTATAGAATTTCTTGAACTTGCGTCTGGTAACTCAAAAGGGTTACTTGTATCACAAAGATGGCGAAGGACCACTCTTAGCTCTACTTTAAAGAATTCACTTAAAAGAGTAATATGAAGTTTGAATTTTTCCTATAATAATTAATATTCTTACAATCTTTTATTTTATTCAATTTCTTTTAACATGAAATTTACGAAAAAAAGGATCAGCCATTTTTGCAAACTAAACACCAGCGTTAACTTTTAAAGCCACCGTTTTGATCAGCGCTTATTGTAGAAAGGTAATATGCAATTTTAAAGCCACCACGTTAAAATTTGAACAAAGATATACTTAGTGAATAGAATTTATGTTTAAAGTGTTCTTAAAAAAATTAACGTCTATTTTTTACGCTAAAATTCTAATGTCTCCTAATGTTTATTAGTTATGTCGGATTTATAGTTTTGTTTTGGGTAGTGTAAAACAGGCTAGTTGCAAGTCAATCATAGGTTTAGATTTTTACGAGAAAATTTTAAAACGATTTTCATAGTTTAAAAATAGACTATAGTTGTAATACTAATTTATTTGATAAACCGAATTTGTATTATCTAACCTTGGAATAATATGTTATGTGCAAACCAACAATTGCCGGTCTAGTTTTTTCGAAACGAAAATCGGTCTAAAGCAAGGATGTAAGCCCACTACTGTTTACAATAGTTCTCGATACAGCCATTAAAAACGCTAGAAAAAATTTACAAAAATACCCTGTAGGTCATTGGAAAATGAACAAAGTTACCATCTCAGAGCTGTGCTATGCAGACGACAAAATCCTAATCGCCACTAAAGAAGAAAGTTTACAAGGTAACCTTGATACTTATAACCATTGGCTAACTATAATAAATATGAAAATAAGCTGCAAGAAAACCAAAAGCATGGTTATAAGTACAAAACGTCGGAGAAACGTCGCATTGAACTAGAAAGAAAAACAATATAACAGGTAGAGCATTTCAAATATCTCGGATCCGTTTTCTCACCTGACGGAAAAATCCACAGAGAAATAACGGAACGAGTTGGCTCTCTTGGTAGGCTATTTAATAGCATTAAGAATTTTTTCTTGACAAAACGGGAAATTCCGACAGAGGCAAGAGACAAATTATTTAAGAAAGTGGTCATACCAGTGCTGACATATAGATCAGAGGCTTGGACAACAACGGATAAACAAAGAAGCAGGATAATTAGTAGCGAAATGATGTTCCCACGGAAGATCAAGGAAAACACAAAATTGGATCGGATGAGGAACATAGAATATTGAGAAGAACTAGGAACTAAAACAGTAGAAGAAATAATAGAAGGACAATTTAGGTGGTATGGTTATGACCATGGAAAGGAAGGATGGAAAATAGTTGAGACACGAAGAAAGTTTACGAAGCCAGAGTATGTCAAGAATGACGCCGTGGAAGACCGAGGAAAGAGTGGAGTGACGAAATTAGAATTGCAGTAGAGAGAAGAGATACCCCCAGGAATGGAGCGAGAAGTAGGACGAAAAACAGGAAGAAATGGAAAAAGCTGTAGCAACGTTCTCCCACGAAAGAAGAGAACAAGTACAAGTAATAATCAAACTCTTCACACAAAGCCCGACAACAGATATGGTACAAGGGTTCAAAGATTAAGTAAGTAAATATTATTTATCCTGCAGAAATATATATTGGGATTCAAAATACCTGAATAAACATTATACAAGAGAGCATGTTGGAGTTCTTGTGTGATTAAAATAAGATTCTAACCGGCAGTACGCAAAGAGAGAGTAAAGCGTATAATTAAATAAAAAGATTGGTATATTTCTGTAAAAATGTTCACAAGATATGAACAACATATTACGAGATAAAAATATCGTACAAAATTATCTGGAAAAACATATTTTCTTTTTAACCACGTTTCTTTTAAAAAGAGAAACATGTATTCAAAAGCATGATTTAGTAGAGTTTTTATTTAAAAAACGTAATTTTAAAAATTCGTTTCCATCTGTTAATTGTCCTTTGTATGACATATTATCTTTCTTTAATAATCTCGGTTAAAACGAAAATTACTAAAGTGAGATGCGTAAAGCGGAAAAAGTGCTATGCATAAATTTTCGACAACACTGCATACTTGTCATCATGTTTGTATGTGCTTATATGTGTATGTATATGTGTGTAAATTTACAAAGAGAGTGGCTATAAAATGACTTTTATTGGTTAGGTGAGAAGTCACACAACGGATCATATTGCTTTAAATTTACTTGTTACGTTTTGGAAAACATTCAAAGCGTAAAAGGTTCTAGAACGAAAATCGATTATTTGTAAGTCTATATCTCTGGTTTAAACGGGATAGTACCAGTTTCGAGTTCGTGTCTCTTGTACCGGGTGGCCGAAAATGAACGTTACAATTTATATCGGACGCCATTTTGGTTTGGTCCAATTTTGACAGTAATAATTTGATAATAGAGCAGTATAGACGTAGAAAATTGGTTACGAGGCGTCTTATGATTTAACGACGCGTTCTTATTGTTACAAGGTACTATTAAAATAGGTCCTCAATTACGGTGTGAAAATCATAATGAGTAACGAAGCCCATTTCAACTGTAGCGGCTAACAAACGAAATAGTTGATACTGAGGCGCTAAAAATCCGCAAGTAGTTCATCAGTGACCATTACACTCTTGAGTAGTGACAATAGGGTGTGGAAATTGATCAGGGGATACATTTGGACCATATTTTTTCTAATACACTTTGGATAACGTTGTTACTGTGGACGGTGGCGTGACATGATCCAAATCTTATACACACAATCGAAATTTTAGAAATATGTTTTCAGATCGATAATATCTAGAAAAGGTGATATTGATTCGCCGCCAAGATTTCTAGATTTAATCGTCCCAGACTTGTTATTAATTATAAGAATTATTTGTAATGAAAATTATCAAGTTAGTTATTAGACAGCCTGTATCTATAATCTTTGGCACACGTTTAAAACAAAGATTTTCCATCATTTCCTATTATTAATTACTAGCTGGCATACTCGTTGTATCTCCGTCTCTTTATCTTTCCGTCTGCCTCTCTGTTTTCCAAGCTTATCAACTTAAGGCACTGTTTACAGAGCGCCAAATTGTTTTTTAATTTCTTTATAAAAATTATGAAGTTTTAAGTCATAAAAAAGAGGCTTCAACCTGCGGTTAATAATTGTATATATATATATATATATATCTCACCATTATTTTAGATTAAATATAAGTGGACTCAAATGTTATATCTACATGCAGCTTGAGCTCATATCTAGTTCAAGATGTTTAGGATTTGGAAATTCTTAAATTGGTAAATTAGATCGGTATTATCCGTACTAACATTAGTTTTTTCTGCCCTGGAAATAAAAATAAGTCACATTTTGAATGAAGACGAATATGAAATACCATCTACACATATAGAATAACGGCGGTTTTTGTTTTTTTAAGATTTTTTAAAATATTTTTGCATTAGTTAAATTTTTAAATAATATTTATAAATATCACTGATCATTGCTGTTTTTAGGTTTCCTTTAAAATACATGTATTTTTAAAAATAATAGCAAGAATATTTTACAAATTTATAATAGCACATATAATATTGTTTTAGGTCAAAATTCTAGTAACATATAGACCAGTCAATCACAAGCCTTTATTCACCTACAGTTATCTACAAATGTTTCTTTAATAAACTTATTTTTGAAACAGATGCGCACTCAGGGAGGTTCACGGGCTAAAGTTCCCCCCAAGCACCCAAAAAAAACCGTTTTTAAGGGACACATTTATCCTGTAATTACATATGAACCCTACCCAACATAAAAATTTGGCTTCTGAACCCACTAAGATTTTGGTTCAGATATATATTTCTTATAAAGTTACATTATTCTACACTATTTGTTCCGGGGCTATTTGTATATTATTTCTAGTGTGTGACTAACGTATTTGCTACATGATTAGTTTTTATCCATGAATATTTTCCCAGTTTTCTACTTTGTTGATTAAATTTAATAGTAATAGTATAATATAAGACCATAAAACAGCCGTGCAGAATACTTTAGATACATATTTTAAAGAGTTGTCAGAAAGGCATCTTTCAATTAACTGTCTGAAAAGTTAATAGGAAATCTGTACAGAACGTTTCAAATAAATTATAAATCATGTCATATATTTTTTATTATGTATAATAGACACTTATGTAGAATAATAAAGTTTTTTGACCTAATTTCAAATCTATTACTCCAAATTTAATTTAATTTATATTTTTTATACTTTTCCTATTAAATTTTTTATATTTCAATAATTAATTAAGCGTCTTTGATTATGCATCGCGATTTTAAAGAACGCATCCTTGACGCAAAGTGGGGTCCGTGTTTATTCTGAATTGCCGCACGGCAATAAAAAGTATAGAATACTGCACAAGAGTTTTAAGGCTTGTCAACTTCTAAACTTATCTTGGAAGAAGGCGGCTATAACTCGTGCTAGAAAAAGACAAAATTCATCATCTAACCTTGAAAAATACCTTAGAATATCAGTGTTCTGTGTGCGACAAAACTTTTAGGTATTGAACTTATCTGCTTAAAGAAAAGATACATCCCAAAAGAACTCTATACATTTACAGTTTTACACCCACCGTCGTTCGTCATGAGTCGATAGAGATACAAATGTATATAGCCTTGCCGTACCGAAAGGGGTACAAACAATACTCCATATAGCCATATCAGATAATTATTAATTAATCTTAATTTTACAACATTGCTTAGTAGGACCAATGAAACAATTCAAATAAAAAAAAAAAAATTCAACTTATGCAACAGTAGAAAAGTGTAGGTTTGTTTACTTGACAAACCAATGCGTTGACTGTAGGAACACAGTATATTAGGTACAACCAAAGCGCAACGACATATACTTAAATTACGGCAAAATAGTGACCAAAACCCTTTTTTTCTATAATGAACCAAAAAATATACATAATATTAATCCTCATTCACAAATATAATGAATATTTCATTTTTTAGCAAGTATTTCTGGGGTTCAAATGGGGTACACCCTTTCAGAAAGATTCAACGATAGGCAAAATCAAATGAGTAGATCCGATCGTTCAGATTCCCATCAACTAAAGATATAACCGCCTATGTATTGCTCCGGTAAAATTATTGGTGATTTGTAAATAATCGTTAATGTTTATTTACTAATTTTATTTAGATTATTTATTAATTCAAGTTCGCGATAGTGTACAGAATCTGCTATTAGCGCCTATTGTTCAATAAAAATCAGATCATAAGGTGAAATTGTTTGTTCAGATTGTCGGGGTATAGTCGGATTGCTGATAGGTGACTGTTACATGTATGAATCAAGTATTGCATAATAATCTAGTTACCATTTTTCAGCGATTTTAAAAATGTTTTTTGTTATTTGTGTTAACTGTCAGTGTCTAGTAATAAATATTAATTCGAAATACGGCTTGCGGCCAATTATTAAATTCACAAACTTTAATTTTCAATCTGCTGGAATAAATAACAAATTATAATCCAAAATTTACGTATGAGTATAAATTTTTCCTTATTTATAATTATAACCTTAAAATTTTGTTTGTTTGAGTACTGCTGTAAATTTATTTTCGCGCTCTAATTAGTAAAGATATCTACGGATCATGCCATCTTTTTCATCTCTTTCTAATGTTTTGTTTTTTATTCAAATAATTTGGAAGGTTAGTTGTCAACTTGCGTCACTATACGTTACTATGGGTATGCAAATAATTATAATGACAAAGAAAGTATTGAACATCGATACTTGTAGCAACGAACAGTCACTTATCAGCAATCCGACTATATTTGGCATCTACAGTATAAGACTGGTTCCGATCATCAGGAACTCTTATAGATCAAATAGTTTATCCCAGTGCCTTTGACAAGCACCATCAGCTAATAATAACGAAAATCCAGATCCAAATAATTTTTGAATTAAGGCTATTAACGTCTACTGTTAGTTAAATATCAAAAGTTCATTAAGATTATTCGGTTCACGAAATGTAGGGCCCAACTGGAATAAACCCCGATATGCGTTGGCTTATCCCTGTGAGGATCATAAAAGTGAATGATATTGAAGTCAATAATTAAGTTCACATCAACCTCACATTGAGCATCCAGGGCTATTATCTTTTGGCCATGAGCTAAACCGGTTCTTATTGTTACATCTAAGGTTCTATCTATTGCTAAAGAAAAAACCGGAACTATAAAAAATTGTTATCAAATAGTAAATGCACATTGACCTCATTCCTTACATCTAAAGCTATTAGCACTTACTGGCTAATTCAAAACTTAGATAAACATCAGAAAACCGGAGTTCAAATGGTGTTTCATAACACGGTAGCACCCAGTATCTAACTTTTTTAAAAGTCTATTAGAAAATGAAAACCTGAAAAAAGACTTTTAAAATGATATTAAATTAATGAAATTGGTCGTTTGCACCTCAAAGAATAGCAATCAGAAAATATTATGAAGCAAAAAAAAACCTTTTTCCATAAGTTATTAATTATTAAATATTAAACAGTTTCAAACGCCGTCTTTTAGTGACATAGTTGACACTCCTGTGTCTTAGATTAATATCTGTGCAAACGACGTCAATGATACCCAATATTTTTTTAATTTCGTTATTTTTTAAATTAGATGATCAAAATATAAAATGATATAAGCAAAAAACTTTATGTTTCAAAATATTTGCAAGAGATTTTGCTTTAAATGTTCATGCACTCGAGATGAGATAATAAACATGCAAGTAACATTAATAAGCAGAATATCCACTAGATATCCACTATATTTAGATATTATTTAAGTGAGTATTAAATGAGCAAACCTGTGGCTGCAAGCATTAAACCGCTTGTACCTGCTGTTTATCCACTAAGCAAAGGCATGGACGTGAGTTCAACTCCTGCTTATGTCAAATACATTGTGTAAAAGTATGTATACAAATTACAAGTTCTGCTTAGCGCTGCGCAACCGGCTTTAAACTATAGGTGCCTTTCTGTGTACGCTAAAAAATGGATGTAATAAGGACCATATTACTCCTGAATTTACATAGATTGAAAATATGGTCATGAAACCTGGAAACAGGAGGCCTAGGCTCAAATCGGGCTTTCGCGCCAATGAAGATGAAGATTAATTAAGTATTTATAATTAATTTTTGCCAAAATCACAACGAAAATTACAAAGTTAAATATGCCAATGTATATAAAACTGCTTAATATTCATTAAAAAAAAAAATCACTCTACATGTCTATTATTATCCGATATTGAGAAATAAAGCATAAAACCTTTTTATACAGATTGTAACATATTGGATATTAGTTTATTATTTACCGTTTGTCATACGCTAAATAAATAAATAATCGTTACCGTTAATTTCTTAGATCCTTTTAATCCCTTAATTATTAATTGGGAAAGAGTATTAAGTTGTAATTAAATTGGCCCTTCTTTAAAGGGTATTTTAATTACACATACATGTTAGATAGTGTTTGCTCGAGAGTGAGCTAAAAACTGAATCCCTGACGCTGCCATCAAAATTTCTTCGGGTTAACGATAATGTTTTGCTGGAGATAAAAAAATGTTTCTCTTACGAACATTTGGGAAAGACTTGAGGGTAAATGTTTATATTTAATTTTAGGGTAATTATGTATTTATCGTTTAATGTATTACTCAAAAAAATGGAAAAAACGGAGGAAGAAAAAACATAGAGATTTGGAAAATGGTGTAATCTTGCGAATATAAATGTCTTTTAATGAATCACAAAGAATAATAGAGGAAAAAATTATACATTAAACTGAATATATCAGTCTGGTTGGTGAGTATAACATAACAAACGAATATGCAAAACTATAAAGACCTCCTACGTATCACAAAAGAACAATAGCAGGAACGTAAAGTGACAATTGTTCCAATAATAGTGTCAGCAACAGGAATGCACAAATGCACTGAAACACTCATTAAGAACAATTAGATAGAAGGAAGATCTTTGTATCCAGATGCGCAATGTTTATCAGGAAAAGAAGTGTTCATCGTGAAGGTCGTCCTGTTAGTGTTGTCACTCCAAAAACTATCGACGCTGCCTGGAGTATGTTGGAGGTGGATAACCACTACACTTACAGGGATATTGAAGCATTCTTTGGTTTATCCATGAGTCGAACGATACAATCCTACATGAACATCGGGTCGTCAAGAAGCTTTGTGGGTACCACAACAATTAACTGATGTTTAAAAGAAGGCGCGTGTGGAGTGGAACATGAAAGTGCTCATTAAATTTAACAGACGCCAGACAAAAGTTGTCGACAACATAGTAACATGTGATGGAACATGGATTTACTGCTACGAACCAGAAAGTAAACGACAGATGGCTCAGTGGATCTTCCCAGACAAAGACAAACTAGTCTAAAGAAACGTACACGGAGCACTGGCGAGAAAATGGCTGCTTCATTTTTCGGACTTACGGGTCATATTGCCACTATTCCACTGAAACATTGTCGTATAAACTGATGAATGGTATACCACAATTTGTTCCTACAGTACGCGAAAAACGACCAAAAACGAGAATCCTTCTTCATCATGACAATACACGTCCGCAAACCGCAGCTGAAACTTCCGAGTTCCTGACCGTTTCAGGAGTAGCAGAAATGAATCATCCGCCTTACAGGCCAGACTTAGTGCCTTGTCACTTTTTTCTCTCCCCTTTTATACAAGCTACAATATGCAGATTCAAATTTAAGTGGAAAGGTTGTACGGGTATCGGACATAAATAAAAACAACTATCTACAGCTGACCAGTTTCGGAATAGTTTATTCCTTCATCAGAGCTGCTACATGCAGGAAAATCAAAATACAGTATAAGTGTACATCGTATAACAATAAATGAATATAATAATAATATAAGTATAACATTGTAAACCATACCATGTTATACTTATATTATTATTATATTCATTTATTGTTATACGATGTACACTTATACTGTATTTTGATTTTCCTGCATGTAGCAGCTCTGATGAAGGAATAAACTATTCCGAAACTGGTCAGCTGTAGATAGTTGTTTTTATTTATGTCCGATACCCGTACAACCTTTCCACTTCTATTCATTACGGACACGACCATCTCCACATCGATTCAAATTTAATAGCCTTGAAGCGGCGATTGTAATCTACGAAAATCTCGTTTCTGAGATAATACTTAAAGGATGGGCCTAGTGTTTTCAGAATTGATTCCATCGGATAAAAAAGTGCATTGATCATGAATGTAAATATTTTGAAAACAATAAAAATATTTATGTAAGCAACTTTTTTTGTGTTTATCGTTATCCGCAAAGTAGCAACCTTCGTATTTCTGATAGATAAATGTTTTCCATCAGATGAAAAAATGTTAATACTAAAAATAATTATAATAATATCTTTAACGGGAATTTTACACCATGAAATATTTGTTATGATAAATAAAATTACCTACCAGTACCAGGTAATGGAAATGAATAAAGCAAGACTGTCGAAGTCAGCAATTTAGTATAAACCCGAAAAAGAACGCAGCATTGGAAGAAAATTGAAATAATGAATTGAAAGAAATTACAAGGCCTAACCCATAAGAAAAAATATTGTTATTTTATACTTCCTGGAAAGTCTTAATAAAGAATGGATAGAATTTTTTTTTTGAGTACGTGAGTCACGCTAAAATTATTGAGAATTAGACACATGGTTCACATATTTTTTATGATTATATTTTAAATATGTTTGAAGTAGTTCCCTCTTAAAATAATACACTTTGCTATTATCTCCTTCAATTTCTTAAAAGCTGCCAATCTTTAAAATTATCATGAATTGTAGCTTCTAAAGAGCGTAGATGCACAAGATTCCTGAAGTTAACAAAATTTGTTCTTGAAATGCCATACCCGGATTCCAAGCATTGAATATTTCCACACTACACTTGTGTTGTGCGTGTTGCGTGTGTAACATAATTGTATGTCACCAATTTTTTTAACGTACATTCCGAACAACTTCATGTTTTACGAGAAAAATTTCCTGGGCCATTATACCTTAGTGGTGACCCAATGTCTTCCGAGAGAGAAACGGTAGGGAATATATTAATATCATTTTGCCGGCGCCGGGAATTGAACCCTGGTCTGTTACTCAGTAGTTTAAACATTAGGTATTTGAGTCATGACCGTTCTCTTTACAAAACTAGGTAGAGGATTTAGCTAGAAAGGCTAACGAGAAACTTCTAAAGTTAAATACTCTATACCCAGTTGGAAAAGAGATATTGAGAAAAGAAAGAAAAGATGCGATTATGAGCAGGAACTGCGATTATGAGCATTCGTGAAAAATATAATTATAGTTCTCTTAAATGTTATCATCCTTCGATCGTTCCCTTAAAAATTCTTTACAATTTTGATAAAGGCAACACTTTTTCTTTAGGAACTAAGCTTATTGTAAAATATTCGATACATTAAGTTGTTTTATAAATCGTTTCCTCTAGCTGTCAAAAAGCGTCATAAAGCAATTAAACTTATAATAAAATTTGATGTATCAATAAATCCGAACTTTTACACACTGCTCTTCCAAAAATATGTAGTTCATATTTTGTTATTTCTTCTCCAGTGTTGCTAATAGTAATTGTCGGCACTGACAATTTGAGCTTATTTTTAAATTGAAATAATTTTTAGTTATATACTTAAACATCAGAAGCAATAACTAACATTGCTACCAACAAAATTTAGTGCAAGTTTTAAGAATTTTAAGCATCATTAAGGATTGCAAAACAAATATTCTTCCTTATAAAAACTCCTTAAAATTCCATAAAATGTACTACATCTTTAACTAAAAAGTAGACCAAAATTTGGATGGATATTCAGGCAGTATTAGGTCAATGGGAATCACGGACTATTTGAACATAATAAGAATAATAAATTTGTTGAAATTTAAAGTATTAGAAAATATATTATTTAAGTCTAAAAATATTCATCAATATTGTAATATGCTTCCTTTAGTAGGTAATTTTGCAAAACATTTTCGATTTTCTTCGCAACCAGCTATTTTAAACCGTTAGGACATTTACTAAATAATTTAGCCCCAAAATGGTAAATCAATTTTTTTGGACAAATATGTGACCATGAGAAATTTGTAGTCATCACGACTTCTGGTTTCATATTCCTGACTGTTGCCACTTTTGGTAAGGACATGCTGATTTTCTTTGCTTTAGCAATAGCTGTAGAATGTAAATAGGTAAAGTATTTTATGTTTAATGAAAAGCTGTATAGGGAGTATTCAATTTATTCCTAGCTAATACTCGAATAGGTCTTTTCTATAATACAAAAATTAATTTCCCCTCTACGGAAGTAGCCCATAGAATTATAGAATAATATTTGTTCACTCTGCAAAACGCTCTGTAATGTGCTAAACGTAGTCAAAATCTTAGATGGATGGATGGTGAAAGATGATATTAGAACTTTGGCAGTCATGTACTGGCAGATATTAGCAGTACATGGGGTCAAATTTTGGAATGTTCTAAAGAGTCGAATACCCTTTAAGGATAAGAAGCTATAAAGGCAATAAAAAAATGTAATTTTTTGTTTTGTTATTTTTTCGGCATTTTTTCATAAAAATCATATGTTTTTAGTAATAAATAAAGAAACGTAGTAAAACGTACAATAATTTTTTTCATCACCAAACTTTTCCAAACTTCCAAAAACAATCTTTTTATTACAAAACTTTTATCACAACTCACAAAAATATTAATAACATCCAAAACCAATTAATAATTTTATATTTTACGGTAACACTCACACGCACAGATAGTTCACATAGAGATTTATAAACTTATAAATCAATTGGAGTTTGTGATGTGAACAGGCCGGCGGCCGCTGAAATACTGAAACATGCGCATGTTGAAACGTTCCGCGAGCTATGGGGTGCATTGCTTCAGAGGCCGCGGCTTGTACTTGTCATTGGGGGTGCTAGGAGAGACTGCAATTATCACAGTATGCTCAGGGTTAAGAACAGAGTCGGAAAGGGAGTTGTAAAATTTGATAGGGGATAAATGCAGGTTAAGTTATATTAGCAGTAAGTTAAATAAGGCTTCAAATGACGGTAGCAGCATTCTTTTAATTTCGCTCAATTTTAAACCTATTGTTAAATAATTTATAACCTGGACAAGAAAAATCCTGGAGTGTCCGACGTTATAAGAAAATTCTAATCTAAATCCACTGCTGTGCAAAGGTTTCTATTGTCTTCCATTTTTTAGGATCTATCCCAGGACTAGAACTCTATGTCTGTCTGAAAGTTCAAATAATTTAATTTTACGCTTCCAGTTTCTCTCGCGATTTCTCACAGTCGTTTATCGATATCACATGATCCATTAGTCATCGTTGGTTCTCATTATATATCCTATTAATTTCTATTTATTTTTTGGCAATTTTACCTACGTCACATTTTTGTTTCTTATTTATTATTTACGAGGTGTGTAAATTAAGTAACCGGGCTGATTTTTTATTTATATATATATATATATTTTTATACGAATAGAATTACAATTCAATATTTTCTCCCTTAAAATAACTTCCTTTGTAAACCACACAGCGCTGGAGACGGTTCTTATAATCCTCATAGCAGTGCTGGAACTCGGATAGTAGAATAGCTTTCAGCTGGTCTATTGCGGACGTTTGAATGTTTTCGAGTGTCCCAAAATGGCGTCCCTTGAGGTGATCTCTCAATCTTGGGAAGAGAAAAGTCACAAGGACTCAAGTCAGGCGAATAAAGAGGCTGAGGAGTCACAGAAATGTTTTTACTGGCCAAAAACTCGTTTATTGAAATTGCTGTATGACCAGGTATATTGTCGTGAAGCAATACCCAGTTCTTCTTCCTGTTTGGTCTCACACACATGACCCTTTTTAGAAGTTTTTCAAGAACCTCTCGGTAAAAAGTGTTTATTGACCGTTTGGCCTTGAGTCACAAACTCTTTGAGGACGAACCCCTGGCTAACAAAAAAACAAATCATCATGCATTTGATCTTCGACTTACTCATTCTTGCTTTTTTGGGCCTTGGAGAGCTTGAAATGTGCCATTCCAATGTCCGGTGCTTGGTTTCCGGGTCGTATTCAAGCAGCCAAGTCTCGTCACCAGTAATGACACATTCCAGAAAATGGGTATCATTTTCAATCGATTCCAAAAAGTCAAGGCCCCTTTGCCTATTGATGTCCTTTTGGTCCTGTGGAAGGTGTTTTGGCACCATTTTTCCCCAGATTTTACTCATCTCCAACTCATTGGTCAAAACCTGATGAACGGTAGTGTGAGTCAAATTCAACCCTTCCCCGATCATTCTGACAGTCAACCGACGATCTGAACGCACAAGATCCCGGATTCTGTCGCCAATTTCATCAGTTCTTGAAGATGAAGGCCTTCCGCTGCGTGATTCATCTTCAATCAACTCTCCTTTTTCTGAAAATGCCTTAAACCACCAAAAAACCTGAGTCCTTCACAAACCACTGTCTTCGTAGGCCTGCTGAAGGTTTGCAAAAGTTTTCGTTGCACTGTTCCAGAGCCTGAAACAAAACCTGATAGCACACCGTTGCTCGAAATGAATGTCACTCAATTTTAGAACGCACTAGAAAAACCTGTTTCACGAAAAAAATCGCTAAGGACAACAAAATTACTCTAGCGAGTACAAACTCGTACTGAAAGCGTATCACATGTTCACCTGCCGCCCCTCCAAGTCCCGCGTCCCAAATGTTGCCAGATCAAACGCTATTTTCCGGTTACTTAATTTATACACCTCGTATTTACAAAAATTAGCTTACAGATAAAAATCCAAATAACAAATAAAAAATATAACATAGTAAAAGAAAATAAACAATATACATTGTAAAAAAATCATGGAAAAAAATACATAGTAAAATAAATACATAATAATTAGGGTAAAAATAAGGGATTTTATTTGGTTAATAAATGCGTTGAAAGACATATTTAACAGATCTAGGCTATTGTTGTTATTTAATGAATTGTTCTAGACAGTCTGTCTGCGCAAGTATTAAACCCTTAATTAGTCGAATGACTTCTACAGTAAAATAATGACTGGGAACGAGTCTCTCCCGCAGGTACATACATATTAAATTTATATTATACATCTGGCACAAATATGACACTGTTCATAACTTTGTATAGAAAAATCGTATCGGCAAATACCCATTTAGATGTAAGTGAGGCTATGCTTAGCACATAGCATTTTTCAGGATAAGTGAGAATGTTGTAGTCTATACCCAGTTTGAACAGTGCGTAATTACAAAAATTATTTTGTACATACTCGACACGTTCAATTTGGCTCTTTTGCAAAGGATTCCAAATAGTGGACGCATATTCCAAATGGCTCCTAACTAACGTACAAAATTTGGATAGAGTTAATATCTGTAAACGCAGTAGTCTTGCGTTGTACAAAAACAAGCATTTTCAGTGATTTATTGGTTATAATATCGATACGTTTCGCAAAAGAGAGATCACTGCTAAATAAAATGCCTAGTTCAGTCATTTCCTTAACTTGTAAAATCCATTTAGGTGATACTGCACTATCCCAGGATTTTTTTTTCCCGTAAAAACACGATGCTTTTACACTTCTTTGGATTGAGATGAAGGCAGTTCGTGGAGCACCATTCCACCTCGGTATTAAGGTCTTCTTGAAATAGTGCTGTAGAATATCGCTCTTACATCACAATTATTTTTGAAATAATAGCTCAATTTAAAAGACAATGGGACGAATAGACAAAACTGGACAAAATAATAGATGGATAAAAACATAATGGGATTATCGAGTTGAGAAGATCAGGAGAAGCGGCAACTACCTAATGCATTGTTTTTTAATTGCTGATCCGTAAATGTATTTCACTGGTCCACAAAAATACTTTAATTTAATTATTTTATTCTATACTGAATAAGTTAAAATGTATGAAATTCTATATAAAATGTACACAAATAGAGTACAATATTTGTTATGCTTGTATAAAGTTCCATTTATTTTTATATTATGAACTTTTATATTGCCGAGTCATGAAAAATTATCTAACTGTACAGAGGTTAGTAACAATAGTTTTGAAAAAAATTAATTATTTTAAATTTAATAAAAAATTTGTTTTTATCAAAATTGACAAAATTTTTAGAATGATGCTCGTATTGCTCTTACAGCAATATTTAATATATTTGTTTTCTCTGTTCCTCTTACTCGAACTGGTCTTTGGTCAGAATTTTGGAAATCATGGACTGGTGGAAATAAGCACTAAATGGGGTAAAATGTAAGGGTGTTCTAAAGGATTCGAATATCCTTTGGGGAGAAGAAGTTATAATGGCAATAAGAATGTGTTTTGTCGATCCGCGAAAAATATTTGACTATTCACTGGTCTCCGATGGAAAATGGTTAACAAACAGTTACCTTTTGGATGTACAGACTTAAAAGGACATGCCAGCATTAATATATTGCAAAATAAGCTCCTCAACGGAGCAATCTATTTTCAATTGACTGCTTTCATCAAGTAGGGTTCATCAAATATTTTATTTGGTTCCTTGCCTTCGTTCCCCTCTTTGTCTTCTGTGTGCTGTTGGTTTTCGATTGCTAACTTTTTTTTGACTTGTGTATTTCTTGGTCTGTGGAACTGTCTAGCATTCGTCCAGCATGGCAAGACATTAGACTGGAGTAAAAAGAACAACTCGAAAGAAAGGCAATGAGTTGGACATGTAGGCAACGAAAATAAACCGAAATTTAGAATCTACTGGCACAATACGGAAAAAAATTAAATTAAAGAAGAGGGTTATATGATCAATAATTGACGCTGATGTTATGACCAATGATGGTGAAATCATTTCCAATATATAGAAAGCTGTTATTCAGCATGTCATTTTCTAAAAATTGGTTTGAGGAGTTAATTTGGATTAGCCAAGAAATTGGATTTATTTTTGTAGTACATTTCGCAAGCTGCAGTAATAACGTTAATGCAGGAAAGTAAATATATAGAATAAATTAAAAATTAAATTAAATACAACGACGATATATACACGTAAACAACGCTGGTGGGGCATTGCTTGGAGTAACTACCGAATAGAAGAAGAGACCCATGATAACGAAAAAAGTGGTTGATGTCAGAACTTCCAACCTGGCTTAGCCCATGATGAGATGATGATTATTTCCTATAAATTTGACGTTTCAGTGGATGGGACATGCAATGAAAATTATAGCGAATAGCTTGGCTTACCTTGACATAACGTTTAATAATTCAGAGGTCAACCGCAATATGCATTTAATTCCATTTGTGATGCAGTAAATATTTTAGTGTTTCAAAATTATCAGAATTATTAACGTTGGCATTTTCAGGAACATTTTTTTATGTATACCATGAGTTTATTTTATCATAGAACATAGAAGTTTCATTTCTATAACAACCGTTGATTGACAGCAATGTAAAATGCGTTTATTTTAAAATAGAACAGAAATTGTCAACTTGTTACTAGTTAACTAAAGCCTGGAACAGAATGCACAGCGCGCTACGCCGTCAGCGCGCCGTCATTTGCGACAGCGTTGCGTAGCGCCGTTGAGAATTTTCGCCTGCACACAATGCAATAATTTTTAACGCCGTCAAGTGTCACTTGACAACCTATATCTGTGTTTATACATGCGCTTTCTTTTATTAAAAGTATAATGGATGATGAAGACTTGTGTGTGATGTTATTTATGTTGTATGCAAGTTATTTATACATACAAACACTTTACCATTCAGTAAAAACTGAGGTTAGGTGTTCTGCGTCAACGTTCAACGGCGTCAAAAGTTGGAAGTTGACGAACATTCAGTATCAACGGCGTTCGAACGCTATAGGACGTTGTCCATTCTGTGCACTTGCGTACGACAGCTTGGTTTTAACTTTCTTCTGACAGATAGCTCCGTACGAACGGCGTCAACGCGCCGTCAAACTCGTTGCAGTCTGTTTCCCACTTAAGTGTGGGTGTAAGTAAGAGCATCGTTTACAATATCTTTAAGAAGGAACGTTTTAAATCATATAAATCTCTAGGAATTATTGCTGAAAGATTATGAGGAAAGAAATAATTTTTTTTCTTAAAATAATGATGGAGAGAATTAATATCATGAAAATAATGTAAATACAATTATTTTTACCGATGAGGCTACTTTTTACATTTATGCTGAAGTTAATTCTCAAAACTGCCGGTATTGGAGTCGGGAAAATTTACATTTATGTAATACTACCAGAACACAACAGCCATAAAAGGTGAAAGTTTGGGTAGGTTTGGTAAGAACGCATAACACTGGTCCTTTTTTGTAGAAGGAAACCTTACTGCCAAAAATATCTGGATTTGTTAGAAAATAAAGCAATACCTACATTAAATGCACTAAATATTTCAGATGAAGAGTGGTTTCAACACGATGGTGCCCCAGCGCATAATGCCAGAATAATTAAAACATGTTTAAATCATACATTTCCTCGATGTTGGATTGGGCATGGCGACGAAACAGAATGGCCCGTTAGAGCACCGAAGGATTTTTTTTATTGGGAATATATGAAAATCAAAATTTTTAATGACCAAAATTTTACTATAGAAGAACTAAAAGCTAGAATAGAAAATTGATCCCATAGAATAAGACCGATGAAATTGATTAATGTTATGCACAATTTATCTTTACAATCTGTTTACAATTTGGGTATTGTTTGGCGGTGAATGGCGGAATATTTGAAAGTTTGTTGTAGATTGTTTTTATTTTATGTTTTTTCCAAATTGTGCATTTTATGTTTATTTAATAAATATATTTTTCATTTTTCATTTCTATTTATTTCCTTACGAAAAAATGTTTTGCGTTTATTTATCTCTATAATTGAGTAGTAGAACTTATGCAGTATGTTCTATTTTCAAATAAACGCATTTAACATGGCTGTTAATCATCGATTGTCATAGAAATGAAACCTCTATGTTCTATGATAAAATAAACTCATGGTGTAAAAAAGCCAAAAACGAAGAGAGTTTCGGTTCAGTTCGCAAATAGTAACTTGGTCTATTTCTTAGTGATCTTGTTCCATTCTAGGCTAACATCGAACTATTTTAAACTTAAACTTATTATAAACATTTGATTGTATCTTTTATCAATAACATAAACTTATTCCTAAACCCACTTTTATTGAACGTAGTATAATTTCTTACCTTAAACCACAAGTGTTGAGCAACATAGTTCGACTACAAGATAGTAAATTAACAAACTAAAATTCAAATTACCTATCTCAATGTTGAACCCTGGATAAAACTCACGCACAAACTTCAGCACCCAAAGTATCAGCCCTATCTTTTGATTGTCAGATTGTCTTTTTTAGGGTTTTGTAGGTATGACCAAAAAACCCTTATACCGTCATTTTGTCGTCTGTCTGTCTGTCTGTCTGTCTGTCGGTCTGTCTGTCTGTCTGTCTGTCTGTCTGTCTGTCTGTCTGTCTGTTCGGTAAAAATTGTAGCCAAACGGCTAAACCTAGAGAGTTGAAATTTGGCATGCTTATACAACTCTTTGACCCGCACATAGGAAAAATACTAAAACATCTAAAAAACATACCCCCCTAAAAATATAAACAAATATGTGCTCATCGAAAACAAAAATATTTTTTTTTAAATTCTGAGTAGGGTATCAAATGAAAGCCCTTAGTACGTGGATTAACGATCAAATTTTTATTTTTGCAAAATAAATTATTTTGATGCAATTTTTGCCAAAATTGTGCACAAAAATATTTGTGCCACACCCTGTAGCCCAGATGGTTTAAACTAAAAATCTAGTAAAATTCTAAGTAATGTATATTGGTGTGAACCAAAATAGTACAACAGTAATTTTTGATCAGATTATGTTTTCGGAAAATAACGCTATTTTTGTGGTTTTTGGTTCACAAAGTACAAAAGTTATACCAATGTAAGACACTCACATGCAAGGCGTGCGATAGCTTAATGGGTTAGAGCATTGGTGTCGTAAGCTGGAAAACGAAGGGTTTTGAGTTCGAGTACGGAGCGAATTTTATTTTTTCTGTTTTTTTTTGCATTTTTATTATGTTGAAATTATTTTGTCAAAATTCTAGTTATATTTTGACAAATGTTGTATTTAATTTTTAAGAGCGTAAATTTAATAACCAGTCTTATTATATGATTAACAGACGATAAATTATTTTAAAAATATCGTTCATTTTGCCGTGATTACTACAAAGTAAAATTTGTCCTACACACTCAGCATACCGCCTTCACTTATTATATACCTGCGAAACCCTGAAATGTGTGAATATTCACACTTCACATCAATTTTTTTAGAGACGTTCTAACTGCTAGGTTCCGTCATGAATATTAATGTGTTTTTTTTTTTTTTCGATGTTAGATCATTTTTACGTACTTTTTCTGTCTATTTTGTATATTATATTTTAGTTTTAGGTTGTTGTACCTGGATCATGTAATTATGATGTGTTCAACTATAATTTGGGTTCTATATGTTGAACATGTATTTGAGTGATTTTAATTATTCATATGTCATTTTTGAGTGTTCAATCCTTAGCCTTATTAGTACTGATTGATTTTTATGCTCAAGTTGTAACGTTTGAAAAGACAATTTTTATTTTATGAAAAAAAAAAAAAGTAAAACTATAACGCTTATGTACAGCAGCCTACTACATAAAATAAGACAATATCGCATAAATTTGGGTAACCATGATTACACAATAATATACAAGTAACAAACAGCTTTTTGTTTGATTCGTGGAAATTATTTGTAAGTGGACAGACCTTTGTTCTCAACAGAATAATATTCTTATACTCTTAAGAATATTGAAGATAATTCACAGACCTTTGAAGGGATTTTTTGAGAACGTAAAGGTGAAAAGGACATTGAGTTCCTACGATTTATTCGGATTTAAACTGCCACAAAACCGATTTAGTTTACAGAAAGCCGCATAACATCTAAAGGTGAAAATTAGACTTATTGTGTTGTATTACTTGTTTATTTTTGTGTAATTGTATGTGGCATTTAAAACGCCAGCATTTACCGAAATTTAATAGATATGATCGTATTTTAGGCTCTCCTTTCCATTCGTTCTTCTTTTCACTCGATCTCTCTCTCTCTCCCTGTTGGTGCGTCGCTGGAACTATCCATAGCCAGCTTTCGGCATTGGCGTACTGTTTGGTGAATTTGGGAGCGGACGTACCAAGCGTCGGAAGAAGGTTCGAAAGAAGAAACGTTAGAAAATCCAGATAAGCCATTAAAAAAAATATTTTTGTTGTTGTTTACCTATGTATTATTTTGATTAATTTTGAATATTAATTATATATTTTTTGACGTTAGATTTATATCGGAATGTGTATGAATTCCGTGGAGCTGGTCGACCAACCCGGGAAAATTTTGTAATCCAGCGCATTCAGATAAAATCGTTTTGACCAAATTTAAGTAACTGTAATTAAGATTTTTGTAATTTGTTTGGTATTTATATGATATAATTATTCTAAATTTGTTCTGGTATTTATATATTTTATTACATTACGATTTGCAATCAGAATAAAATACATTTGTTTTGGTATTTACTATAATCAGTCGTTATTATTGTCTTACGTCGCAAATACCTCATTTTAGGTGAGGTTTCGCCTAGCGCCACTGATGTAGTCGGTCTTCATTAAAATCTAGTCTGTGCGTGGGATCTATTGGTCGGTCATAATTATTTTATTTCAGACCAATTAGCGCCCTTTTATTTATTTATTTTCATTATACTGTTATTTTCGATTTTGAATCACACGACCGTCTCGGCTGTTTAAAGGCTAGCAACCAGACTAAGTAAACCTATAGTTGGTGAATTATAGGTCACAAAGTTTTGATCCCAAATTTTGATATCTAATTTTATTGCCCTAAGTTCGCTATTTACAGTGATTATCCATTTTTCCTCTATGTGTTTGTATAATTTATCTTTTGTTTTGTTATGTTATATATGAGATAATCTTGTACCGGGCTTGTCAATGGTCTTAGTGGTGCGTCCGTGGTTTCGTTAGCAGCGCGGTCTGCAGCTTCATTGCCAGAAATTCTTCCATGGCTTGGAACCCAAATTATAATGATATGATTTAGCGTTTATTTTTGATGGTGTGAATTCTTTTTGTATGGTTTGCGTGCTGGCATATTTGCTTTTGATATTCATTAACTCTTTAATTGACCCCAATGAGTCTGTACAAAGTACAAATTGGATGTTGGTTCTCTGGGATAAGAGTATATATTCTATTGCCTGGCCTCATCCGTGTTCGTGGAACACGCCGTTGGTATCGTTGTATTTTTGGAGAGGTTTTCGTTTCTGTAGCCTACGGCTACTCTGTTGGGGTTCTTGGCAGCATCAGTATACGAAGCATTTGGATAAATATTGTTGCTGATCTTGTTGAATTCTTCGACGTACTGATTGTTTGATGATTTGGTTTTGTCCATCTTGGCCTGTCATTTTCACATATTGGTTTTGGCTTTAATTACAAAATTGTCTTTGAACACCAGCTCCCGGTTTACAGTACCCTTTCGTCCTGCATAAATGCTGACAATAGTTTGATGATGCTACATTTGAGGCTGGATTGGATGTTAAATCATCATAGTTACAAATATTAAACAGTTCGCTAGAAGATGAACGAAAAAAAGACAGATTAGTAGAGATGATTGAAAATCGATCAGAGTTCAACTGAAAAACTAGTGACTATTGATATACAATATATGTCCATGGAAGGAGTAGACACAAACCAAAAAGAAAGACTTGTACAAGTCTGGCTGAAGATCAATCGGACTAACAGAGATAAATATAAGAGATATATTAAGAATTGCTGTAAGAATAATACTAGGATCAATCTGAAAGTTTTGTCAAAAACAAATTTTTACTAAATTAAAAATAATTAAATATCTTCAAAATTATCTCAATTAATCTAAGTAGAACGATATATTCGTCCATGTCTTAAATACAGTTTTCCATTTTTTCCTACGATATCTTTTTCACTTCTTCTTGATACCCACGCACCTCTTCTTCTGAGCTTTCAAATTTTATGCCAGAGATTTTTTCATTTATTTTTTTGGAATAAATAAAAATCACTCGGCGCTAAATCCGGACTATATGGAGGATAATAATATAATATATTTATTTACAATAAATAATATGTACATAAATTTACATAGTTCCTTTACGTTTATTTCTTAATAAATTATTTATTATAAATTGTGACACCACTTAACTGTAAAAAATAGTTTTTTCTGGTTTTGCATCAAATTTTAAGAAAGTACGTTTACAGATAGAAAAAACATGTGAGAAAATCAAATTTTTAGAGTACATATTACTCAGTTCATTAGGAATATTGTTAATAAGTCGGTTAATTTCTTAGTAAATTGTAGGACAATTTTAAATTGGCATATTTTTCATAGAACTTAAAGATAATAAACACTAACTGTAAAAGTAAATTATTTAACACAATAAACATGTAATCATAATAAGATCATAATAATAATAATATTCAGACAATTCTTGATTTGGCAGAGAACGTTCAAATAATTTGGCTATGGTGTTGTAGTTAGAGCTAGTCAGAGTTCTTTCGAGACCTTCTGTAAATTCAAGAAATTTATTAAATATTTTAGGAGAATGATAAGAAAAACATAGTTGTCCAATTCTTTTATGGATTCTTGCAGGTACGAGTCTATCTCTATTGCGAGAGCTGTGGGTGTGATTATCAGAATTTGACAGTGAATTGTTTTTTTTTTTAATTTTTCACTATATGGATGAGCCAGTAATATGAGTCGTCTCTAAAACATCGTTCGCTCGTTGGGCAGTGTGTGTTGGGTTTTCATAATGGAAAATGAACCCACGCAATCCTGTTTTTAATTTATTATTTCTGCCACATTCGCCGCAGCAGAACAGTGATAATTTCGGTATAATATAAGACAGGCTGCAATATATCTGTGACGGAGTATTAAGCATTTCGAGGATAATAATTATTTGACAAAATTTCAGAATAACACTCGTTTTGTTTTATTCCTTATCAATTTCGTTCTAGTGTCCCAGAAGTGCGCCACTGTTTAGTTTATCATTGACGCAGCTAGAGTACCATCTAACACAAACCCTGAAAGATATGCATAAACATCTAATCATATCGATCTAAAGTATATGTATGTACGGCCGCAATAAGAGGAATGACTTGTCATTATTTTTGAGTGGTGTTGCTAGAAACACATTTATAAAATTGTGACAGCTTTTTTTAAGGATAATGAATAGGATATGTGATGTGAAAAGAATGTGAAAACGAATTCTGCATGTAATTAATAATGTTTAATGGGGTTTTAATGCAGTTTTGATGCAGGAAAAAAAAACATTGAAAAAAGAATTGCGCGAATGGGTTAAATTAACAGAGTAAGACAGTTAACAGAAATGACAGTTAGTTCCATTTCCAGTGCCCAGAAAGAGTGAGAGGCTTAGAAAAATTAAATTAGGAAACAAGGGTAACACTGGGACGCTTTTTAGGGCTTTGTAGGTATGTAGGTTTTGTAGATACCACCAAAAAACCCTTATAACGTCACTCATGTGTCTGTCTGTCTGTCTGTCTGTCTGTATGGTAGAAATTGTAGTCATACGGCTGAACGTAAAAAGTTGAAATTTGGCATACTTGTACAACTTTTTGACCCACATAGAGCAATACTATAACATGTATTTAATAAAAAAAATAGTAGTATTTTTTTTTTTTTTTTAATTTTCTGGCATACCAAATGAAACCTCTTGAACCTAATGAAATGCGTGGATCAACAAATAAATTTCTATTTTTGAAAAATCAATTTTTTTTTATTAGTTTTTTGCCAAAAATGTGTCTAAAAACTTTTGTCTCCCATAGGGATTGATCTAAAAATCTAAAAAAAAAAAATCTCCGTAACAAAAATTGATGGTAACCGAATTAGTTCAACAGGAATTTTTGATCAGATACATTTTTCGAAAAATGTCGATTTTTTTATCGTTGATAAAAAATATATTTTTTTAAAATTTATTGTGTGGTATCAAAAGAAAGCTCTTAAGATATAGATTACGGAACATTAGATAGTTTTTTTAAATTAGTTTCTTTTAACATGAATTTAGCCAAAAATGTGCAAAGTTCTTATCACACAAAGGTTCAACAAAAAATCTGCAAAAAATTCTAGTTAATGTATATTGATCTGACCCGGAAACGTACGAGAGGAATTGTTGATCAGATTGTGCTTTTGAAAATATGGCAGTGTACATGTTTTTGAAAAAAATAATTATTTTTTATAATAGTTGCCTATATGGTTGTAAAATTAAAACATCGATATAACACTAACTTTATTTCAGTTCTTTACCTACGCCAAGCACTAGTGAAAACTATCCCTTACATGCTCTACATACATAATACAGGTAGAACTCGATATACGCCTGTTCGATAAACGCTGATTCACTTTTACGCCTGCGCTGAATTAATTACAGTATGCCTAGGATTCCCCGATCTGATCCGGAAAGTACCGAGACAACTGGACTGGACGGCGCTCCAGTATCATCGCGTATAATATCCCTCTACACGTCTGGTGTGTACCTAGTTTAGTTATTCCTAATTAAATTAGTTTATTATAAGATAAAATCAAACAATCTGCTCAGAAAACTATAGAAGTAAACGCTAAGTACGAGTCCGCGAGTACTAAGTCAAATAAAATAGCTTTATAGATACCCCTTATGTCTATTGTTTATTTACTTGGAACCTAACCCTATACCCTCATTATAAGTTAGGTTCATTAGTTTCATAAGTTACGCCAGTTCGGTTTACGCCGGTTATTATCCTAAGGACGAAACTGCGGCGTATATCAAATTCTACGAAAGTTGCTTCTTATATTTCTGGATTGCACTAAACTAGTGCTGCCATCTGGAAACTGATGCTTTTATCGTTAAGTTTGACATTTTTGACGGTATACGTATGCAGAACATTTGAACGTACGAGCGCTATTTGTGTTGTTTACAGTATAAGTTTACAGAATAAATTCATCTCGGCTAAAAATTGAATTAAATCGTGAATATTTTCGAGCGATTATTTTTTACAACTATCGAAGTGGATTAACCCAACAACAGTATATTGATGAACTTAATTCGACTTTTGGCGATGAAACTCCATCAAGGAATACTGTTTATCAATGGTTTGCCGACTTCAATCTTGCCGACGAATTTCGTGAAGGTCGTCCAAAATCGGTTGTTGTTCCGGAAAACATTGATGCTGTGCGTGATCTGATACTACAAGATCGTCATAATGAGAGTAAGGTATCATTGGGCACTAGTGGAACCAGAATACATTCACTATTACATGAACATTTAGCCGTCAAAAAGATTTGTTTGCGTAGGGTCCCACAATTTGACAATCGCTTCGAAATTTCTTCGAAAAAGTGCTTCTAAAATTAGCCCAAACGCATACAAAAGTGTATTGATCTTCATGGAGAATATTTTGAAAAACAATAAAGCCACTTTTGTTGATAAATAATTGTTTTTGATCTCAAATCCCGAAATGTAAACGGTAACCTTCGTACCTGTATAAATAATAATAAAAAATTAATAAGAGTACATTCAATTAAAACGCAGACGCTCGAACTGCCCACTAATAATCTGTTTGTTACAAACTGTTTTCACACCACCACCAACACAAGTTGTAAACTGAATGCGTTTGACATTCACAAATGAGACAGGCAGGCTGTTTCAGAAACCTACATATCTAGTATCATACAGGAAGATTTTTAAAAGAGGAAATTATGCAACAGTTAGAGGCTTGAAATTGTGTACCAGGTTTTAGAAGTGGAAAGTCACCATGAATTGCTATGAATATTGAACTAGAAGAAAAGTCAAACTTATTACACATTATTTGTTTTACAAAATCACGAAAAATGCTAGATGTAGGGTAACTGCAGCGAATTTCGACTACGCAGGTAATTTCGACTATCCCTATATTTCTCTAAATAATTTCCAGCGGTTTCCAGATGCGGTAGTATAACGTAACACTATGTTTATGTGAAAAACTAATCTCACTTTATTTTAAGCCACGTGTGAATGTCGTTAGATGAACAGTGTAGATATTTATATTTTTTAAGTGTTAAAATATTTTTTTATTGGTTTTAATTAGCAGTTGTTTATCAAAGGAAAGTTGAACAAAATATTTTGCATTGAATAAACTGATAAGAACTGATCCAAATACATATATATTAGCTGGTAAAATTTGATTTTCATAATATTTTGTTACAATATCACAGGCTAAATAAAACAGATTTGATTGCAGGTAATATCGACTGGAGGAATGAAGCTACTACGGACTAGTTGATATTACATGCATGCATGTTTCACTTACCTAATTTGACGACAATTAAAATCACGTCTTACTAAAAGTCTCTATTATTATATTCTTTTACCTAAATTAAATGTAAAACAGACAAGAAACGTTGATTATCTTAAAATTTTAGGGTAGTCGATATTAACATCAGTTTTTTGAAATCAACGTTTTTTTCATATTTTTTTTTATGTCGAACTTAAGTTGTAATAACAGCTTGTTTCATCGTGAAAATATTTAGCACCTAAAGATAAGTGAATGAGGTATCGATTGGGACTACTTTCCTACCAAAATATTGAATAGTACGTAAATTAAAAAATAAATAAATTTGGTAGTCGAAATTCGCTGCAGGTACCCTATATTCTGTTTCTGTTTGGACAACGGACACAGCCATCTTATGGATTGCCTCCGCATAATTATAGCAAGATTTATTATTCATTTGTTTTCATATTGTTTATTGTTGTCATGTAGAGTGTTATATAAATACTAATGCACCCGTTGCCAACTGTGTTGGCAAACAAATCATTACCTTAATGTGGAACTTTCTCGACACCTCAGACTTCTTTCTCTAGCCAAACGCCTAACTTCATCCCATTCAAATACAATCAACTCTTCGCCCATTATTAAAAACTGGACAAATAATGAGTATTATTCCGAATTATTTATTCATTAACTTTTTAAGATGGGAAAACGATTCATTTTCACTGCACCTTTATAATGTTAAAACTAAAAATGATTTCAGACGTTAAATTTAAAATATATTTATTAAAATAAATTTTCCAATTACTTGTATAATATAAAAATACGCACACGAAAAAAACGCACACGGATTAATACGCACACGGAAAAAAGCGCACATGAAAAAATATACACACGGAAAAAAAAATCTAGCCGGTGCGGGCGCACCATTTAGCCACACGGTTTATACCACTCGCCGTCCCCACAGTTTCTTGGGTTTAGGCAGAACTAGATTTTGACAACTAGTAATTTTTATCGGTTAAATGAGGTTTTTGATCATTTTGTTTAGTAAAAGCCGCCTTCAATCAGGAAAAAGTGAGCTCGTGACAACTTACAAAAATTAATAATCCATTTTGTTCCGCCTAAAGATTTGGAATAGCCTATAGATTATTACATCCTTTATAAATCACACTATATAGTCGGATTGCTGATAGGTGACTGTTACACGTATGTGAAGTAGTGAATTCATATAATAATCTAGTTACCATTTTTCAGCGATTTTAAAAATGTTTTTTGTTATTTGTCTTAGCTGTCAGTTGTCTATTAATAATATTAATTAATAGAGCTTGCGGCCAATTATTATTAAATTCAGAAACTTTAGTTTTAAATCTGCTGGAATATTTTAATTCCGAAAAAGAGAACAATGGGCCACTTATTTCTCTATCTTGTGTTCATCAAAGAGTAGCAGCTGCTTTGAAGATTTCGGAATCAACAATTCGTAGAATTATAAAATGTAATAAATCTGAACTTCTCACTAAAAGAATCACGAGAAAACGAAGGAAATTAAAATCTGAATCTGTTTATTTTATTGATACATTGGCACAAACGTATGGTCATGAAGTACTAAGATTACCTCCTTATCACTGCCAGTTTAACCCCATTGAACTAATTTGGGATATAACAAAAAATTATTATGATAGACATATTGGTCAAAACGGATATAGTGATAACGAAGTTTTGAAAATGTGGCAAGTAGCCTGTGATCAAATTATTTGTGAAACTTGGGCAAAATCTGTTAAAAATATCGAAAATTTAATAAATGAATGGTGGGAAAGGGAATGGATTGTTGATGATATTAATCCAATAATAATAAATACAAGAAATGACAGCGATAGTTCAGATGACGACGATACCATGCATTACAGTCACTAATTTTTTTAAAATAAAAATAAACCTTTAAATACAATCTACTATTATATTGTACAAGTGTTGGTATGTATGTTCTATTCAACTTCTGGTGTATCTTCATTTTTCCGGTAACACGGAGAGACGAAAATGAACCGCCGTTTTATCCGGGTGATATTTTTTTAGTGCTTAGGCTTAATTTTATTTCGACAGGGGGTACTGACTAATTTTTATTGATACAAATCATGCATTTTTTCCTCGAAACCATTTCGAATCAAAGTCACCATTGATCGGCACGGACAGGTTTTATCAGACGATAATTCAAAAATATTCTTAATACAAGACGGCCGGTCCAGAAAATTTACGACGAGAATCAAAGTGTTAAATGGTAATAATGGTGCGAGATAATATTTTGAGGTATCAGAAAACATTTTTCAAAGAATGTGGGCCATTATTTGAGCATTTTGAGGCAAAAATATGCTTACAAGGTTTCAAAAGGAGACAGTTGTCAAACTGTTTGCATTTTAAAATGGGACGAGATTTCTCATTTTGAACGTGTTTCTTGACAGAAGAATACTAATTATGTATTTAAGGTGAAGTAACAATAAAGTTTAAGACATTTGCAGGTCGAATTTCCATAAAATAGTGTTAAAAAAGATTTATATATATTAAAAATTTCAGGGTTAATGAAAGTGTTAAGTGGTGATAATGGTTCAATATAGCTTTTTTGACGTGCGAGATAATATTTTGAAGCATCGGAAAATATTTTTCAAAGGATCTTGGCCATTATTGGACCATTTTGAGACAAAAATATGCTTACAAGATTTCAAAAGGTGACATCTGTCAAATTTTTTTCAATTTAAAATGTGACGAGTTTTCACATTTTGAACGTATTTCTTGACAGAAGAAAACTAATTAAGTATGTAAGGTGAATTAACGATAAAACTTAGGACGTTTGCAGGGGGAATTTCCATAAAATAGTGTTAAAAAAAGATGAGCGACGAGTTTTATAATCGACAAGTGCGACAAAATGCCTTATTATATTAAAACGAGTCGCGAAGCGACGAGTTTTGACAACGTTGGGGAGAAGACCGGCGTAGCCGGGCTGAGGCCCCTAGTTTGTAGCAATATATTATATGAATAAATATATTTTTACTTAATATTTTATTACTTTGTACTTAGAGAAACATAAAAATTTAATTGAATGAAACAACAAATTATAATCCAAAATTTACGTATGAGTAAAAGTTTTTCCTTATTTATAATTATTACCTTAAAATTAATAATTTTGTTTGTTTGAGTACTGCTGTGAATTTATTTTCGTGCTCTAATTAGTAAAGATATCTACGAATCATGCCGTTTCTTTCTAATGCTTTGTTTTTTATTCAAATAATTTGGAAGGTTAGTTGTCAACTTGCGTCACTATACGTTACTATGGGTATGCAAATAATTATAATAATATAGACAGAGAAAGCATATAGTATTTGTACATCGATACTTGTAGCAACGAACAGTCACCTATCAGCAATATATGGGATACGGACAGAACCAAAAATATTTAAAATATGTCACTGTACTCCGTGTCTCACTGCTAATCATGTTCCCCCATCTTGTTTTTATCAGGGAACGGGAGTCGGAGTCGAGGCGAAACGTTTTGGAGGAATCGGTAGTTGAAGTCGAAAGTCGGAAAAGCTATCAACTCCCGATTTTATATAACTTAACTAGTAACTGACAACTGACTAACTGAGTTTAATGATATTATATATTTTATAGTGCGTAAAAGTGTTTAGCTGTTAGTTTATCTTGTATTACATTTGAAGTGTTGTGTTTCTGTGTGTGAATGTGTTTTGTGTAGTGTCAGCTGGAATTGGACATGTAATTTATATTCAAATTTTTTTATTATGAATTACACAAAACTCAAGATATAATGAAAATGACAATTTATAATGACAAGTCACCCAAATCTAAAATATTTAATGTAAGTCCGATTTAAGAGTGAAAGGAGTTGGGAGTCGAAGTCGGGAGTCGGAGACGGGAGTCGAAGTCAGTTCTCAAAAATACTGACTCGGGAGTTGTTTATTTATCTACCAATTCCCTATCCTTTGTTTTTCAACCTTCCTGAAGACCATAGTAACTGCATTAAATTTAGTCTTTGGCAAAATAGAAGAAAAGAAAAATAGCAAACAAAGACTAAGTTGTAGTTTTGAACACTAACGATAAATTTTACAAATATTATGTGTACAAAAAAGTTTCTATTTAGTTTTAAAATTATGTCAATGTGAGCCGTATCTACCTTACTTTTCTTTTCTTTGGGATAAAAGTTTATGAGAAATCCTTCGTCCTTGTCTGTTCAGTAATGCGAACATAATATGGTACTTCAGAGGAATATCCATGTGTACTTTTCAAAACTTTGTACACGCAACATCAAGGCTAGGAAGAAAAATCAGAATCAGACATGTTGAAAACATATATTCTACTAAACCAGTGCTCTTCAATCTTTTAAAAGCGCTACACAAACTGTGTAGAGGGAGTTCCTTGCGACCCACAAGTGGCGATCCGATGTGGTGAGCAAAGTAAACACCTCATGAGCGTACCTTACCCGTTGAGGCACCCCATACGGTCAATTTGATTCAACGAGTAAGCCAGTTTTACTAGCTTTGTGTAATCGACACTCGCTCAGTTTGTTGCAACAGGCTCACATACACTGGCGAGTAAGTGGTAATCTCGCTCAGTGTAATTGAGCCCTTTTATTTTTGGAGTAGAACACAAATATGTTAACATAATAAAAACAATATACAGTAGCAGTACCGCAAAAATAAAACTAGAAAAACATTGCCCAATTTTCAAAATAAATAGAGGTAAACAAGGAGATCCTTTGCCGCCACATAATTTCAACTGCGTAAAATGTTTTCAGACAAATCAGCTGGGAAGAAAATGGAAATGGAATTAGAATAGATGGGGAAAACCTAACAAACTTAAAATTTGCCGACGAACCAATGTTGGTTTAAACCAGTGGTTCTTAACCTTTTTAAAAGTCAACAACCCCTTGAATCTGAAAATAAGCTCTCGCACCTCCGTGAAAAATGTGTTTCTATTTTTCTTTAGGAAAAGACAATTATTGCAAGATAATTTTTTTATTGCACAAACAAAATAATTAATTTACAATACATATTATGTTATTACATATAAAACAATATCTACATTTTTAATGGCTACATTGTTATTTGTTCATAATTATCCTTTTAGAACGAGGCTCTTTTTTTGAAAGAGCCACGCGTAAGGCGTCATATGCTTTTAAGCTATTTCTGGCTTTTGTTTTGATGTGCATAAGTGATGAATATCTCATTTTACAAAGGTAAGTGGTGGCAAATGGTAAAAGTGTCTCTAATGCAGCTTTTACCAATTCTGGATAAAGTTCTAACTGCGTACACCAAAACTGTTCTAAGTTTCAATTTCAATGCGTGCATTAGCTCGTATTTCGATACGATCGTCTTTAAATAAAACGTTGTCGTCCATTGAATTTAGGTCAAACAAAAATGGATTGAGTATCCATCTATTAATTTAACCTATTTATCCCGTGGAAAAGTATCCATCAAATGACTCATTTGGTGGAGGTGTAATTTTAGAAGTGGGGGAAAAGACAACAAGGCATGTTTCTTATAAGCGGTTAGGCGGTAATTATCGTTTAAAATTTAGAAACTTCTCTCGCACTTCTAGAAACGCTCTCTCACCCCCAGGGGTGCCCGCACCTCCGGTTAAGAACCACTGGTTTAAACTATATTAATCATTGTCTATAAAAATCAGTCAGTTCATATACACCTAACAGATCAGATACAAATAAATATTCCGTTAGCTAATCTCTCTTTTCCAGGTTTCCAACGTGCCTTTTCCATTGCACAATCTGTCAACCCTGTAATGGTTTTCGGAAGTCACATTATTGCGGCCCATTTGTCGCTAATTTTGATGGCACCAAATATTAGCGTCATTTTTTGTGATGATGGCCTTTATAATTATATATCATCCAATTTTCATTTTTTATTTCCACATCAAAAATTTTAATATTTTATTGACAATGAAATATTTATGAAATCGTGATATAATTACAATAAAAATTAACATACATTTATTGGAGAGCAATTATCATTTCATTGGGGATAATGCAAATATTTCATTTTTTAAAATAAATATTCAAATATATATCATAAATGATTATACATACAATATTTCAATTCAAGTAATACAAATATTTGTTTAATAATGTTAATATTTTTGGTATTTACAAGAGTTTTATGGTAAATATATTTCAAAATAATTGACAGAAACTACAGTTATCAGGATTTCGATATATTATGTTATTAACAAAAATAGTAAATACAATATTTTATAAATATTCCATAATTAAGTTCAGCAAACATTTTAGCATCGGTTTCTAGGGTTTTGTAGGTATGACCACCAAAAAATCCTTATAACGTCACTCATGTGTCTGTCTGTCTGTCTGTACGGTAGAAATTGTAGCCAAGCGGCTTAACAGAGAAAGTTGCAATTTGGCATGGTTATACAACTCTTTGACCCACATATAGGAAAAATACTGAGAGTTAAAAAAAACATCGAGAGATAAATATAAACAAATGTGTATTTAGTAAAAAAATAATTTTTTATTTTTTTAATTTTGAATGGCATAGCAAATGAAACCTCTTAATCCGTAGATCAACATGCAAATTTTTATTTATGAAAAATCAATTTTTTTATGGGATTTTCACCAAAAATGTGTCAAAAAACTTTTGTCCCCCACCCTATCTCCCAGAGAGGCTGATCTAAAAATCTGAAAAAAATCTCCGTTATGAACAATGATGGGTACCGGAATAGTTCAACAGGAGTTTTTGATCAGATAAGTTTTTCGAAAAATGACGACTATTTTGTAATAAAAAAAATATATCTTTTTAAAATTTACTGTGTGGTATCAAAATAAAGTTCTTAAGACAATTCGTTTCTTTTAATACGATTTTAGCCAAAAATGTGCTAAAAAATTTCTTGTCCCGCACACTTTTACCCAAAGGGGTTAAACTAAAAATCTGAAAAATCTGAGGCGGAAACGTACGAAAGGAATTTTTGATCAAATTTTGATTTTGAAAAATATGGCAGTTTTTGTGGTTTTGACAAAATTAATTATTTTTTTAATTCATGGTTAAATTATGGCTAATAATATTATGGATTTTTTGTTTTTATGGCTAAGATAATGCGTGTATTTTTTTGAAATTAAAAATATTTTAAAAATAATATATTTTTTTAATAGTTGCGAACTGAGTTACTCAAACCACACTACACTACACTCTAGACTGTAAAATATTTCTTATTAATCTGATGAAGACTTGAATACGAAGCAAATGAAGAAAAAAACGCTGGGATATTTGGCAAATTATTAAATTTTGTTAAAAAAATTAAATAGAAGCTCTTAGCTTTTAAATAATGAACAAAATTGATTATAAAAAAAAAAAACTGTTGATTTTGATGTGACAAATATACCTTGACATCCAGTATTAGGTTGGCTTCATTTTTTTAGGATTAGGTATAGCCAAGAAACCCTTATATCAAGATGTGTCTGTATGTCTGACTGCCTGGACGGTATAAATGATGGCCAAATAGCTAAACCTAGAGATTTGAAGATTGACATGCATATACAGCCCTTTGACCCACGTATAGAAAAAAATACTATCGACCGAAAACATATACACAAATGTATATTATATAATATTAATGCTACGAATAACTCTAGAGATTAAAAGTTTCTTATACAAAATTAATAATTCGAAATAAAGTTAGTAACAATCTATGCACCGGCGTTTTATATATCTGATAGGGTATTTTCAACTGTAGAAAAGAATTGAGAAAATATTATCGTTCAATAACTTGATAATAGATATCAGAAAATAATGTTCCGTAATGTGTTAAAAATATTTGTGGGTTTCAAATAATTAATTCATATAGTTTTGTGTAGAAATGTTCAAATATTACGTTTACATTTTTTTCGACATAATTGTTTATAGTTAAAAACCTTCGTCGAAAAATATTATATTTGATGATAATAAAATGCCATTTAATGCATGTATTATACGCGAAAATTAAAAAAATTTTACCCCCTGAACTTATATTGAGAATCACGGCGGATTCAAAATGGCGGCAAAAATAGAGTACCAACTAAAATAACTATGAGTATTTTCGCCAAAAATCTCTCCCACCCTATTTCCCAGAGGGGTTTGATCTTAAAATCTGATAAAAATCTGAATAAAGGAATAGTTCAACAGGAATTTTTCAGCAGTTTTTAAAAAAATGAAAATTTTAAAATTTATTGTGTATCAAAAGAGAGCTCTTAAGACATAGATTAAGGAACGGAAGGAAATTTTTTCCCTTAAAATTTACTATAAAAATTACTGACTTATACCCTTTAACCCAAAAAAACTTAAAAATTGGAAAAGACATTTTTTTGGTCGGATCGCTTTTTTGGAAAATATTGCAGTGTCTGTGTTTTTGACACAATTAATTATTTTTTTAATTCATGGCGATATTATGCCTAATAATGTTATGAATTTTTTATATTAATGGCTAAGTATATGTCTTGTTTTTAAAATGAAAATATTTTACTTACCAGTATGCGTCATGATTAAACTTATCGTTTGAATTATTTTAGTTTTTTGTTTAGAATAAATCATTTTTAATTGTGATATACTTATATACAAAATTGTTAATAGTGAGAAATACTTTTATAAAATTTAAAAAATTAAGCCATTTATTAAATATTAGGTCCAGGTTGATTGATAACTTACAAATATAAGGAATTATTTTATTCATCAAAGTATGCACCCATATTGTCTATGCACTTTTGCCATTTAAATGGCAGGTTGCTCAAGCCGGTGGTCTAAAACCCTGGCGGACGAGAGTCAATGAATTCCTGGAAGACTAGTTTTACAGCATTGTCGGAATTAAACTGTTTTCCTATTAAAAAGTTGTCCAAATTGCGGAAGAAGTGGTATACAGTGGGGGCTAGGTCTGTTGAGTATGGAGGATGATGAAGAAGTTCCAACTCTAATTCCTGTAGTTTTGCCACAGTCATTTGTGCAGTGTGTGGTCTAGCATAAGATAGGAGTCGATCTGTTGACCAATCTAGACTATTTTTCTTTAAGTTTTTGCATCATTTCGTCCAGTTGGTTGTAGTATATTGCTGCTGTGATCAATGAACCAGGTTTTTTTTTCTTTTTTTTGTTTTTAAGTTACCTGTACGAAATTTGGCGAACCAATTTGATATTGTCTGCTGCGTAGTAACACTAGAGCCAAATACACTATTAGGGTCCCCACACACAACAGACTAAATGATCGGCCGACAGTTTAGTCGGATCGGGCTGCATCCTCGCACAATACACAAATTAAACTGTTTGGTTGGAGGTTGGTGCGCAGACTGTCCAATTAAATAGTCGGCCGATAGCTTTGCTAGCCGATAAGCTGAACCCATAGAAACGAAACTCGGCATTCGCGACAAAGAAATGTTACCGAAAACGGTTATTATATGTGCTATAAGAAGAAAGAGAAGAATGAAGAAGAGAAACCGAGAATATTCCGCTATTCCCGAGAGACTCCATTCGGGAATAGCGGCTTCACAAACTTCCCCCCATAGTTTTTTTTTTCAAATTTATATCGGAGTACCCTTTTAAATTTTTTTTATATAGCGCTGGGCGCTTCTCTATTTTGTCAATCAGCTGTTCGATCGCATTTTCCATGATTAACGCCATTTATTATTATCGCGCACACGTACTACTTAGCACAGAGTGAACTGAGAACAGACTCGCCGATGAAACAGTCGTCAGGTGTGCACGCTCGCATATCACGCCATATTGATTAAGCAGTCGGCCGACAGTTGGCCGATTTTTAAATTGAACGAGAATCGGGCAGCCCATCAAACTATTTGATCGGCCGATTTCAAATCGTTGGGTGTGCGCACTCACATATATCTTCATACGAATTAAGCAACCGACTAAACTGTCGGCCGATCAAAAGTCTGTAGTCTGCGGCATCTCTTAATGTTTCGCGCGGTCTACGATGCCGTTGTTCCACGTAAGAACTCATACTTCTTAATAATGCGAATTTTCCGACCATTTCAACAAAATTAATTTTTAAAAAAGTTTTTGTTATTTTTTAGAGCATACAATGATTTTTTTAAACAGGCGAGATGTGTAACTTCCCAACAAAAGAAAAAAAAAACAGTACTGTAAAATATTAAGCCAATGTCAAATAATAAACTGTTAAAGTTTGCAATATTATTAATTAAAAATTTCATCCTTGACGACCTGATATTTCTTATTAATTTAATTAAGACTTAGATACGAAGCAAATATATAAAAAATCGCTGAGATTTTTTAATTTAATTTTTGTGACGAAATTTTCGCAAATTATTTAATTTTAGTTATTATTTAGAAAAATTAATTGAAAGGTCTTAGTACTCAAATAAAGAATAAAAATGATTATAAAAAAACTGTTGATTTACCTACAAAATCCTAAAAAATGCGTAAAATCAAATTTTTTTTTTATTGTCTGTCACCTAGTCATCGAGAACTTCTATTGGCAGAATATAGTCGTCGTTAGTAAAAGTCATGCCTGGACTAGCCAATTCGTTGAAAACCATCTCATGTGTAGTAGGTTTACTGCCTATTTCCAAGTACTTTAACCACTGAAGGATAAATTCTGTTTCAATTTTACTATCCCATTAGTAAAAGGATTTATTCAAAATATTCTAGCTGTCTTTCTCTAAATCCGAAAAAAAAAATCATTTTTTAAATTACATATACCTACCCAGCAAACATTTTTATCCGGACCAGTACTGGTAAAGCACATACTCGCCGGCATTGAAAGTAATGGGCCAGTGCTGGCATTTCGTACTGGGCCAGTACCCCGGTGTCCCGTGGCCCTTAGCTGGTCCATTGATGTATCAGTTGCTGGCCCAGCAACGGTAAAGTGCATTGAAAGTAATGGGCCAGTGCTGGCATTTCGCACTGGGCCAGTGCTGGCATTTCGCATTGGTCCAGTGCTGGCATTTTGCACTGGGCCAGTACCCCGGTGTCCCCGTGGCCGTTAGCTGGCCCAGCAACGGTAAAGTGCAAAATAATCGCATTAGTTGCAAGATTTATTTCTGACAGACTAGTGCTTATATTATACCCACTCTCTAGTGTTTCAAATGTAATATATGTGTACTTACCCAGTATTAAAATAAATTAATGGTTAGGTGCAAAATAAATACTCATTTGGCCATTTTCACCATCGTTGAATAAATTTATTTAACAAGTAAAGTTGACAATATCGCATCGGTTTTAAACTATTAATGAAGAAATTAACATTGCTGTCAATAGAATGATGCGATATTGTTAACTTAAGTTGTTAAATAAATTTATTCAACGATGGTAAAACTAGCCGATTGTAAATTGAATTAACAGTTATAATTTATTGATTTATTTATAAATATTAAATAAATATAATTTCAGGAATAACAGGAATTAGTTTCTTTAATTTATTAATTTAATGAAGAATTTTAAGAAAATGGTTTTCTGCCATTTCGGTCAAACCAATTTCATCCTAAAGATAAGGGGTGACTAATAATTTTCGCCAATATTCGTCTTGTATTATCTACCACATCTTTTCCCCCTGACTTGAAGAGTGCCAACCTAAAGAAATCATACTTGTTAAAATAAATTCAATAAACAAATTTTATAAGCATTAATGCTATAAGCTGTTCACTTTTGTAAGAACAAACTAGATCTGGTTATTTTGGTGATTTTTATAGTGTATTACTGACTTTTAGAAACTTGGTTATATTGTAAAAAAAGCTTTACAGTTTTGGATTAAGTTTGTATTATTTTAGGTTAGTATTATATTTACAAAATATTTAAGATGTCACTATTCAAAATGAAATATGACAAATTATATTTTTTAAATGACATATTTATAATCTTGTATCAGATTTATTAATAATTGAAAATTTTATTACATGAAAAAACTATGATTGAACTAAACTAAAAATTAAACAATTTAATATGAAATAGTTTGTGTAAACTACGTCCTTAAATCTAACAAAACACACACAAATCACAATAAAAAACTGTATAATGGTCACAATCAATAACTATTCAAATACACATCTTTAAAAACTATTCACCAACACGTCCGAACTTATACTAACAGAATATCACTTGTACCGACCCTCGAAGGCCACGCCATTAGGGTGTTTTATGACTAAGAACGGTCAGACTTTTCAAATTATTACATTAAAAAAAAGTTATAAACATAAGCACTGGCCCGCTAGAAATAACCTTGGATTAATACAAATAAGGAATGCTTATAAAATGCTGGTAAAGTACTTCGTATAGGCAGAGTGCGAAATACAAATGTGAAGTACATTATTAATACTGGCGTTGCACTTACTTCTGGTGCCAGCAATGTACCAGCGTAAAAGCAGTTTGCCGGCGTTCGGCCGTTAGTTCAATGTTTGCTGGGTATATACGTTTTGCAACCCTCCTGTAGATATATTCTGTATATCAGAAAATAAAGATATAAATAGAAACTGAAGTAGAGGGGTGCTGAATATCAATACGAAAAATGGTTGTTTTCAAGAATACGTGGGGTTTGAATGTTTGTTTTCCCAAAATTGTAGTCAACAAGTGTTTGAAATTTTGGATAGGGTCCAACAAAACAAATTTATGACTTTTGTCAATGGAATAGATGCAATAATATGTAGCATATTTGAAGAATATTACTTGTTGCTTCCTGAATTTAGAAAATAACAAGTCAATGAATTAATCGAACCACTGAAATAAGTCTCATAGGAAGAATGACACAAGAGAAGTTAAGAAGTTTATAGCACGACGTAATGGACGTGGCCATGAAAAATTAATGTCTAAAGCAGCGTTTCTCAAGTTGTGATACGCGTACCACTTGTGGAATCTGAAACAATTTTTGGTGATATGCGAATAAAATATTTTTCCTCTCAATACCAGTACAATATACCGTCCATAAATTTAATCGCACCTTAGAAAAGTAAGCACCACCACAATAAAAAGACGTCTACTTGAAGTAGGCCTCAGAGGTAGTGTTGCGGTTGAAAAACCACGTCTTACGACCGTCCATAAACAAAGGTTAGCCTGGGCCAAAGAACATAAAAATTGGACGGTAGAAGAATGGATCCGACTGCTTTGGTCGGACGAATCAAAAATTAAAATTTTTTGGCAATAAACGCCAAACGTCGGCCAGGGGAAAGGATGCTGGAACAGTGTATTACCCAAACTGTAAAACATGGAGATAGTAATATAATGGTTTGGGGTTGTTTTGGTTGTGGTCAAGTTGGAAGAATCGTCAAAATTGTCGAAAAATATACGAAAGAATTGTATTTGCGGATTTTAGACGAGAATGTTTTAAATTGCGGAGCAGAACTGATTGGCGAAGGGTTCGTGTTCCAACACAATAATGACCCCAAACACACTGCTCAAGTGGTTTATAAGTACCTAAATATAAAATCTGAGGAAGGACTCTTCAAGTTAATGACTTGGTCACCACAAAGTCCGGACTGTAACCCTATAGAATAACCAAGGGATCATTTAGACAGGGAGGTGCGAAAAAAACCTCCAAGGGATAAAAAAACTTTTGGACATCACTCAAAAATATTTGGAACAACATAGACGGCCAATATTTATACAAATTAATTGATCGCATTCCGCGTATATGTCAAGCGATTATGAACGCCAGAGGTGGTCATTTTGACGAAAATTCAATTTGAATGTAATTATTAAATTTTTTGTGTAATTTTTAATATAATTGTAATTTTTTTAAATATATTTTTATAAAACAGAGCTAAAATTAACTATTTATTTTATTGGAACCCTAACTCAAAGATATTCTGACTATTTTTCTTATAAAAACTACTATTAGGCTAGATGCGATTAAACTTATGGACGGGAGCGTATATTTTCATGAGGACTAACGCAATTTGTTAATTTTAATTTAAATGTTACGTATTTTCTAATAATAGGTTCCCAATGATTAGTTTGTTCAAAAGGGCAGAAAAGTTAAATATTCTGTTTCTTAACACCTGACCATGGAAATTAAATAGCGTCCCTGTGTTTCCAGGCAACCGTCTTACCACGAATCAATGGCAAATTAACCGCCTTTAACAGACCTACCTTTACAGGATCCACTTCTGGATCTCGACCCGTAGGTTGAAAAGAACTACACTAGAGGATGATAATGACTAAACCGATATGATTATAGAACATGATTAAAAGAAATGTGACAGCGGCATTTGTAAAATCTTGTATTGAATATTGATGATATCTACATTGAACAAGTTGGTGATGTCTTGGGTTGATGACAAGTATCTTGGGTACGAAATATGAATTGGCAATAATAATCAAAAGTGATAATTATTCAGGAGAATGACACAAGGATGAGCTGCATTTGTAAACTTCGAAAAAATTAAAAATTATGTCCGAATATGGCTTAAAAAGAAAACTTTCAAACTGGGATATATCCGAAGCCGTCGAGAAGGAGTGACATCTGACACTTTTGTCAGGGGCTTGGCCACAGAAGGGTCCCGGGCGGCTTGGTTAATAATAATTTTTGCAATGTTAGATATTTAATAATGAAACACAAAAACAATGTTCAATAAATATAACTTTATTTATTCGTCTCATTTAGAGCAAAAATACTAGCGGCTGCTGTTCATAGGCGTATGGAAAAAAATCAAAGTTTTTATCGCAGGACAGCTAGCGGCTAGTTCTTCTATCTTAACAGCACTAATTAGTAGAAGATTACACGTTCTCGTCTTACGATCACCTAAGGCTATATAATCATAAAAATGCCCCGTTTAACATTTAACAATAATTTTTAAAGAATTATAATCATGATTCCAACAATAGAAAAAAAAAACACCAATTTACCTTCAGAGTGTAAACAAGTTGACTACTGGCCGCGATTTCGGGGAAGTATTATTTTTATTGTATTTATTCAATTTATATCAATATTAAAAAATTACTATTAATCTTTTCATATTCACACAATTCTTATAACGAAGTTTTTTAGTGAGAGGGCTTGGGTCACAAGTTACGATTCCGAAAATTTCTCTCGGTGGCCCTATATATATTAATACTTAATACTGATCAATGCTTCTGCTCGAAATTTGCAAATAACTTAAAAAACCAAGAAAAGGCCATTGCTCGGTAAAACGATGAAGTATAAAATATCAGCAGCTGAAATTCATCAAGAAATGAAATTAATCAACATCCTTATAAAAGTAGTTTTCATGAAACGGAAATGGACAGGATATCTAGCTTCGAGGGCGGAATGAAAAGAAGAGCGATCGAAATAAAAGATTTTTTTAAATTTAATTCAATCTTAATTTCTCCACATAATCATCTCTTTATTTGATACACTTAGTCCAGCGATACTGCAACATCTATGTGCCTTCCTTGAACTGATTTTTTTCGAGGCTCTCGCAATTATTAAGTCATTTACGGAGGTTATAACCTGTTCGTCCAACCAAAATCTCTATCCCGCTAGATATCAATGTAGGTATGGCAAGATGAAGAACTCGGTGGATGCCAAATGTGGTAAATGAGGTAGAAAATTAACTATTTCAAACTATAATTCTTCCAGTTTTCGAGTTGTTATACCGCTAGAATGAGCAGATGCTTTGCATGGTGGTAGAGGATTTTAATTTTGGCCAAACCAATAAGTTTTTCGGAAATTTCATTCAATAAACGGCAAATAATACCAATAGACAATGTATAATATCCCTTTCACGCCCCAAAACCTTGATGATATTATCTTTCCAGCTGATGGAATCCCTGATTGCCTCCTTAGGAGTCGGGAAACCGCGATTAATCCACTGTGGGCTGTTCCTTAGTTTTTTGGTGACTAATAATAAATCCACCGAAATTTTATTAAATCTATCGAAACCAGGCTGAAAAAGTTGATGTTGAACCAGTTTTTCTCCGCAGAGAGAAATTATCTTGCGAATAGCTTGCCCATATTCCATTCGTTGGGTAAAATATAATGCACGTGTTTCTGCGACATTCCAAGAAGCTCTGCTACCTCTAACAGCTTTAATCGTCCATCATTTAAAATTTTGACTTTTTTTGTCAACAATTTCGGGTGTTGTTGCTGTTTTCGGACGTCCGCTATGGCGATCACCCTTGACACAGATTCTTCCTCTCTTTAATTCATTCATCCCGCGGCAAATGGTACCATATTGCCACGGATTTTCTTCGCCGACAACTCTTTTTTTCAAAAGACACTTACTGATTACGTGAGGCTATATCTCCATTTCTTCAACAACTACTTCTCAGTACTGTTAGAACTAAACACAGAACCAAACCAGAACAGAACATTACCATCTACTCCTAGGCGTTTGCAAAAATGTTCATCTCGATTTCGTGAAACAACAGACAAGATCGTTGGTCCAAACGGATTTTCGAGTGGAGACTATGTCAGAAAAATGTAGTCGAAGAAGACCATCCACTCGCTGAATTGTTCACTTGAAGCGTATCTATACGAATTGGGTGCAAAATCGGTATCCATACGTGCAACGGTGAATTTAAATGGCTGAAAGATGTTGATATAAACGAAAACTTAAAGGGCTATCGTACTGAAAAGTTCAATTAACATTTTTTATATGAACTATTAGAATTCGTGTAATGAAAAATATGACGTCTTAACTTGTTTTGCATTACGTCAATCTGTTTGTGACAAGCACTTGCAGAACGCCCTTCCGTCGCACGGAAATTACTTTTTTAAATTTATTTTTTTAAGTACTCACGATACATTTGCTTGCAAGTAAACAAGCTATTTTAGAAAACAAAATTTAAAATTTGTCTCGCATACATACGAGGTTTGATAAAAATTACAAACCTTATAAAATTTAATTAATAAGAAATTATTTTACATTTTAATTGTCAACTTTTAAATACTGCGCTTCTGCGACTACACATCTCTGCCAGTGTTTCTTTCACTTCTGGAAACACATTTTATTGGCACTTTTTGGAATTAATTTCAAGTCATTTTCAGATTTTCTTTTATTTGATCGGTCTTTGACCTTTTAACGAATTTTACAGTTTTGAGAACAAAAAAACCTGAGCCGTGTCTTCCCCCCCTCACTGAGCTAAGACGGGTACTCACCCATCTGGTGAGTATGGGGAACTTTGTGTGTCTTTGCCCTTAGCTAAAAACTACCTAACCATAAGGGAAGTTTGAGCTGGTGAGTTTTCATTCTGTAATATTCATGGTCTATTTTCCATGTATCAGGCTTTTTCTCCCTTATTAACTGACGTAATCGCTTAAGAACCCTTAAGAGTATAAATATAATTAATAGTAGTTTTTGTTTATTTTTAGGTTTGTCAGGTCTTGACAAGCGTCCACTAATTGCAAACTTCAGCAACCTTTTGAATTACGTCATACTAGAGATTAGTTGAGCTTAATACACACTGCTGCATTAGGATCGCACAATACGGAGTGACCCGAGCAACACTGCTTATTATTATTATATTTTTTTTTATTTCACATTACAGATTGCTCCTCCCAGACCCTCAGAGCACACAGACCTCAACACAAAACCCTTCTTATAGTGTGAGCTGTACCAAGAACTGTAGCTTGTTGAAAGGAAATTATATTAAGATTTCCTGGAATTTTTGCGAGATGAATTGTACAAACCTCGTCGTTATTTGATGTTTTCGCCAGTCATGTGAAAGTGCTTATCGGTAAAGAATTCAGAATTATGTTTGTGATTTCTAGAAACGCATAAGCAGAAAGCATTAGTTATCTAGATAATGGTAACTACTGAGCTCCAGCGCCGGTCAACGGATTCGGTAGGGAAGTTCGACCAAGCACCAGCTTGATTTTCTATCATCTCTAAATCAACCGAACCATTTAAAACAAGCAGATTGACTCAGAGCATCTTCTCCAAAAGCTGCTTAAGCCAGAAACTTATATATTTCTATTGATGTTTTTTTCCAAAAACAAAATTTTAGATAAACACAAAATTTCCTAAAGAAATCAATTTATAAAAGTCACTATAAAATTGGAAATTAATACTTTAAACTCACAAATGACAGCTGTATCATGTCAGGTCACTATTCTCTACATACTCTTAACACGTACTGCAAAACGCTTGAATACCGCGAATTTTTGTTATCAAACCTCGTTATTCTCTGTAGAGACACACAATGGGCTACAAAAGAAATTGTCTTGTATTAATACAAAACAGTAGAGCGTCGATTATCCGAATGTTGATTAACCGGGACGCCGCTTATCCGAACGCTTATACACAACCGGTCTCTTGTACTAGAAGAAAACACAGGATTCTGAAACCAGTGACAGCGATGATGACGAACCGAGAACCGATGAACCAAGCAATGATGAAGAGGCTTTACTGCATTGGAAACAGTAATGTCTTGGTATAAACGACACGAACAGTACATACCGAATCAACCACTTATCTTAAAAAGGGAGCGTGATTTGGCTGTGAAGAAAGGAGGACAAAAAGTGGTTCAAAAGAAATTAAGTGATTACTTTTCAAAATAGTTACGTTAGATTAGGATGTTAACTAAACAAATACGGTAGAATAACTTATGTAAACAATAAAACATATGTATGTACTTGGTTTTTCTTATTTTTCTATCAGATTGATTATCCGGAAAAATCGTATATCCGTACTACCCTTGGTCCCAATAAGTTCGGATAATTGACGCTCTACTGTACTTCCTGCTAGTAATATTAACGTCTACCAATAATCGAAATTTTAATTCACATTCTACAATTTTGATACTAATATCAAGATATCGGTGTAGTTCACAAATAACAATAATATCTAATTTCTATTAATAACCTAGTATAGAGATTGAAACAAGGCTTCTGGAATTACGAAACTGTTACAAAAGCACGTTCATTCTGTGCTGTCTCAATTTGCAATTAGCAATGCCATTTGTATAGCGCCAAACTACCTGTATAATTTGTAAATAGTGATTTCGGTTTTTTGAAATGAAGCAAATGTGAAACTGGGAAATGAGCACAAGAATAGTAAGATTACTAAGAATATACATACGTATCTCTACAGGGTTGGACTTAGATTTTTTTTAATTCAGTCGAACTATACAACAATAAGGATAATATGATAATGTTAGATTGAAGATGTTAGATAATTCTCCAGAATGTAAGGTTCTTTAAATCACTTGTTCTTCCTCTTTTATTTAAACGCACATGTTTAACTTCAGGCTATATTTATGGAGTTTGTTCTATTGACGCTGCCTAGTTCTCGCATATTTTAGAAGGCCAACTTGATTGTTGAGTGCCTACGGATTTAAAATCCCTGGCTAATTGATTAGACAAAACATTCCTAGGTCTTTGAGCATGCTCGTTACTTTGTGTTCTTCTGTTTTTTTATGAAATGTGTTATATCTACTATGTCTTCATCATTTATTAGCTAAAGACAACTGTACTAATACCTTTGCTTCAATATAGCTAATGGAGAATCTATTCTACATATGTATCTTGAATTCCGTTATAAGCCATATTATTTTGTAACAGATAGCTAGAATGGGGTTAGAAAGAATTTTTTTAAGTTAAGTGGAGCAGTTAGAATTTTCGCGAGATCTAAATAAAACATTGTAGATGCTGAGATGTGACTTGGACGTTTAAAAAGTATGTGTTCCGTAGTACCAGGTTCACCACAACTGCACAGATTTGTTTCTAATTCCTTGATCCGGCTGAAGTAGTGATATGAGTGATTGAATCTCATGCGACAGACTGTGGAGATTGTTTTTTTTTTTTTTTTTTTAATGAATATTATGATTATAGATATGATGATGTGAAAAAAAACCTTTATCTTGAGCCGTGGTGTCCCATTTTTGCTACCATCAGTAAGAATTGTCCTTTATTGGTAAAAAATCTTTGTTTGGGAACATTTTAATATGTGGCTGTAGACTAAGAAGCAATGCACTATGTTCTCAACCAGAGCTAGCTAATAGATACAGAAACAGACCAGAGACAAATGAAGAGAGTTACTAGGGACGCTGTTGATTATTGTTTTGTTATTGTTGATAGAGTATTTAATATTATTTACTTTTGTTAATATAATTTGTATTTTTAACTGGATTTCAATATAATTTGTGTATTTAAAGACATGTCTTTCATTTTAAGAAGGAAATGCTACAGATTTGGGGGCTCGTCCGGGATTGATTATAAGCAAGTAATGGAATGGCTACGTGATGGTACCGTGGAACAAAATTCTTCCGAATATACAAGTCCAGTGTTCATTGTAAGAAAAAAAGATGGGTCGTCTCGAATATACATAGATTACCGTAAGATAAATAAAATAATCACTAAAGATCGTTACCTTTTACCACTTATCGAAGATTGGCTAGATAAGTTACAAGACGCCAAAGTTTTCTGTACAGTTGATATAAAAAATGGTTTTTTCCATGTTGCTATGGCGTTCTAGGGTACAAATTGTCCCCACATATCCTGTTTCCTATAGACGGTTTACACAGTTCCATGAAAGACGAAGATACACCACAATGAATTATTGTGACTCGACGTCGCATTCGATTCTTTTTTATTTTTTCGACGATTATTGTTACACACTTACCTCTATTCAGCCTAAAATTCTGAGAGGATTGGTGATAAACTTGGTATAAATTATATAATGGAATTAGTACATATGTCTAAAGATTTAAGAGATAGGTTAACATATAATTGCACTATGCTGTCAAATGGGCAAAATATAAATTTATTCAGAAAAATATATTTTATGCCTAAATTAAAATTAAAATTATGAATAATCCAGACCAAAAACTGAACTATTCTCCATGGTAGATTATTTGATTTTTCCCAGTTCTTCAAACACATTTATAATTACTTCAAAAAGTGTTATGAGTTGAAATATATTCTCCTTATACACTATTCTCTGGATTGGAATCAATTTCAACCAGATATATAGAGTAAGAGTCTTTCTCATTCTCTTGAGCAACGTCAGTTGGGTTGAATTTTCATCTCATTCATATGTCTTCAACTATGATCTGCTGACCCAAGTATTGGTTGGCATTATCAGGTCTCAATGTCAAATTTCAGATCTTTCCAGATATTATTTAAAATAATTCTTGCTAGATTTTCTGTCAGGTGATCTATCCATCTTCTCAAATGTCTTTTCAGTGGTGGACATATACCGAAACTTTCAAAGTTTATACACTTATTGTATTTGCACCACTTAAACTAAACATACAATGTAAGTTGTGATAACGAATCCACCGTAGTAAATCAGACAAAATTATTAGTCTAAACATCACTCTCTTTTCGGGCTTAGATCTTATAATATCGTTCGTTAGAAATCAATTATATAAAGGCCAATTCTAGGTCAACTGGCATAGAAAATCATCTCGTATGCTAAACTAAGGAAACGGCTCAGAGTTGGACTCATCGAACTTGTTCGTACTGTTGTGAAAGCGATCGAATGTAGAACGAAATTTATGGTGTATATTTAAGCTCTATATTTCACTTATTTAGATAGAGGTAAGCTTCACTTGAGCTTCTTTTCTCGGAATATGCTGTAAACGGAATGACTGAATTAGTGATCAAACGAACACGCGTAGCATAATCGAACGAAAATATATTTTCGCTTCGTTATCTAGAATATTCTAGGAGTCAACAGGATTTCCTAAGGGCGACGGGCAAGCATTTGCTCATGCAGGACAATATTCGTAACAGTATTAAAGAAACTAAGGTGCGATGGTGATAGTCAATATGTGGATGATGAAAAAAATATTTGTCACTAACCTGCTTGTGTTGATATTTGTTCTATTCCGTACCTGCATGTATTCTTGAATTTGCCTGCAATGGTGTTTGCAGTATAATAGTTAACACCTGTATTTTAGAACTCAGAATATATTCAAAGATAATTGGATGACTTTTCTCTCCGTTTATGCTTTTGTTAATTCTTATAATTATGTTTATTAAATAAATATAATTACAATGAATCTCTCCTAATGCAGCAACTCCATTACGAAAGTTTAATTAAAAATAATTTGTTAATTTACAATGCCACTAGTTTAAATTATCTGTTATAACTGTTCAAAGAAATTATATTCATTAATTAAAAAAATATATCAGCTACGTTGTGTAGGTTGATGAATTAATTTAGTTATTACCTATATTTAAAACACCACCGGGATTTTATATTGTAGTGAAAAAATATCGTAGGCGATTTTTCAAATTAAATAGGAGTAAAGGTTGCAATTTAAAGTACATTGTAATAACATTAATATCAGATTCGGAATATTGATTAATATAAAATTAATCAAATAATCTCACAGAAGATAATATTATACCCAAATATTTGTGTTTGGCTATACAGTCTCATAGTTATGTATGGCTTCAAAATATGGGTCTTAATCATTCTTCTCCTCCTCAATACTTGTAGGTCTTTAAAAACGTGTGGTCACTTTGGAATCTATTAATTTGGTAGTTCTTGGGCGGCATTTTTAATTATTGAGCACCATTTTCGAGATTTTTGTCTCTGTGATGGAGCTCTTTATTGTGTACATACACTCATGCAATACAGAAATACAAAATATTCATTGAGGCATATTGTACTGCACATATAAACTACACTTACTGAAAATTTTGATACAGTAACACTATTTTTCACACAAAATAATTGATATGTTCATATAATCTGTTTTACTTAGTACAACTACACAGTTCACACATTTAGTAATTTATTCACAAATACGGGGTAGGAACTCACAAATAAACATTTATTCAAACGCTCATTTAAACGCCAGCCAGTTACATAATGGATAACTCAGTACTGCGAAATCTTGTAGAACTTGCATTAAATATATCCTTCTTGCAGCCAATGTTCTAATATCAAATTCTTCTAACACGTCTTGAGATGGTTTGTATCTAGGATATTTCCCATTATTTCGTAATTTCTCAACACGATAGTCTCAACACCAGAGTGAGAACATTTTCAATATATATATATATATATATATATATATATATATATATATATATATATATATATATATATGTATGTATGTATGTATGTATGTATGTATATACATATATTTTTATATTTGATATTTGATTTGATATGGTGCTCGTATAAAGCTATCATACTCAAGTATAGATCTTATATAGGAACTAAACAATGCAATTAGTCTAGTGCAGTGTTTCCCAATCGGCACAGGTCCGCGAGATTGTTTTGCCGGTCCACAGAAATATTTTTATGTGCAAGTTTATAAAACAAAAAATTATGTTAATTTATAAAATACAATAATAATTACTTTCCACAATAAACGATACATATTTTATTTTTATTCAGGGCTGAGATATCAACCTCAAATTAATTTATTCACTAAAAAAAAATTCAATTTTATATTGTCTACTATTCGCCTAATAAGTTAATTTAACTTAATAACTTAATTTTGAGATGAAAATCTCGGTCCTTAATCTGTTAATTGCCTAAGTAATAGTTTGTTTCTTTTTAGGATTTTGTAGGTATGACCCCCAAAAAATCCTTATAACGTCACTTATGTGTCTGTCATTTTTATTTATGAAAAAACAATTTTTTTTATGGGAGTCTTGCCAAAAATATGACAAAAAATTTTGTTCCCCACCCTATCTCTCACAAGGGTTGATCTAAATATATGAAAAAAAATCTCCATAATGAAAATTGATGGGTAACCGGAATAGTTCAACAGGAATTGTTGATCAGATTAGTTTTTCGAAAAATGTCTTTTTTTTGTGTCGTTGATAAAAAATTACTTATAAAGAATTTATTGTGTGGTATCAAAAGAAAGTTCTTAGGATGTATATAGGGAACGAAAGTAGTTTTTTAAAATTCGTTTTTTTTTAACACGATTTTAGCCAAAAAGGTTCTAAAAAAGTTCTTATCCCGCCCCATTTTACCCAAAGGGGTTAATCTAAAAATCTGAAAAAAATATAGGTAATGTACATAGATCTGCGTCGGAACCGTATGAGAGGATTTTTTGATCCAATTGCGTTTTTGATAAAATTAATTATTTTTTTAATTCATTGCTAATAATGTTAGAGATTTTTTGTATTTATGGCTAAGATAGTTTGTGTCTTTTATGAAATCCTAGATTAGAGAACACAATATTAATAGAACAAATATTCGTAGAGATCCAGTATTATGTTGGCTTCTTACACTTATTTAATGTATACAATATCTTGAAATATGTAAAAATACACACTTTACATTAATTTTTTCACTAATTATATTTGATTTTTTATTAGTTTTATTTTTCTTAAATCAATTCAATAAAAAATATAAAACTTTTGTGATACACATTACTTTCTAAACTTTCCGCGAATTTTTTCCAGGTCGCTTGATGTCCGCCATGAAAAAAGGTTGGGAAACGCTGGTCTAGTGCCCATACATCACATTTTAAGTTGATACTGCATTTGATGCCATAATTTATAGATGGATCTTAAACAAGGAACACCAATCACTTTTCAAAATTACCACTTCTGGCCGTTATATACCGCTTGTCTCTGCGACCACAAGTCAATAAAATTACAAAATGTTTCTTGAAAAGATTGTTATGAAAAGATTTTAATATTGAGGAGGCTTTCAATCTCCAGAACGAAATGGGGTATGCTACAGGTTAATAAGAAACTTGTGAGAAAGCGCCGACGATACAGAGAGACCCTTACCCTGCTTCAGTTATGGTTTGCTGGGGCGGCAGCTATACGGTACCATTAAGCTTAATTTTTACAAGAAAGGAATAAAAACGTCTAGTCTACTAGAAAACCATATTAAAGTCGGTAGTTAAAGAACTGAACAACTCTCTCTTTGCTGGTTACCACTATAGCTTCCAACAAGATTCAAAGCCAACCCATAATACGAAGGCTGCGCTACAGCAGCTTAAAAGCAATATACCGGACTTCCGGGGCTTCAGAGAGTGGCCTCTAAGCCGTTGGTCGGTGTTGATGGAGTACAGAGGTGACATGTCCGTAGAAAACTTTCCAGTTGTCGCTCTGTACATCTGAATGAAGTCACCTCGAGCTCTGCGGGCTGCAAGAGAGGGCAGATTTAGCCTTTCAGGCCACTCTTCGTATGACAGAGCTCTGAGACATGTCGAATCTTCGGTTGACCTGGGCATTACCATCACACTCACCTTAGAATGCCCAAGATGTAATACGCAACATTTGGACGTCTTCAGAGGGAACGACCAATTGTCACACCACTGCATAGCGAGCGACCAACAGGACATCAATTGCATTGAGGTCCTGTAGCAAGAGCGACCAGTTGCCACAAACGTTATATATTTTTAGATCGTCTACATACATCTGGTGGATGGAGGTTATACTTGAAATTATATCGACCACATAAACGAGAAACAATATTATGTACTAAAAGAAATAATTTGCAAATACATATATCTATTTTCAGAAACTTTTTATTAGAGATCATAAATAATCGTGACATCAAAATAAATCCAATAAAATAAAGGCTAAAATTTGATACAAAGGAATCAAAATAACATGAAAAACAATCATCGAAACAGCTGCGTACAAGACTAATGTTAGTAAATTTTTATTTTGCACAAAATTATTCCGTAGAATTATTTTACCTTGAATTCAATGGGCTTTTTGTCATGTCAGGGTCATTTTGATCAATCTCTATATTACTGATTAACATGCACTGTAGCCTTATGCACTTTTTATTTAATTATTACGAAATAATGCATTGTTAGCTGTTTCAATATAAATGATAATATCTTAACATGTTCATACATTTATATGGTATTTTCAATTTTCAGCGTTTTTACAAAAACATCTAGGAGAATCCATATACAAATATTTTCTGCAAGTATTTGTATCTAAATAATTAAATAAATTAAAATGTAACCTTTACAGTACTGTTTTTAAGTAAAAATCTCAAAGAGAAATTCGATAAAATTTTGATTTGTATCGGCAGCCCACCAGCTGGTTGCCCATTCCGCCACATCATATCTGTAAGATAACGTATCTGTGAATTTCTCCACTGTAAATTTTTAACCACATCTTTGTGCGAAAATCTGTTTATAGGTAGACATTTTAAATATTTAAGATAATATTATGTGAGTATTTATGTTATTTATTAATATAAAGAATTAATACGATATAACATAAAATGAAAAGTTTACGAACAACATAAACATGTATTTCTAAAATTTTGATGGTATCACAAAAAGCGGGATATTTTAATGTCAGACAGTATGTTCAGGGTACATCAAGACATTATCTGTGATAATGGGACTGTCCCGGACGAATAGAATCCCTAGTTTAGACCCGTAGATCCTTGATGATTTATTAAAGAAAAAATCATTTTCCTTGCTTAAATTTAGTTTTAATAAATAGAGAGGGTTCCATTTAAAAAAATGTATTTTTCTTCAAGCGGATTATAATGCTAACATTAAATTGTTCAATACATTCGGTAGAAATGGTACATTATTTTACTAGTAAAATAATGTGAATATTATTATACTAGTTAATAGTTCATATAGTTATCAACAGATGACACTGATAGCAGCAGTCACCATAAACAAAACATCTGTCAATTTAATATGTTTGTAGCGTGGTTTATAGTGAATTTAGAAATTAGTTACGTTATTAATGAGTTACTTTATTATTATTCTGTGATCATTCTATGATTAGTTACTAAATACACAATATAAAGATAAAAAAAAAAAATTAAAAAATGTCTCAACCAATTCAATGTACACCGCCGGAATTAGCAGCAATAGCATCTGAAACTATATAGTCATAAGTATTTATGGTTGCAAATTTTTAATACCTACGCTTGAAGAAAAAATAGTATATGTCACTCGGAGTAGAACGCATTTTTTGTGCTTCTCTCAATATGCAAGCCTCGGCTGCGCCTCGGCAGCAACATTTGAGCTCAGCACAAAAAAGAGCGCGTTCAACTCCTAGTAACATAATATACTATTAACTTCCACCATCAAATAATAAATACATTATGTTTCCAGTTAAAAATATATAAATCTGCTTACATTGCACGCCGTGTATACTGAGACGTGCATGCGTGCTCATCCGTAAATAATAACCGTTTTATATACGGCATTTTTTAGTAATTAAGTTAGTTAAAATGTTTGACGCTTAGCAACAATGGCTATTTACGCCTGACACCATCTTTATAACTAAAATATTATTTATAAGTTAAAGATAATAATAAAGAAAAAATAAAACAATAGATAACAGTATTTTATACATTGTTGTAGGTTTCAATCAGCTGATGGTTCGGTTGCCATTTTGTTTTTTTTTTTTTTGACTAACACCTGCGGTGAATATTAAAACTGGTCAAAATGATGAACCATAAATTTAAATCTAATAAATGTTAAACTAAATACTTAAGTCCAGAATCCATCCAATGATGTCTTACAGTTTGTTTCGATAACCCTAGGGCACTATACATCAACTCACGTAAAATGCTCTGCTTTTATCACAACATTACACAAGGTCGAATGGTTTTGTTCTCTTCAGTCTTCGGATCAGATTTTGGTTGTCCAGCAGCTGAAGGGCTTCTACATTTATGTGTTGATGAAGTCTGGATTCATGTTTACCAGCAAACCTCTTGATTTTTTCTCGTACCATCGAAATGCCAAGATCACGATGAAGATCGCTGTTGCGAACGTACTATGGAGCATTTACCGTGTTACGTAGCAATTTGTTTTAGAACGTCTTAACTTATTTTACATTGGATTCTTTGGCACAACCCCAGAGTTGTATTCCGTAGAGCCAAACAGATTTTAGGATCTGATTATAAATAAGTATTTTATTATTTAATGACAACTTGGAATCCCTTCTAAGAAGCCAGTAATATTTTTTATATTTCAGACCGAGTTCAGAGCGTTTTTTCTTAACGTGTTCCTTCAGTCGTAACTTAGCATCCAGATTAGTACCAAGGTACTTAGTATTGTTCTTATGAGGTACAATAATACCGTTAATGTTGAATGTTGGAGAAGCTATCAACCTTTTGTAGGTAAAGTTGACATGTATAGATTTCAATTCGCAAACCATGAGAAGTTTTACAAGAATTTCTGTATCTCTAAATTTAATTATTTCTCTAAAGATAAAAGTATATAGTTGTAGATACAATATTGTATTTGACTCACATATAATGGCTATATTACACTCGATGATTACAACTCTCGTTTCAGCTCATGCTGTTATCTTCATCTTCGTGTGAATATAGCTTTATTAATTGTTTGTATTATTATTTAGTACTATATAAATAATTAATTTTGAGTTATTGGAGGTTTATTTATGTAAAAATATATTTAATTAATTAATTTAATAAGTTATTCACCTCAAAATGACTTCTTTTTATAGAGGCCGCAAATGTACCGTCAGGAATAATGGAAAGGGGAAAAAAGTAAAGTGGTTCCGAAATAGATCTCTAACTGATGTAGAATTAGAGGAAATAGCTCATTCTATTTTTTTGGTAAATTTACCTCTCGATAACAACTTTATAACTGACGATGAGGTAGATGATGAGAACGTAAATGAAGACAACGAAACAAGTTTTCCATCTACATTTACTGATATTCAAATTCAAGAGTCCTCTGTTTATTCAATTTCATTCAGCTCATCAAATTTGATTTGTGAAAATTTACCGGCATCAGCGGAAGCTCAACATGTAGAATTAGAACCAGAACAGAATAATAACGACAACGTAATTTTGAAGCAATCTGAAAATATAAGTATTTTGTACGGAACGTAGACAAACAAGATCCGAAAAAAATATACGAAAATAAAAGAGATTGCTGAAAACCAAATAAATTCAGAACAAATCGATAATATTACCTGTGTACCAATCAACCGAATTTGAAAAAAAATCACCTCAAATTATCTCCATACCTGATTATTCTCATCATCAAGGACCATTATTAGAAAAGTTCGAAGATTATAGGACAGCTTCTGATGTATACCAGAAAGTCTTGAGAAATTCAATTGATGATATTGTTTATCAAAGTAACTCATATGCCACACAGAATAATAAATTGCTAAACTTAACAAAAATGTTTTTTGGTATACATTGGCATTAATTTTATGATGATTTATCATCAACTTCCAACATGGAAGCAATATTGGAACAGCAGCCTGGATTTAGGAGTGCCACTAATTTCCAATGCAATGTCAAGAAACCGATATGAAAAAATTCTTCAATTCTTTAATACCATGGAATGGTTTAATTTTACCAAAATATTGAATGTTATCTTTATTTTTCGATACTATAGTGCAATTATACGAAATATTTAGACTGAATTAAATACCAAAGATATTATTTTTATGTTAATTAAACTAATAATATTAATTATTAAATACTTATTTAATTTTATGTATGTTCCTTTTGTTTGTATTATTTATTTTTTCTATATTCTAATAAATTTATAATGAAAAATTATCATTTTGCAAAATCTATTTAATTCCTAACGATATTAACAAGTACCAAATGTTTTTAACAATATAGCACTTAGAGGGGTTGTGTAATGTTTTGTTTTTAATTTGACAACTATTCTAGCGTTATAAATTTAACCAAAAATTATATTTTCAAATTATTATTTTGTAAAAAAATTCTTGGGCACTAAAGAGTTAAGTACCTACAAAACCCTGAAATGTTTAAAAATTCACACTTCACATACATTTTTTAATAAAACCTATTATTTATCACATAAATAACCCATAATGTCATGCGTCAACACCGGTCAGTGCTTAGATTTTATTTACTTTATCCCAGATCATAAATGTGATTGTAAATCTGAGCTATAAGTGCAGGATTAGGTTTAGTTCGGATTCTCCGGAGATAAGACAGAGATGAAGTAGATGCGCGCAGCAATTACACAGCATACGGAATACATTGAAGACCAAACTGCATAGAAATCATGTGGTTTGTATAGCATTCCGAATGTCTTGAATATTCCAGTTCCAATTCACGCCGGAAATAATTAATTAGAAATACCGCTGTTCAAGCAACGTGTAAATTGAATAATTGAAAATGCTACTTATAATGATTTACTTATTTGCACAGTGCAATCGCTTATGCAAGACAATGGATAATTGATATTGTATACAGAAAACATTAAAGCTTAAGAACTAGGAGAATGACAGCCTTGAAAATATACGATTATGCACATGGATCACTGCAAATGTAACAATAATTTCATCATAATTAATAATATTATCACTGGGTGGATTCAAGAACGGACATCTTTTCTACAAAATTTATTATATAATAATAATTTTACATCACAATACAAATAACTCTCAGAATGGCTGCTAGTGTTGTCTGTTAGTAGGTGATGTAAGTCCCGTTCTTGCCCCGGCTTCTCCAGGATCGGTCGAACCACCCCATGTATCCGCACGAGGCGGACACGTGGAGAAGCCCTGTAGACGGCACTCATATCTCGGGTTGTTGACTTGAACAGCTGGGCTGGTCCTTGGGTAGCGTGCTCACAAAAATGATCGAATGAATAACTGACTACTTCAATGACTGACTCAATGAATCACTGACTAACGACTCTATTCCCTAAGACCATTTTATAACTGTTAACCAGGACAATATGACGTGAGGTCCTACCTCAATTGTTTTGGAAACATTATTCATTTGTGTAATTTTTGGCAGCAAGTAAAGACCATAGTCGGTACAATTGAATAATGTTTATCAACACATTAGAAAGTAGTTCAAAACTTATGTTGACAAACACGCAACACTCTGCACATTCTTTAATTCCCAAAACCGCAAGTCAACAACCGCGACCTACACCACCTAAAGGCCGCTCAAGGAATTGGGATATTAGCATACAATTATATCATAATTGTGACAATATATCTTGCAGTGCAACGCGACAAGCTCAGGACTACGTTCATTTGAGACAGGCATCTTTTGACAATTTATTGACTGAATGACCCGCGGGTCACGCAGTGACCTTATGGCGATTTCAAATGACCCCTACAAAAGAAGATCTTTGTAGATCTAAAGATTCTAAAGAGAGATTCTCAGGTAACTAAGGTTGGGTTTAAGCGATCGGATTCACGAAAGATTGTAGGAAAATCGGCATATATGATAATGTTAACAAGATGGAATTCAACTATTATTGGGTCGTCAAGGATTAAATTTGTAGAAAAAAAGAACAAAGTTGGTTGATAACTTAGAAATATAAGGAATTATTTTATTCATCAAAGTATGCACCCATATTGTCTATACACTTTTGCCATTTAAGTGGTAGGTTGTTCAGGCTGGTGGTGTAAAACCCTGGCGGACGAGAGTCAATGAATACCTGGAAGGCCAGTTTTACAGAATTAAACTGTTTTCCTATTAAAAAGTTGTCCAAATTGCGGAAGAAGTGGTAGTCAGTGGGGACTAGGTCTGGTGAGTATGCAGAATGATGAAGAAGTTCCAACTCCAATTCATCTAGTTTTGCCACAGTCATTTGTGCAGTGTGTGGTCTAGCGTTATAATGCAATAAGATAGGAGTCGATCTGTTGACCAATCTAGGCTGTTTTTCTTTAAGTTTTAGTATCATTTCGTCCAGTTGATTGCAGCATATTTCTGCTGTAATCATGATGAGCCAGATTTTTTTTTTTTTGTTTTATGTTATCTGTACGAAATTTGGCGAACCAATTTGATATTGTCTGCCGCGTAGTAACACTAGAGCCAAATACACTATTAATGTTTCGCGCGGTCTGCGATGCCGTAGTTCCACGTAAGAACTCATACTTTATAATAGTGCGAATTTCCAACCGTTTCAGTTTCAACAAAATTATTTTGTTTTTTTAAGCTTTTGATATTTTTTCGAGCATACAATGATTTCTTTAGACAGGCGAGATGTGTAACATTCCAACAAAAAAAAAAAAAAAACAGCACGGTAAAATATTAAGCCAATGTCAAATAATAACCTATTAAAGTTGGCAATATTATTAACTACAAGTTTCATCCTTGACGACCTGATACCTTCTGTATACCCGTATACACGTCAAACACAAGGTCACTAGCTCAGGTAGATTAAACGAGATTTGCAGGAGATCCCACACAAATACGTACATCCAATAGAGGCAGCTTATTATTTACGCAATATTTATTTGACCGGCGATTTGTATCTACCAAATTTCAAATTCAATTCAATAAACGACGGAGAATGGGCAATCGTCAACTGGGCGTCTCTTAATTGGATGATGAATGTCTGGGAGACAAAAGTAATCCACGCTTTAGTAGAACAAATATTAATGCAACAATAGTATTTTATTTCTCAAGCATGTAAGTAATATAATCAATATATGCCACTCAGATACAATATTTTATCTACAACTATATAGTTTAATCATTAAAAAATAGTAAGTTTAACATAAAACTACAGAAATTCTGAGTGTTAATCGTAAAACTTCAGAACTGAAGTCATTGAGATTGCTACCTAACCATGAGCTGATTGTAATCATCAATGTTCAAAATATATTTATTTTTTGTTTTATTTATTCTAACTTATACATAATATTCTAGTTAGAGAGATGGGCTGTATAAGGTACAAATTACTATTGTTCCTGAATATAAAAATGTATCTAACTTACTAAAAAAATTGCCGTGCATAAAACGCTCATTATTCACAGCTGAGCACGCAAGCGCGTTCTATTATACTATGCGTGCATTATTTGCAGCCTTATGTATTTACAGTTTGACGCATAATGTATTTATTATTTTATGCTCGTAGATAAAAATATATATCTATGACCATCACAGTAAAATGTGAACAGTATCAAGATTTTGAGCTGTAGACGGCGCCGGCACATATAACCACGCGAGCCGAATATGACGCACGTATGAATTATCGCTCAAATGATCCATAAGAACGAGATTTACAATACTAATATGCACAAGCTGTGAAGTAATATCCGTAACATAGTGCAAATGTAGAAAAAATGGCAAAAATTTTGGATTAACTTATAATAAACATAAGATGCAAAACGATAAAAAATTCGGGTTGTGGCAGAAATAAGATAAAATGCAGGGGAAAATGAAAGGACACTTAGTGGCGCCAGTAGAGAACGTTGTAAAGGTGCGATGTGCGGCGTCAACATCAGCACTAGCACTTCCACAGGCGGAATCAGCAAACCACTGTTCGTAATTAGTAAAAACGATTGATATTTATCAAAATAAATAAAAATCATGAGTATCATTCAAAACCACTGTTTAATTTAAAAAACAATGCAAACATCTGAGAAGTACCCAAACGTTCAAATGAGATTATTGTTTTTATCGAAATAATTAATCAAGATGCCGAAAAGTCGAGGCCTAAGAAAAATTCTGTGTTTACATGGACGCAAACAGAAACAATGATTCTACCTTTACGATTCTTATATGATGTACATGACGAATAGTTCTCCCATCTCCGGAGAATTTTATTTTAAAGGTCATTAAAAAATAGTAAATTTGATATAAAAACACAGAAATTCTGAGTATGAATGGTTACCGAACCATTAGCCGATTGTAACCCATAGCAATTTTTAAAATATATTTGTAGTGTGCCATGGAAAAACAAGAACAGAAATGCAGTATGTTTTGACAGTTAATTATTGTTTTGACAGTTTTAAATAAAATAGATTTCTGATAAGTGTTTTATCACTGATTTCAACACATTCACACGCTTATACACCAAATTGGTGACTCCGACGTGATAAAAAAAGACTGGTGTAACGTGTGCGAAGTCCAGTGTTCTTGCTATATATATTTTTTTTTAAATTTTGTGTGTGCACAAACTTTTAAAAATATGACAGATACCCAAGAACAATCTAATATAAATCAGGTTTCCGTTCGCATACCGCCCTTTTGGCCAGACGACCCTGTTCTTTGGTTTGCACAATTGGAAGGACAATTTGCAATATACGGGATTACGAAAGAAGATACGAAATACGCGTATGTGATCGGAAATTTAGAAGCAAAATACACGGCTGAAGTTAAGGATATAATTGCTTCACCACCGGTCACAAATAAATATAAAACTATTAAAGACGAGTTAATAGCACGCCTTTCGTCCACGGAAGAACAAAAAACGAAGCAACTGTTAGAACGAGAGGAACTAGGCGACCGCAAACCATCGCAGTTCTTACGTCAACTTCGCGATCTCGGCGGTAGTACCCTAACAAATACACTCATCCGGACCCTGTGGATCGGTCGCTTACCAGTTCACCTACAGGCAATATTGGCGACCGAAGCAGATGCTGACTTAGACAGCGTGGCCCGTCTCGCGGACAAAATCATGGCGGTTTCGCTACAGACAAACGTAGAAGCTGTCGTGCAGAATAACACAACAGAAGACCTGGTACGCAAAATTGACGAGCTACAGGTAGCCGAGTTGCAACGCACATCCAGATATCGTCCACGATGAAGATCAGCTAGTCGACCAAGAGCGCGATCTACATCTCGTCAGTCGCCAAACTGCTTTAACCACCGCAGATTTGGCGATAAAGCAAAAAAATGCGTGAAACCATGCAGCTATTCGTCGGGAAACGAAGTGGGCAATCATTGAGCACGGCCGACGATGACAAAAGCCCAACAACCAACAACCCACCGGCGCCGACTTATGCGTTTTTCCCAGGACTGCAACATCAAACAATCCTGCGAAGACAACATACGTGCTGACAGCCGCAAACGGATCACCTATTGCAACCTACGGGTTTATCACCCTATGTTTGAACCTTGGTCTTCGTCGTGACTTCACTTGGCGGTTTGTCAGAGCCGATGTATTTAAACCGATCATTGGCGTTGATTTGCTGTCCCATTATGGTCTGTTGGTTGACATTAGGAGACAACGTTTGATCGACACAGAAACAACGTTAGCTGCACCAGGACGATTAACAAGTGTAGAAGCTAGCGAAGTCAAAACCGTCAGCGTTCCCGGAATATTTGGACAACTTTTGGCGTCATTTCCTGCAATAACTAGGCCCGCAGGCATTTAGAGTACATCGCCAAAGCATTCGACAGTACACCATATCCGCACCACTCCTGGACAACCCGTACCAGCTAAGCCGCAACGTCTCGCACCTGAACGCTTGAAGGTCGCCCGTCTAGAGTTCGATGCTATGGTAAAACTGGGAATCGCAGGTCCATCCGACAGCCCATGGTCCTCGCCACTGCACATGGTGCCGAAGAAGGGTAATGACGAGTGGCGCCCGTGTGGTGATTACCGCGCCTTGAACGCGCGGACAGTTCCTGACCGGTACCCCGTACCGCACATACAAGATTTTGCACATGGACTCGCTCGTGCAAAGATCTTCTCGACAATTGATCTGGTGCGAGCATACAATCAAGTACCCATCAATCCAGAAGATGTTGCTAAAACGGCCATTACAACTCCATTCGGTCTGTACGAGTTCATGTACATGTCTTTTGGCCTACGAAATGCAGCACAAACGTTCCAGAGATTTATCGGTGATGATATTCTCGTAGCTTCGACATCGGAAGAAGAACACGAAGAACATCTTCAGGTATTGTTTAAACGTCTTAACGAGTATGGAATCGTGACCAATCCAGCCAAATGCATTCTAGGTGCGACGGAAGTAAGTTTCTTAGGCTATTTAGTAACAATCACTGGTGTTAAACCACAACAATGCAAAGTAAAGGCTATATTAGACTTTCCTCAGCCCTCTACAGTACAACAACTACGATTTTTATCGTAGGTTTATACACCGGGTGGCACAAATTCAAGCTCCACTGCATAAATTTTTTGAAGGCCGGAACGTTAAGGGGAAAAACACCTGTAGATTAAACACCAGCTGCATTGGAAGCATTTGTAAATTGCAAAAATGCTCTAACACATGCTACACTGCTAGCACATCCTGACCTAAGCCTTCCCCTCGCTATTTTTACTGACGCCTCAGATACGTGCATCGGAGCGACGCTACAACAATCGACGACCGACGGATGGCAACCGTTGTCATTTTTCTCCAAGAAATTTACTCCAGCTCAAAGTAAATACAGCGCATTTGATCGTGAGCTCTGGGCCATGTACCGCGCAGTCAAGTACTTCAGGTATATGGTTGAAGCACGTCAGTTCGCGATTTACACGGACCATAAGCCTCTGACATTCGCGTTCCAGCAAAAATCAGATAAGTGCCCACCAAGACAGTTTCGTCAGTTAGACTACACTGGCCAGTTTACAACGGACATTCGACACGTCTCAGGCAAAGACAATGTTGTAGCCGACGCTCTCTCACGAATTGATACGATATCAACAGCCATCGACTATGAAGCCCTAGCTCGAGAGCAACAGACAAACGTCGAATTAAATAAATTACTTCAGAATTCAACAAGTACAGGACTTGTGTTAAAGAAGGTACAAGTACCAGGATCCGAAACAGATCTAGTATGCGATGTCTCGACAGCCTCAGCACGGCCATATGTCACTCACAAATATCGACAGCAAACATTCAATTCCGTTCATAGTTTAGTACACCCAGGCATCAAAGCTACAGTGAAAATGATGACTGAACGATTCGTATGGCCTTCTATGAAATCAGATTGCAGAAAATGGGTTCGTTGCTGTATACACTGCCAGAGAAATAAGATTACACGACACGTCTCAGTACCGCTAAGAAATTTTCAGTTACCTAGTGCTAGGTTTGAACATGTACACCTAGATCTCATAGGTCCACTACCAAGTTCTGAAGGTCAGAAATATTGCCTCACAGCTATCGACAGATACACGAGATGGCCGGAAGCCTTCCCTCTAGCAAATCAAGAAGCCGCTACCGTAGCTCGTGCATTTTATGAAGGATGGATATGTTGATTTGGAGCGCCAGTAACAGACCAAGGTCGCCAATTTGAGTCTCGCCTGTTTAAATCATTATGTAATTTAACTGATACGACCCACTACAGAACTACGGCATATCATCCTCAAGCCAATGGAATGGTCGAACGTTTTCACCGACAATTGAAAGCAGCCATCAAATGTCACGAAACAGAACGATGGACGGAGACAATTTCTGTAGTCCTGCTTGGTATTCGCGCTGCGTGGCGTGAAGACCTCGAATCAACAGCAGCAGAACTTGTATATGGAGAGTGTCTGCGTCTCCCAGGAGAGTTTCTTTCCTCTCGCGGCAAGCAAGAAGCCCAAGAGACCATCACAAGTGAAGGGTTAGTCGTAGACGGCGTCATATCAAAAAACTGCGACCTTGTCAAGCAAGTAGGCACGGTGAGAAGAAAGCATTCATATTTAAAGATCTCACTACTACGAAGCATGTTTTCGTTCGCCACAACGCCTTGGCCGGCCCTCTCCGTAGTGCATACGACGGTCCATTCAGGGTTATTGAGCGAGACTCTAAAACATTTGTCGTACGGATTTACGACAAAGACGTCAGGGTCTCTATTGATAGAGTGAAGCCTGCATACATTTTGCAGGATGACAGCGTCCAGCGGCCTGTAGAAAACCCAGCTCATCAGACAAACCACGAAGCTGTCGATCAAGATACGATCCCCACTCCCTATTATACAAGATCTGGTAGAAAAATTTAATTTAAAATTTTTTTTTCAAGCTGGTCTTTCCTAAACATTATATATATATATATATATATATATATATATATATATATATATATATATAAATATATATTAAATTGTGTCCATAACAGTATATTTTACATAATATTTATTCATTTATGACATGTTACAGGTAAATTATCCATGTTTGTAAATTTGTGATTTTCAAACACTGGCAAGGGGGTGTGTAGTGTGCTATGGAAAAACAAGAACAGAAATGCAGTATGTTTTGACAGTTTTAAATAAAATAGATTTCTGATTGTTTTATCATTGATTTCAACACATTCACACGCTTATACACCAAATATTTATTTATCTTTTCATTTATTATAACTTATAATCCTCTTCTTAGAGAACCATGCTCGATGCTCTGAACTGATAAGTTCGTACTGAACATATTCCGAGCGTAGGATATTCTATCCCCGCATACAGTTGTGTTGTGTGTGTTGCCTGTATATAACACAATCGTATGGGACCTACAATTTATTATCGTGGAATTAGAACCACTAATTATTTTTGAAGAAATTTTACAAGGGATTTTACCTCGGTGGTTGACCGATGCCTTCCGAGGGGAAAATTTTAAGGTGTTTTTCTGGTACCGGTACCGGGGAATAAACCTTGGCCCGCCACTCAGTAGTCCACACACTAACTAACTGAGCCATGACCGTTCTCACTTATAATATATTATTTATTTCCCCTAGGCCTTGCGGCGTTTAGGGTCTTAACTACAAAGAAATAAAAATAAAATATAACATTACAATATGAATATTATAACAATATATTTTATTTCATTTCTTTGTCCTTCCTCCGGTGTCCCTCTCTTTCTTCCTTTTCTCATTCATGCTTCCCTCTCAGATCTCCATCCTTCTTGCCTACAGTTCTCGCCCATCTTTGACTTCCTCACTCATCAGTTCCTTTATCTCTCTGACTGCCGTCTTTCCTTTATCTTTCCTCTCAGACTGCCATCTCTCTAAATCTCTTCGGTAAATTCTCTATGGTTTTATCTTCTTCCTTACACATTCTACATTATTCTCTGGATTTGCCCAGTATCTATTGTTTTGTTTTTCATTGCCGCATTTTCCTGTTTCTCCTGTTTCTTCTGCACAACCTTATCCCTCTTTCTTAATTCTTCTACTATATCTGTTCGTCCGTTTCTCTTTCTCTCTGCTTCTCTTATGTCCATGCGACACCCGTTTCTTGTCTCTCCCCATGCCAACAATTCTAACTTTTAAATAATATTCTAGTTACAGAGATAGGTTGTGTGAGGCGCAAACAGCCATTGTTATCCAAAAATTGTAACTAACTTCTAAAAACTTTTGGGCGATAAAGGTACAGGTGCGGCAGAAATACCTCCCACATTTCGAGAAATCACTGTGGGGTCACCAAAGCAGGTAGAAGGTAGAGGTTTGTTCCGTTGTGTACGGTACATAATAAAGTTTTCAATCGTCACCCTGCCGTGGTCGGGTGAACATCGAGGCTTTGTAGTGGAGGCTTTTTTTCAAAAATGGCGAATCTGTAACTGCGACTTGAAGGGCGTTTCGCACGCGGTTCGGTTTACATGCTAATGAAAGTGTTCCAGACCGGAAAACGATTTTGCTTAGGGTTCAAAGAGTAAGGGCAACAGGATCTGCACTGAAGAGAAAACCACTCAGACGTCCCAAAAATGTGAGAAACCCCGAAAACATCGCTGCAGTGAGGGTTTTGACTGAGCTGTCTCCAGCGTGTTCAGCATGGAAACATGCACACAGCACGTCGTCCGCTTGAAATTTTGCAGGAGCTATTCCCGGTTCGAGTGGTCTCCTTACGCGAGGCAGTTCCGTGGCCACCGCGCTCGACTGATTTAAGTCCTGTGACTTTTTCCTGTAAGGGTATTTCAAGACCAAGGTTTTCAAACACCGTCTTCGGTCCTTGGACCAAATAATGGAGGGCCAGGTAGCCATTCAAGAAGAAATTGAAGAAATTTGGCCCGACATGATAGTGAGATTGATGGAAAAAATCCAAAAACAACTCCAAATGTGTATCAGTCGTCAAGGTCACCATTTGGAGGATATAATTTTTAAAACTGAAAGTAAAAAAAAAAACTTTTATATCTACACTAGCAGTATACCCGCTGCTTCGCTACCGAAAAAAAGTAGTCGTAGCCCGCTTAGATCAGGCCCATTTAGAAATCGGTTCAAGACTGGTTGCTACAAATCGTTTTTCATTCAAATATAATTATTTGTTTTAATCTACCATTGTATTAATATGTGCTTCTTATACAAATAATTTAAGTACAAACTTCTTTTAAACATTGTTAGTACAGACATTATAAGTGACAGACAACACGTATAAGTATCCCGTTGTCCTAACCCAGGAAAATGCCACATAAAATGCCCAAGTGAGAATCACTCATTTTCAAAGGCAACGCCGGTCACGTGAAGCATTTTATCTTCCACCTTACGAAATTATTTATTATAATTTTTATGATATTTATTATAATTACTCCATGATTATTCCTGATCTATAAATCGTACCTATATAGATAAGAGCACTTTTTTTCGTTAGTAAATATTCTTGCCACCGAAGTAAGTTTTCTTCGTATTGCTTTAAGGGGTTACAATAATGTGCAATAGCGAATTTAACGTTATAATTGTCGTCAAAAATTAAAATAAAGAAAATTGTGATATATAACCTTGGGAACATTTTTGTAGCAATATTAAACCCAAAATTCGTTAATATATATTTTGAATATGTTTATCTTTTATAGTGTTTTATAATATGGAAGATGTTTCCGACTTTTTTCTAAATATTTCTAAATTGATCGGAAACCTGGTGTCATACTGCGATGAGATATAGCTTAAACTCTTTCCAGACAAATTTGCAATAGGCTGTTACAAATAGCACTAAAATCGGTTTAGCCGTTTTAGGGTTTTAATACATATACCGATTCTAAACAGACGCCTATGTGCCATAAAGAAATGAAACAGGCCACTTGAAGGGTTTTATAAATAACCTTGACTCTATATTTGCCTTTTATGGGTTGATCAGAGCAAAATACTGAACTTCGTTTTTGTACATGTGTATGGGTAACCTTTGTAACCAAAAACAAAGTCGATATCTCATTATAGGTCTGAGATATTGAGGAATCTGTGAAAGAAACATTTCACTACATTAGGGGTCGAATTTTAAAAAATTCTGCCTTAATAGGTGCTTACATCATGGAAGGAACATTCCTTCCTCCACGAATTTCATGTTTCTGTATCCACGGGACGATCTATTGAATAAAAAATACCAATTTACTCTTGTAGGGGTAAAAATTTAAAAGAAAACTGTCAAAAAGTTTCTAAAGATTTTAAAAACACACCTATATGCCAAAACACAATGTTATAACTCAACATACATAGGAAATACGAAGGGTTTTATAATTCACTTCGAATGCATAATAATTTTATCCCTTTAAAGGTTGATTAGAATAAAATCCTGAATTTAGTTCTTAACATGTGTATGTGTAACCTTTGTAAGCAAAAACTAAGTCAATATCTCATTGGTCCTAAGAGATATTGAGGAATCCCTGAAATCACTTTACAGCCCCTTAAGGGTCGTATTTCGAAAATTCCCTTCTTAGTGATCGTTTACGACATGGAGGAAATATACTTCTCGAATCTTATGTTTCTAGGCCTAGTGATTTGGGCTGGACGTTGATGAGTCAGTCAGGTCATGTGTTTATATACATATATATGTATATATGAAAAATATAAATGATATACCTATATACAGAAGAAGATTAAACAGAAAAGATTTGTTTATTTATTTATTTATTTATATTATTGATATTGTAACAACTTCTGTTATACACATGTTTAATGTTAAGTCAATATTAAGAGATATTTCAAGTTTATAAGTAGCGCTCCCTCTGTCCCCCTAAATATTCAAAAGCTACACTAAACAGAAAATAATCGTTCTTCAATAAAAAAAAATTATCTTTATAAATTGTTGATGTAAAGTAAATACTAAGCGAGATATTTCCAGTATTTTAGTTTTAGCACCTCCCTCATCTCCTTTCCCAAGCTTCTCAACCAATTTATAGAATAACATATATTTGTATTTTTATTTTAAACAGCTTTTCTCATGTGCGTTTTTGCACATGAGAAAATAGTCAATAGTAAATGAGATATTTGAAAAGTTTAGTTTTAGGTTGTCCCTTCGTAACTCCCGTAATCAATCCAATAAAAAAAAAAAATCATTAAAAAAATATTTGTTTTCTTATTATAAGCAAGTCTACGTCTTAAGTGATACAATTATTTTTCTTCTGATTTTCCATTTGCCTCCTTATATTGACTGCATTTTCTACCTATATACAAAATTTCAACTCGGTACACACCGATTTTCTGTTTTATGTATATAAAAGATTTTACTATTATATTTAAACATTTAAATAAAATAATAGAAAAAAAAATAAATAAATAAAGAAAACAGGTAAAATCAAAAATTTTACTAAATAACTGAATAATTAAATCTTATCAGCTATAGCAGAGCAACGATGAATCGCGCCGAACGACATTGAACGATGTTTCACGAACTTACTATAGTTGTCCAAACAACCATTGAAACGAAATTCCCGCGATCTCGCTGAACGCATCATACATACTTCGATGGTCCAATATAATTAATAACAAAATTATTAATTTCTCGTTTCTGATGGGACTTTTTTGAGATTTTCGATTTTTCTAGTTATGATGAAAGCATTCCCTACCTGTATGCAAAATTTCAACTCGGTAGCATATCTGGAAGTGGGTTAGAATTTCCGGACATAGCCACAAATATTCTCTTTTATATATAAAGGTTTGGGAAATTAAAAGTTTTGGGTGATACCTCGTACCATTTTTTTTTTTTGTAATCAGTCTTTGAAATGTAGGAGATATTTATGCCGCACGCTGTATATGTGATATATTTCAAAAATAATCAATAAGAAACCTTTATTTTTATTATTATTTTATTACATATCATTTTTTGGAACGATGGATGTCGACTCTTATTTTTATTATCATTATATTTTGGTCTTCAAAATAATCCATAATTCCAATCTGTATAAAAGATGGTTATATTTCGGATTACTTTCTAGTATTTGAACTTGTGCCATAACATAAGTTAGGAATAAACTAGATGTACATATAAATTTGTATCTCATCGTATTACCTTATTTCTCTAGAGGCATCCGGTACCTCAACACAGTTCTACAGATAGTGCAACGATTAGTTGACCAAGCAAATTTGGCTAGTATAAAGCTGGTTTACGACATAGATTAAACTTGTTTCACTGATTTAGTTTTGGTCACTGAACAGTGATAGTTAAATCACATGTATTCTATTCAAACTCAGACAGCATACTCTAATTCTAAGTCTACATTGAATAATGTGATTAAATTTGGCATTTAATTACAAAACACACGATTTCTTATAACATAATTACTCTGTTTTTCGCCACCGGCGTGGCGTTTTTTCATTTCGTGCCAAAGTGTCTCGATGGGAGATAAGTCTGGGCTACTTGAAACCCACTCTAAAAGTGGAATAGAATGATCACGGAACCATTTCAAAGATTTTTTTGACGTATAACAAGCGGCTCCATCTTGTTGAAAAATAAAATCCTCCCCAGAGAATAATGCATCTTCCATGTTGACAACAGAGACTCCTCTAATATACTTAAATTTTTGGCTGTGTTAGCAATGCCGTCGATAAAGTGAAATTTTCATACACCTCTTGCAGACATTGAACCCCACACCATGAGAGGTGCTGGAAATTTCACCTTCCTTTTCAAACAATCGGGATGATATGCTTCATGTTTCTGACGAACAACTCTGCTCCGGCTGTCGTACACAGACTTCAAACCTAGACTCATCGCTCCATTGCATGCTGTTCCGCTTTTCACAATTCCATATTTTATGTTCTCTTGCCCATTTCAACCTGTTTTTCTTTTGCTTAGACGTCAACAATGGTTTTTCCTTGGCCTAAGAAAGTTTTATAAATTTCTATAAACATACATTTATGAGTCCGATTAAAAAAATATTACCTTTAAGGTTCCAAATCCTAATTTTTTAGCTTCCTTATGACATGTAGACCTTGAAACACGTCTTCCAACAACATTGCTTCACAGTACACTCAATTGACTATAGTTAGCACGTCTGTTATCCTTAATAATTCTTGTCATTGTCCGTCAGTGTAGTTTTCTTCACGTATTGGGGCTTTGGGGCAACTGAACCACTTGTTTTGTACAATTTTACAATATTTCTAATACTGTATCTTGACAAACGTAATAATTTTCCGATTTCAGAATTAGTTTTTCCTGGTTTTGAAGTTCACAATGATTAACCGAATTTTTTCATTAATAGCTTTGCCTCTGCCCATGTTTTAAAATTATTTAGACTTAACACTTTTAATACATCACAGTCAATAAACAAATTTTGTTTTTCAAGGCCTCCTACGCATAGCTACCGCAAAATCCCAGTTATTTTATATACAGTACAAGAATATATGAACTCAAAAAATACGTTTGTTTTACGAATATTATTTTTATAATCACGAATTAAATATTGTGGAATAAATTTTGACCCCTTTGCTTCTAATATGATTATATTGTCAAAAAAAGTACAAAGCAGCATTTACTTTTACTTATTATTTAATAATTTCTAAAGAAACTGAAAATTTCATAGCTGGGCCAACTGAAAGTGGACAGGGCTCGTATATCAAGCGTAGTAGTCATTCAAGTTGTGGTTATTCCAAACAAACAGCTGTTAAATTAACATCAGTGTTTACTTGACACGACTTACGGAATAACTCCTGTAGGTGTTGTAGATAGACACTAGTGATCACAAATATGAGAATGCCATTTGTCCTAGTTATGTCGTCATGACCTTTTATGATAGAAGAAGGTGAAAAAATAGCTATGTGGGGCCAGGGCATTTGAAGGAGAGGATGTCTTCCAAAGGTTTTTTGCGTACATCCCGGTGACCTAGAAAGTTGAAAGTTGAAAAATTCTAAATCTAGAAAATTCAAAAATGGGGCGAGCCTGCGATCCAAAAAAATTCCCATGATATCTTAATGGAACAAAAATGAAGTTTGTGGGTTGTGGGGGCATTTCTAGGATTGGTCGAAACGTCAAGGTTGGCTAAATGAATTTAAATAATTTCATTTGTACTTCATGGTACTTACTTTGAAAGGCCCTCCACATAGTGGATTCCAAGACTTGCGAGCGGTATCAAGTCTGAAAATCTAAAGGATCCGCCGGTTGGTTGCTTAGACTCTTTATGAGAGGAATAAGGGTGTTTGAATTAAAGTCTGCATTTTACTTAATCTGCGTTTAATGTTTAATTATAATCGAAAAGGTTATTTATTACATTAGAACTTACAATTTATCGCTGGCTATAAAATCCCATGAGAGACACTCAACACAAAACCTCACAATCACCGTATTCACCTTACAAGCCGCTAAACACCTCACAATACTCACGGTGTTTAACCCGTTACCGAGGTTCGTTTATTTGATTTAAAACTGACCTCAACACTTCCAGATTACTTCTGGTTTACTCACAACTACCGGGTTTCTCTACCAAAATAATTGGGAGGTTCATTCACGGTGACGGTTTATTCATCACTGACTTTGTCTCTTACAAGATTTTTCCAACTCTTTTCTTAAACTAATAATCTAATCTCTGACCCCCTTTTTTTGTCGTTGTAAAAATAATCAGCTCTCCACATTAACAACAACCCTTTTATAAACTTATCTTTCTATGACCAATAAATTATAAACCCAAGTGATTAATTTTGACTCTAATTACTACGCGGTCCATCTCACTGAAATACATTGTCGCCTATCGGCACCTGTGTAAACATTTGAGCATTACTATTTTGATCTAAACAATAACGTTCTTTCAAACTAATCATATAATATACGACCGGTAAATCACTCTGTATCTTTTTAATGCTTAACTAGAAAAATATGTGATAGCTCAACTAATCCTTGAGAAAGTTTATCTTAAAGTAGATTAGTTCTTATATTTGAATAAATTGAATACTTTTTAACTAATTGAATAATTTTACTTTAAATAATAATGAAATTTTATTTCTGAAATTACCACTCCCACAGGGTCACTTTTGGCACCTTTTAGACCTGCTGCCTACACCATTGCCACTCGGCCAGAAGGAGAGTGATAGTATTTTTTCCGCATCACTTACGTTAACGCACAGTCTAAAACTCGCAAATTTTTTTGAATCATCTATTTTCATCTAAATGCAATGAGTGCTGTCGCTCTTAATTTTGTGACGATTTAGTACTTGCATCACATCCTCTTCTGTTGCTGTAGGGTCAACGCTGGTTGCATGTATCCATTTCTTCTTATGAACCCCCGACAGGGTTCCCGAATCATTGGATGTACCAATCACAATAGTTGGTCTTTTTATGATTGGTTTTGATTATTTCCTGGGTTTCACGTGAACAAAGCCTTCTTCATCTTCTTTGGTAGACTGCTTCGGGCTAAGTTCTGGTTTCTCAGACGCTTTACTCGCATATATTGCAGTCTGGTTCACAACCTGTTCTTTCTCGGAGCTGGCTGATGCGAGCCTCTCCTGGGAATGTTGTATTGTTGATACCGTAGGTTGAGGCTTCTTTCCGTCACACGTCTTTATGGGACGTGTTTTTTTTTTTTTGGAACCAATTTTTCCACCAGCTTCCTTAGTTCTTCTATATCCTTCTTAACTTCCACCTGTGATTTAGCATCTAATACACGTTCAACACTGAAGGTGTGCATCTCGCGTTTCAAAAGAGCAATATCTCTCATTACTGAAGTGACATCTACGTAAACAAACGTAACCGAAGGAAGTTTGCTCAAGTCCCTCGCAACAAAGATCGGCAGATTGTCTGGCTCCACTACTCGCAACATTCGAATGATGTCCAGCAGATGTTTCTGCTTTTTGCTTTCACCACGTCTTGTAGTCGTTTCATTGCCGCAGTACGAAGCATGTGCATCTCTGAAATGTTTTTCGAAGAGCTTCAACAGCATAAGTTCGTTCCAAATGTTCATTTTATTTTGTATGAACATTAATAATTCACACACTACTAAGTTTTCCATCTTCTTTTTTTTTACAAAAACACACGAAACATAGTTTTTCTAGTTTGTACTTTTAGAAATTCAACTATAATTATTATTTTAAATAATAAATATTTTTAGCATGTTCGGGTACTCGAACCTTTTCGGGCCCGATCCCTAATTTACTACAATTTACTACAATGTCACTCTAACCACTAGACTACTGCAGTCATATGCTTAAATAATTACTCTCAACTAATTATATATCGTATTTGACTTGATTGTTTATAATTATTATTAGTGTAATTGATATTATTGTTATTATTAGAGTCCGGCAATAAGATGCAACGGTACTTTAGTTAGGTGTTTAATCGATAAAAAGCAGCAAATGTGTTATCTGTAGAAATAAAATGTAATTATATATATTTGTAATGTTCCCTGCTGACAAATAGTGTAGTGTATAAAAATTTTTATCTTATCAAAATCTGACCAATGGCAAAGGAGTGAGAGAAATTACCTATCTCGGATATAATCCCAAAATAATGAGGTGTCGTTATTAAGATAAGAATTCATTGCGGTACAAGTGTTTTATTCTTTTCTTTTTTGTTGGTTTTTTGTTAAAATAAAGTTTAAAATAGCACGCCTATGGCAAAAGTACCATTGCATATTTTTGCCTGTCTCTAGTTATTATAAAGTTAAAAGTCAATCACCAAAATCACCATAAAACAACAAAGATTTACCCAGTGAGACACTAAGAAGTTTTGTGGAAAAATAAAAAGTATTAGTTTTATTAATTAATTTTTACTAAGATTAACTCACTAATGAAGTTTGTTGAATTTAGCAATGTTCTAAATTAATAAGTTCACAATCCAATTGTCAGATCTTAATATTTACTCATTTACACACACTATTTTCATTTTCTCACACAATTGTCACTATAATCACTAATTTTTTACAATTTTTCAATAAAATGATAGACACTTTGATATGGTGACTATCACATGCACCATTTTACATTTTAATCACCATTTTAAATTTGCTGCATCGTATGCAAATATGCGTCCATTGGTTTACAAGATGGCGTCTATAATGCAATTTGTTTATTTATAGTTACATGACAATTTTAGTTACAATTAAAATTTTCTTATTAGATTGATAAAATTTCACTGCAACATTTTATGTACAGATAGTTACTAATTTTATTTCAGATTGTCAGTTTTGTACAAGAAACTAACTATACGGTTGTACCTGACCTTGAGTTTCCCGTATTTTCTTCAGTTGATGTTCCTGTTGCATTCACTAAAATTGTTGATGCAGCCTGTACTATATTAAATAAACTATATTTGGTTTTTTCATAAACTCTATATAAGATCAGCTAACAGAGTTCTGGTGTAGTTTTACGCATGGATGAGTTCCGTGGTTACCAAATCCCGGCCACTTCACTCGCTCTGTACTTTTATTCGCTGCACATTCTTCACACACTATTACATTCTAGATGCACTATCGTTCTCTCTAAACCCCAGTTCACCGATACCACGAATTCTTCCCTTTTACTTTACTTTAACGCTCTTCTGTGTTTTTATGGTATCGTATTGTCAAATGCAATCTAAGAGAGTTGTAGCGGAAAATTATTTTTTTCAGTTTATATGAAAACCGAAGTTTTATATTTTATTCATAATCTTCTAGCTAGGTTATACTCATGCACAGATATACACTGGGGGAGGGTCAAAGCCGTAGTGGTGTAACGAATGTCGAAAAAAAAAAAACTTGAAGAATTCATCGGCAAATTAATCGATTTAATATGATTAGCATTGAAATCTGGAACGATTTGTTGATTTGTGTAAAATAAACCTAATCTAAAATTTTTGCTAACGTCATGATGCTGTTTTTATTTTCAAAATAAGTGCAAAGTATACATCCTCTACGTCTGATTTTGATAAATTAAGTGTTTCAAATAAAGAATTAATTTAATACGCAACTAAACAGTACACCGCAAAGTGATTATGTAGCGAATAAATATGCAAGTGAATAAATATTTCAATGATGATTACCAGAAACATTTTAGGATTACACGTTAATCATTGATAAATGGCGGCATATATTTTATTTAAATTACGCTTCCATCATGGCCAACTTTACTTCTTGTTAGATTTTTTTTTTTAAACATTTATTTGGCCTTGGTTATTATAGAACCATATAGCCATCACAACACAAACATCAAACACAAAATAATTATCATATCAGTTATGTGCAATGCTGCATAACACAAGGAAGTCACCGGACCCGACTTGCTGCCTTAGCAGCAACATTCCCATAGGATATAAAAACCGTTGTTAACACGAAAGATGATATAGTTGATAGTATATAGTTTTGTAGAGATAGTTACATTGTTAGATTCATTCAAATAGTTATGTAGTTAGTTGTAACACTTAAAAATAATTGTCGAATAAAATTTAATGTTTTTTAAAAATCTCATTTCAATTTCCAATCATAAATTTGGCGCAGTCGGTACGATACCCGAAATCGATTTTTAACGCGCGAATATCGATTTTTGTTTCAACAATTAATCGGGTACCAAGAACAGTTTGGACATTGAGAGACTGAGTGCAGTTCTGTGAACATTCGAGTGCATATCGAAGCCGGAAACAAGAATCGTTCCAAGTTCCAGTTCTACATCAGGAGGTTTGAAGAAATTAAACGGAGTTCGACCAAGACCTGGGGAACATCTAGCATCGATCGACCCTATAGGCACCATAGACTAAGAAGACCTGGGGAAACGTCCAAAATCGACAGGAACCTAAAGGCACTAGAACTAAGAAATGAAAACTGCATTAATGTAAGTGTTGCTCATCCTTTTTAACACATTATTCCACACTAGAAAAATCAAAAGTAACATTTTTACAACAGAAAAAGAATTAAATTAAGAAAAGAAAAGACTGAAATTAAAAATTAGACTTAATTAGCTGTAGAAACTTAGTTTAATGACCCTAAATTTGAACGAAGAAGAGCTTAACAGCTTAGCTGACCATTTCAATCAGTCCATCAGATTAGATAGCATGCAGAATCAAAGTCAAGTAGCTGCCCCTCTTCAGCAACCACCAAATTACCAATTACTAAAACTATACTTAGATTCTGTCCCGAAGTATGAAGGAAACCCGCACACTCTTGGGATTTTCCTGGACAATTGCGACCATTTATTCAGAACGTTCGCCAGCTCAGATCAGGCGATACACAGTTTCCTAATTAGAGCGGTACTTTCAAAATTAACCGGAAGAGCGTTAATGCTCATAGGCTCACGTCTTGAACTAAAAAGTTGGCATGAAATTAAAGAAGCTTTGTCCCTCAGCTTTGGAGACCAACGAAATATAGACTGTCTCGTACAAGATCTCATTAGTTTAAGACCAAGTAAAAATGAAAGCCCTTATAATTTCGGCATGCGTTGTCAGGACGCACGGAGTTTAATTATAGCCAAATTAAATGCAAACCATACCATGCACGAGCAAGAAAAATTAATAAGAATAGCGAACTACGACGATCTAGCGCTAAAAACTTTTATTCGAGGCTTATTAAATCCCATTCAAACGAACGTTAGGTTGAGAAACCCCCCTAACTTAGAAACGGCTATGAGTTTAGTTATTGAGGAAGAAAACTTTTTGTACGCTACTCAAAAAGCAAATACTTTAAATCTTCAGACTCAATACAGACCCTCGACAAAAGTCACACCGACCAGACAACCATATGAACAACCCCGTACACAGTATTTCAACCCTGTGTCCCGTCCAGCCTTCAACACAGGACGTCCATCTTTCCACACACCACAATTTTCAAATTCTCCACAATTCAGACCCAATAATCAATTTTCACCCCAAAAACCAAATCCATTTTATAATACTAATACATCTAACCAACGTCCTAATTACTTTGCTGTACAACGACCTTATGTACCACAAAGACCCAATTTCCCTACACAAAACCGAAATTTTCCGCCGAGACCAACTCAAAATTCAAATTTTAGTAATCAGAGTAACAGATTCAAAAATTCTCAGTACAAACCGGAGCCGATGGAAGTCTCATCTATTAGATCACACAATAGGCCTCAACCGCAACCTAAATATATAGCGACGGAACTATTCGCTCAAAATGTTGAGAACGAGTATAACGACACGTCATATGTTCAACCATATGATCAGTCATACGAACAATATGATCAAGACGAGTATAATACTACTCAAAATTATAATGAACCTTACCCGGACATGTCACAAAATCTTGAAAATTTATACGAAAATAATTGTGAATATTACGATTATGATTCTCAAATTCAAACCAATCATGATCCTTCTAATACTCAAAATTTTCAAGAAGTTACGAACCAGAACCCTATAACGTAATACAAGTACATGCGTTAAATACCAACCTACCCTACATATTTATACCTGAATTAAATGCTAAATTTTTAATAGATACCGGCAGTAGCAAGAGTCTTATAGATCCTAACTTGGCATACAAATTTTATCCTGAATTTATCTTTAACCATAATTTTACTATTCAATCTGCCCATGATATTTCCTACCATAACGAAGTAGCGGAAATACCACTTTTCGGAATTTTTAACATAAAACAAAGACATAGATTTTATCTCTTTAAATTCAGTTCAAAATTCGAAGGATTGATAGGAGTAGACCTTTTGAAACAGTTAAATGCAACTGTTAATGTCACAGATAAATTATTAAAGACCCCTCACGCACGGATACCTATTATAATCGGTTCAAATAACAACCAAGCACCTACATCTGATAACTCTTACGATTTTATGAAAATCTTTAACACCACTGTACCACCACGTTCAATTAAAATTGTCAAAATTCCCGTAAAACAGAAAAACGGCGCAGGAATTCTAAATTATATCAATTTTGAAAATGGCTTAGAAATCCCTAAAGCTGTAGTTAATGTTTCAAATTATTTCGCGATCACTACGATAAGTAATATTAACGAAAATGCAGTCGAGTTAAATTTATTAGAACCTTTGGATATAGAACCACTAAATTTAATAGATATAAATTTTATTGAAAAAATGGAAACGGAAGATATCTTGACCCAAGAACACGATAACGCTTTAAAACGAAATTTGAAAAATCTTAGGCTTAACCACTGTAACCCGGAAGAGAAAGACGCCATCCGAAAATTATGTTTCGAATTTAGAAATATATTTTATTGCGAAGGCGTACCTTTAACCTTCACAAACCAAATTACTCACAAAATTAAACTTAAAGACGATAATCCAATTTTTACAAAATCATATCGTTTTCCAGAAGTTCACAAAAACGAAGTAAAGTCCCAAATTTCAAAATTACTAGATCAAGGCATAATACGCGAAAGTATCTCACCATGGTCCAGCCCCGTTTGGATCGTGCCGAAAAAAATTGACGCGTCGGGCAAACGAAAATGGAGGTTAGTCATAGACTACCGAAAACTAAACGAAAAAACCATCGACGATAAATATCCTCTCCCGAATATCACTGATATCTTAGATAAATTGGGAAAAGCTAACTATTTTACTACAATAGACTTAGCGAGTGGATTTCACCAGATAGAGGTAGACCCTCACGACGTTTCAAAAACCGCATTTTCCACCGACGAAGGACACTTTGAATTTACACGAATGCCCTTTGGTTTAAAAAACGCACCCTCTACCTTCCAACGCGTTATGAATAATATCCTCAGAGGATTATCTTGCCTAGTGTACCTGGATGACATTATTGTCTTCAGTACGTCCCTGCAGGAACACGTAGAAAAACTTAGAGAAGTGTTCGACCGCTTAAAATCAAGTAATTTCAAAGTACAACTAGACAAAACTGAGTTTCTTCAAAAGTCAGTTCAATTTTTAGGACACGTAATAACCCCTGAAGGCATAAGACCAAACCCTGAAAAAATATCTGCTATAAAAAATTTTCCAATACCTAAAACCCAAAAAGAAATAAAAGGCTTTCTTGGACTTTTAGGATACTATAGACGTTTTATTCCAAATTTCGCAAAAATTACAAAACCCATGACTAAATGTCTTAAGAAAAATGCTAAAGTAATACATGATAATGAATTTGTAGAATGTTTCAAAATTTGCAAAGATATTTTAACGACCGATCCAATATTACAATACCCCGACTTTGAAAAGCCCTTTATTTTAACGACAGATGCGAGTAACTACGCCATTGGTTCAGTTCTCTCTCAAGGTGACGTTCCTTATGATAAGCCAGTAGCGTACGCATCCCGTACATTGAACGAAACTGAAACGCGATACTCCACAATCGAGAAAGAACTTTTAGCGATTGTTTGGGCCTGTAAACATTTTCGACCCTACTTATATGGCCGTAAGTTCACCATCTATACGGATCATCGCCCTTTGACATGGCTCTTTAGTTTAAAGGAACCAAACTCAAAATTGGTACGATGGAGATTACGTCTCGAAGAATTCGATTATACTATCTTGTACAAAAAAGGCAAACACAATACGATAGCCGATTGTCTTTCCCGCATTCAACTTAACGCGATAGAAACTGAATCTACTATTAATAATCCTGGTGACGTAGATCAGAATGTTGTAGATTTCTTCAGAGAACTAGCAGAAAATCCAATACCATCAACCAGTACTAACCCTAAACCAACTAACCAACCTAAGAAACCAAAAATCAAAATTTTATCAAATATCCAAATTAAACCACCTGACAAACCGTCACGAAAAATTCCTAACAGTGACACAGACTCAGCTGACGAAATTATCAACCTATCAGACTCAGAAGCGACTAAATCAATTTCTGACATTGAAACCCTTACTGCATCCGATAGCGAAGACAATACTCTGACAGCACCCGAAGACGACAACGTCTCTACCCAACATTCCACTTTTAACGAAACCACTAATGATGGAATTCCCATCTTGGACGAAATTGTTAATAATAAGATCCATCAAATTTTAGTATTCGCTAGCCCATACCCAAAATCAATCATTAAACACGAAAAGTACGAAAACTGTAAAACCATTTCGATTAAGATACCGGAATCGGATAACGAAATACTAATCCTAGATTTTCTCAAAAATTATACCGACCCTAAGAATACCTACTACATACATTTTCAAACTGATAAATTATACCAAAAATTTTGTAAAACTTATCTCACCCACTTTTCGGAAAAAGGCGCTAAGTTAATTAGATGCTTAAAATTAGTTAATACCGTAGTAGACAAGGAAGAACAGTTACTCCTCATGAAACATCATCATGAAGGTAAAACTAATCATAGAGGAATACAAGAAACCTTAGAATATCTAAAGAAAAATTACTATTGGAAAAACATGAAAAATTCTATTTCAAGTTTCATTAATTGTTGCGATATTTGCCAGAGATCCAAGTACGGTAAAAAGAAACCCTATGCACCACTAATAATAACTGAGACCCCGAGTAAACCATTCCAAATTATTCATATGGATGTTTTTACATTTGACGGTCAAAATTATTTAACGCTAGTAGACGCTTTCAGTAAATTCGCACAAGCTTTCAAAATTTCAGGAGAAACCGCTATTCATGTTTCAAATGCATTAATTAAATACTTTAGTTCATTCGGCATACCTCAAAATTTTACTGTTGACCAAGGTAAAGAATTTGATAACGCGACAGTGAAAGATCTGCTGAAATTGCATAACATTCATACACATTTCACAACGAGCGGACATCACGAATCCAACGCGATAGTAGAAAGATTTCATTCCACTATTATAGAACACCTTAGAATCCTAAAAGAAATTTACCCGCAAGAAGACGAAAATTTAATGGACTACGCAATTATTGCATACAATAATTCGATACATAGTTCAACAAATTATACCCCTCTAGAATTAACTTTTGGCCATACCGATTCTAGAAACCCAATAGAAATTTTTACACCCAAATCTTTTTATTCAGAATACGTAGATAGCCATAAGCAAAAATTAAAACACGTATACCAAAATGTTAACGATAAGTTAAAAAGTAATAAAGAAAAGAAAATTGAAAAAACTAACGTAAAAGGCGACAAGAGTAACGAATTTCATTTAGGCCAAACCGTATTCAAAAAGAACCCCCAAAGTAGTAGAAATAAAAAATCTAAAAGATTTTTCGGACCATACAAAATTACTAAATTACTAGAACGAAACCGCGTAGAAATAAAAAGCGAGACTAAAGACAGAACAGAAGTCTTACATATTAAAGAACTCAAAAAACCACCCCTTGTTACAGATTAATCATCTGGGTCACCATCGTGGACCTCGGACATTCAAAATTTCATGACCTGAACGACAACCCTGGACTTTTACCTGTAAAATTAGGAAAATGTCAAAATCAAGTAGATACTTGGACTTTCATACTGACATATGACATTACTGACATAATTACAGAATTTAAATCCCTACAAAATTCCTTTTCCCGACTTAAGACAAAAATCAAAAATTTCAGGAATAACGGTTACGAAAAAGAATTTTCTAACTCATACAAAATCGTAGAATTTTTAGAAAGTAAAATAGAAAATCAAATTTACCAGTTAAACCCTACTTACAGACAAAGAAATAAGAGAGCTCTTATTAACGGGCTAGGCACATTTATTAAAACTATAACGGGCAATCTCGATCAAAATGACGCTGCAAGATACGATAAAGCCATTACAGCTTTAACAAAAAATCAAGACACTATAAAAAACGTAATGGAAAACCAAATTTCCCTAGTTGAGACGACAATTGAAAAATTTCAAAATGCCATCAAAAATCTAGAGCACAATCAAATAATTTTAACTTCTAGAATAATGCAACTAGAACAAATTATAGAGACCACACATTTACAAAAAACTGAAACCCATCATTACTTTTTATTACACATGATTCTTTCACAAATTGTAAGTTCATTCCAGATAATATATGATATGCTAGAAAAATTAGAAATAGCTATCACATTTTCCAAATTAAACGCATTTCACAATTCAATGGTAAAACCTGACGAGCTACTAGTATAAATTACAAACGCTAAAAAACAGCTAAATAAGTATAGATTCCCTTTCGAACCAAATTTAGATAACATATTACTTTTTGAAAAAATTTTGGAAATTAAGAGTTACAGTAAAAAGAATAAAATCATATTCATTATAGAAATACCTGTTGTAGAAATGGAAACTTACGATTATTATCAATTATTTCCATTTCCTACCCCTTCCAAAAAATCATTTCAAGTGATTACCCCACATGCTAATTATCTCCTATCCAACGAGCAACATTTTTCATTCTCGAACGATAGATGCAGAGAGATAACACCCGAAAATTTCTTGTGTCACGGACTTCATACAGTCATGATTAAAGAAGAAGAAGAAGCACCATGCGAGATGCAATTACTACTTCATTCTAGAAACGCATCCAACTGCGAACCGATAATCGTGGAGATAGCAGAACCTAAAATCCGAAGAATAAAATTGAATCAATGGATGATCATCGTTCCAAATTCAACAGTAGCTGTACAAGTATGTGAAAACAACCAAGAAAGAATACCACTCAAGGGATCTTACATCATGGAAGCAGAAGAAAACTGCGAGATGAAAATCAAGAGAACCACCATCACCTCTACAAGAAAATTAAAATCACCAATGAAGATTGTGAATCTCCCAAAATTGAACATCGAACAGAAGACATCCGAAGAAAGAATAAAATTTGAACATGTCAATCAAAATTCAATCAATTTAATTGGAATCAATCAGCTAAAAGAAAAATTGTCGATGCAGCGAGAGGAGCTGAAGAAGATGTCAAATGCAAAATTGGATTTCAAGGCCAACATATACGTAATTTTACTCTATGCACTTTTAATTTCAATTTCTGTTTCAGTCATCCTATATATGACATTGAAACGTAACAGGAAGCCCATAGACGTACAACAAGATCCAAGTTCAACAGCCCCAGTGCCCGTGAGAATCTCGGACTTTGGCGTTACCCCCATAGTCCTCAAGTAGCCCGGGAGGAGTTATGTGCAATGCTGCATAACACAAGGAAGTCACCGGACCCGACTTGCTGCCTCAGCAGCAACATTCCCATAGGATATAAAAACCGTTGTTAACACGAAAGATGATATAGTTGATAGTATATAGTTTTGTAGAGATAGTTACATTGTTAGATTCATTCAAATAGTTATGTAGTTAGTTGTAACACTTAAAAATAATTGTCGAATAAAATTTAATGTTTTTTAAAAATCTCATTTCAATTTCCAATCATAAATTTTATCATAAAACATACTTATAAACATAAAGGCTATAGCGGGATAAGATACTGAAAACTGCACCGCTCCAGAATTCCATTTTTATTTGACCATTCGAAAGTACTTGATCGAAAACCCCCTCAAAAAAATTTTCAGCCCCCGAAACCCACTAGGGTGTTCTCTATGCGAAAAACAACGTTTTTTTCGACTTTTATTTTTCCTGGGCGCTTCTTTCATCCAAAAAATCTGAAAAAATTCACAAACGCGTGTTTCAGCACTACAAATAACCATGATTTTTTTCAGATTTTTTCGACTGAAACTAAGCTCAGGAAAAATCTTTGAAATTTTCAACGATTTTTTAGGTTATGTAAATAATGTTTGGCCAACTTTTAAGTACATACATTTTGTATATTTTTTCCCCCTCTTTCGAATGGCGGTGTTAGAATTGTCAGTTTCACGCCGGAACAAGCTCAAAAATCGAAAAAACTGTTTTTTTTTAACTTTTTTCCCATTTTTTTCGCACATAACCTCAAAAAAACAATGGAAAAATGATTTTTCACACTTTTTTTTGGTACTGTCAAGTTCCAAAATTCAAAAACCTCCATTTTTGAATCACAGTGTACGCATAATTACGATAAAAACGTTTTTTTCTAACATTTTTCCCATTTTTTTAGCACATAACCTCAAAAATCAACGGTAAAATGATTTTTCATATTTTTTTTTTGGTATTTCAAAGTCCTTAAGTTAATACTACCATTTCCGAATAACTTTGTTTTCACAATTACCAAAAAAACTTTTTTCTTCTTAATAATTCAGAAAGTAATAATTCTTCTTAAATAATTCAGAAAGAATTTTTGCAGGTCTGATAATTTTTGACTTATATCTTGCATGACTAAGATAATATATGACTACAGCAATATGAGAGCAGGAGCCAACAGTGCGTAATCCATTGGCAAAAAAATATCAAAATTACCAAAAAAATATTTTTTTGGTAATGGTATTTGGTTTGGTATGTTGAGAAAAAAGTTTTTTTGGTAATTGTGAAAACAAAGTTATTCGGAAATGGTAGTATTAACTTTAGGACTTTGAAATGCCAAAAAAAAAACCATGAAAAATCATTTTGCCGTTGATTTTTGAGGTTATGTGCTAAAAAAATGGGAAAAATGTTGGAAAAAAATGTTTTTATCGTAATTATGCGTACACTGTGATTCAAAAATGGAGGTTTTTGAATTTTGGAACTTGACAGTACCAAAAAAAAGTGTGAAAAATCATTTCTCCATTGTTTTTTTGAGGTTATGTGCGAAAAAAATGGGAAAAAATTAAAAAAAAAACAGTTTTTTCGATTTTTGAGCTTGTTCCGGCGTGAAACTGACAATTCTAACACCGCAATTCGAAAGAGGGGGAAAAAATACACAAAATGTATGTACTTAAAAGTTGGCCAAACATTATTTACATAACCTAAAAAATCGTTGAAAATTTCAAAGATTTTTCCTGAGCTTAGTTTCAGTCGAAAAAATCTGAAAAAAATCATGGTTATTTGTAGTGCTGAAACACGCGTTTGTGAATTTTTTCAGATTTTTTGGATGAAAGAAGCGCCCAGGAAAAATAAAAGTCGAAAAAACGTTGTTTTCGCATAGAGAACACCCTAGTGGGTTTCGGGGGCTGAAAATTTTTTTGAGGGGGTTTTCGACCAAGTACTCACGAATGGTCAAATAAAAATGGAATTCTGGAGCGGTGCAGTTTTCACTATCTTATCCCGCTATAGCCTTTGAATCTTTTATAAACTTGTTAGAGTTGGTCTTACATCAATCAGTAAATCGGTCTTTTCATCCGATAGAAACGTTGCTAATCGGATTTTACATCGGTGAATTTAGAAACGCGTCGATTACAAAAAAAAAAAAAAACGGCGAATTAATAAATGGTTTGATAGATTTTCGATGCAATCGATTAGTCAATCGATGAATTCTGGAACTTGCCCTACATGTGGTAGAAGAACTAAAAATATATATTTGCTAAATGCAAAATTGGACCAAGTTATATATCTTTTTCTGGCATTAAATATACAGAGGGTTCATAAATGATTGATAGACGTTTGAATTTCAAGGTCATTAGATAAATTATAAAGGTTTTAAATTCAACTGGTTATCAACCGTTAATGAACGCCTGTATAAGTGTTTTCTTTTTTCTTGATAACATTTAAATCTTCTGCCTCTCATTTTCTGTGTGAAATTCTGTTTTTATTTCAGTGACCTCTTTGGTTCTTTTTAGGATTTCGTAGATATGACCAAAAACCTCTTATACCGTCACTTTTAGCGTCTCTGCACGGTAGAAAATATATTTAAAAATGTTGTCCCCCATTTATTTTAGAAAGATTAAAATAACTGAAATATTTCAGAATAATGCACATTAATGTGAACCAGAATAGTACGATCGGAATTTATTTTTATTACTTTTATTATAAAAGTTAAGTTGAGGCATCAAATTAAAGGACTTAGCCGTAGATTAAAGAACAGAAACTTAGTTATTATTTTGTTATACAATTTTTGCCGGGAAAGGTTCTCAGAGTACCCTTGAGGGGCTGTTTCAATAATCTGAAAAAATTCCGAGTAATTCTGATTGTTGTGAACAGGAATAATACACTCAGAATTTCTAATTTGATATTTTTTTATACAGCGTAGATTACGGATTAATCATTTTTATTTTGACAAAATTTGTCAAAATGAAAATGAAAACAGACGATTTAACGTTTGCAGCTACAGGTTTGCTCAGCACATACGTATAAAACCCTGAAATGAGTATAAATTAACACACACATAATTTGTTCAGTTTGAGAGTTTTGAAAGTATGACAAAAAATCATTACAACGTCACTAATGTGTTTGTCTGTATGTCTCTTTGTTTGCTCGGTAGAAATTGTATCCAAACGGCTGAACATAGAATATTAAAATTTGGCATGCTTGTACAATTCTTTGACCCACATATAGGATAACTATAGAGAGTTCCAAACAAATACAAACGGGCAATATATAAACAAATATACGTAACGAAAAAACAAATATTTTTTTAAAATTTTGTTTGGGCTATCAAATGAAGTACCTTAACGCATAGATTAGCAAACCAAATTAAATTTTTTTAAAATCAAATGTTTATGGAATTTTCGCCAGAAATGTGTCTATTTTGCCCTATTCCCCAGAGGGATTAGTCTAAAAATCTGAAAAAATACTCAATAATGTATATTGTTGTGAACCGGAACAGTAAAACAGAAATTTTTGATCAGATTATTATTTCGAAAAATATCGATATTTTGTGGCGGTGAAAAAAACTTTTTTCTTTTTAAAATTTATTGTGCAGTATCATAAAAAAGCTCTAAAGACGTAGATTAAGAAGCAAAAAATAAACATATTTTTTTAATTTCTTAATTTCAACACGATTATGACCAAAAATGTACTAACAAACTTTTGTTCCACACCCTGTAACCCAGAGGAGTTAAACTTAAAATCTGCAAAAATTCTGAATAAGGTATTTAATGTGAACCTGGAATTTTTATCTGATTATTATTTCGTAACACTGTGCTTTCAATATTTAGGACTGGAAAGCTGGATAGCTATAGCTGAATTTTAATACGAATGAGTCTTAAATGTGGTTTCGTGATGGAAACCAGGAAGTTTTTGATATGCATCAATATATCGTTATTCTTTACCCTTGCCTCGTTGCATAAACCATTCGGATCTTGATATCAGATAGGTCTTAAGATAGCAAGCGGGTCTAAGTGCTTTATCCCATATATGTTTAATTGTGGTTGTTCGACTAAGAGTTTGGGGCACTATATTAGAGAACATCGGCAGCCAAACAGTGGGTGCTGATTTAACAATGCCGAAATTATCATCATGGTATCGTGCAATTGAGTGTCTATTTTGAAAGTGTGCGCGCTATAACTCCAAAATGGAGTGGAATATTCGGCAACGGCGTAAGCCAAGGCTATTCCAGCAGTGTGCAAGTTGTTAGCTACTCCCCATGTATTACCAGAATGGTTTTGCAAGATGTTATTTTAAGAGTGTGAGATTTGCAAGTCAGTCATCTACCCAGAGTTAACAATAATAATAATAATATTTACTTCATGCTAGACGTTTACAATTGTCAGTACATACATGATAAATCCATTGAACAAAAGTTCAAATACATTTGAAAACAGTGAAAAATGAAAATACAATATTAAATGTGATAGTAACGAAACATAATAAAAAAAAAACAATGGTAAAAAAAAACAGCTTACATGTTAGGTGTAATTACTGAAATCAATATTGAAAAATTCATCCGAATTGTAAATACAGTTCTCAATAAATATTTTTTTGAGCCTGAACTTAAATAATCTAATGGACAATTTTTTTAAAGAATCTGGTAGGTAGTTAAAGAAGGTGGCTGCCAAAAAAATGCCATTCCTAGATTTAGATAATTTAAGTCTTGGTAATCTGATATTGCCACAAGAGCGAACATTGTAATCATATTTAGAGGACACAGTTAAATACTTGTTCGGGTTTTCTTCAACGTATACCAGACAAACATAAACTATAAAAACATAATGGTGCATTTCCTAAAGAGCTTTCGGCAATAGTATCTGTTAGGAACATTATTCAGATTTCTTACAGAACGTTTTTGAAGTAAAAAAAATCTGTTGACCTTGAGGGACATATTATTACAAAAAATTTGATTGGCCCCTTTAACTGAATAAATATATTAATATTGCGGTTAAGAGAAAAAATAATTTGTTGAGTTTTATTATTATTAAGGGAAAGTCGATTTGAAATGAACCAATCTTTAACTTTCACCTTTTCCAATTCTGTATTTCTTACCACGTCGTTAATGTAACATAACAGAAGTATGTCTTCTCAGGACGGTAGTGTCATCGGCGTACAGTATAACTTTAATACTTTCAGTAAGCAAATTGATATAAACAATGAAAAAAAAAAAAATAATAATAAATAAACTGGACTAAAATTACGCTCTGACAAACCCAAAAATTGACCTTCCTACATGAAGAATCTACGTCAGTCATCGCGACGAACTGGTATATATTAGAAAAATAAGAGCAAATGAGATCATTTGCATTGCCACAGTTACACCAATATAGACTGGCAGAGGGTTATATTCTCGATTAATGTTTCTGTAAACATTTATATTTTCATCTGTAGCTGACCAAAAGGCACAATTGTCATTGACACAATTTGTAAACTATTAATATTCAAAACATCAATAGGATTTGTCATATGAGCAAATTTAAAAGCCATATATCCCTGGTATTCAATAAAATAAAAAATTATTCCAGTCCAGTTCCAATAAGTTACATTTATATGAAATTATTGGATTAACTCGATTAACCGATATGATGGTATGTTATGATATACTATAAATAGTTTAATAACTCTGTAACCAAGTGATGCTAACACGTGGTTAAATAATTATCAATATGTTCACAATACCAGTAATATGGATTTTAAAATATTGGAGTAATTTAATTAAATCTGTTGTTACGGTAAACATTTTTTGTATAATATTAAAATCATATTCCCGGAATTAACCCTAAATAAGCTTTGATTTACAAAATTATTTTTGTTGAATTGTACCAAAAGCCGACTAACAGAAAACGTCAAAAATAAAAATTGATGTGAAGTGTGAATTTTCACACATTTCAGGGTTTCGCAGGTATTTATTAACTGTGTGATGATTATTTGGGATGCCAAAACAAATTTTATGTCAAAATATATTTTTATGAATTTTAATTCGAATGACTAATACCATTATTTAAGTTTCTAAATATGTGCAATATTTTTTTTATATAGCAAGGTTCATTCAGATTTTGAAAATTGCGCCTATGGCTTCCATTGGTTGCTTAAATCATAAGCCTGGACCTCTGATACCTTCAAATATAGAATTAAATTATAATTTCAACACTTCCCACTGGTTACTAAATTTACGCTTTTAAAAATTAAATGCAACATTTACCAAAATATAACTAGAATTTTGACCAAATAATTTAAACAAAATAAAAACGCAAAAAAAAAACTGAAAAAATAAAAATTGACGAGATTCGAACACAGTTTCTTACAGTTGGTTCAATTCACTAAGCGAGAACGCTACTATTGTGCTATAGAGGATCACTCGTTTACTATGTTAAATAGCGGATTAAATATATTACATATTTTACTTAAAAACACAAAAATTGCGTTATTTTCCGAAAACATAATCTGATCAAAAATTCCTGTTGTACTACTACGGTTCACACAAATGTACAATACAGAGAATTTTTTCAGATTTTTAGTTTAAACCATCTAGGCTACAGGGTGTGGGACAAATTTTTTTTTGCACAATTTTGGCAAAAATCTCCTCAAAATAATTTATTTTGCAAAAATAAAATTTTGATCGTTAATCCATGTACCAAGGGCTTTCATTTGATACCCTACACAGAGTTGTAAAAAAATATATTTTTTTTTCGATGAGCTTATATTTGTTTATATTTTTAGGGGGATATGATTTTTAGATGTTTTAGTATTTTTCCTATGTGCGGGTCAAAGAGTTGAATAAGCATGCCAAATTTCAACTCTCTAGGTTTAGCCGTTTGGCTACAATTTTTACGGAGCAGACAGACAGACAAACAGACAGACAGACAGACAGACAGACGACAAAATGACGGTATAAGGGTTTTTTGGTCATACCTACAAAACCCTAAAAATGACGGAATATAGAGAAGAAATATGTACAAGGGTTCCTACTTAAGTTTTTCTGTGTAGCTGTTGCTTGATAGATGTTAGATTTGACAAGTTGCTTTTTGAATATATATATATATATATTTTTAATTTAGTTAATTAAAGATCAATTAAACATCAAATCTTGGGTTATTAGTACCCGGTATTGTATTTTATAAGAAATTGTTGATTATATTTCATTGTGTGGGTATTATGTATGTTGGTGGCAGTCTATATTTGTCTGTATAGTTTTGTGTCTGTTAGAAATGTATGTAAGATTTTTTTGTTATTGTCTTTAAGTACTTCTTGTAGAGATTCAAGTATTTGGTGTGTCTGTCTTATTGTGTCTTTATTGTTTTTTGAATTGTTCTTATTTTTGTGTTAAAATGTCTGTTACGGGCTATCCTAGCCGAAACACAGCGCTTTAAAATCTAGTTAGACGATAACCTACCTTCGTACGGAAAACTTATTCTAAGCTTATAAAAGGATACAGTATGGGGTAATTTTGTGCAAAACCAACTGAATAGGTCCTGTCAACCCACTTAGAGGACAGCATTTATGACAACAAACACCGCATCTGCATCCGAATGCAAAAACATACTAGAGATGTCACTTAATTTTGAGGTTAATTGTTTTTGACATTTCTATTTAACCTGTTTTGGGATATATACGTCGTGGAAACCTGGAAAGTACAACAGTTAGCGTGCGGAATATGTTTGAATGATACACCTACCTTATATAAAAAAAAAAAAAAGAACAAGAAATTATAATCCTCAATAGTAAATAAATTTCTGGGAATATTTGGTCGTAATAACGCAACTAGACATATGTCTGCACTGACAATGCGCGAGTGGTAAACCCGGTAGAGGGGTGAGGAAAAAAGGTTATAAAACAGATGGGAAGCCACTTTTTCTCTCTCTTAAACTTCCGAACAGTTGTATTATCAGAAAAATTTGACCAGAAAGAAAAACTAACGGCACGTGCAGTGAAACTTCCATGTATAAGCCTAGAGGAAATTGAAGGCAACACGGAATTCGTTTTTGCGGAGACTGCTTGGCGTTTTACTGTCTTCGTAAGGAAGACACGGAGATATCCGGATGAGAATTTTCTTTTCTGATCAAAAGTTCGGAGTTTAAGAAAACCATTTAAGCCACCGACCACGAGGTAAGGTATCACCTTTCTTTTATTTCCGCACGCGAAACTGTTGTATGGTCTCCAGTTTCACTAATTGTATTTTTAACTGTTATTCATACAGTGGCGGTACGATAGAGGCAAAAAATTTGCACAGTTGTGCCTATTTGAGAGTATATATCGGCTGGAGGAATAATTGCTGAAGTTATCCGAGTATTCAACCGGTCGCAAAGGAATAAGCACCTTGTAGCGGAACCTTAAAACTACATCACCGTCCAGAGAGTACATAACCTACTTATTGTATCTAGCCGTGGAAACAGGGAGATTGTTTTTGTCTGCAACTCAGATGAGTACTAATTTATGATATTTGTTTGATGATTTGTAACAAAAATATCTTTATGAGTGTGGCGTATCGGACCTCCAGGTTGTGTTGAGGCGTAATACGTCCCCGTATAGATGTTTTTGGGTACACACTGATAATTTTGGCCATTTTTATGAATGTGTATGTATTGTACTTGTATTTTGAGTTGAGTGAGCACATGGTGCCACCCCTATTGTGAAGCATATATTTTCTACGTCCTAAGGCCCTAAGCTACAATAAGTTGGACGCGCTGAATCGTGTTGGGGCGCGTAGTTAGTCAGAGCAGTCTCGCTCAGGGTTGAATTAGTTTATTTAATTGTAGATTCAGTCTGTCCGTAAGTCAACATTTTTTTATCCCCTTGATAACTCGAGGTTGTGAATTAGTTCTCAAACACATGGGTTTAACCCCTCTCTGTGAATATTCCCTGGCCGGGTATTCGTGTTAACGGCTTTTTCACGTTATCAAGGGTCGGTCTTTGTATTTGATTTGGGTGGATTAACGTTAGCTTCAGTCGGGCAGAACCTCAGCCACAAGCATTTCTTTTTTTTTATTATCATCATCGGCCAGGCCTCACCTAATTTTTCTGTAATTTAGTAGTTTGTTTAAAGTTATATTTCCGTAGAGCCGTGTGGGTTGGGGTAGTACGTTAACTTTTTTTTCATCTCGGTAGAGATTTTTTTTGTGTTAACGTACTACGGGTTTTCAAGGGATTTGAGAGGATTTTGAGAGTCAGTCTCTTGGCCTCCTTGGATATTTTATCACCGCGACTTCGAGGCCACTAGACTGGCTGGGTTTTCATTAAAGTTAAGGCGAGCTAGAAGTATAGTAAAAATTTAAATCGGGTTTTGAACAAGCGCTGGCTTTCCGATTCTAAAATTCTTCCGGATTTTTCCTAACGGTATTGCCAACCGGAATACCGTTACCATTTTTCAACGTAATTAATCACTGTGGTATAATATTCCTGTGCAAAACTTCACGCAGCCCTAGGGCAGTTGTAGCATAAGTAATCCAATCACATGTTACTGGGTATTTATACCGCATCACAAGTAATTCAGTTGTTAGTTTAAATTGTAATTAATTACCGGTTAAAGATTCAGTTGTTTAATTTCCTTTGGCCACTCGTGAGTACTTAGTTTCTAAAATTTTGGATTTAACTTAGATATTTTGCTCGTAGATTAAATAATTTTTTTTTTGTATTAACTTTGTCGTACTCCGAGCTAAAAAGGGAATATTTAACTAGTCATTGATCTTGTAATTATTAATATTTTGGTTATAAAATTTTGCTTATTGAGTATTCGCTGTGCGAATAATAATATTTATTTTGTTTATAGATTTTGCGTAGTGAGTATTCATTTAGTGAATAATTTATTTTGTTTATAGATTTTGCGTATTGAGTATTCATTTAGTGAATAATTTATTTTGTTTATAGATTTTGCGTATTGAGTATTCATTTAGTGAATAATTTACTTTGTTTATAGATTTTGCGAATTGAATATTCGTTTAACGAATATTAGTTATTCTGTTATTACCATTTGTTAGTTACTGATTTTTTTGTTAATAAATTTAGTTATTGAGAATTTTGGTGTTTCTATTACGAGAACTCTATTCCTTCCCCTGGGGTTTTATTTTTCTTCCAGAATTTAGGGCAATAGAAGCGAAGTGACTGGCGCCGTATAAATTTTAGGCCGCACATCGACATTGATAATTACAGGACCACCCTGCATAGTCAAATCTACCTCTAGACTGGGCTGGCGGCCTTCTACCTTGCCCTGGACAGCTGATAGCCACTGGAGTCACTTCACAGTGGTTACGGACTTCATATTTTTCCCCATTTAGGTTTTTAGCGACCGATCAGAGAGCTGAGCGGACGCTGGCGTATGCCAACTATATAACGCTGGAGTCTGGCCGTAATATACGTTATATGTCACAGAAATAGTTGTGTACAATCTTTATCGCGCATTTAAATAAATCCATTTCGATTAAAAATTGAATTAACACACATTTTCGGGCAAAATTATTTTTAATTTTAAAGATGGCTAAACTCGAGGACAATATTTGTAAAAATTATAGCGATTTTTTGACGATGAAGCATCATCCCTGGCTACTGCAGAATTGTGGTTCAACGAAACTCAGCGTGGGAGGGTTTCGGAAACTATAAATTATGTCCAGAATATATTGAAGGTGGATAACCGCTGCACTTACATGGATACTGAGACAACCTTAGGCATATCCATGGCTCGAGTCAATAAAATTCTACATGAACATCTAACCATCAGGAAGCATTGTGTCGGTAGGTACAACACCAGTTAACTAATGTTCAATAGGAGGCGTTTGTGCAGTGGGGCAAAAAAAAATTACATTTAATAGAGGCCAGTCCAAAGATATCAACGACATAGTAACAGATAACGAAATATGGATTTACTGCTATGTATCAAAAAGTAAGCGGCTCAGTGATACTTCCCGGACAAAGACAAACCAGTCAAAGTGAAACAAACACGGACCACTGGCAAGAAAATGGTTGCTTTATTCTTCGGACGTACGGATCATATTTCCACCAGAACAGTGCGAAAAAAAATCTCCGGTTGAGGCAAAGCCTGAATTTCGCACCCCTTCTAACCCCCGAAACGTTTGAAATAGTGTTGACATTGGCACCCCCTAGTTTAGACGCCCGGGGCAAGGGCCCCTTTTACCCCCTCCCTTTTACCATGGCTCTGATTGCCAGTGTTCTCCTGGAACATGTCGTATAGTCACTGCTGAATGGTATACCACAATTACAACTATTAATTTGGCGGATCTGTTCCATAAAGTACGATCGAAAGGAAGAATCCTTCTTCGTCATGACAATGCATGATTCTATAGCGCTGCTGCCAGGTTTCTGGCCGTTTCAGGAGTGGAACAAACTACTCATCTGCCTTAAAGCCCAGACTTAGCGCCTTGTGACGTCTTCATTTTCCTATTTATATAGGGGATAAAGTAAGTAATAAAATAAGCGATCGAGGACTACGAAAATCATGTTTCTGAAGTGAAATCTGATCGATGGGCCTAGTGTTTTTAGGATTGATTTCATCGGATGGAAATGCGCATTGAACATAAAGGTGCATATTTTGAAAAACAATAAAAACTTTTTAATAGGCACAAAACAACTTCATACACATTTATTTCACTCGGCGAATTGTGCATAAATAATTTGTATCTCAAAGACAGATAGATAACCACAATTACTTCCAAGAAAATCTAAAAAGACTCGGGAGAAAGACAATGCGTTTTCAGCCTGGAATTGCTGACTGTTGGATACTGCATCATGACAAAACTTTTTGTCATACGGCAATCTTTTAACTGAGTTTTCGGCAAAATAAGTCTCTGTGTTTCCGCAACCACCTTACTAACTCGGTCTGAGACCGTGGACTTCTTCCTATTTCCAAGAATTAAAATTAACCTCAACGGTCGTCGTATTGTTTGTGGGTAACATGCAGAAAATTGTATTCGACCACCAAATGGCGTTCCAGTTGTGGAGTTCACGCACTGCTTCCAGGAAGGCGTTGTTTCCGAAGGAAACTACTTAGAGAAGAACGACGCCAATAAAAATTATTAAACGAAAATGTTACTTTTTTTACGCACTTTGTATTGTAGTAGTTGATCTATTGATGTAGATCTGTCGATAGAAAATTTCGTGAGTGCAGAATAATGCTCTCTTTCATGGATAAACCATATAACCTAAGCTTTTCAAAATATATCTAGAAAATGACTTAAAATTGAAAGTGAAGGAATAGGTCTACCAGTTTTTAATGGATTCATATAGAAGCTAACTTTAGGCGAAGAGTCGTTCTTATACAATGCAAAGAATACCTCAGTGTCCTGCTGCGAAAACTTGAGGGAAATATTTTAAACCAAGGCTCGAAATCAACTTCGGGAGGAAATTGAAGAAAACCTAGAAATTAGCGAAAAATACTACCACATAAGGTAATCAAAAGTAAATTCGGTCTAGCTCTAGACGTTTCGTTATCAACTAATGAGACTAGTATTAGTTAGCCTTTTTGGAAAAGTTCGTTAGCATCATTAAGAAATGACCAATGTTTAGGCAAAAGCGATCCATTTTGCATAAAAGCTAAATACAAATACAAGGTGTCTCAAAAGAAATTTTATATTTAGTGGATCGATTAAAAAAAAAGTAAGCCGTATATAGAAAAAATGTTTATTAATTATTAAAATACACTTTTTGGGGATTTATTTCTTAAAAATAATATCGTCTAAATGTAGACCCTCGCGTTCTCGGCACTCATTTAATCGAACAGTAAAATTACTTATGACGTCTCGGCAGGTGGACTCAGGGATGGCTGCTATTTCGTGACGGATATTTTCTTTCAAATGCGCCAGTGAAGTCGGTTTATTGATGTAAACTTTAGATTTAAGATAACCCCATAGGAAAAAGTCCATAGGGGTTAAATCTGGACTGCGTGGAGGCCAATTTATGTCACCTCTCCGGGAGATCAATTTGCCTGAGAAAATTTCACGAACACATGGCAGAGACATATTGGACGTGTGTGAAGTTGCTCCGTCCTGTTGGAACCATGTTCTTTGGTTATAGCCAGGAAAGTTTTGCAGTTCAGGTACCAAGAAGTTGTCTAACATCTCCACATAACGCTCTGAATTCACTGTAACTTCACGCCCCCTTTCGTCTTCAAAAAAGTAAGGGCCGATAATTCTTCGCGCCGACATCGCAGCCCATACGGTCACTTTAGGCGAATGTAGGGGTTTCTGATGTTTGCGTTTCGGATTCGTTGCACTCCAGTAGCGGCAGTTCTGCTTATTTACGTGGCCATTAAGATGAAAATGAGCTTCATCCGAAAACAAAATGTTGGTAAACGTTGAAAATCGCTCAATCACCTGATTTACGAAATTAAGCCTCTGACTGGCATCTTGGGGCTTTAATTCTTGCACCAATTGAATTTTGTAGGGGTGCAGCTTTAGGTCTTTGTGCATAATGCGATGTAATGATGATCTATGCACATTTATAGCACTTGCGCGCTTCCGAATTGAAAGGTTCGGGTCGTCACGAACAGACTGATTAACATTCTCCACGTTTTCTACCGTTCTTGATGACCTAGGTCGCCCGGATTTTGATTTATCCAGCGTTGTACCAGTCTCTTCAAACTTTTTAACCCAATGTCGAATGAGAGGAATGCTTGGCGCATCATTTAGAAAACCTCGAATACTGCAGAATTTTTTACGCGCTACAGTCGCCGAATCACTGTTTTTGTAAAACTCTCGCATGCATAACGCGCGGTCTGCTCCCGAGAAACGCTCCATAGCGACTAAATTCCCAAGAGCCAGGCTACCGATTGACATAACCCCCGCGCCCCTCGGATACGTTGCGTTCACGCAGTAAGCTAAATAAATATAAAATTTCTTTTGAGACACCTTGTATAATAATAGAAATGAAGAAAAAATCCAAAATTCTAATTAACGCCGACTTAAGTCCTTTACCAAACCCGCTTTTAGAGATGATCCCAAGAACCTAATTATAAAAATTCCCCAATTCATAACCATTACCTACAATAATCGAAAATGTTCAAATAACCTAATTCACCCCCATTCACACCGCTGATCTTACCTAACTATGTATAAATATTGTAATAGTTTTGTAATATTTAGTCTACTGATAATGTTCACGTGGTGAACAAAAGGTATATCTAGTATAAAATTTAAAAAAAAAAATTGAAGGAAACATCTACTTTTTTCTTAATAATAAAAGCTAAATGTTTTACAAAATGGCTTATTTTGCAAATAGGAGAGTGAAATTGATTTGTGTGATGAATAAGAGTCAAACAAACTGATAGATAGGAGAGATTAACACGGAGTGTACCAAATTATCACTAATGGCCATAGAAACATAGTGCCCAATAGAGGTCATTTGGCGCACAATGTGTCAAACCAATTACTCATAATTATAAACGAAATTGTAACGTCTAAGTATATTTTTTATTTTTTTACGATTGCATGCATATTCTCAGAGATCATAATATTCAAATACTTGAAGCTACAATTTCTCCCAAAAGTTTTGACATTTACCTGCTAGCTGATACGTTGCTCATGACTGTGTCGACTTTCTTGTACAAGTATATTCTATTTCCATCAACTAAATTACACAACAAAACAAAATTCCTGCTATACTTCTATAAGTTTAGTGAGTAATATTAAATTAAGTTACCATATTACATTTTCATTATATCTGCGTTGTTTACGTCGAGCATCGCACCTAACCTAACATAACCTACTAATCTCGTGTATCGATCTAAGACTGGAGTATGTGTAGCTGCATTACTGAACTGATTGAAATTCTATTTGATGTGACTGCAAAGTGCATTATACTCGTTTGTGTTCGGAGGTAATAATTGTATTTATAAACTATGTGAATTAGTACAACTCGTGCATTGTTCAGATACAGACCTTCAGATTTGATTACGTTTTCAAGTTTATTTGTGACTTGATATTCTCATTAAAGATGCCAATTATTAGTTTTTATTATTAACATCTTCGCTACCAACCGGCTCATATTTGAGCCAGTACGAGGGTTACCTTTTATGTTTTTACAAACGACCACTAGATGGCAATATTGAAATTATTGTCATTACTATATCCGTAAAATATGACATTTGTTAATGTGAAATCAGTGGTAGCTTATAAATTGACAGAGTAGTTTGTTGACACTGAGCATTAAAAAACAAGTTTGTAAAAAAAATGATATTACACGTGAAAGTTTTCGTTGGATGATTTTTACGGTTTTAGTAAAGGCTTAACTCAACAACAATTCATATATTCGCTTCGTTCAACTTTTGGTAATGAAGCACCATCAGAAAAGAATTTTTACAATTGGTTTGCAGAATTTCGTGGTAGTCAGTGATGAATCTCGTGAAGGTCAACCAAAATTGGTTCTGATTCAAAAAACATCGACACTGTGTGCAAAAGCATCATCTGGCTTATCGCAGACTGTAATACATTTAGTCGTAAAACTGTGTGTCCTTTGCATTGAGCAATATAATCGCAAACATATTCTTTAGAAAAACTATAATTTTTTAATAATTTAATTAAACTTTAAAATTTAAAATTTAGTTATAAAAAAAAATTGTTTAATTAAATTATTAAAAAGTTATAGTTTTTCTAAAGAATATGTTTGCGATAATATTGCTCAATGCAAAGGACACACAGTTTTACGACTACCTCCGTATTATTGTATATTCAATCCTATTGAACAAATGTGGAGTCAGTTAAAGGCGAGAATAAAACGGAATAATGTTTCTCCCATTTTAAACGGCACTGTGATAGAACTTATAAAAAAAGAAGTGGAAAATATCCCTGTAGATAGTTGGAAAAATTGTGTAAATCATTTTATTAAAACTGAAGACAGTTACATTTAAATAGAACGTACTATAATCATTAATTTAGAGACTGATTCAGAGAATGACTTGTAATATTTTTTTTTTTTATCTTATACATTATTTAATTTAAAATTTATTTTATTGTCATGTTTTAAATACTAATTAAAATGTTTTAAATTTAATTATAAGTTCTATAAATTAATTGTATTTATAATAAAAATAAAGTTTATTTTGATGATATCTTAGGTTTATTTCTTGTTACATTGTCATTACATGGTGTAATGTAATTTATACCTGATATACCTCTGGCTAGTTTATGGGTACAAACAAGGGATTAGAGTTATTTGTAATTACCACCCACTGTGTTTAGGACCATAAGTAGATAGTCACTTCAACTTATCGTGAAATAGACTATACTATCAGCAATGGAAAACGTCCAAAATAACGGTGTCCGCATGAAACTGTTTTGTGAGTGAAGCCATGGAAACGAATGACATTTATTAAAAAATGTAATACATTTAACATATTTTGAAGACAAAACATTATATTTTATAATGACAATCAATTTAATCTAGAATTTGCAATGTGAGTATGATTTACAAAGCTTAAACAAAATGACCAAAAGTCCGAATAAATAGATAAAGACTACTAGATTAAAAACCTTTGAAATAGTATGTCAGGTTGGTATTAAAAAATGCTAAAAGAAAATGGTAAGGCAATGGCGCCTACAGGTCTGAGTGATTGTTTAAAATATAATTAAACACTCCACTCTTCTTCATTGCAAGCACCGAGAAAAAGCAGTTTAGTAAGCCTTTGGCCAAAAGCCTATTTCTTACTCTGCATACAGTGGCTCCTGCTTTCGAAAATAAGCGCTCTAAAGGAACTGACGTCGCTACTACAGACAAGAATTTCTGAGCAATTTTATATAAGTTAAAGAAGATTGTCTTCATATCGTCCCAAACCAGTAACGGATTGGATTTCAGCGGTGAAACTGGATTTTTCAAATTCAGTGATAGTTCATGTTCAGTTTTTTTTTAGAACAGCGGTGGACTGTACTTGATTTTAGTTTCCTCTTCCCATGTGCAATGTCAGTACGTTCCAACAGCCGGATAATTGCTGAAAATAAAAACGATTCAACGCGATACTGGGTAAAATGTACTAATATAAATATAATATCGATACTGGTATCGTATCAGTAGTATCGAAACATCCCTACTTATATCAGTTTCCTCGTAGATAAATCTAAAATATTTTTTGTAATTAAGTGTTTAACAACAAGTAAAATTAGTTCTTTAGAGTAAAATCTTTTTGAGAAATTATGTTCGTCCAGCCCTGAACCCAATATACGAGTAGTCAACATAATTTTCAAATCTAAAATTTTAAAGGTACTGCAAATAGTAATAAAATATTTATAGTTGTAAAATAATCCAAATCAAAAATGAATTAAAAATGTAAATCCTACCTAAATGAGAATTTAAAACACAGATTCATCACGTCCTTAAACCCTGACTGAAACTGGTGTTAAGTGGTTTACATTCGAGCATTATTTAAATCTTCCTTCCTTCTCTATTATTTAAGACGTTGGAATTTCACTAGAACCTCCTTCATCAATTACTGGCTTAGAAACGGCTAAACAAACACAGATCGAAGAGATAAAAGATGATATTCCACTATGTTATTGATGGCTCTGTTGCCAACCCCTGTCATTATTACTCTGAAAGAACAACAAGGTTAGCTTGATTTATAGATTTTTTTAAAAAGAAAAATACCTTTAACGAAACTGCATACTAATATTATCTTTTCAGATAGATTCGAAAAGAAAATATATAAAAAATGAAACCCAGAAAAAAATTACTATATTTGCACTCGGTCTTTTATTAGCTGTATTATAATTGTTATAAATATACATGTATCCTACGTAAAGTTTCAGTTGCGTTGGCTCTGAAAAAGGGTTATTGGCTTTCAATTCCAGAAATATATAAAAAAAAAGAAATGAGAAATTTTTATAATATGGTAGTGTCCACCTATTATTGGAGCAATAAATGGCACCCATATAATAATTATGAAACCACCGGGATCAAACCTGGCATTATTTATAAACAGAAAAATCTTTTTATTTTTTTATTTAAATGTGTAAGCAGAACACCAAGGCAGACGCCCTTCGAGATAAGCAGAATTCCACGTAATCGAGAAGATAAAATACTAAATACTCCAAAAATTTTCGAAAATAATACTTCTTTAGCTTTATATAAAAATTTCGGTAATAAAAAGAATAAACAAAAATTTTACTAATAATAATATTTTAGTAGTAGAAGACGATATTTTTTTCAATTATCTGAACATTCCCTTTTAATTTTGCTTTCCATTATCTATATTATTTAAGAAAGTTCAAGGAAAAACAATATTTAAAACTCTATTACGCTCTGAAACTATGGGTATGAATTTCAAAATGACAGTTAAGTTCAATTATTTTATTACTGACTCGCAAAATTTTCAGCTGTCTTTATTTAAACAGTGTTTAGTTTCGACTGGTTAGACATTGAAACTGGATTTTTCAAATACAGTGATATAAGCAGTTCACTTTTATAAGAACAAACTAGATCTAGTTATTTTGGTTACTTTTATAGTGTGTTACTGACTTTAAATGTCAATTAAAAATATTCCTTACGCTGTAAAACCGACTTTAGGTTGATAAGGTTATGATCATAATAATTAAGATATCATTTTTCATTATGACATATGTCAAATGGATCGATATTTTAAAAAAGTGACATTTTTAATACCAACATGACATACAGCTTCAAAGGTGCAAACTATTGAAAACAAAATTCTCTCTTAGTTTGTTCTTACAAAAGTAAACAGCTTATAGTTCATGTTCAGTTTGGTTAGAATAGCGGTGGTCTGTGCCTGATTTTAGTTTCCTCTTTCCATGTACAATGTCAGTACGTTCCAACAGCCGGATGATGGCTGAAAAAAAAAAAACGATTCAACGCGATACTGGGTAAAATGTATTATAGTTACTATGTTTCTGAATACATAAATAAATTAAACAATGTCTAAGCTTTGAACAGTGTTTAATTTAGACAGTGTTTAATATTTCATCTCTGAATAGCTCTGTTAGTTGTTTCATAAACAATATTGAAGGAAATATTCAGTGTTTTGTTTAAGAAATGAATTGTGTGTTCATTCTAAACAAATTTTCTTGTATACATTTTTGATATAAAGTAAATAATAAGCGCAGTCAGAATTTTGTCGTAGGAGGATCATAATTCTTAGGGAGAGCCGAGAAAACTCGGGCTATGCTCCTTGCGAACGATACTCCAATGAAATTGGATTATAAATTCTCAAAAATATCTATGAACGTATTCAGGTTGTTATTTTACAACAATTAGTAAAAAATTGTAGTTTTATGTTACTTAATTTTACGAATCAATCCGCTTGAGGGACGCTACAAAGATCTGTATGCATCTGGGCAGAAGATGTCGAATTCAAGTTAAAACATATATAGCAAATATTGGTATATAGAATGCAGAATATTTCTGAACGAGGAAATAAATTGTCTGACTGACAATGCTTAAAAGAAGATTTTTGCAAAAACAGTTTTAGACCTCAAGAATATAAGAAAAACAGGAATTTACTGTTTGGAGTGTTGTATAACCTCTTAGTTTTTTGATACAAAATATTGGACCTAATTTCTGTTCTCAACCAAAGTTATGGTAAAGGGGGGGAAAAAAACAAAGAATGAAGATATCTTAGCAGTATAGATGTAAACACATAAAACATTACAGATAACATTTAAATTAAGATAGGGACATGGAAGAATAAAAGGGGACCGTGGCAAAATCATCCTGAGCAGAAAACCTGGACTCCCGTAAGCAAGAAAAACTTCTTAAGATGGAGAGATTAACTAACAAAAAACATAACAAGTTGTAACGGGATACTATATTATTAATTGTATTATTGGTCGTGTGTTTGAGAATGATTTTGTTTTTGAATAAACAGGGGAAAGTCCGCATAAACTCGAAAACGACGGTACCGTAACACCACGCTACAGGCATTGGGCATGAGCTAGCGGGCAGCGTCATTGAGCGGCGGTGTTAGGCGTAATTCAGTGAGAATATTGAATTTGCTGTGTTGGCGGATCTTGCGCCGATTTAGTGGGTTGGTCTAGCTAGGCGTCTGATCGTTTCAGTCACGGCAAAGCGTAGGATTTAATAGGTAGGAGAGCTTGATTCGTAACGGCAGGACGTAGCAGTCCTTGTTGCGGTCTTTATCATTTGCAGATTGCCTGGTGCGCAAAAATATAAATTCTATTTGTACAACCTGGAACGCAGGACCATCTCCACTGACCATTAGCCTCGTGCACAAGAGAGTGTTACGATCGTGAGGCTGTAGCAAAGAATAGAAATATATTCTCGCTACTACCTGGGAAGGAAAAATGAAAATCCGTACGCTAGTAAGATCTTACGAAAGATGGAAATCTAAAAGATAATCTAGTGAGAATTGAAAAAAAGACTGAACATTCTTGCTCTTAATTATTCTTGCTACTTTGTATATGGAGCTTCAATTGTCTCATTACCTTTTAGGAGATCGAGCGGGCAATCTTTTCCATGCACTTTTCTATTTTATTTTTTTTTTACAAATTCATTCTATATTCTTCGTCAAATTCATACCAACTATACAACATTATATACTCTACCATACACTCTTCCTTTATATCAATTTTTTTTCTGTCCCATTGATTCAACTATCTTGTATTCATTTTTTTGTTTTGTTTTGTTTTTCTAGTAACTTGCAAAGTTATAAAGTGTTGGAAAGTAGCAGAATTATAAGCATGTATTTGTGCAGAGTTTCTTCTTAGTAATAAAGCTGAAATTACGATCAATAGAGTTACTCATTAACTCTTACTGGTTCATTAAATTTGTTGAAAAGTACAGATATAAATCTTATTTTTTCTTAGCTTTTCTCTTATTTTTGTTGGTAAATTCGTGACTCTTCGGTGATAAGAAAATTAATGCATTTTGAAATGGTTTTCTTTACTTTAATTCAGGTCATTAGGCACTATTATAAATAAATAATTTGATTACTAAATGCAATCTTACAAAGGTAGGGTTAGCCTAGCACAGGTTGAAAAATTGGACTGGCACTCTGTCGATTTCCTTTGAGAAACCCTCACAAATACCTCATATTTTTGTGAAGAATATCTTGATATATCTTGCACACCAGGAATGGCCAGATTTTTACCTACAAGAGCCATGCTATCCGAAAGAAACCGTCGCGGGCCAAAAGATGCAAGAAATTGGAAAAATTCAACAGTTAAATTGAACACTGTTGCTACATATATTTACTATAATCAATAATCGAATTAATTCCGAGATTATCTCTAATTGGCTATCATTAAGCAGCATAACAGGCGCGATCGGAGATTGTCAACAACAAATACTTAAGGTGGCTATTAGATTTGAAGAAAAGTACACCAGCGTACATTGTGTTAGAGCAGATGAAAATAGACAGCGTGAAGACAGAAGCGACCGAAAGATCCATCAGGTATGAAGAGAACATAAGTAGACATGTGGACAAGAAACGCCTAAACCAATGTTGGAATAAATTGTCAAAGTGGGAAGAAAAAAGAAAAAAAAAAGATATGAAAACGTAAGTTTTTCTACAAAAGAAATAGTTAAGAAGAGCGGACAGGTGGGCGGAAGGAATGATAGATATCCAAGCACCGGAACGAGATGAAAAGATCCATGAATCAAAATACAACAACAAATACCTGAAAATCTGGTCCTCACAGATACCACGATATTTAACAATGGAAGGAAGCAAACAAAAGGAAAAAACCGTAGCACGAGTCAGATGCGGGAACGAAAAAAGAGAAAACTAATTCTGGAGAAGATATGAAGAAAGGGTTGGTAAGATGTGCGGAGAAGCGAGAGAGAGACGGTGGAACTTATGCTGGAGGAATGTCGGGAAATAAGATCAAGAGAAGGGACAAAAGAGGAAGTTCTAACGGCCAAAGGAGTAGGATGGACCTGGATGGAAGAAGTAAATATATATTCTTTATTTCCCTAGGCCTTGCGGCGTTCAGGGTACTAGCCATTACAAAAATAAAACCAAATAAAATCAATCCAAAAATACATTAAAAAAAAAACAATCCACTACAATTTACAATTTACAATGTTTTTCCCTTTTCTATCATCTTGCTCCAATGTCCCTCTCCTTCTTCCTGTTCCCCTTCTGGTTTCCCTTTCCAATCTCCTTCCTTCTTGCTTCCTGTTCTCTCGCCCATCTTTGCTTTATTTCATTCTCTTCCCTTCCAACCATTTCTTCGACCCTCCTCCTATCTCTCTTCCTTCCTCCTCATTTCTAGGTAACCTCATCCCCCTTCCTTCCTTCCATTTCTCCCCTTCTGCTTCCCACCGGGTCTCCTCCTTCTTTCCTTTACCCCTTCCTGTTATCCTTCCCCAATCTCCATCCTTCTTGCCTCTAATTCCCTCGCCCACCTATCCCCCCTTCCATCTTCGTGCAGCAGGTCTAATGTGCTCCCCGACCATACTGTCATCTCTCTACACCTCTTCACGAGGTGCTCTATATCTTCCTCCTCCTCCTCCCTGCACATCCTGCACATCTTTTCCTCCTGTTTCCTCCAATATCTATTTCCTCTCTCTTCATTCCCGCACCTTAGCCTCGCAATCCTCCTTACTCTCCCTCCTGACCTTCCTCTTTCTTCCTTTAAGTATCTTGGTACCCCTATAGTTCTGACCTCCTTATATCTCCCTGCGCTCCTTGATTTGTCTATGCTGACTGTCCTTTCTTGCTCCCCCACTTCCTTATCCCTCCTCCACAACTCCTCAATCAGGCTTATCCCGTATTTTCTTCTCCTTTCCACCTCTGTCGCATCCACTCCGCATCTCCAGTAATACTCCTTTCTCATCTCTCCCCATGCGTACCATCTTCCTTTTTGTTCCTCTCTGGCTCTTTCCTCGCAGCATTCCCTCATTATTCTTTTGTCTGTTTCTATTCTAACTTTCTCCTCGTACTTAACCGCCCTCCTTCCTGTACCCACTTTCATCTTATCCCTTTTCAGTTCCACTCTTACAATATACCCTGGTGTAGTTCTATCTACCCCTAAGATCCATCTCAAATACCTCTCCTCTCTCCTCCTCTGGATGGAAGAAGTACAGAAGAGACAGAAATACATCGCACAAACTCAGAAGTTACAAACAAAATAGATCTCAAGCCGAAAGGCAGAGAGAAATTAATAAATTAAATAAGGAGAAATAAAGTAATTAAGTTATGATATGTAATATGACTATTAATAAATAACACGCGCGATTGCGTTTGGAACATGAGTTGCTAAGTAAGTATCCGTGCCTACGCCTACTAATAAATTGAAAAATGTCTCTTGTATACCAATACTTAAATTTTCTGTCAGGTGACCTCTTCATCGTTTCTAATGGCATGCAGTTAATTCTACAAAATTTGAGGACGAAGTTAGCATAAAAGTCTTATAAAAATATATAAAAATAAAGAAAAATATAAAATAATTAAACAGTTTAACAAGCAATGAAAGTTGTCGTAGCTCAATGGTAAGACGGTTGCCTACGGAGTACAGGGTTCGAAACCCTCTACCTCCTTCGGATTTTTATCTTCCGACATTGTGCAGTCAACGCTGGGTTCGACACAGCCTCAAGTATTTAATACTAAAAATAAGTGCTTATTTATTCAGGGATAATAGGACCAGTTGAAACATCACACTGACCACGTGGCTTTCATATCTATGGCCGGAGATCTAGAAACGGAGAACTTACTTTATCTGCCCCTATGCGCATATCTAAACGTTTGGGGGCCTATTATTATTTATTATAACAAGCAATGGCTTTGAATTATATGAAGATGCCAGGAAGATGCATGTAAAACTTTATTTTATTTAATTTATCTATATATTTTTGACCGTGGGCATAGAACGCCATTTAGCCAGCTTCAAGACATCACAGCTATAATACAAAACTAAAAATAATAACTATATATACATTTTTCTAATTTGGATTCATAAGAGAGTCATTATCAAAATAACTAACTAATTGGGTTTTATAATGACTTTCATTGGGACACTAAACATTTTATTTCATAAAGTTGGTAAAATTGTTACTATAACTTGCAAATATTGCTAAATATAATTGATAGCTACCTTTAAAAATATAAAACTGTCGAATCAGCCAAGCCAACCGCTAAATTCACATACCCAATTCCCTAATCGGGGATGTTGTCGAATTATATAATGCAAATTTATTATTTTAAAAGGCATGAAAAAAGCAAAATGAAAAAAATAGTATAAAATACTCGTTACCTAAGGTTTTTTGTTGCACTTGTCGAATAGAAAACTCGTCGCTTCACGACTCGTTTTTCAACTACGACGCGTGCGAGAAAATCATGCCTTATGATTCTTGTGTTTCAATACACTCTTACATATTATACATACCAATAACAAAAATATGCATACAGGAGACACAAATTACAAACATACAAGTTTTTTTTTAAATTTATTTCTCAATAATGATTTGAACAAGTGGCACTAGATTGTGTAAGGTTTTTTTTTTTTTGCTACAAGGATAATTTTAACTCTGTTTTTTTTTTTCCCTTAACAATATTATTGAAAATATTTCGATCAATACTTGGATAGCCGATGTGTTCAGATATAATTAAATTATATTTTTGTAGACATATTTCAAATGGATAATCGAAAATGGGATATCAGTTACTAAAGTTTATCTTGTTTTGAAACTCAATAATCTTCTCATAAGCATAGAAAGTTGTTGAGAGTGTATATTTAAGGCCTCTGGGAGAGATTAAATCCTTTTGGAAGACTATGTTCGTGACGTCAGGACTAGACGAGTCCTGGTCAAAAAAAATTCTCATATTTGCATGCCAGAGCCATTCTGCGATATGGAATTCAGTGTACAATAGATCAGTATAACTCCAATTTGGCTCTAAACTTACGTTTAACCAGAATATCGGACACCTATAATACTCTGTGTACAAACACAACACTGACTTTTTCCTTGTAACCTTAATCACACTCAACCGCTATCCAAGTTTTACTTTTGTAGTTTTTTTTTTCAGGATTCACGTTTTTAGGTTTTGACTTATCAGACAGTATTTGAATATCATTTAAGAAATTTTTTGTTTTCGCATGCGTACATCGTGTTATTATGACAGTTGAGAGTTTTACTTTGAAAAGTTTATTTGTAAGGTTTCACTAAATTAATTAGTTGTTCTTCCAAAATCATTTTTTTTAAATATTATATTCGAAAATAACAATTATACAACAAACTAACCCCAACGTAAAAGTAGACAAAGACGCAAAACAGCCAACAGCGAGAGGACATCAGTTGGCGCACGCGCTTTTTGACAAACCTGGATAAAAGACAAAGGAATTGAATCATGTTCTATTTGCCTAGTCTTCAAAACCTAATTTTTTTCTCATATTATCACATACAAAACTTCGAATACAAAAACCTTCATTTTCCAAGTCAAGACGTTCATATTAACTCTAGTGTGAAAAACCTAAAATATCGACTGCATTTATATACACTATAATCCTTGTCCCTCTCTCACTCTTTCAATTATTCACATTTCTTTTTATTTTATTAATAGCTACGTATGCTAAATACTTGTATATATATACATATACGTATAAAAGGTTATTCCGTTCCAAATTATAAGATATAAAAGTTATTGGGAATAGCGGTGGAGTAAAGTAAACTCAAAAGTTACTAAGGCCCGATATTTCGGTCTAACTTTTTAGACCTTTTTCAGGGGCTGAAAATTTATTTAAATAAGTACAATATTCTTACAATGATTATTTTAAAACTTACAAAGTAGAAGCTAAGAGTCTCCTCTGATATTACACATTAAACTAATGACTAGAAAATAGACTTCGTAAAACATAATATAAATCACAATATCACAGCTCAGACAATAAAATAAAATAAAAACGGTTGAATAAAGATTAGCGCATTATAATTGGTTGTAATAAATAAAATTTAAAACTGTAGTCCTTCTTCTTTATCTTCTATTGGAATTTGGTCGAAATCCTTCTTATCAACATAAGCAAATTAGTAGGTAATGTAGTACATTGTTTTTTTCCCGTGTCTATGCTACGTTGGTAAACAACTCAAATCCCGTACTTAACCTATGTTCTCTTCCGAAATATGCAACAGATATTTATAAATTGCGCTAAGGCCTTGTATGTCTGTTTTATCGTTTAGGTTATTTATATATCTATTAATATAACACATTTCCATGAAGGTCCTTTTGTAGGTATTACTTTCAGTAGCCAATATCTCTGTGCACAGAGCAAGTAGCAAGTAGCTTCAATAAAAACAATGACAAGTAGAGTAAGAAAAATTTCAGTCCCATCTTTTCTCCAAAACAATTTGAAAAATCTAGCTGACGATTTCTATAAGAAATCATACCCTAGAAATCTCGTCCAGAGAGCTATATTTAACAGCCACACTGAACCAGCAATAAACAGTCCTAGAAATGTAGAACAACCTAGTAGCAAGTATTTCTCTAATTCCATATATTCAAGAAGTGACTCCTATCTTCAAGAATATATTTAGAGAACATAACATTATACTCGCCGAGAAATCATTAAGGACTGTAGGACAGCTTTTCTCATCTCTTAAGGACAAGAGACATATTAAAAACAAAAGGGATGTAATATACAAAGTAGAATGTCAGTGTAACTTACCTTACGTCGGTCCAACCTCTCAATGTTTAGGCCACCGAATTACGCAGCATAAGTCGGACTCTAAATGCAAACCGAATTATTGCGCTTTAAGCAAACATATTTCCACTACGTCGCATGTACCAAACTTCGATAACACAGAGATATTGACTACTGAAAGTAATACCTACAAAAGGACCTTCATGGAAATGTGTTATATTAATAGATATAAAAATAACCTAAACGCTAAAACAGACATACAAGGCCTTAGCGCAATTTATAAATATCTGTTGCATATTTCGGAAGAGAACATAGGTTAAGTACGGGATTTGAGTTGTTTACCAACGTAGCATAGACACGGGAAAAATACAATGTACTACATTACCTACTAATTTGCTTATGTTGATAAGAAGGATTTCGACCAAATTCCAATAGAAAAATAAGAAGAAGAACTACAGTTTTAAATTTTATTAATTACTACCAATTATAATGCGCTAATCTTTATTCAACCGTTTTTATTTTATTTTATTGTCTGAGCTGTGATATTGTGATTTATATTATGTTTTACGAAGTCTATTTTCTAGTCATTAGTTTAATGTGTAATATCAGAGGAGACTCTTAGCTTTTACTTTGTAAGTTTTAAAATAATCATTGTAAGAATATTGTACTTATTTAAATAAATTTTCAGCCCCTGAAGAAGGTCTAAAAAGTTAGACCGAAATATCGGGCCTTAGTAACTTTTGAGTTAACTTTACTCCACCGCTATTCCCAATAACTTTTATATCTTATATACATATATATATATATATATATATATATATATATATATATATATATATATATATAATTCTATCCACCGTTTTGATATTTATACAATTAACTATATACTATGCACTATTGCACTAATACTATTGCACTAATTAATTAATGATTAATTGTTAATTCATGTATACTGAGCTACAATGTAATGGGAGCACTCTGCAGCTTTAGAGTTCACAAATGTTGTATTCTATAAGGGGGGATTTCTTGTGCAGCTAATTGAACAGTGTGAAAAACTTACGTATTATTCATTTAGCATAGGGCTACCATCAGGGGCGGATCGAGAAATTGAATCGGCCCGGGCGATTTAGATGATTTGGCCCGGGCGATTTGGATGATTCGGCCTGGGCTCACGCGACTTGTTGGCCATTTATAGGGAGGGTTTTAAGAGGTCTGGGTCCCGGGTATAAATAAAGACCAAAGTATATTTAAATAATCTTATTAAATTTATATTTAATGTTTCCATTGCGACTGGGATATCATGAGAGTGGGGACGGACTTTTGATAAATATTTCAGGTAAATAATTAAAAACGTTAGTGTGTTGTTATTTAAGCTTTAATAACGTATAATCAAAGTATTGTAAAAAAAAATATATTATTTAATTAATTCATAAATAAGAACAATATCATATTTTTGGCATACAACTGAAAATAAACCTTTATAAAAAAGATGACCAATTTCACAACAATAAAAACTGTTCTACGTACAAAATTATACGAGGATTACCTTTTATGTTTTTACAAACGACCGCTAGATGGCAATATTGAAATGTATCATTGGTATATTCGTAATTTGACATTTGTTATTGTGAAAACAGTGGCAGTTTATAAATTGACCGAGTAGTTTGTTGACAGAGAGCACTTAAAAAAAAACAATTTTGTGAATAAATGGATATTACTCGTGAAGGTTTTCATTGGATGATTTTTTTACGATTTTAGTAAAGGACTAACTCAATAACATGCATAGATTTGCTTCGATTAACTTTTGGTAATGAAGCACCATCCGAAAAGACTATTTACAATTGGTTTGCAGAATTTCGTCGAGGTCGAGCGTCCGTCAGTGATGAATCTCGTGAAGGTCGACCAAAATCGGTTGTGATTCAAAAAAATATCGATGTTGTGCGCAAAATGATTGAAGAAGATCGACATGTGACACCGTGAAATAGAGGAATTCTTTGGCATATCGCGGACTGCAATACATTCGGTTTTGCATGAACATTTAGCTGTGAAAAAGATCTGTTCCCGATGGATTCCGCATAATACCGAAGCTCAAAAAAAGCTCGTATTGATTGGTGCAAGGGAATGCTAAAAAATTGCACTGCAAAATCCGCATACAACGTCGTTGTAGGTGACGAAACTTGAATTTATTCATATGAACCGGAAACTAAGCAACAATCCACTGTTTGGGTCTTCCAAGATGAACCGAAACCCACAAAAGTTGTTCGTTCATGAAGCAATTCCAAGAAAATGATCGCTTGTTTCTTCGGTTGTACTGGAAATGTCCCAAACATTCCTTTAGAGGATCGGAGAACAGTTAATGCTGAATGGTATACAACAATTTATTTGCCAGAAGTCATCGACAAAATCAGGAAAAACAACCAAAAACGTCGCATCATTCTTCATCATGGCAAGATCCCACACAACACGTTAAACAATTGATTATTTGAAGGAGAAAAACATCGAATTAATGTTTCATTTTCCGTATTCACCTGAATTATCCCCTAACGACATTTTTGTTCCCCAATGTCAAACAAAAAATGCGTGGACAGCGATTTTCATCACCTCAAAAAGTGTTGAAGCTTTCAAAAACCAGGTTTTTGAGATATCAACTTCAGAGTGGAATTTTTTTTTTCGAGAATTGCTTTGAACTCATGCAAAAGTGTATAAATTTTAAAGGCGAATATTTTGAAAATAAATAAAACAATTTGTTCCAACAAAATGTTTCTTTCTTATTTGTAAAAACTTAAAAGGTAACACTCGTACAACCCAAGTTATTTAGAATAAATATTCAAAACAATACTGCTTAATACATTTGTTAGTAAAATGAATATAGGGGAGGGCTGTGAGGGATCACCTATGACATATTCCCCTTAATACACGAGAAATTCAGCTAGCTGTAAATAAAAGAACTCGACCTCATTTTTTTGGAAATATAACAAAAACCTGAATTTTGTTTCAGGTCAGATCCGACGTTAAAGAAATTATTATTTGCAGTCAGCTGCATCTTTTTTATAGATCAGTTCTAGAGATTTATTTTCAGTCGTTCAGCAAAATATCACTGCATTATTGGGCTTTTTATTACTGGAATCCTTAAGAAATTACTTTCCGCATGAATATTAAAAGACAATAAAATTATGATTGACTTTGCAATAAGTAAAATATCGAAATTACAGAAAATAATTCCTGAAGTACTTATTGTGGTCTTAAATTGTTCCCACTAAGTTTTATTTGATGAGTCAAATTAACACAAATATAATGCCGTGTCTATACTGATTCGACTTAGCATATAACAAATTCACTCAATATTATGTATGGAGTACCGCAGGGTTCAATTTTAGGTCTATTACTATTTTTAATTTATTTCAATGATTGCTCTTCTGCTATTAAGACATCTATTCTGCTAGTAAGAAATCTATTTTATATGTCGATGATACGACCCTTGTAACAAGATCATTGTCCCTAGAACATATGCAACATGTTTCTAGTGATAATTTATCTAAAGCAAAAGACTGGTTTCTATAAAATAAATTATCATTAAATATTTAGGAGTCCATATTGATCCTGATTTGATATGGGACCTTCACATTGCCCATATATGAGGGAAATTGTGCAAAACTATCTATCTTCCAAGAAACCTACAAAAATCTGGTACAAGGGATGTTTTATTAATTACGTATTTTGCGTTATTTCAGTCGCACATAGCATACGCTCTTTTAGCATGGGGACACTCTGCCTCTGCAGAAATAGTTTTTAGACTACAGAGGTGTGCAATAAGAATGGTGGATAGTGCATCTTGTAGAGCCGATTGTAAGTTACTCTTTCAATAATTTAGAATCATGACACTACCATCACTTTTTATCTATCACTGTTTAGTATATGCCCACCAAAACCTAAATTCTTTTGTCTGTTATGAAGACGTTCACAACTACAACCCACGTAATAAATCAAATATTTACCCAATTTTTACACGAATAAATAAATCAAGATAGAGTATTAACTATTATTCTATAAAGTTTATTAATTTATTACCAGTTTCTACCTAAAAAATTAAGTTCAGTACAATTAAAAATAACAATTAAAAACTTATTGACTGAAATCCCTATGTATAGTTTTAAGGAATTTTTTTAACTTAATTTATCTGAAAAATTTTCACTTGTGCTAACCAGATTATTGTTATTGTGAAAACAATGAATCAAGATCTAGGATTCTCTTTACATTTCAGGGTTTCGTACGTATCCAGTAAGTGACAATAATATAGGTTACATCTCTAATCGTTCAAAATTATTATTTTTCTTAATCCATTTAATCTGATAATTTATGTTTTAGGAGCTAGAAGTTCTAGTAGATAATCAAGAGAAATTAAAAAAAAAATCTTTTTATGAAGACCCGGAAGATCTTTAGAAGTTACTAGTTACTAGAAGTTGTAGCTAAAAGCAGAGAAAGTTTAGAGCTCAATACATGGAAAACCAATACCATGGTAATCAGCAGAAAGATAAACGTTCAAGCAAGTATCAACAATGCATAGCTGGAACTTGTTGAGCACTTGAAATATTTAGGGTGTTGATAAACTCAGATTAGAATCACTCACACGAGATCTGCTCTCGAATATAGAAATTTCGAGTTGCATTTGTTAGACTGAAGAAGGTATTATGTAACTGTAGCATGATTGAGCCTTTGTATTAGCAGTCTTTGTTGCTACGTCTTTTCTATTTTGTTGTATGGAGTCAAGACTTTAACTTTTACGGAAATAACAAGCAAAAAGTTGGATGCATTCAAGATGTGTATATACATACTGAGTACGGATATTCAGAGCCGAGCTGGAGTGAAAAGTGCAGGGAGCACCATCATGACTTCATGGAGTGAACGGAGTGAATTTTGAATATCCGATTTTGAACGATTTAGTACAAACATAACCTATAATTTCCACCTGTTACTTAAAAAACATTATTAACACGTAAGGATGAGTTTTCTTCGAATTATCCCTGTACTGAATTTTGTATATTTTGGTGATGAAGAAAAGTCTGCCTTTATGAAAAAATGAACATCATGCGTAAAACACCGTGCCCAGTATGATAGAAAGACAATTTAAAATGCATTATCGGATACAAGCAAATACCTTCTAAGATTTGTTGAGTAAAATACATACAGCATTGTTATTTAATGATATTGCCAGGGCTCAAACTTTTTTTTTTCATTTATTTTACCAGTTCAGTACAAATATACTATTCATGGTATAATTATAAGAATTTTTGTCAATTAAATGGTCACGATTAACTGGAAAATTTAGAATATTTAATTGTTGTTATCTGTATTTAGCAAAATTTGAATATAATAAGCAGATTTCCAAAATACCAGGTCTACAAGTATGAAATGCGGATTTTTTTAAAAATAAAACACATTAAACTCAAAAGAGCAGTAAAAGTTTATTTATTCAAAGTATGCTCCATTAGAAGTTATACATTTTTCCCATCTTTCAGGCAATTTGTGAATACCTCGCCAGTAGAACTCTTCCCCTTTCCCCGCAAACCATTCATTTATCCGTTCTTTCACATTTTCATATCACCCATCGATGCGAACAATTGGTAATCTAAAGGGGCCAAGTCTGGTGAGTAAGCGGCATGGGGTAGCACTTCCCACTTGAGTGCCTCCAATGTGTTGCAAACTGCTTTTGCCTTATGTGATGGAGCGTTATCGGGAAGAAAGATTACCTTGTGCTGTCTTCTTTCGTATTCTGGTCGTTTTATGAACAGCAAATGGTTCAATTCGATCAGTTGTTGTTGATAGCGTTAGGTATTAACTGTTTCACCAGGTTTTAACAATTCATAATAGACCACACTCTTTTGGTACCACCAAGTACAGAGCATTGTCTTTTGTTGATTCGGTCTTGCAGTTGAGGTGGATGGTGAGCCTGGGTTCACTCATGATTTTTTGCGTTTGGGATTTTCAAAATAAATCCATTTTTCATCGCCAGTAATGATACGATACCAAAAAGACTTTCTTTTGTATCGTGCAAGCAAAATTTCCCAAGTGTTTTTGCGTTTTTCCATCTGCCTCTCATTCAATGCATGTGGAACTCATCTGCCGACTTTCTGGATCTTACCCATCTCTCGTAGGCGATTGGAAACAGCTTGTTGACTAACGCCTAACTGCTCTGCTAGTTGTTTTTGTGATTGACTATCGTCTTCCTGTAGCAATGTTTCCAATTTGGTATCTTCATATTTTTTTGGAGGGTTTCCATGTTCTTTGTCTGTAAAATCAAAGTAACCATTTTTGAAACGCCGCAACCATCGTTCACACGTATCTTGCGATGGAGCATATTCACCATAAGCTTCTCGAAGCAGTCGGTATGATTCAGCAACAGTTTTTTTTTCAAATGAAAACAAAATAGTAGTACTGTCCGCGAATGCTCTTTATTTGGCACAAAATTTTACATTTTTAACACAGTAAAACAAAACTATATGATCACTTTTCAAATTATAACCTATACGCATTTGACACTTAATGATAACTTAACAAAACGCCATATGTGTTGAAACTTTGAACAATACACTCGGTTTGCGCGGCAGGTTTGAAAAAAATCCGCATTTCATACTTGTAGACCTGGTAAATACCCGGCAAGACCCCACCAACACTCCCACTCATGCCGACCACAACACCGGTACCAACCACCCACAAACCTACAATACATATGTAGTGCATTGCAGGGCCGAAATGATCCAAGCCACAGCCAGCACAACGAACAAAAATATCAGCGAAATCCCACCGAACATCCCACCCAGAAGGTCTCAAACTGTACCGGACCAAACCAAAACGGTGTTTCGGTTCGGGAAATTTGGAAAATATAATTTCGGTTTTTGAAAATATTAGGTTTGTATATCAAATTGTTTTTTTTTTTTTTTTTTTTCTTGTCCCATAATAATTTTAAATTGGCGTTCTGGCTCACGAAATTTTCTATTTCGAGTCCTGGATACTGCCAATGTTGGTTATCCACGAATTGCAGTAGAAAAGGCAATGAATATCATTTGGCACCTAGCTAATTTCTAGAGTTCAAATTAATCCAATTGATGTCCAATGATATTTAATTACGAGTTCAAATTTTCGAGGTGATACTCGTAGAGCGCGCTCGGATCACTCGATATTTCTAATTCCGAACACTATAAGGCAATCACTTGTTGTTCCAAATTGAATATCCGAACGGTGTCGGAGCACATAAAGTAAAAGGAGTGAACAGAGTGTAATATCTGAATCCAGTAACTGTATGATATGGAGTTGGTTGTGCCTGTAAATAGGTATTTGCGGAAATGTTTGTACGAATTGCGGACATAAATAAAGCAAGTAGATCTAGCTCAGTGTTTCTCAACCAAAAACGCACCGAGGACAAGTAAAATATATAATTTTCTAACGCGGACCACTAATCATAATTGTTGATTCATTTTTTTTGCAAGAAAACAAACATACAAATAAGAAGTCGAAACATCATAGTTCATTGAAAAAAATTCGAGATATAGAAAATTCACGTTACAGAAATAACTACAAAATGAGAAAAATAACGCTTTCATATGAATTTATTGACAGTAAACATATATATGACTACACTTTGACCCGTATGACGATTTAAAATGATCTGTTCAAAAGATGATCTTTGTAGTTCTGAAGATTTTAAAGAGAGATTCTGAGATAACCAAGGTGGAGTCTAAGCGAGCGCATTAACCCGACAGGATAGGGAAATAGACAAATATGATTATAATAGCGAGATGGAATTCAACTATTACCTGTATTATGCACGTCAAATACAAGACCGTTAGCTCAAGTAGAGTTAACGAGATTAGTAGGGATTCTACTCAAATATTTATACCCTAAATTGACAAATTTGTATTTAACCGAGATATAACTCGATATACGCCGGTTCGATTTAAGCCGATTAACTTTTACGCCTGCGCTGAATTAACCATCGTACTCCTGGAATTCCCCGATATAATCGAGAAAGTACCGCCACAACTGAACTGGACGGTGCTCTATTATCATCGCGTATATCAAAATACAGAGAAAATTTGCATTACACAAATTCGAGTGTAGGAAGTCTTTAAAAATCTTCAAAAATCCCAAATTTTTCTTCAAATTATAGAAATTTATTAGAGAAATTTGAGATATAGAAACAATTTTTTATGTAAAATGCGACATTGACGCAAAAATTTTCAAAAAAAAAAAATCGACTTACAGATGTTCGAGTTATGAAAGTTCGACTGTATTTAATGTGCTACTAAATATATTTATTTTATTTGTAGAAAATCACAGAAAGTTTACGCAGAAAATAAACAAAATATAAATTATTTAAATAAAAAATGTGCATAAATAATAACAAAAAAACTGCAAAAAACATATAAAAACTTCGCGGACCACTAAAATTTTTCTTCGGACCACTGGTAATCCGCGGCCACCTGTTGAGAAACACTGACCTTGGCTGCAGTTTCGAAATATTTTATTTCTTCTTCAGAACTACACAAAGAATATACAATTTGAAGTACAATAGATGGTTATAAAGTGTAAAATCCTACCTGATCTAATAACGTAAGGTAACATAAAGTTCAAAGATATAGCTACTTCTCAATAACTGGTCTTCTAGTACGGGACCAAAAATCTTACGGAAAGAAGACATAAAAGTATATATTCCTGTCTCAACCTGATTTGTGTTACCTTTATTGCACATAGCATTTTCTTCAATGTAGCTTTCGTACCGTTGACTAATTTTTTTGCGATACTATATTCGTGCATCGTGTTCCACAATTCTTTTGTATTGACCCAAGCTGATTTGAAGTCCACGAATAGGTTGTACGTTTCAATTTCGAATTCAAGGCCTTTCTCTAGTAATTGCTTCAAGACAAAAGTCCAATGCCTAAGAGCTGAAAATGCGAATGTATACAAAACGAAGAGGAAGACTAGTAGGAGAGATATGTTGATAGAAGATCGAATTAAAAATATAAACTGGAAGGGCTTCGCCAAACGGGTTTTGTGGCAGTGAAGACAAAGATCCAACTAACAATAACTAAAAAGAGATAAACAAATGTAGTTAAAATATATTTCTGCTTTCTATGCAACCGTTCTTACTTATGTATTTAATTATTTAATTCGGTTTTATTACCAAAGTTTAAAATTTACAGCATCATTGAAGGTTTTATTTCTAGAATTTATGTCAAATTATTTCCGTCGTTTGCTTAACAACTTGTGGATTAAGCAAGTCAATAAAAATCACATAAATTTTCATGTAGTGCATTTGGCTTGCACAATACGTAATTCTCTAGGCACATAAACTACTGCATAAAAGAAGCTATTCAGACCAGTATTTGCAGACGACAATATTACTTAGAAGTGCACGTAACGATTTAGATTTATAGACATATAAACTTTATAAACCGTAAATATAAGCTACTGAGTATTGACGTTTTACAATAAATACTTTAAAAATACTTTAAAAGAAGATTTAAATTATTTAAAGTAAATAAAAATTCTCCTTAGCGCCATCAAAATGTAAATGAAACAAGTAGAAACTGCTTGGGAGAATATAGTATAACAGTTACGTCAGGTTAAATCAAATATCGGTGTTTGAGAATTGATCACATGTTATACACTATTCTTCTTTTTCACTAGTTGATTGGCATCATCCAATGAGGCTTAAGTACGGGATATACTCGTCGTAATGCTTTGTCGTAAGAAATCAGTCTGTCTAGTCGTAATTTTTGTCACGCATTGGATATACTCATTGTAAAATTCAAGTTCGTCTTTTAAAACATAATATAATTACATTCCTAGTGATAGTTACCCTTTGTTGACATACTGTTTTAACAGTGTGTAAAAATTAATCGAAAACAAAAAATAAATACATGTTGATAATACTGAAATTAAGAATTGAGCACATGTGCAGAAGCTCCACGGTCGTAATTTTTAATCATAAATAGAAATATTTCTACTTTACGCCAGTGGTTTTAAGGCTTGTTACTACCAGTATAACCACATTTACGATAGATGTAATTATTATGTTGTGCATAACCACACTCATATATTAACACAGAGTGCATTTTATGTAAGAATAGGTTACAACGAGTACGAGGGTTAACCTTTTATGTTTTTACAAACCACCACTAGATGGCAATATAGAAATGTGTCATTAATATATTCGTAAAATTTGACATATGTTTTTGTGAAATCAGTGGTAGATTATAAATTGACCGAGTAGTTTGTTGACAGTGAGCGTACAAAAAAACAAAATTTAAAAAAATTGATCTTTCTTGTGAAGGTTTACGTTGGATGATTTTTTACGATTTAAGTAAAGGCCTAATTCAACAACAATGCATAGATTCACTTCGTTTAGGTAATGAAGCACCATCAGAAATGACTGTTTACAATTGGTTTGCAGAATTTGTCGGGGTCGCGCGTTCGTCAGCGATAAATCTCGTGAAGGACGACCAAAATCGATTGTGATTCAAAAAAACTTCGATGCTCTGCCCAAATATTTGAAGAAGATCGGCATGTGACTTACCGTCAGATAGAGGCATCCTTTGGCATATCGCAGATTGCAATACATTCGATTTTTCATGATCATTTAGCTGTGACAAAGATCTATTCCCAATAGATTCCACATAATTTGACCCAAAAACAGGATCGTGTTGATTGGTGTAAGGGAATGCTAAAAAAATTCAACCTAGCCACTGCAAAATCCGTATACAACATCGTTACAGCTGACGAAACAATCCACTGTTTGGGTCTTCAAAGATGAAACGAAAACCACAAAAGTGGTTCGTTAGCCCTCGTATATCTCTGCCTTTAAGTTAATCATAACGTTGGGTCAGTGGTGGTTTTATCATGGTACGCGACAACTTGGTGATAGTCATATTAACGCCGTCAACTCGATAGTCAACTAGGCGACGATCAAATCGGCGGGAAGCAACTCGGCTCCCAACTTAGGTAGACAAAATAATATATATTTATATAATTTATTCGGACCATAGAGGAATAATCCAATAGGATATCACAACAATATATATTTATTTTATCTATTATAAAACATCTAATTTGTTGGGGGTAATCTCAGAAATATCCTAACAGATTAGAAAAATTCTTCCAGTGTTGTATACTTTAGCTTAAATCTTCCCGAGTGTCTCAATCGGTGAGGTGCGACCTTCTGATGTGCCGATAGAGCAAATTTATGAACCGATTTAAAAAAGTTTTTCGACCTACCCGAGTGAAATAAACTAGCGCGACCCCCCGTTGTTTCGCAAAAGTATGTTAATGAACCAATTTGAAATATTTTTCATTTACTTTTATGGCACACCGAGGTGTTCCATCTCCCAGGTTTAGAAACACTGATGTATTATATAACACTTAGAAAGTTCTATGCTATACAATATTGAAAGAATTTTTCAAACTGGTTAATTAATTTACTTTTGCGGAACACCAGGGATCACTCTGATATAAATATATGTTGTAGTGACATCCTATTATTGGGATCTATACTGTATAATATCCCATCCTCACCACATTTTCATACTTTATACATTTTTATAGACTATGCGTTGTAGATTGTGGATAGTTTTCTAAATTTATAATTAGTGAGTTGTTTTAATGAGACAGATAAATAAACCCATTGGCTATCTCAGTCTACATCGGAGAGAACGTTCACATTGTATGCTTTTTACATAATCTAACAATTTGAATATCATCATTACAACAAATCTTGCCCAAAATTACAAAGATGAACAGTAAATATGATCAATTTAGGTAATTAGATTAGGTTTAATTAGTAAAAATCTAGGAAAGCAGAATTATGAAAACGATAATAGATAATAAACATTTTACGAAGCCACCATAGTTAGTTTAAAGACTCACGTAACTTACTTATATCTTTAGCTGTAAACGCTGCCTTGAAAGCTAAAACTATCTACGTAACGTATCCATAACGCACAGTGAACAGTCAACTAATTTAAAGAGCTCTGAACGCAGCTTAAACATTTCAAAAGTAGAGTTCTACTGCTAGAATGCAGAGAAAAACAGATGGTAACACGATCTTGTACTTTCTAGCTACAACTAACGCGGTATCCATCCTTAGTACCTAAATACAAATTCAACCTTTCGCGTGTATTCCGGAATAGGATACTGGGCTATATGAAGTCTCTCTAGGATATCTGATGTGGTTTGGATCGAATCTTTTTCCACACTAATGCGAGAAATAAAGGGATGGAAACGCATATAACATTGTAGTAATCCTAATATTTGTTGACATTTTAGTATTTTCCGTGATCTAGTTTAAAATTCGAAGGCAAATACGCAAATGCCATACTTAATTTAAATACAGTTTATGTTTTATGTAAATAATAATGTCTGTAACATGAGTCTGCCTTGGGTCTCGCGCCGTGTGGCTAGACAAAAGGGAACACGAAGAGGGCCTCAAAGAGATCTTTCTCTTTGAAACTGGTAGTAATGCATCAGATATTCACACGTATTGTATTCAATATTACACTGATAATATTACTATATCCTATTGACCTTCGCAATAATTTTAATAGTACTTTCAATAAAATAAATAAAACTGTTTTTTTAAAAACTATAAATTCAAATCTACAGATAATTTCCCGTTCGTGGTCCCTTTCAAGTTCGGACGCAAGGTAACAGTTGTTATTTGTCCAAATAGAACTTCTATTTGTCGATTTATGAACTTATTTGCACTATTATATTAGCCAATTTCAATGCATTTGTGCCCACTGAATTTTTTTCGCCCTGTTACCGTTACAAAGTAACGGTTTTTGTACAGTAATTCGACCATGAAAATCTACTTTTTGTAATCGACGCTTTATATTATTTACAGAAATTTGTCATTCTATGCGAAAATTAAATTCTGAAGCGATTTTTGGTATATATAATATTCGATTACCTATTTATTTTATTTATTTAATTAATCCATTTTTTTTCCCAGTGCAAGAAGAGATGCCAACTAGCAACTGCGAAACTGGGAATCCTATATCCTCTACTAAATAAAAAATCGAAATTAAATCAGAAGAACAAGATCCTCCTATATAAAGTTGTAATAAGACCGACACACATGTACGCTTGTCCAGCTTGGAGCAAATTCAACATCGACAACTTCAAGTCATTCAGTGTAAGTACCTAACATTAGCCGGAGACTTCCCTTAATATAAACCGATCAGCAAAATGCACGAAGAACTGAATTAATATAAGATTCTATGTTAAAAACAAAGATTTTTGTTGCAAAGTGCCCATTCAGTGATTCCCCAATAAGTCGTGAGATCAGAAACTATAAAATCGATACTTTAGATTCATTAAAAAATATAAACATACAGTAACGAAACATATTCTGTTTAATTCGTAAGTGAAATGAAGTGATACCAACTGATTAATCCAAATGCCCAGTAGGTTTTTAACATTTTTTTCCCTACAAACTATATTCCAACGAACTATACTAATACGAGGTCTGTTCAAAAAGTATCGCGAATTTTGTGATATTTTCAAAAATTATTTATTTATTCATGAATATCTATTTTGTCCCCTTCAAAGTAATCCCCACCAGATATTATACACTTGTGCCAACGTTTTTTTCCAATCCTCGAAGCACTTGAAAAAATCATTTTTTGTGATCTTGTTCAGCTCCTCCTTCGATGCCGTCTTTATCTCCTCACTCGTAGCGTAGCGTCGTCCTTTCATGGGCCTCTTCAGTTTTGGATACAAGAAAAAGTCACAGGGGACCAGATCTGGGGAATACGGTGGCTGCATTGAGTAAATTAGTGTGTTGTTTTTGGCCAAAAAAACACGACGAATTTTGTTACGAATTTCGCGGCGACCCGTCTCATGCCCAAATCACTGGTAAAAATCGAATGGCACAAGCCAATCGATATGTTTAGGGTCCTCAGGAACTTCTCTTACGGTGATTCAACGATTGGCCAATACTATTTTCTTCACTTCATCAATGTTTTCGTCTGTTGTTGACGTGCTCGGGCGTCCGGCACGCTTTTCGTCGTTCACATCTTCTCGGCCCTCTGAGAAAATTTTGTACCACCGATAAACGTTGCTTCGGTCCAAGGTAGTTTCAGCATATACCACAGTCAACATTCGGAATGCGTCCGCGCACTTAATTTTGTTTTTCACACAAAATTCGATACAGATTCTTTGATCCATTTTTGGTATCGAAGACGAGCCAAAACACGTGCAAGCAAAGCAACTGTCAAACATTAACTGAACATTCAAAATGGCCGAACTTGTCGGCATAAGTGAGAGACATGAGTACCAACATAACGCCAAAAAAATCGAAAATCGATACGTAACCCGCGGAAATTCAAAATTCGCGATACTTTTTGAACAGACCTCGTATTCATGCAATAATGTTTAAATTTAAGTAGTTTAAGTTGTGAAAATACTAATTTTTTGTTTTGGATAATTAACTATATATGTTATCTATTTGTAAGCAAGTGAAAGCCATAAAAGTTTGTATTTAAATGCAAATAAAAAAAAAAAATAAAAAAAAAAAATAATAATAATTAATTTTTCACAAAAGCCTAGCCAAATTGGGGCAGGAACATAATACAACAATATTAAAACTTAAAGCTTTGTTTATAAAAAGTCCATAACATTGTGGGAACGGTAATTTCAGAAATAAAATTTCATTATTATTTAAAATAAAATTAATCAATTGGTTAAAAATATTCAAATTACTTAAATATAAAAACTAATCTATTTTATGATAAACATCCTCAGATATTAGTTGAATTATCTTCTTTTTTTTTATTTAAATGTTGAAAGACAGTGGTGCAATTTACGATCGTATATTACATGATTTGTTTAAATGTTGTCACCGTTCATTTCAAGTACATGGTCGAATGTTTATACGGATGTTGATATGCGACCATATATTTTCAGTGATATGGACTTCGTAGATAATTAGAGTCAATATTAATTATTTGGCTTTATAAATTATTGGGATAAGAAATACGATTGAAGACTCCCGAAGATTTCTAATCCCAATAATTAAAAGGTTTGATAAGTTAAAAGGTTTTTGTAGTTAATTGGAGAGCTGATTATTTTTTGAACGATAAAAAATGGGGTTCAGAGATCCAATTATTAGTATTAAGTAAAGGACTGGGGCTGTTCACCATGACGTAGTGGTTATTGTAGCGATCCACTGACTTTTAGGTCATGAGGGCTTGAGTTCGAATCCAGGTTATGGCATGGATTTTTCAAAAAAATAAATGCATCTACTGGATAATGGCCTGAGTAGCTAAGTCCAAAAATTAAAAAAAAATTACTGGAGAGATCTTGGAGTGACAAGGGAGTTACGGGGGACAAGGAGTCGTGACTAAACCGCCACCGTAGACGGAAGAACCTCCCAAGCGTTTTGGTTGAGAATCCGGTATCGTGTAGTGGGTGAACCAGAAGTAGTCTGGAAGTGTTGAGAACAGTATCAATGGTATTAACGAACGTTGATAACGGGTTTAAACACTATGAGTGTTGTGAGGTTTTCTATCGGCTTTGTGAGGTGACGGTGATAGTGAGGTTTTGAGTGTCTCTCTCATGGGATTTCGTAGCCATCATTTATTGTAAGTTCTAGTGTATTCTTTATTTTAAATCTAAACTAAACATTAAACGTAGATTAAGTAAAATACGGATTTAGATCCAAACACCCTTATTCCTGTCATAGCAACCGACCAGCCGACCTTTTTAGGGTTTCAGCCTTGATCCGCTCGCAAGTTGGGTAACCTACTATGTGGAAGGCCTTTCAAACTAAGTACCATGAAGTACAATAAAAATATTTAAATTCACTTAGCCAACCGTGACGTTAGAAATGCCCCCACAACATATACATACAACGAATCAATGGTATATCACTGTTTCGTTTATACCTAGTAGGGACATAAATACTGTTACAAATATTTTATGAAATAAAATGAAAACTACAATTAAGTTTTTCACCAAATTTTATGGACATTTGTACTTATACATAAGTTATTCATAATTGGTATAATTATTCAAAATAACCACCTTTGGCTTTAATGCAGGCCTTAAGTCGTACAGGCCAATCATCGATAGCCGCACGTACGACTTCCATGGGAAAATTGGCTACAGCTCGAGCTAAAGCCTGTTTCAGAGATTCAATATTTGGATATCTTTTGTGGCAAACCATGTCCTCTAAAACGGTCCATAGCTTGTAATCTAAAGAATTCAAATCTGGACTTGCAGCGGGCCAATCTTCTACGCCGATAAAATCAGGATCATTGATTAAAAGCCACGTTTGGGTTATTTTAGCCTTATGGCTTGGAGCAGAATCCTGCTGGTATGTCCATGACTGATCTTAAAAGAGAGTATAATTGGGGGTTTCACAACTTCTTCCAGGACCGTTTGTTGGTAGACTCTAGCTGATGTTTTCACCCCTTTTTCGCAAAAATGAAGGTCAGTTACTCCATCATAGGAAACACCCCACCAAACCATCACTGAAGCTGGGTGGTGACCTTTTTCTATCCTTGGAACTACTTCCGAGGCTTCAGTAGATGACCTGGCATAAACCTTGTCATTTTATTTGTTGAATTTTTCCTGTATAATAAAAATTTTCTCGTCGGTAAAAAGGATTGTCTTGTGCTTGTCGTCTGCGTACTTGATTAACAAGGATTTCGATTTTTCGACCCTATTTTTTTAAAGAGGCACAGTTAGTAATTGTCCAGTGCGGCGTTTGAAGGCCCCAAGACCCAAGTCTTTTTTCAAAATGCGCGCCATTGATTTTCGCGAAATTTTCATTTCGCGGGACATAATTTTTTGTTTTCGCAACGGATTTCTTGCTATTCTGACCTTAACAGCTTTGATAGCTTGTGGCGTGCGTACTGTTCTCGGGCGCCCGGATCTTTTTCGGTCTTTTATGTCCCCAGTTTCCTCAAACTATTTAATGCACCGATACACAAACATTCAAGTAATGCCGAGCGGACGTAGCGTCTTAAAAATGTTTGATTTTTCCATCTTACATTTATAAAGCGCAATAACTGCAATTCGGTTTTCTTTGTCTGACAATTCCTTGGTAACACATAACAGAAAATCAAATTCTTTCTCACGATTATCAACTGTCTAAATTTGGGTGCGTTTATTTGTATTATTTTTATTGGGTGCGTTCATTATTGTAACAGTATTTATGTCCCTACTAGGTAGTATGAACTTCTGTTTGTAATAAACAAACAATAAATGCACTTGGGCTATGGATCTGTCATAAATGTGTAAAAATAATACAAAAAATGCAATATAATACACAATAATTACATATAAATTACGAGGGTAGGATGAAAAATGATGCAATTTCCTAGGCGAAAATGGAGTTGGCAATACTTGATGTGTGATGTTATATTTTGTCACATATCAGTATATTATCAGCAATATTTTATTCCGTTCGAACATTTAGTTTGGTTTTGACCGTAGTGGGAAGCAATCAGTGTAGTTTTCTTTAAAAAATGCAAAATTTCGCAAATCGCGCATACATAAAGCATCTTTTTTTAAAAAAGTTGTAGGAGAAAGAAATCCATGGCGATATGAATAATGTGTGTAAAAGGTTATACGGGTTCGGGATATACATAAAGCAACTAGATCTAGATGACCAGTTTCGAAATATTTTATTTCTTCATCAGAGCTATACAAAAAATATATAAAATTACAATAGCTGGTTATAAAGTGTAAAAGGAATTTCGGGAAATCAATGATTTACGGAAATACTGCCACAGATAAATTTTTCAATAAATAAAACTAAATACATATTTACAAATTGTATATAAATTATTTACAATTATTTATTAATAAATAATGCTGAAGGTAAAACTATAAAAATGTTATATTTAAAAACTAATGATTAAAAAGTAAATGATTAACATTTACCTAGTTAGGATTGATGATTAAATTGACATACCATTGAATGAACGTTGATTAGTTTATTTAGTCAATTATCAATAAAATTATTAGTTAATTAAAAATTTAGTTATATAATGTCCATTTCTGCCCTTCGCATGCAATAATTTGTTGTTGGGTGAATGAATTGAAGACAGTAAGAACCAGTGTCAATGATGATTGCCGTAGTGGACGTCCGAAAACAGTCACAACACACGTAATTTAGGCGTCCACTGTCTTTTTACATGACCGACGTTGTCATAGATAGTAAAGTTAGAATATCAAAGGAATGCGTACATAATATGCGTGTATAATTTAACCGAGGAACTGGATATACGTAATCTATTCGCAAGATGGGTTCCGCGTTTGTTTTCTATGCAAAATCAACTCATTCGATGTCAGACTTGTTTGGATAGGTTTAATAAAAATCTGGTGGATTTTTTGAGCCCTTCGTAATCATGGATAATCGTAATCTTGGTTCCAAAATAACAGAGATTGTAGAATAGTCTAAAAAATTGATTTATTGCGATTCCCCAACTCCAACGAAGGCAAAAATAGTCCATTAGCAAAAAAAAACATGGTATCCATTTTGTAGGAACCCGAAAGTCATCTTATGTATCGACTATTACCCAAAAGGCCAAGCAGTTAGCGGAAAATTATATGCTAACCTTCTCAACCGTAAAAAAAAGAGGGGACCCTCTTCAAAACGAAACTCTTGTCGAGGAGCATCAAGATCACGTTATACCAAGTTATAGTACGTCCCGTACTTATGTATGGCTCCGAAACATGGACCTTAACAAAGCGAGATCGACAAAACCTCATAGATTTCGAAAATAAAATATTACGCAGAATCTTTGGTCCCATTCAAATTAATGGTGAATGGAGAATCCGTAAGAACAAAGATATCCAAGAACTGTACTCAAGACCAAGTATCATCCAAGGACTCCGAGGCAGACGATTACAGTGGATAGGACACGTTGTGAGGATGATGGAGGACAGTATGGTTAGGAAGATATGGGAAGGAAGATTGAATACCCATCGACGAGTGGGAAGACCTCGCAAGAGATGGAGAGATCAGCTAACCGAAGATCTGACAAGTATTGGTATACAGGTACTTGGCAAGACTTGACAATGAATAGATCGAGATGGGGGGCTTATGTGAGTGAGGCCAAAAGTCAACCTGACTGATAGTGACCAAACAAACCGTACAAAAAGTAGAAGAAGAAAAAGAAGTATTTTATTTTGACTATAATGCGGACACTTGCTATTCAACTGTGACAAGGAATAGAGTGGTATGTGCTTGGGGAAGATAAAATAATGATAAATGCCTTGTACGAAAAGGCATGTGAAAATTTAATTGTTGTAAAGAAAGTGGATCGTCAACAGTGACGGCTCCAGGACTAAGCAACTGGAGGGGTAATCAAAGTTTAACCAAGAAATACAAGAACATACAGATACAGATATCAGTTATACAGATTTGTTTTCATATTATAGATTATTCAGATCGACCATATGAAATTTATTGGGCTGTATGGGCACAAATAGCCATTTACGTAGTGCGTCAAAAATTTCAACTAACCATACAGTTTTATGGTTGAAATCAGTTGTAAAGTTAAAATTAAAATCAGCAGTGGCACTAAACTTTTTAATTATACACTACACTTTGTTACAATTTTAAATTTAATTCAGTAAAACCAACCCATCGTCATTGGATCTGCAATACCTTTTATGTACAGTTTTTTCATTTTTATCCGTATTTAAATTTCCATTTATAATTTTGTCACAATAATATCAATCTAAACTAACTTAATGAATGGAAATACTGTGAAATTACATTATAAGTTTTGTAATGGCGTCAGTTCACGCTATTTGGCATTTTTTATGCTATTTTTTTATTCTCAAAATCCATTGTTAAAATAAGTACTTTATGGTACATCATTGGGTTTATTATTTTAGAACTTGAAATAACTAAAATCCAGATCTATTAATCAGGGTGTACCAAATTGATAGTACAAAATTTAATAATATATATATATATCTAAAAGCCTTCTACCATATATGGTGTAGGCTGCATTTCTTTCTCCTTTCTTTTTTTTTTTTTTTTTTGTTTTATGGCGTTATGAATTTATATAGGAAGTTAGCCCATTCTTTTTTATTCTTTGTTCTTTTTTTTTTGCTTCTACAGTCGTTTCTCCTCTCTCTTCTAATCTATCTTTTAATATTTTATCCCATGTGTTTCTTAGTCTTCCTATTTTGTTCTTTCCGTACTTGTCTCCCAGACTTGCTTCAATTTTCTTGTTTCTTGTAGTCTACGCATATGTCCCCACTAGCTTAGTTGCCTTTTTTTTATGAATTTATCTATTTCCTCTATGTTAAGTTCTTTCCTTATCTCCGTACTTTTAATTCTATCCATTTTCGTCACTCGTATTTTATTCTATTCCCTTCTTGAAAGTTTCCACGTTTCGCATTCGAAAGTCAGTACCGGTCTGTATATTGACAAACTTTAATAATAATAATAATAATAATAATAATAATAATTAACGAGATTTAACCGGGCAGACTTGAGTCCCGTCAGGGAAAACGCTGGAGTACAACTCTCTCGGGAGGAGTACAACAGAGTTACCGGTTCGGTGAAACGAGGCGAGACAGACATGTTGACAAAAGAACACATGAGTAAAAGTATGCACTCTGTGTTCTTCAAACATATTAAAAGTCTAGAGTTGTCCACCGAACTCACGTTCTCGTTTCTTAAGTCTGCTGGTTTGAGATCGGAAACAGAAGGTTTTGTGTTTGCGTGTCAGGATGGTGTTATAAATACTTTGGCATACAGGGCCCGCATATTCCAAATAGCGGAGTCCACACTCTGTAGGTTGTGCCACCACCATTCTGAAACGATAATGCACATTCTGTCTGCTTGTCCATCTCTTGCAGCGTCGAGCTACGTGTCTCGACATAATGCTGCTCTCCGCGTGCTCTACTATCATCTTAGACATGCCTATGGTATTGACCTAATACCGGTTATACCGTACGTCCCTTCTGACATAGAATCGGTGGTGGAAAATTCCAAGTGCCGAATTTATTGGAATTACTCCTTCCCCACCTCGAGGTTACTGACAGCCACTAAGCCGGACATAACCCTCCTGGATATCGAGACCAAACAGATGTTTGTGATCGAATTCTCAAGTCCAGCTGAGAAGAATATCTCTCTCAAGGAGGAGGAAAGAGGTCCAAGTATATGGACCTCTTGTCCGAGCTTAGAAAGCTGTATCCCGGGTATAAAGTTAAGCTTGTAGTCCTGATAGTTGGTGTTTTGGGTGGCATGAAAGCCTCCTATCGAAGGGAAATCGAGTCATTCCCGCTGTAGATCTTCTGCCAACTCTTTGATCTGCAGGATGCAGAAAGCAGTGCTGCTCGGGTCGCTCCGCATTGTGCGGGCACTGGATCTGGCGTAATTTCCGCGGCTGCATATCGCCAGGGTTTGGGATGCAGTCGTGTGTATTTAGCTCCACTAGTCTCTAGTATGACGCGGCTCAAAAGGTTGCTGAAGTTTGAGATTAGTGGACGCTTGTCAAGACCTGACAAACCCCAAAATAATAATAATAATATTTGGGTGTAATGAGGGTGAAGTTATTGATCATGACGGAATGAAACAAGACCTTAAGCAAGAATATCGGTATAGAGTCAGAAAAATTCTAAGAACTGAATTAAACTCTAGGAACAAGATGCTCGCAATTGGATCACTCGCTGTACCAGTTATTCAATATAGCTTCGGGGTGATTAACTGGAAGCTAGAAGAGGTAAAGCAGATAGATCGAAACACCAGGAAATTACCAACCATCCATGGCGTCCAACACCCACGGGCCGATGTCCAACGATTATATGTGAAGAGGGAGGTAGGCGGCAGAGGGCCTAAGGCAACTAGAGTTGGCATACAAATGTGAATTGTATAGCATAGCTAAATATATTGTTATAGAAGCTGAAAACGACTATCTGATAAACGCAGTACTAGCTTTCGACTGTACACTCCCGAAAAGGATTTCACTGGTGAAGCGAGCGAACGAACTGCCAAGTCAAGTTGAGTGCCTTCCACCTGACAATGAAAGTGTATTTGCCACCATAACTCCTAAGCTATTTAATTTTTTAAGATAATTCCAGGAAGAGGCTTGAGAACGAGTGGAAAGAAAAGAAATTACATGACCAACTCAAGCGAGACATGATGAAAGTTTCGTTTGACAAGAAAGCTTCGTTTCTGTGGCTTAAAAAAGGCGAATTAAAACCTGAAACAGAAAGTCTAATTATTGCCGCACAAGACCAGGCATTAAGAACCAGGTACTATGAGCAGAAGATCCTGAAAACTAGATCAGATGGGCTATGCCGGTTATGCAGGAACTCGCCAGAAACGGTGGCTCACATAACATCGGCGTGTACAATATTAGCCAAGAAAGAATATCTGGAGAGGCATAACAAGGTCTGTTCTAGGATTCACTATGAACTCTGCAGGTTTTTTGGAATACCAACTTTAGCTAATCGGTGGTATTAACATAAACCAAATGCGGTTGAATGTAGCAACGACGAGAGCATCACCGATACTTTACGACCATCAGATAAAAACTGACAGCATATGCCTGCTAACAAGCGGATATCGTGTTCAAAACAAGTGATCGAGTTTTTATAATTGATGTTGCGATACCTGCCGATCCAAACATTGTCCAAAAAGAAGCAGAAAAACATTAAAAATACCGTGACTTAAGTATCGAGGTGAAAAGGATGTGGGGAAAAAAAGTAACTATAATCCCAATAGTCATCGGCTGCACTGGGTTTATATCTTACGTTATGCTGAAAAATCTACAGCAGCTGCCTGGAAAGCATAATGCATTGGCATTGCAGCAAACAGCATTGTGTGAAACGGCTCATATTCTGCGCAAAGTCATCACCTGAAAACACTGCAACATAAATTGTCTTGTTCCAGATCTACCTTAGGTGCCGGGTTGACACTCGGTAGAGACTGAGGGATACTTTCGTTATTCGGAAACCAGAAACAAATTTCTGTGGAAGAAGAGCATAATAATAATAATAATAATAATAATAATAGAAATAATAATGATCTCTTTCTCCAGAGAATATCAAGATGGAGTTCGGTATCGACAAATGCAAAACACAACATGTCACAGCAGGCCACCTAGAACTTTCAGGTTTCGACCTCCATAGTGGGGATTTCATTCAACCCATGAACGAGGAGAGACTTATAAGTACTTGGGCCTGCAACAATCACAACACATACACCACAGTCAAATTAAACAAGCACTTACTAAAGAATATACACACAGACTGCACGCTATACTTAAAACATGTCTTGATGGTAGGAATACCATCAAGGCAATTAACGCATACGCTACACCCATACTTACCTATTTTTTCGGGGTCATATGCTGGACACCTACTGATATACAAAAAATTACAGACAAAAACACGAACAATTCTTACAGAACATAGAGTACAACACCCACATGCTTCCTCGATCAGACTTTACCTTCCTCGAAAGGACGGAGGACGGGGCCTGATTGATTTAAAGCATCTACACGACAAACAAATATACAATCTCCGTTTTCTTCAAGTTCTTCTAAGTTCTTCCAGAATAAATCTCAAACATCACCATTACATAAAACCATTGCACTTGCAGACACGTCATTCACACCACTAAACATGAGCGCCCAACACGACACACATCTACCAGATAAACAAGCATACATATCACACAACATCCAGCAATGGAAACAAAAATCTCTCCACGGAAAGTACCCGAACGAGATCAGCGATGCGTTAGTCGATCGTAAGGCGACACATTCGTGGTTAGCCAAATGTAATGTATTTCCGGAGTCAGAGGGATTCAAGCTGGCAATACAGGATCAAGTGATCGTCACACGAAACTACAGGAAATACATTATAAAGGACACGACACTAACAAGAGATTTCTGCAGACAGTGCGGGCGGGAGTCAGAAACGATACAACACATAACATCCAGCTGCTCACAACTCGCTAACACAGACTATAAACACAGACACGATCAGGTAGCAAAAATCATACACCAGAAACTTGCATTAAACACAAACTTTCTACAGACGACACACCATACTACAAATACACACCAACCACAATATTAGAAAATGACACGCACAGACTTTACTGGGATAGAACTTTACTTACAGACAAAATAATACATCACAATAGACCAGACATCACCCTCATTGACAAAACTGACAAAATCATCTACCTTATCGATATAGCAGTGCCCAATACACACAACTTACACAACACACACGTCGAAAAACATAGAAAATACACTGACCTTGCTGTTGAACTGAAAACTCTCCTGAAAATGGAGAAGGTCTTCACGGTACCTATAGTTACCTAATATCAGTTCGACGGGGGTCATCCCACAAACAATACATAATAGCTTACATATATTAAACTTAAACAGAAACACATACATACAGACACAAAAAGCCGTAATTATAAACACATGCCATATAGTAAGAAAATTCCTAAACATAGCACACGACATTACACCTTTCACACAACATCCACCGAGAATAGCACTACACAATATAGAACACATATCACAGCACCCTATATCCGCACAAGATGAACAAATGGCACATACACAACCTACACAACTACCGTCACAGAGTCCAACCACACGGAACAAGACTTTCAACCATCACAAATACACAAAACTACACAGAACAACACAACACAAAACCAGAAAACGAAACTAACAGAATAACAAACACAACACAAAAGCAGAAACGCTACAATCTTCGCCCTCGTTAACATACCACCAAAGAATACTAGACTAGACGAGGAACATATTAGGAAAGCAGCCGATACTTGACTTTGATCCGCACGGTTGTAAGCCCCGGACTAAGTCCGTGATTATATATATATATATATATATATATATATATATATATATATATATATATATAAAAAAGAAAATAATGATCTTAAGGATCTCGACAGAAGAACCAGAAAGGTCATGAACATCAACCGAAGTCTTCACCCGAAATCTTCTGTGCAGCGCATTTACCTTCCACGTCAAAATGGGGGTCGGGGATTACTAAATCTGGAGTGTTTGCACGATCGACTCGTCCTGGTTACAGCTAACAGTATCCTGAGAAGTTAGGACCCGCTATTACAATTCGTTAGTGAGCACGAATTTAGTGGCAAAGGAGCGTTTTTTTACCAGGCAGCGCGAAGAGCAGCAACGAGATATAACCTGGCAGACTTGAGTTCCGGCAGGGAAAACTCTGGAGTATAACTCTCTTGAAAGGAGTTCAACAGAGTTACCGGTTCGGTGAAACGAGGCGAGACAGACATGTTGACAAAAGAACACATGAGTAAAAGTATGCACTCTGTGAACCGAACTCACGTTCTCGTTTCTTAAGTCTGCTGATTTGAGATCGGAAACAGAAGGTTTTGTGTTTGCGTGTCAGGATGGTGTTATAAATACTTTGGCATACAGGGCCCGCATATTCCAAATAGCGGAGTCCACACTCTGTAGGTTGTGCCACACCACCATTCTGAAACGGTTATGCACATTCTCTCTGCTTGTCCAGCTCCTGCAGCGTCGAGC